>OX402582.1:11142846-12392846 GCA_948098905.1 Tiliacea aurago
AGGAGAATATCTAACCGATGGTCGCGGAGGAACACAGCGATTTCGTCGCGTTGTTCTCTAATGCCGTTGGCATTGAAAAAGCCTAACTTTAGTGATCTGAGTTTAGTTCTCGCGGGGGCCGTATTATACATTATGGTTTCCTATACGCGATGGACTCTAGGGCTTGCGTGATCTCGGGATACGCGTGATAAATTCGCTGGATCTCCGATAGATCGCAGGAGTTACGGGCTACGATTATTTCGCTGGCCATTTTCTTGGCGCGGGGCGAAAGAAAGATGTTGAATGTGCTCGAGATCACATTAAACGCATCGAAGGTGTTAGGTGATGATGCGACCACTGGAGTGGCCGCGGGTTGAGGAGGCGCGCGAGTGTTGAGAGGGGGAGCGGCTTTGGAAGCAGGCTCTGGCACGCGGGCCAAAAGTGTCTACTGTATGGCCCCAATTATATATAATAAATTACCAAGTAGTTGGAGAGAATTAACAACAGTGCAGTTCAAGAGTAGACTACGTAAATTTTTAATGGATAAGACGTACTACAGTGTGACTGAGTTTTTATCGGAAAATGATTTTTGCTGAATTACTTTTATAAAGGTTTTGCCTTTGGTTATACTTTAATAATGTAAATGTTTGCATGCCGAATGGTGAAATATGGCTGACCTTTAATGTATCTTGTCACCTAATAAGTATTACCCATATTTGCAAAATAAATGTCTATTCTATTCTATTCTATTCTATGTTCTAATAATTCGTTAAAATGTAGGGAACAGCTGATTTTTTTTTTCGCCATTTCAGGTTTGGTCCCACAGTAAAAGTTGTTCAAAATGATGAGTACAATGACCCCTTATGAGGTTATTGACGTTTTAAAAATAACCCTGTATACAACACCCGACATCAACCGTCGGGCAGTTACCCACCGTACACAACACCCATCTGGTTGGAGAATCCTAACTTTTCTATAGAGGATGAGAAAACTTAACACATGGACATTGACGAAGCCTTCGAGCAGCTAGTTCAGAGAAACGTCATCATTATCTCTTTCTCAAGCTTTCGAGCGGCGAGTCACACAGCCAGCCAGCCCCCACGGCTTCAAAGGGGTCTTGACCACCAGCATGTGCAGTAAACGCACATTCCTGATCATAACCCTCAGCCTCATCAGCAATCTTGGCACAGCATACTGCAATTTCGGCCGGTCAACAAGAAGAGCTCATGAATCCTCTCCTGGTCGACGCCAGCAGTCAGCCTCAATCCAGCGCTTGTATGACATCCAACTCACTAGAGCATAATGCAGCGCCACCGACTCACTGGGGAATCTACCCGTCGGGCAGTTCCCCACCAGACACAACACCCGTCTGGTCGAAGAATACTCCCTTTTCTATAAATGATGAGTAAGCTTTACACCCTGTTCCTCGTACCTCTACGAGTAGTACGTACGAGGAACGAGATAATAGTAATTTTTATCACCAACAACTTTGGTCTTACCTAAGAGTCATAAAAAGTGCTCTGTTCAGGACGCCTCCACTTGAGCTCCGCTTTGTACTAATTAAAACTACGCTCAGGTGCGATCACCTATTCAATACGACTATTTTAATTACAGTCTTTTAATTAGGAAATTCAAAGGCGTAGTTGCAGCTGCAGGTCTGCATTCCAATCGCGATTAAAAAAATCTTTTTGACAACACCTCTGAGGTATTGTATAACAAGCAAGTACGCTTACTTTCCTACTTTGTTGGAATACAAACATTGAACACAATATTTTTATTCCATTAAAGTGAATATCACCCTCCCCCCCGTTACATATATTATCTTTTCGTTATCAAATTCATCACTATGCGTCAATTATTTGCAATATAAGACTGTATTATATTTTTTTAACTTAGGTTCCGCATTTTTTAAGATAAGTAAGCAATAATATTAGTAATCGTAACAGTTGTCAGTAAAGCCGGGTCTGCTGCGTCCATAGTTGGGTGTTTCAAACAGTTACAAACACGATTTGTGGGCGTGGCCTAAATCAAAATTATACAAATCGTGTTTGAAACATGATTGTAACTGTTTGAAACACGCAACTATGGGCGCAAGCGCGCAGCAGACCCGGCTTTAGTTGTCATTTGTTTTTTGTATAATTTTATAAAGATCTCAATTTAACTAGGGTCCTTCAATGATCTTTTAGCGCCTGAATGACATTGATAGGGGGGCGTTGTTGGTAAAAAATTATGAAATTGTCACAGAAGTTGTATTAAAAAAAACAAGATGGCGGCATTAGTTCCGAAATTGGCCACGCGCCAAAAGATTCTTGTAGGTACCGTTGTAAATTATTGATTGATGTGAACATCTCTAGCCGAACGTAAAACCGATTGCTGGCCGGGCAACGCATGCCGTGGCGACGCGTCGCCACTATTCAGTCTATATGTATAGTAGTGTGTAAATAATTTCGATGTTTCACATCTGCCAGGCGCCCCGTGACTGCTATTTTTTTTTGTTACATACATACATAAACTCACGCCTTCTTCCCATGGGGGTAGGCAGAAACTATAGAACGCCACTTGCTACGCTCCTTACATACTCCTTTTGCTTCGCCTACGTTCATACATTTAGTCATACACGCACGCCAGTTGCGAGTACTGCGCACCTGACCTTTCTGAAGAACATCACGAATTTAGTCACTATATGTCCTTCTAGGGCGTCTCCTCCCGGCGTTTCCACTCACCTCTGCTTTATAAATATCTTTTGTTATTCGCCTTTCACTCATCCTCTCCACATGACCAAACCATCTATCCATACTCTTTCTCTTTCTATTTTTGTTAAATTGGTTGAAAAATACCTTAGGTATAACTTGAGATACAATGTTATAAACTATTGTTGACTGCACATATTATGCAGTTTTAATCGAAACTTGGGTATCTAACATTACAAATCCTATTCCAGCTCTGCTGAATTAGTAACGCACTTCAAATGCATTCTGTTAAACTTTTTCACCATTTTAACTATTCTTCCTTTTAAACCGATAAAATACGTGATTGGTTTAGATAGTCGCTTCTATTCAATTCCGTTATTTAAGGCTTGTGTTGATGTGAAACAAATGTTGGTATTTTGAAGTCTCCCTTTAGAATATATGTATCTATATTTTGCTGAAAGTGTGAAAATTCTGAATGAAACTTTTCGCCAAAATATATTGCCCATGTTTTAGAAGAGCTCTGACGAACAGTTTTTTCTTTCTATTAATATTTCCGTAGGGACCTAGTCATGAATACGGACTTTTTTTTTTCAAAATTTGCTTCCCTAGAATATTTTGTTTTGATGATACAGATACGGCACATTCAGTCTTTATATTTTCCCAGGAGTTTTATTTAAAAACTTAAAAAGGTCGTGGTTGTTTTTTATTGCATATATTTTTTTTTATATAATGTTATCGGCGTTTATTATTATATTACCTACAATTACATTTGATGATAAGAAATACCTACTTTAGGCAAATCTAGGAAATAAGAGAGTAAGAATTATTATTTTGCTAGCCTTTTATTAGATCTATAAGTCACGTATATTCTTATGTCCTACTTGAAGTTCTGCCAACATTAGGTAAGCTCTTTCAACGGTTACATTAGACGATTCACATCTTTAGATACTATAAATTGCCCACATAGTCTTCTGTAAACAAAATTGGGACTAAAACGGCCAGCAGATTCAGTTAGGATACTATAGAAAAGCCATCGGTTTTATCTGAGAGAAACTTATGGTTCCCGCGGGTTAAGTTACAACATAATTTCAGGTGGGCAAAGCCATGGGCAAAATAATGCAAGAGATAGCGGCTGTAAAGTACGATCTCTTTGGCAGTTTGGGAACGATAAAAATAACATAAAAGGTGGTGTCACCTGTTCTCTTACCAGGGACATTAAAGATCTGTTTAACTTTACAGTGTTTTATTTAGATAGTTTTTGTCAAAGTATCCGTCCAAAAAAGATTGATGCTGACTATTCTTAATTTATCTGTTTTGTGTGCTTTACGACACGTCCTAGCCAAAAAGTACTCAGAGATGTAACTGTTACTAATTTATTTAAGAAAAAACTAAAAGAGTATTTAGCAGCCAAATGTTTCTATAGTATTGCTGCGTTTCTAATGGAGAAAACATAATAATTCTAATGTAAAGGCGAAGTTTTTGGTTCTGTTTGACTGTTGTATTTTATTTGATTTTGACATTTGAATTAACAATTAACATACTACGATAATATTTTGTTCTTATTTTCTACTTATCTAATTTAATTGATGTTTGAATTGCATGCTGTTCCTGCATTATTTGTGTAAATTTAATTTATTGAAATCGTTAACATATTCATTTCAGGTTTAAAAAAAAAATGTAAATTGATAGTTTTAGTTAATTAAATAACTGAACAAATGTTATTGTAATACATATTTTTACGCCGTTAAGGTAAAACATGACTGTGATCCTTTCTGCAATGTACTTAACATGTTGCATGCTTTGTGTGTGCATACTCATGTTTCGGACAAATAAATGATCTATCTATCTATCTAAAAAGATCGTTCGCGCGAATACGTGATCGTCGTGTTAAGGCGCATACAGACAGCCGCGACGTGACGGTGCAACGCGATACCGGTAGAACAATTTCCCGTGAAGTTTTTATAGAAATTGTTCCACAAGTGTCACGTCGCGCCTGTATAAGTGCCATTATGCGTAACTAAAATTACGCACTTATTGTTACTCTTCGCATGGTCAAATTGACGTAAACCCATACGGTAGACATACGCGAATCACAGAGTACTTACTGGATATGGATGGGCCTTTGAAAATGATTTCTTTTTCAAGAAAAAAATCTCAAGGGAAGCGCTAAAAATATAATAATCTACCTAAACGCCTTTGACATTTTTAATTTTCCAAGAAAAAGAAATCCGCAAAGGGACGCGCTAAAACTAGAATTATCTACCTAAACGCCTTTGAAATTTTGAATATTCCAAGAACTAAAATAGAATTATCTACCTAAATGCCTTATAAATTTATAAATTAAAAAAAAAAGAAATCCTCAAAGGGACGCGCTAAAAATAGAATTATCTACCTAAACGCCGTTGAAATTTATAATTTTCCAAAAAAAAAAAGAAATCCTCAAAGGGACGTGCTAAAAATAGAATTATCTACCAAAACGCCTTAGAAATTTTTAATTTTCCAAGAAAAAAAATATCCTCAAGGGACGCGCTAAAAATAGAATTATCTACCTAACTATCTATCTACTGCCAAAACAAGTTAAAAAAAAACAATTATATAATAAATTATGATTTAAACATCGTTGCAACTAGCAATCATAGTTAAGTGATGTTCATATGCTTAATTACTTTATACTTACTTTTTATGTTCACCCCAACTTGTTCTTTTTTGTGTTTGTGTTCTTTCGGCATGTTTACCGCAAATAAACGTATTTTCTTTCTTTCTTTATGTTTTGTTTATGGAATATTAATGTTTCTTAAGTACATCTTGAAAGTTGACTCCTATACTCCATTACTCTTCACCGTTAACTGTCGTTCCCTGTCCGGCTGGAAGGAGACGTAAACAAACACTTTATAAATATTTTAGTTGAGCTAAGTTAAATGCTTGTCAGGAAAAATAATAGATTCAGAGAAGTAGGTCGGTTGGTTTTTTATTCACGAATAACCTGTCCTTTTATTTTCGGGTAATTAGCGAATAAGTTGAACAAAAGACGGTGAGATAAAAATGTCGCGAGGTCATCGTAAGGATTAGAAAAAAACCGGCCAAGGGCGTGTGCGCATGATTTTTATGTGATAAATCTACAAATTAACGTTTTTCGGAGTGTTTCCTGTACTTGTGCTGTGAGAAATTGCTTCTTGCCAAATTTCATGATTCTAGGTCAACGGGAAGTACCGTATGGTTTTGATTTATTTGCGAGTACCTTGTCGCATTAATCGCCGTATTTTTTATTGCGTTGACGAAGAAGTTTGATTGTTTTAGAACTACAAGAGACCATAGTACAGTCAAGACCTGCATAACTTGACCCCTCTTCTATTATTCTTTTTTGAAAGGGGGGTCAGGTAATGTAGGTCACGGACTGTACTCCTTATTTGATATTAATTTCAACTTGATACCTCCACGCGTTCCTATGAAAAAGGGTCTTGACAGACTGACAGACAGACAGACGGATAACGAAGTGATCCTATGAGGGTTCCGTTTTCTCCTTTTGAGGTACAGAACCCTAAAAATGTTGGCTCGTGTATAGACACGTGCCGCAAATACCTATTCAAAATAGATAGAAAATAGGTGTAGAATAAACTACGATAATATAGCCCGCCCCTCCAAAATTCAAAACGTTTGAAAGTATTTGTGAAAGTATTTACAAAGCGCCACCAAGACTCACAACGCATGTGTGCGTAATGAGACGGCCATCAAACAAAAACGAATTCACGGATTTGTTGCTCGACTGGTGGCATCATTAATCACTTATTATTATTTGTATGGCGCTGCACTGACGCGTGACCGTACTCTATGAAAACGACACGTGTGTTGTCTTGCGCGGTCGGCTAGTTATGATTAGTTGATCAACAAATCTGGTAATAAGTGAGATATTACGAGTACTGATTGCATAAAAACAATAAATACAACTACATACAAACTCTTTCGTAAGGATGTGAGTACACACATTCAAACAGTACTTTGGAGGGGCGAGCCATGTTATCGTAGTTTATCTCTAGGTACCTACTTACTTACCAATACTGCCTCGTTGGTCTAAAGTTGTCAAAAAATAATAGGCCCGTTTTGACATTTAACTAGTTACGTCGCGATAGTTAATCGCGACGTAACTATAGTGAAGTAACCATAGGTACGACTTGGTTACTCGATACTCACCATTATATAGATTCAAGTTAAATGACAAAACGGGCCTATTATTTTTTGACAACTATAGCGGTCGCAAGCGCTACTGCTGAGCAACAATTTCTGGGTTCGATTCCCAGGTCAGGCAGTTTTATTTTTCCATTAGGATTTCTCAGTAGCAGCACGCACGGATCATGGATTTGTGCCCGGTTAATGGCAATAGGCGCGCCCCTTTTTATTTTTTGGTTGGGAAATGATCAAATATCTTCTCCCGCTGCGTTGCTCCCGGAGCGGGAGGGCGTGTCAGACTTTTACTGACTAAAACCCACCGTGTTCCTTCAAATGCCTGTGTGCCAGGAACACCATTAAACATAACTGGTGTAATGTGGGTGTACTGTGGTTGTTTTACGAATAAACTATTTTTGTTTTATTTATTTATTATTTTTAATGAGCGTTTGTACACGCTCTGCCCAACCCTTCAGGGAAAACAGGGGCCATGTTGGCAGGCGGGTTGTCGATTGCAGTATGGTTTTAAAAATGCATAGAGAACGCTGCTGCCCATTCTCTAGTAAGTCCCTTAGTCGTCTTTTACGACCCCCACGGGAAGAAATGGGATGGAGCTATTTACGTCTGGCACCAAACGGAACATGTTATGTTATATTCAAATACAAATGTGTGTAAATGTTTACTAACATAGTTATAAAGTTTGATGTTTAGTAGCAATTATGGATTTTCCGAAATAAAATGATTATTATTATAAGAGTGTGCCCAGCCAGCCAAGTACCAAAAGAACATGGCAAATATGAAATATATACTTGCGCCTGGTGAAATTAATCAGGCAATTTCTTTGATCATTGAATTTAAAAACAGTATTTTTATTCCATACATACATAGAGATAAATAACGATAACGTGGCGCGCCCCTCCAAAATTCAAAACGTTTGAAAGTATTTATGACAGTATTTACGAAGCGCCACCAAGACTCACAACACTTAGACGGCTTTCAAACAAAAATAAATCCAAGCATTTATTGGATTTGATTACATAGGTACATTGGAACAGTAATTAGGAGGGGCGCGCCATGTTATCGTAGTTTATCTCTACGTACACTCGTTCCTTCTTCCGATTGGGGTAGGCAGAAACTGCAGTATAGATAAAACATTTATTCAGTGCACACAAAAGACATAGCACAAAAAATTATAGATAACAACTTAAAAGAATTAAAAAAGAAAAAACAGTAGGCAAAAAAAAAGAAGAACATACTTAAAGAAATAGTGACACTATGACATTAATCAATATTGTTAGGTGCGGTGTGCGTCTCAAGGTTGCACCAAATGGGAGTCCAGCTCAGCATGTGTCAGGCAAATATACCTGACGCTGATATTCTGCTGGATCCCTGATCGGCAGTGACATACGGACGTTAAGCAAACGAGATATAATTGGTGTTGTGACAAAGTGTTATGCGCGGAGTGAAATTAAGTAAGTATACCCGCAACTTACATTAAGTATTCTACAGTACAGTTTAGCATTGGGAAACTTTCTTGTTCGTTAATGTGTTGATTGTGTTTTGATTATTTATATAGTTATCTATGTATAATATACATTATGTATAGTATACATCACCTGCTGCGATCCTTAGGTACATATTTTTTTTATTTTGTTTTTAGGGTGCCGTAGTCAACAATGAAACCCTTATAGTTTCACCATGTCCGTCTGTCTTTCTGTCTATCCTCGGCTTAGCTCAGAAGCTTTTAGTACTAGAAAGCTGTAGATATTAATCACGCCGACAAAGTGATAAAACAAAATCTTAAAAACATTTTTTTCGCGTACCGATACCTGTCTTGCACGTTCATTGGGATGATATTTTTTTTCTCGTCTATCCCATTGCGTTGGATAGGCCGTTCAAAAATATTGCGGGTCTGAGAAAACTATTTTTCGATTGAGGGATCTGTTTGTGTAATATAATATTAAGCTTTAAAGTGGTATTTTTTGTTAGAATCAAGTGTGTGTGTCCCTGACAGCTAAATGTTTGTTTTTGATATGTAAAATAAATTCATGGCAGTAGTATATGTAACGAAATTAAAAGGAAAACTATCACAGATAGTTTATATGGCTTTACAAGTAAACGAGTAATAGTCGACCAACTTAAATTTGCAGTTGGAGATTTGACCGTGACGAAAATCGGTTTATGGGAGAACATGTTTTTCAACTACGACGTTGAGTTTGTGTTTGGGATAAAATATTCCCAACTACGGAACCCTCCATTGTGCGTGGTCCGACACGTACTTAGCCGGTTTCTACATTTTAATTTTAAATTCTAAAAAACTATATTTTCTATAAAATATATAGTTTTTTTTTACTGTTCTTTGACAATTCAGCAGACATCCACGCTCGAGGTTTTCCAGAGAACTATGGGATAGAGTATCCTGGGTATTAAACTGGTGGGCCGGGTTAATAAAACAAAGTTCCGTTCCATCAGTTCTTTTAGTACTACAGATCTCATTCGGAAAGCTGTCAAGCTTGAATGGAAATTGGCTGGACACATCTGCCGCGTGTCAGACGATTAATGGGCCAAACTTACGGTCCCGCGGCAGGCCCAGACAGAGATGACGGGATTAGCCGGACTCCTTTAATAAAGATTGGTACTGGACAGCTCTGGACAGAGAGAGGTGTGAGAAGAGAGTAGGGAGGTTTTTGTCCAGTAGAAGGAAAATAACGGCAAAAAGAAATCCTTTTGGAATTATACTTATTAAGATTTAAAATCCTAATCTTTAAACGTAATTATTTTGAAGCTTTTATGTATTTATTTATGTAACTAACAATCACAGCCCTACAAATTGTGTGAAAATAATAGATTATAATCTGACCCCGACTTCCAAGGGAGATTGTACACCTCAACTATAAGACTGTACGAGGTGCCAAGCCAAATAAAAGATTATTCATCGAAAAAATCCGAAGCTAGGCGACGTTTCTATTCGAATAAAAGCCTTTCATGATCAGGAAAGTCTCATAAGAGCTTCTGCCTTCAACTACTTCAAACGTCTTGGAAGTCATCCAAAACTATTTATGGCAAATTTTCGGTGACTTGCACCCTAGACATCTTGCAGCACAGTTCGGCGCATCTCTGGAGGGTTAGCAGAATAACTTTTTGTAAATTTAAAAGCAAAGTTTTTGTACAAAGGTCTCCTTCGAAAACTTATGCATTGAAAAAGCCACTGAAACTTGTCTACCGTTACGGTATCGTATCTTACTCCTCGTTTAGAAGGTAGAAAAAAAAAGTAGGATTAATCAGTTGCTAATGAAATAGAAAAATGAGTACCTGGAAAGTAGACAAGACTATAAGGTATTTTGTGGCTATGGAATCGCAATTGATTAAGCTTTTGATAACAAATCCAATCACGATGAAAGTCTTGAACTATAATTTTGAAAATCAGAAACCTAAACACGTCCGTCTTTAATAAAACATAACCCAAATCAAAATCAAAGAAATGTCCGTCGAATAAAATCAAAGATATGAAATTGTAAAGTAAGATTCAAATTGAAAGGGAAATAAATTTTCACAAATATTTTCCAAGATGAGAACATTTCAAATTCCAATCTTGCACTTTAGTCAGATGGTAGACATGCAGATGGGCCGAGAATTTTCAACAATTTGCATCGGTTGCAAAACTAAGTTATGGTAATCTAGCTATAAGTTACAAGCTTGAGCTGGTAAGCTTTTCAATTTTATTGGGAGATTGGATATTTTGAGCCTTAACTCCTTAGGGAAATGAAATCTCCCCCGCTTTTAGTAAAGCGAATGAATTAATTTGCATAGCGTTCGTTGAATCATATTCTTTGGTTTGTACCTACTTGTCGGTCAAAGGAATTATTCAACTGGTTTCCTTTGAAGCCTTTTGTTAATAAATCTTACTCCTGATTTTTATAATTAGATACCTACTTGCGTGTTTGAATCCTCATGTTAACCGACTTCCAAAAAGGAGGTTATGTTTGTCTATGGGTTTTTTTTTGTTATGTTCGTTCACCAATTTCTCCATCAATTGTGGACCGATTAAAAAAAAATGTTTCGTTTGAAAGGTTATGCTGGTCACATTGTCACCAAGTCAGAATCTGATGAGGTGATCCCATGGAAATCGAAGGAAATCATCAAATTTTTTAGGCACACCTATAGCGATTTCGATATTTATTTAAAATAACTCGTGCATTTGCTCTCGGCAAGCACCATTTGGTGAAGTGAAACTGATGATGAAGATCACAGATGGCCACCGGAACTACTAAATAATAAGCATTTAACGGGTTGCGATTCGAGTAGGTACTTTAAATATGGTTGCTAATCAATTTTTGCTCGTCACGTGAGTGGCAGTTCTCCTGGTTGTTTTACCAGAAGAACTCCTCAACAATTACCGGCCCTGCATCGGGAAAACCAATATTTTAAAAGGTTATGAGCAGTTGGCATTAGGCTATGGTAAAGAAAGAAAGAAAGAAAAAGAAAGAAAATACATTTATTTAGCACAGACTAAAAAGAACACAAATATACACCAGATAAAAAAAAAATACATGTTAAAAGTGTAAAGTACGAATGAAAGAAATTAGCAAAAAAGTGTGCCTTACGGCTGTGCCAAAAAGGCCCAGTTCAGCAAAAATGCTAGACAACTAGTGCCTGACGCTGGTTTTCAACTGGACCTGAAAGTATGAGGTAACGAATGTAAATCAGTTTTTTACTGCAACGTGTGTATACATAAATAAATAAAATAAATTTGTATCAGATAAAAATAATAACGAATATGTACATACATAGTGTGATTTATGGTAAAATTACAAAATAAAAAACTAGAATAGACTAATAAATATGATGAGAACGATACATGATAGGCCTTAGTTAATATGTAAATAAAATAAATCCTTCGAGATTAGACAGAACAAAAAAAAAAAAAAACTTTCCCAGACTTCCATGTTCCAATACTTACATTGTCTTAACTTATTAATCCGTGCACTCAACTAACTTTGACAAATGACAAACAGACCCACTAAACAGTGATAAAAAAACATTTTACAAAAATAAACAACCGACTTCCAAAAAAAATACTTCAAAGTGAAAAATTACTTTAATTTCGAAAATCATACCTACAAGAAAAAAGGAACAGAAAAATACGTGCTTTTTTGTAAGTCGGTTGTTTATAGGGTTCCGTACCTCAAGAGGAAAAAACGGAACCCTTACAGGACCACTTCGTTGTCCGTCTTTCTGTCTGTCAGTCTGTCAAGACCCTTTTTCTCAGGTTCGCGTGTAGGTATCAAGCTTAAATGAATATCAAAATGTAAGTCTATGGTCTCTTGGAGCTTTAAAAAATCAAGCTCCTAAGTCAACGCAATAAAAAAATACGGTGATTCAAGCGACATTATTCCGACATATTTCGATACTCGCAAATAAATCAAAACCTATAGGGTACTGTCCGTTGACCAAGAATCATGAAATTTGGCAAGAAGCAAGGTCGTACAGCACAAGTATAGGAAAAAGTCCTAAAATTGTAAATTTGTTTGTCTGTCTGTCTGTCAATGCCCCTTTTCTCAGGAACGCGTGTATATATCAAGTTGAAATTAATATCAAATACGTAGGTCTACGGCCCCTTGGAGCTCTAAAAAAATGAAGCTTCTAAGTTAACGCAATAAAAAAATACGGTGATTTATGCGACATTATTCCGACATATTTCGATACTCGCAAATAAATCAAAACCTTATAGGGTACTGTCCGTTGACCTAGAATCATGAAATTTGGCAAGAAGCAAGGTTTCACAGCACAAGTATAGGAAAAAATCCAAAATTGTAAATTTGTACTATTATTACATAAAAAAATTGGGGAGATATTTTTAGTTGGAAAATTTACTGTGACGTATATCGATGTATGGGGGAACATGTTTTTCTACTACAATGTTAAGTATGTTTTTAGGATAAATTCATCCTAACTATCGAAACCTTCATTGTGCGTGGCCCGACATGCACCTGGCCGGTTTTTTTTTTGTAAAAAGATTTTTTGTGTTCTATGAAATAACACTCTCATATCTATTGGGGCCACAAACATTTTTTCGCAACAGAACTGAAACTGTGATTGGAATATCAAAGAAATACAATAGAAAAATCCTAGTAATATTCCGTACAGTTGCAGATTTTTATCGGGACCAACACATCACTCTTATCCCGGAAATAAACTTGCCAGGACAACATAGCTCTGTGTCAACGAAAACTCAGCGAAGATTTATTGAAGCTTACGACCAACAATATTGATATTCAAAAGCTTTGATAAATATTCTGTTGCTATCGAAGTTTTATGAAAAATTTTAATGTTTGGTTTGTATTTTATTTCTGCAGGAAATTATGTCTGTAAGTTCTTTAAGTTTGCATTTTATTACATTTGCTTTTCCTTCCTTACTATTTTAATTAGAACATAATTGCATTGCGTGCTGCAGTATCCTTAGATAAATAGATAGAATACTCTATATTATGTACACCATAAAAATTACAGATATAAATGTGTACATTTTTCATAGTTAGGTCACATAAGAGAAGTACTCAGTACGAAGACAAGTTATGCATAGGTGAATATATAAAAGCATTATTGAGAAAGAGTGTTATGTGCATGGCTCCTCATATTTATAATCATGTACCAAAACAAAATAGATTAAAGAGCAACAAATTAATAAGATTAAAAGTACCTTAAAAAATTACTTATTCAGATTTTTTAAATGACAAGACTATTTAATTTACAATGTTAATTATATTAAGTAATTAAATACCTTTTAAGTAAAAAAATATAAGTATATAATTGTTAGTAAGTATAAGTTAATACACATTTTTTTGCATGCCATGAGGTTTATAATGTTAAATACCTTTAAGTAAATAGAATAATTGTTAGTATAAGTTATTAAACATTTTTTTCATGCCATGAGGCAGAATGTATATGGGTTCCAAAATATTGTAACACCTAATTGTATTTACCTATATTGTATGCAAATAAATAAATCTAATCTAATCTAATCTAAGAAGTACAAGTCCCACATGATGAATGAGTATATAATTATGTTGCATGTAAATAAAATAAAAAATAAAACTGCTTGCACAATTCCGTCTGCCTACTCCTTTGGGAAATACATGCGTGATGTTATATCATAAGCGTATGAACGACACTTCTGTCATGGCATCAAAATGCATTTAATCCAAAAACCAGAGGCGGTGCGGCTGCGGTCAGCTCTTTCCATCAGTATTGCCAACCAATAACATAAATATTTAAAACCAATGAAGTTGTTTTTTGAATAATTTATGTGTATCCCATGATTTATTACGCTTGCTTACAACTTTATACAAACACGCTTTCAAATAAAACAAGGGTTGAAAACACTGTGTTTTATTAACCTCTGAATTCATGATTTTGAAAAATGCTAACAGGAAAATTAAAGTTGATAAACACTCACCATCCGTTAGAGGAAATACAGCGAAAATACTTACATACAAAAAATTCACACTTAAAATTTTTTTCGCCACACAGGGCTTTTCATACCGCTGACGTCAGCATAGTTGAAGTAGTCAGCTAAACAGCAGCGGGGCGAGCACGGCCTACTGTGACATGACTTGAGTCACACATTTTATCATAGTTTTAGCGATAAAACTGTTTTGTCATAAAATGGTAGTACAAATTGACACGACATAATTAACATGTCTTAGCACGCCCGTGCTCGGCCCGCAGGTGTCTGTCGAACGAGGCAAGTTTGCATCTCTTAAATCGTTTAACAGTTGGGTTTCATTATCAGGCACTCGACGAAGCTCGCTCGTCAGGGTTATTATTCGCATGCGTAAACCTTGCTACCGTATCAGAGCGAGTCAGTGCCAGTCAGACACCGGGGCGGGAACACGTCCCGTCCCTGGGCTAGCCAACGTTACATATTACGCGTTCGCGAACCAAGTCAGACTTGAACTGTTTGTGATAATCAAATCGTAAAAGTGAATGTGAAATTAACAATAAAACTTGACAGTGATTTTAAAATATTTAATTAAGTACGTATTTAAAAAAAAGTAAAATAGTAGATAAAACATTGTGTGAGGAATAATTGTGGTGTAGATTTACGATAAAATTTATCTACACACTTAAAATTTCGAATAGATAAAATAAAGGTAAAAATTGGTTGACAACATGTAAAAATCGGAGTGCATTCGATTATGTCACTAAAAATTTAAGTGCTACGATAAAATCTATAGTAATGTAAATCAAAAGCTATTTTACATTTTTACGTAACGTTTAATGGTCTATCCATCGCATCGCAAGTCGTTTGCACAGCGATGATCCCCTACTTGTCATTCTCTCCACTCACTACAGTCCTCTCTCACTACTTTATCACCACCATAATCTATCTATTGTCATTCCGATGTAGTAATCCCGATAAATAACCTCTTCTGACAACCTTTTATTCAGGACCGCATTTCTATGCGACTGAAAATCCGGCGAAATGTTCTATCTCCCCAAGGAAATATCAAGCATGCCAGTTAGGCAAAACATTTTAGCAAAATTGTCCCAAAACCCAATCGTATTTTCAGAACCGAATAAGTTATCTCCCGTTTACGAAAATGCTTTCGAAATTGTTATGGGAAATGCTTGCACAGTTACATTCAATATTATAAGCCCTTTGGAAGGGTCGCGGAAAGGATTTGGGCAAAATAACGCAGGTATAATATGAAAATAGCATTTTAAGTCTTAAAATATTAGGTGGTTTGGTGCGAGGGTGGTTGTTAATGTTATTGTTTGCCTTTTAGAAATATGGGAACATATAACTATATTCATGGTAACGAGGGTTCGGGCATCATATTTTCATTATTCAAATTTAAAGAGCGCAGACAAATCGTATTATCTTTGACACAACAATTCAACGTTTTGGGTGAGCGAGCTCCGAGCGAGCGAAATACTGTTATGAGTTTTGATGTGCCGATTAGCAAACTCTACACAAACAGCCAACTCCAAAACTTTTCAATACCCGTATTTGAGTAACGTTCTAAATTGTACAGAATTAATGTTCACTTATTCTACTTACCAGCATTTTCTCGGCTCTTTGCCAAAACTTGTGCAGCGTTTCGTATTTTTTTTTTCACTTTATCCAACTTTGGTGCATTCAGTAAATTAATTGGTTTGCATGTGGTGAGATTACAAGGTTTTTTAATGCGTCAAAACTATAAAATATGGGCTAAAATCTTTTTACGAATTGTACAAAAAGATGGACGCGGAAAACCTTTAATAATTTGATAAGGGCTGAACTAGAGACTATCATCGCCGATAATATCGGCAAGAAAAATAAACTTTGGGGGCAAGATTGGTAAACATAATTCGTTTCCTGCTTTATGTCTATTTTGGCTTACGAAAATCAAATAACGATCCAAAGAACCAATCCCGATCGATTCCTCGTAATCAATTTACTTACGACGGCTCCGGGCTGCAGTATTGACAAAATCATTAACCAGAAACAGAATTTTTTCACAGGTTGCACTGTGATTATGTCAGTATCATTGATGGAGAAAATATTATTTTTCCTTTACCGTTGTCATAGTATTTTATATTAACATCGAGAGTACCAAAGATATAAATGTGTCTAGATAGACAGACAAAGCTGTGAACTCGTCGAAAAAAATGGCGTCCAACTGTTGGCCGCAAAATTCACGCATACTAGAATAACACAATGACAGTACAATGACGACGCGAGTGTAAGACATAGCTGTCCCGCAGACCAGCCTATCAAAGATGGCGTTTTTGATTTAGTTCTTTTGCAGCGCGACACTATCTAGACATAAAAATAAATCAAAGGAGAGTAAATTATTTGTCACATTCACAGAGTATGAAAACCCCCTCTTATGAACTGAAGTTCTTAAGAGGGCGTTATAAACTCTTGTTTCATACATAAACGTGGGTGGTGTTTGTTTTTATAAATATGGATTTTTTTTGTGTTCACGGAAAACACTTGAATATTATTTCCAGTTCTAGCCGTGATTACAAAACAAGATTTATATTTTGACACGGCTTAAACCATGGAGCCAGTGTTCGTAATAAGAACGTAACTGTGATTGAAATACTGTTCTTTATACAAAACTGAAAACTTAGTTCGGTACTAAGTGGTCCGTTTTGTATTAGAAACTTTACCAAAGATGGAATAAAATTCGAAATTCAATAATGGCTCCATGGGTAAAACCCCAGGTTTTAAAGATAAACCTTGTTTTGTAATAAGACGGCAGACATCTGCCATGTAGGAATGAAAAGAAAAATCCGACTAACAAAATATTAAACATAAATGGAACAGGAATTCTTTAAAACAAATTGTTGACAATGCAGAAATTATAATGTACGGTCAAGAACTATACGTGTATAGAGGAGCTCATGGCTAAATAATAACAGCCACACGGGTCGAACCATCAGGTTAAGCTATGCTGGCCGGGGTTGGTCCGTGGATGGGTGACCATCTTTACATACCGAGACTCCTCCGTGCCTCGGAAAGCACGCTAAGCCGTTGCTCCCGGCTGTCATTCGTGGATCTTTGACAGCCTTTACGGGTCGTCAGAAGCCCGAAAGTCTGACAACCAGTCTTACCAAGGGGTATCGTATTAGAGCTGCATCAAGTTAGACTGGAAGCTGACCCCAGCATAGTTGGGAAAAAGCTAGGTAGATTGAATGGTAGGTCAAGAATTATACGTTTTGAACTTTAACTATACACGCAATGATCTTTCCAAACACCAAACAAAAAACACTTGAAACCCACAAACTTAAATAGAATTTAAAATTTTGCTGAAACGTACTACATATTTTGCTCAAGGGAACAAAAGGAAAGCAGTACAAAACATATAAATAGATCCTTCTCCCGACCACACAGACCTAAATCCAGTCAAACACCAACAATAATATAACACAATGGACTCGGCGATACTTTTAGTGTAAAGGCTTCTACATACCGGCGCGACTTGTCGCGCGACGCGACACGGCACAAAGGCCCCGCGTGTCACGGGACGAGCGGTGCGTCGCGCGACAAGTCGCTCCGGTATGGAGAAGCCTTAAATTGTACAGGTTTTTTTTTAAAGCTGGACGTATTTTTGTCTGTGTATCTATCTGTACGTGTAACACGAAAAGGCGTGGCACGTAAATTTAATATTTCACTCCTAATTCAGCACAAATCCGGTCTGGGTGAGATACTCTCCGACAATGAAGGATTATGTTGCTACTGTACTCTTTCTTGACTGTAGGATTTTTAATGGGTCATCTTGCTTTGAGTATTTATACTCACTCAAAGGTCGTCTTGTTATCTTAAATAATACTATAAATGCGAAATTGAGTTTGTGTGTGAGTTTGCTGTGACTCATACTGAATTTGTAAGTGTAAAAGTTAAAAATCATTGATTCAGTAATTTATTTATTTATTAATAGGTTACCTTACAATTGGTTACACTTTTCCTTTCATTTAAAAGTACACACTATACATTTATAAGTGCAACAATTACTTACAGGCTCACACCACATGCACTTTAGGTATAATTATATGGATTGAAAAAAAAAACAATGAAAAAAGAAAGCATACATCTAGCAATTTAAAAACAAAAATCAATAATCGAATTAAATTAATTTAAATAATAAAAAAACAAAAACATTCTTAAATAAAAAGAATATTAATTAGTTTAGGTACATTCATGGTGCATTAGTAATAATAATTGTACCTAAGATATTTGCACGGCATGAGAAATGGCAGACATTTTGTGAGCCACTCATATTTAAGATCTTGCATGCATGTATTATTTTAATTCTGTGTGTATACACCATGTTCGAGCTAATATTCAATTAATAGTCAATTACTAACTGTTTCCCTAAACAGAGTGTAAATAAAGAAATAGTTTTATTTTGTGATGAAATTGGAAAGGATCTAGGCCACTTGTTGACAAATAAATATCCGGGTCACTCTATAATGAACTACTGTATGCCTGGTTGTTCTTTATATGACATAATGAAAAAAGTTATAAAATGTAATTTTAACCAGGATACTATAATATTAATATTTGTTGGTAATAGGGGTAATGTGAACAAAGGAGAATTACTCCAATATTATAGATCATTGTGTAACCTAAGTTTAAGAAAAATTGTGTTGTTCACATTCCCATACAGCCAAAGTTTGCCACAGGAAGAAAACAACCTTAGATCAGAAATTAATGTGACATTGCATAATTTGACATATAATAATAATTTATTCCAATTAATTGACATTAACAATTATGTTGGTAATCATTTTTATTTGACAAAAGATAGATTTTTTATGGATAGGTACAATCTTTCTAAATATTGTAAAAGACAGATAGCTGTGTCGCTATCATATTATTTTTCTATTACAGCCAAGAATTTGGCTAAACAAATTGCTTCTATTGAGCAATGCAATGACATGTTAAATAATTCACCCAATAAATTGGTAACAAAAATTGACATTCAAAATAATTTAAATTAGAAATTAGGACAATAGAGGCAACCTCTAGCTATAATGTACATAATTGCAAAAATAAATCAAATAAAAGTTTAAACTCAGTCAATAGTATCAACCTGGTGCATCAAAATATTCAAGGATTTCTAAACAAAGATTTAGAAGTAGAATTATTTATGAATTTTAACAGTATTGATATTCTTTGTATAACAGAACATTGGCTTAAAAGCCACCAGTTCTTGTTCAATTTTAATAATCACCAGGTTGGTAGTTCGTTCAGCAGAGTAAATGCTATACACGGGGGCTCATTAATTTTAGTAAGTAACCAGCTTAAATTTAAAGACCGTAAGGATATTGTGAGCCTATCTGTTGAGCGGACAGTTGAAATAGCCTGTATAGAATTGGAGCAGTTTATTGTATTAAGTGTGTACAGACCCCCTTCAGGATTGTATGACTGCTTTGAAAGGGTAATGGATGAAGTGTTGCACAAGATTTGTAACTCGAACAAGTCCATTATCACTTGTGGTGATTTTAATGTTAATTTGTTAGAAAACTCGGGTTCTTGTAGTAAAATAATAAGTCTGTTTCAGTCATATAATCTTGTAAACCTGTTTTTGGAGCCCACAAGAATAACCCCTACTAGTGCCACATGCCTAGATAATATTTATACAGATATTATACCAAGCCACAAAGAAATTATAAATTTACTAGATTCTGATCACTGTGGGCAAAGGATTACTATCCAAAACCAAAACAACAAAGTGGCTAAAAAGGATATCACTGTTAACCCCAAAACTGCAAGGCGCTTGGAAGCTTTTAAAGGTAAACTCAGTAACAAATTACCAGTTTCATTTATGCATACTGATCATAATAATCTATATAATGATTTTTTTTATATTTACTGTCAACAATTTAATTCCACGTTTATTCCCAAGACTATCTCGGTTAATAGTAACGCATCTTTCAGTGATTGGGCTACCATTGGTATTCATAAAAGTAGAACACGGCTTTATGAGCTGTACAATGAAAGGTATTATGTAAACACTGATGAATTCAATTTGTATGTTAGAAATTATTCAAAATTATTTAAAAAAGTTTGTTGTATGGCAAAGTCGCGTTATTTGAGTTCGAAGATTAAAAACAGTAGTAACGTAATTAAAACGACTTGGAATATTATTAATAGTGAAACGGGAAGGTCTAGTAACCGAAATACTGACTATAGCCTGTCAATTAATGACAACATAATAAAATCAGACTCACAAGTCGCCGTGGCCTTTGAAAATTTCTTTTCAGATATTCCCGTTTCAACTACTAAATCCCTAAACTCATCACCTTCTGTTGCTGAGTCTTTGCTTAAGGAAAATGTTAATGTTTGCGAGTCGGAATTTCATTTTGAACATATTACCTGTAGAGATATAATTAAAACCTTTCACACTTTAAATGTAAAAAAGACTGCAGATCTGTGGGGTAATTCTGTAGAAGTTGCTAAGTCTATTATAGACATTGTAGCACCTACTTTAGCTCTTATCTTTAATAATTGTATTGACTGTGGGGAGTTTCCTGACCTTATGAAAAATAGTAAAATAATACCGTTGTTTAAATCAGGTAGTACATCAGACCCCTCAAATTATAGACCTATTTCAGTACTACCTACCTTTAGTAAAATTTTTGAGAAATTAATTTTAGACCAATTGCAAAGATTTTTTAATAAACATAAATTACTACATAGCAAACAGTTCGGTTTTACAAGGGGCCGTTCGACTACTGATGCCGGTGTTGAACTGTTAGGACATATTTATAATGCATGGGAAGATAAATGCGATGCCTTAGGCATTTTTTGTGATTTGTCCAAGGCATTCGATTGCGTTTTTCATGAAACGTTAATCAGGAAACTCCGCCACTACGGGATCCGGAACACCGCTCTGGATCTTCTTATTTCATACTTGAGTAATAGGATTCAGAGCGTTGACGTCAATGGGAAAAGATCTCCCGGATCTATAGTAAGAATGGGAGTCCCACAGGGCTCAATTCTTGGTCCTTTCTTGTTTCTTATTTACATTAATGACTTGCCTTACCTCATAAAGGATAATCATGATATAGTGTTGTTTGCAGATGACACTTCACTTTTGTTTAAACTTAAACGTCAGCAGCTGGTTACTGACGATGTAAATAGCGCGATCTCAAAAGTAGTTCACTGGTTTAATGTTAATAATTTACTTCTAAATGAAAAAAAAACCAAATGCATTAAGTTTACGCTACCTCACGTTAGGCAGGTGAAAACTAATGTGTTAATAAAGGGCGAAGAATTGAATCCTGAAGATAGCACTGTATTCTTGGGCTTGACTTTGGATGCTAAGCTTCAGTGGGGCCCACATGTAGATAAACTGTCAAAAAAGCTAAGCTCCGCAGCATATGCTGTTAGAAAAATTCGTAATTTAACTGACATAGAGACAGCCCGTTTAGTGTACTTTAGCTATTTTCATAGTGTAATGTCGTACGGTATTCTGTTATGGGGAAATGCTGCCGACATTCAGACTATCTTTGTTTTGCAGAAAAGAGCTGTTCGATCAATTTATAAATTAAGTCCAAGACACTCTCTCAGAGAGAAATTTAAGGAGATTAATGTAATGACTGTGCCTTCTCAGTATATTTTTGAAAATCTATTATATGCCCATAAAAATATAAAATTATTTAAAAAATACAGTGATATCCATAATATAAATACTAGAAACAAACACAAATTTGTTGTACCTACAACAAGGCTCAAGAAAATAGGTGGCTCGTTTCGATGTCAATGTATACGCTTTTATAATAAACTTCCAAGCCACGTTCAAGATCTAAGCCTTAATAAATTCAAATCATTCATTAAACGTAAGTTGTGCCAGAAAGCCTTTTATACTGTTAAAGATTATATTGAGGACAAAAAGGCTTGGGATTGAGCTGCTCCAATTTTTGTACATATTGAGGTAGTTTATTTTTATTGTTTTTTTTTTTTTGTTTTTGCTAACTTTATTATTTTATAAACAGTGACATTTAATTATTATTTTATACACAATGACAGGAATATTTACTTGTAAAGTATTATATTATTTTAATTATTGTGAATGTGAAGACTATGTGGGTTATTGCATAATATTTTTTTTTCCCTTTCTTTTATTCTCAGTTAGTGTTAATCTTGGTCTGGCAGTTTGAGTCATATAAGTGGCCTACCCAAATGGCCTTTCTTTGGTATTGATAGTCGCAGCGTTGAGCTCCTTATATTCTGAGTAGAGCTGCACGATTACTGACAAATGCGTGCACTGACTGGTCAGGTCCACTCAACCTGTGTGGTTCTTTCCTCAAAAGACCATTTCAGACACCAATCTACATGGTCTTCACATGATCTGACCAAGATTATGTCTGGACTTTAAAAGAGACTATGACCTCTGAGTTTGTTTCGGCCTTTCTTCTCAGAGTAGTCAGATAGGAAACGCCGACCTCATCTAGTTTTTAAAATATGATTGACGTGTAAAAGTGTTTGTACAAACCTACTTACAGAAATAAAATCATTTATCATTTATCATTTATCATTTAATAAAATTTCTTTCTTTCCTGCTTTGTTTGTTAATGCTTTCACGCTAAAACGGCTGAACGGATTTGGATGAAATTTGGCACATGAGTAGACCATGATCTGGATTAGGACAGAATAACTCAAACTAAAACTCAAAACATTTATTTCAATTAAACCTATTACAGGCACTTTTGAATTGTCAAAGAGTCGGTCAGTTAGTCAGAAAGTTGAAGCTATTTGCCCATTCCAAAACGTAGATCTCTATGGAGAAAAATAGGCAAGAAACTCCAAGGACACTCTTTTAAATCAAGATATTACAAAATCCTGGGTATACATTATTCTTGATGTGAGAACAATGTAAGAAATTAATTGTTTATTTAAAAAAAAAACAATACAGACTATAAGATTAAAAGATTATAAATAAGCCCTGGCGGTTAAGAGAAGACCAGTCTCAACTGACGGCGCCCGTTCACGAACATGACGCGTGGATCAGCACCATCCAACTCAACCATTTTGTAGAGAACCGAATGATCCAACATCTGATACTTTTTATCCCGATATTCCCACGGGATCGAAACCACGCGCAGTTAGTACAAAATATTAATTAAAATTGGTTACACGACATACACCTTGGTACGGTCAACCACACGTAAATGGTAAACCTTTAACCTTAAGGCCTAGCGTAGCAACGTAGTTTTAATAGAATACGAGGCCAGCTTATACTGCTTTTGTTATCACGGACGTGCGGCCGCTACTGTACCTTTTTTATGTGTACCTAAATCCGTCACTGACATGTTGACTTACTGACTGACAATGCAGCCTAAAACCACTGAGGATAGTTGTAGGATGTGGAAGACTGATGGTGTATAGATGCCCTAAGTCTACTTTTACAATGTTTTTAAGTGTTGTTGTTGTGAGCAGCCTGTATCTATCACATATTTAATTTATCTATCATTGTTTTATTTTTAATTCTTTTTACCTATTGTGGTGTAGTTATTTTATTGTAGGTGCATCGTCTTCACTTATCATTATAAAATTCTTGTATACAAATTATTGTAAAATATTTTAAAAGAGTAATGGAGGAGTTTTCTGCCCATTCTTCTTTCTCCATACGAAACTACATTTTGGAAGGGGCAACTAGAATCAGTTATATTTTTCTGTAAATTTTGACATTCAAGGGTGCCTTTGTACCTATTTTAAATAAATTATTTGACTATTGACTATCTATAGTCTTATTATATCTAATAGTCTTATTATCTTATTGTTTACTTTGTCCGAGATTTTCAAATCCAATAGGCTGTTCTACATTCTCCTCTGACATACAGGTAGCCTTTCCTCGTCTTCCTTTCTCAATGACCATGTCTGGCAGCCATATGTTAGGCATGGTAGTATTGCCATTTCAAAAACTTTATTTTGTATGTACTACATGTTGATATTTTTGTTTTTCATTATTTCCTTCCCCAGTACTTTTGCATGATAGAGCAATCCTTCTGTCTATATCGCCTTCAGTACAATTTTCGAATGACATTAATTGTCCTAGATACACGTAGTCTTGAACGTACTCTATTTTCGCATCCTCCACAATAACATCACGAGTCTCGCCGTTCGTAAGTATTTTAGTTTTGGATGCGTTAAGTGATAGTGAACCTTTTTTCTTTCCTTAGACAATTCTGTGATCATGCTTTCCAGTAATTGTTAAAGTGCTAATACGATTTCAAAAATTATTGCATCGAAAGAAACCTACACTATTGCCGGTGCCTTGGGATATATTTTATTTTATAAATGAATTTCACGCGTACGAAGTCGTGATCAGACAGACGCTGGTTATATGTTTCTAAGTAGATTGCCAATGAAATCATTAGCAATAATCATTTTTCCAACATATAATTTTTCATAAATTTTAACAATTACAATATTCCTTAATGTCATAGAAATGTTCATATCTCTTCGCTGGCTTTATGGTATTCAACGGAAGCGGCTTCCGTTCAAGCTGTAAAGCGAGCGCACAATGTAGTTACAACAATAGCATTGTCAACACCTTGGCCGTCTGTCTGACTTAAACTTTGGGCTCTTAGTAAAATATATTCTGCTTCTCTTGACAATATGTTAGGTTGGCCATCAGCTCTGCATTTCCTTCTCTCTTATTTAGAAGTAAATCATTTCGCCTTACGCTTGTATTTAAGAACTCGTCTCAAAGCATATCTTTCAATTAAAGTCAGTTAGATAAATGAAGCTAGTTGCCCATTCCAAAGCGTAGTAGGTTCCTATGGAGAAGAACGCGCAAAAAACTACAATAAAAATACTGTTAGAAAATATTGGTTACATCATTCCTGTTGAAATTATACTTAAGTCTATGTGAGAACGATGTAGAAAGACGTACACGTTTAAAGCATCCATAATAAAAATATTAGAAAAGTAAATAATATTTCGTTTAAAAGCAAAACTGTGCGTATCGTACGTTCGAAACGAAAGCTGCGCATAAACTAAGTCAAAAAGACATAATGTCTTTTTCTGTGAATTGTTATGCCTGAAGAGCCTCTGTTTTTTGTTCAAAGTGCCTACACATTTTCTTTTTATTAGGTCTTCGACATATTTCATACCGGTACGTAATATTATGTGCCTCGGATCGTAATACTCCTTTCAACCCTCAAACAGAGCTAAATATACTGCCGAATTATAAGTGAGTTCTCAACAATAGTTTAACGGGTTAGCATTTTAACTGGTGACTTTTTGATGGCCATTAGCAGAATAGCCGTGGCCGTTAGGAATATTATTGCCTATGCGCTGCATTAATGTATGTTGACCCATAACCATAAGTACAAACGAGTAACATTAAGCTGAGTGTATTGATCGATTGATTGATGTCATGATGATGCAAATTGTACAGGTATATATGTCACATATTTGACAAAATTTCACGAAAACACATACGTAGGTACACACGTTTCAGGGGTGTCAGTTAGTTTATGATAATTATTTTATTTCTGAAAGTAGGTTTGTACAAACACTTTTTTACACGTTCATCATATTTTAAAAACTAGATGAGGTCGGCGTTTCCTATCTGACTACTCTGAAAAGAAAGGCTGAAACAAACTCAGCACAGTCTTTTTTAAAGTCCAGACATAATCTTAGTCAGATCATGTGAAGGCAATGTAGATTGGCGTCTGAAATGGTTTGACTTTTCAAACCATTTCAGACGCCAATGTACATTCAGATCATGAGTTGTTTGGTTCTAATAATATTAAAAAATAGGTCCATATTTTAGCATATTTTGAATTTTTATTTTAAGTCGCTGACAACAGTTAAACCGCTGTCACTGTCAGACTGCATACAAAAGAAAGAGCGCTTGTATTTTATTGCAAAATACGAAGCAATTATTTATATACTCAAAAATTAGTTGAGTAATCGAAAATAAAAAACAACCAAGTTCTGCATACAAATAAGACGTTCATGTTATTAATTAAATACCAACCGTACGTTGATATTTATTACAGATATTTTGGATTGAAACTCAAAGTAAAGGGTTAATTTACCGTTAATTTGTATCGAGATTTTTTATTCTAAACGTGTTTTAGTAACAACCAAGTTCTGAGAAATATGTTCAAGAATAACATATATTTTTTCCGCTACCACAAACTACGTAGATTTGGCAATTTTTTTGTTTAAGACAAGCCTAATTTTATCATTTGCCTCTTGTCAGCACCTTAAGTCTATCATAAAAATACGATTACATTCAAACTCAGACAGGTAGCTTTCACAGTTTTTTCAGCTGAAGTAGCTAGCTACTGCGGTGGGTTTCAAAGACCAAGTTTTTCATAGTTTTTGTCAGGTCAATAAGAAGTCGAACACCTACTAACTTTTCCCATATCTTGTGATCACTCTAAAAGTCTAAAAATTACGGAAAAACTTTACTGTGTATGAAGGAGAATACTGAATATGGATATACTGAAACTGTAGCAAATATTGTCGTTGCAGCTTAAAACTTAAACTTTGAATAAATAATTTCCTTGCTGATATTTTTTTAAAAGAAAATGTTAACTCATTTTTACCAACCGACACCAACAATATCAATATTAACCAACCGACCAACCAAGCCAATACCATTAATAGTAACCATGACAAATAGTGCAGTTTGATACTGCGCTGGGCCGCAAAGTAAGCGGGTCGGTTACAAAAAATGCGATAACTTTTAAAATCTAAATTAAAGTTTATTTAATTTCAAAAACATAAGAATAAGTAAAACCTTTTTAATTATTTTTGGTGATTGTAAATATTTAAAATCGTCTTTTTTTATTTATTGTTTTTAAACAATAAATAAAGAAAACCGTTACACTGGATGCCGACCCCAACATAGTTGGGGAAACGGCTAGATATTATGATGATGGTTACGAAATTATTCAAACTAAATTTTAACTCAAATATTTAATGCATTCTAGTAGTTATAGGAATATAAAAAACCGGTCAAGAGCGAGTCGGACTCGCGCACCGAGGGTTCCGTACGTATACATGATGTTGATGATTTCTGAAAAACTGTGCTATTTAGAGACAGTTTTATTTTTCCTGTAATTTTTACATACACTTCTATCACATAGAACAATTTCAGATTTTTAACTATACAAACTTCGGAGATAAGGGGGGGAACGGTTTTTTTTTTACATTTTTGATCAAAAGTCGGAAACTATGCTGCCTAAAAAAAATAAATAAATTTTTGAGAATGTGCAAACAGCGTTCTTTCATATGATACCCCACATGCCCTAGTAGCCCCACTTCAAATTATTAAAACCCCCCAAAAATATTTTTTGTAAAAGGGACCTTTTACAAAAAATATTTTTTATTTTTTATTTATTTCTTGTTTGCAAAATTGTTGGGCAAACGTCATCTAAAACTATTCTAAATTTCAAGTTAATAGCATAACTAGTTCTTGAGATATCCAGGTGTGACAGACAGACAGACAGACAGACTTAGTCTCACCATAAGGGTTCCTTTTTACCATTTTGGTACGGAACCCTAAAAAAGACGGTTTTAAAATTTGAACAACTTTTAAAACCATTTGTTTTACTTTTGTTTGATTCAACTGGCTCGCGTCATGTTTCAGTACTCAAATCGGATGCGAGTAGCGGAGCATGATGCAAGCCAGTTGAATTGAACTACTTCAGTTTCGCTGCTATGGTTTCACGGCGGAGATGTGCTATCGGCCTGAAGTCAAACATCATCTTCTACGTGCTGGAGGGAGCAATCCGAGCACGGTTCGGATAGTATTTGACTACCTTGAAGATGTCCCTATGCCTAGAGCGGTCAGCACGCAGCCCAGACTTGAACCCCATCGAGCAAGTATAAAATGAACTGGGATGACGTGAACGCCAGCAAAATTCTCCTGCAATCACGCTTCGTGAACTGAAAGAAGCTCTGATAGAGGAATGGGAGAATAATTATTCCTCAGCAGCGGCTCAGAAATCTGGTGGAAAGCATGCCAAACCGTATGACAGCTCTTGGTGGCAATGAAAAATACTAAAATGGTTAAAAAATGCATATTAATGATGCACATCTTTTGAAATGAGTGAAAATGGTAATTTTTACTTAACTTACTTTTATTCAAAATAAACTTCATAATCTTGAGCTTTTATGATATTGATTTAAGCACAATGATGTTTTATTAAACAGATATGTTGTGAGCGCGCAATCGTGAAGACTCGAAAACGTCCTAATTGGGACGTATTTGTTAGTCTGTGATGCCAACATTCGGAGATTGGTGGCCAGAATAATGTTTGTTTACATTCACGCACAATTGTCAACACGCTGTCTCTTTTTTTCTTGTTGTTTTTATCAAGCCATCTCTTTTCTATCATTTTTACTTGTAGTGAAATGTAAAATGAATGAAAAGTGGGTATGTGTGCTGCCGCTGCTGCGCGGAACACATTTTTCGGTTGTTTTGTGAGTGCATAACATATCTGTTTAATATAATATCATTGTTTAAACACTATACAATTGTGTATAATACAGTCTTTATTTCATAAAGCTAGCTCCAATATTTTTGTGTTAAAGTGATTGAGATTTTTGTTACCGACCCGCTGTCTTTGCGGCCGCAAAGTAGTGCATTATACACTGATAATGCACTACTTTACTTGCTTGTAATTTGTTCTATACCCTTTTACACAGAGAATGAACAAAAACAGTAACAACCCGGTTGATGGCAATAGGCTCTCCCTCTATTACATGAGACTTAAACATAACTGGCGAAATGTGGGTGTACAATAGGGCACACCTCTTCCTAACCCTTCTGAGATTACAGCCGTCTTGTAAGGAACAAAAGCACTCATTACCGCACTTGCTCAAAGCACGTGCAGACCATTCAGTCTACATTTTCTGTTATGAAGTACCATTTTCTTCACTATACGTGTGCTGATTCGATTTTCAGTATTAGTGAGCGAGAGAATACTATTCAAATGTCATTGTTAACGAAACAGAAACGTAACCATCTTTTGACGCGGTCAGAAGAATCTGACGATTTAAATCTTTGGTTTTAAAAACTTTCTAGGGGTCCAACCTATATCGTACTATATAATAATTAGGGTTTCGTACCAAAATGGTTAAAAGGAACCCTTATTTATTTATTTATTATACACATACCTACCTACAAGAAGAAAGGAACAGAAAAATACGTGCTTTTTTGTAAGTCGGTTGTTTTTAGGGTCCCGTACCAAAATGGTGTAAAGGAACCCTTATGGTGAGACTAAGTCTGTCTGTCTGTCACACCTGGATATCTCAAGAACGACTAATGCTATCAACTTGAAATTTAGAATAGTTTTAGATGACGTTTGCCCAACTATTTTGTATATCTTTTTTTGCAAAAGGGACTGTAAGGGGGTCTTAAAAATTTAAAGTGGGGCTGCTAGGGCATGTGGGGTATATGAAACAACGTTGTTTGCACATTCGCAAACATTTTTTATTTTTATTTTAAGCAGCATAGTTTTCGACTTTTGATAAAAAATGTAAAAAAAAGAACACCGTTCCACCCCTTATCTCCGAAGTTTGCACAGATAAAAATCTGAAATTATTCTATGTGATAGAAGTTTATGTAAAGATTACAGGAAAAATAAAACAATGTCTTTAAATAGCACAGTTTTTCATAAATCGTCAACATAATATATACGTACGGAACCCTTGGTGTGCGAGTCCGACTCGCTCTTGACCGGTTTTTTATATTCCTATTATTACTAAAATGCATTAAATATTTGAGTTAAAATTTAGTTTGAATAATTTCGTAACCATCAAATCAAATCAAATCAAAAATATTTTTATTTCACATAAGCCTACATGGGCACTTATAAAACGTCAGAAGCTAGGTGCACGGTTCCAATTGGTCGTTTCCTCTTTAAAAAAAAAATGGCTTTTATAATGTTTTAAAATTATAGTGTTAATAGTTATGAGAGGACAGCGTAGGTCCGTCAAAAGTACCAGGTACTTAACAAAATAGAAAATGGTGTTGGTGTGGCGGAAGATATATATAATTCAATTAATTAGTTAATCCTGCGGGCTGGCAATAAATGCTTTATATAAGATTTTAAATGGGGACACACTGGAAAGGAAGGAGCGATGAATCACCACCAATTCACTCATCAGACGATTAGAAAGAAGCTGGCCTTACCTTATAAAGATGACTGCTTGACCTGGATCGTACTGGTTTTTCTCTGGAGGCTGCAACCTTTCTTTGCGCGACGAATTTTATGATTTAAATTAATTAATTAAATGTTTTTCACGACTCGCTAGCGAGGTAAACTTTTGGCTACTTTATCCCCGAGGAGCAATCTTGAAAGCTCATGAGTTCATAGGCGCAGCGCTGACGAGGTCTTCAGGCGGCCAACAAATTAGAGGAACTGGCGTGACACGGTCATTGACCCGGTCTTTATAGTAGCTCGGGGAATGAGTACATCTCCCTGGGCAGGCCAAACTTAGTTCATTCGTCAAAATGAATGGTTCGGCGCAAACAGGTCTACAGATCTACAGTCTATTAAGCCTAATAAAGCATCATCATAATATCTAGCCGTTTCCCCAACTATGTTGCGGTCGGCATCCAGTCTTACCGGATCCAGCTGAATACCAGTATTTTACATGGAGTGACTGGCTATCTGACCTCCACAACCCAGTTACTGGGTAATACGATACCCCTTGGTAAGACTGGTTGTCACACTGAAACAAAATGCGAGCTAACTAAGATACATTTTCTCTTAGTTGGCATTAAAATGTTTGGAATCATTATTTATTTATTTACTTTAAACAAGATAGCATATTTGCCAGAACAAATACATTTTATTTATATCGACAATGTGGCATGTACAGAATAATCACCGGTCTTTGTTACATCATACATGCTTTGTTTGATTTTACTTCTTCACTTTTTTAAATCAAATAATAATTTTAGTTGATGGTAACAAGCAACTTGTTAGCATTATATCATTCTTTAAACTGGCCAACATTTGAGTTAAATGAAATAACTACCCGTAATTAAACTAATTAATTACTAAGTTGACGGAACTATGATAATTTAATAAAGTTACCTAGCTTCAGAAGTCAAGATCTTGTTAGGCTCGTATGGAGTCAAGATGCGTGATCACATTATACAAGATTTTTGTTAAATCAAACACTTTTTTTTTCAGTGCAGAATTTCGGGGTTTTTACGACCCGTAACAACTGTCAAAGTGTCAAAGATCTATAAATAACAGCTGGAACCAATGGTTTAACGTGGTTTCCGAGGCACGGAGGCTTGCTATGTAAAGATGGTCACCCATCCGTGGACCAACCGCGGCAAGCGTAGCTTAACCTGATCGATCGACCCGTGCGACTGTTATTACGGAGCCACAAGCCCCTCACAAGCCCCTGAATATTTTCGTAACCAAACCCACATATTTGCTTTGATTGACTTGTCATTCATATTATTTTATTCTGCGAGGCATGGCTAACGCGATATATAAACCATTGACCATCCGGCTTTCCAAACTAAACAAATGAAAGCTGAGCGAGATAAAAATACAGACTAAATGGAGTTAGTTTTATCCTCTTTTCCAATGATACTGTTTCCATTTAATATTTCGATGTTCACTTCATTCTGTCCATGAATAAAGTTTATTACCTTTTTAGGGTTCCGTAGTAAACAAGGAACCCTTATAGTTTCTCCATGTTCGTCTGTCTGTCTGTCTGTCCATCCGTCCGTCTGTCCCCGGCTTAGCTCAGAGACGCTTTGTACTAGAAAGCTGTTATTTGGCAAGGGTTTACATATTAATCACGCCAAGAAAGTCGTAAAATAAAACCATGAAAAACAATTTTTTTTAGGGTACCTCCCTTGCACGTCAAATGGGGATGATATTTTTTTTTCTCATCTATTCCATAGTGTGCGGTATCATTGTACTTGTACAATATTGTTGTTGTTGTACAATAACAATTTTTCAATTCAGGGATCCGTTTGTGTAATATTAAGATTTAAAGTGCTATTTTTTGTTATAGTTAAGTACCCCCTCCCTGCCCAGCTAAATGGTTGGTTTGGGTCCATATTGGCTCAACTAAAGTTCTTTACCCGAAATTGTTCTTCCTAACGATTTGTAATCCGAATGATCACTCTTCCTAAAATTTTTCATCCTAAAGTTTTCATTCATACTATTTGTAGTGCTACCGGCGATGTTCATAACACTCATGTTTCCGAAAATTGTAATTAATAATATCATTAATGTAAATATATTTAAACTCCTACTGTTTTTTATCAAATTCAAATTCAAATTCAAATTGTTTATTTGCAAGAAAATACAAGGTTTACAAGGGAAGATCTTACAGCCTTAAGGTCATTGTATTCTGCCTGCGAGCAAGCGTGCAAATTATTCATGATTTTAATTCACAATTTATTATCATGCAGATTCTATTAATACCTAGTACATTATTATTACATTATCATTATTATTACATTATTATCACATTGTTATCATGCATTATTATTACATACAAATGTCCTATTAACTAAAATAAATTCAACTAATTATTCTAACAGATATTTTTATGTTCTAAAAATTCTTTTAAGCTGTAGAAACACTTTCTATGTAGCCACTCTGATAATTTTGTTTTAAAAACACTACCCTGCAGCGATTTAAATTCGTCTGGTAGGGTATTGTAAATTAATATACACATATTGAACACATTTTTCTTATAAATATCTTTATGAACAGCTGGATGATATAAGAGGTTACGAAACTTAGCCCTTTGTTGTCTTGGTATAACCTCGGTATGTAGCTTAAAATAATGCATGTGTGACTTCGTAAAAATACAGACATCTCTAATATACATACAGGGCAGTGGAAGAATTTTAAATTTTTGAAAGAGGGGTCTACAGCTATCCAAGAACCATGCCCTGTTTAATACCCGGATGCAACGTTTTTGGAGCTTAAAAACTCTGTCGGCATCGGTCGAGTTACCCCACATGATTAGTCCATAGCTTAAAACAGATGACACGTAACCATGGTAAGCTGCAAGAGCAGCTTCTACAGACACATTTTGTCTCAGCTTTTTTAAAGCAAACACGAACCCATCTAGTTTCTGACCTATATGCTCCACATGGCTTTTCCAATTCAGGTTTTTATCAACATGAATTCCTAAAAATTTTAATTGATCCACTTGTTGTACCTTTTCACCATTATACAGAACATCTAAAGCTAGAGGTTTGATATTACAAGAGTTAAATTCAATTAATTTTGTCTTGTTAACATTTATATTTAAGTTATTATTTTGCATCCAACTTATTATATCTTTTAGGGTCTTTTCCGTGGCTGATTTGTAGTCGCTTTTATCCGTACATTTTATGACAACTGTAGTATCATCTGCAAAAAGAATACATTTCTGCACGGTGGCCTCTGGAAGATCATTTATATAAAGTAAGAAAAGTAAAGGACCGAGAATGCTTCCTTGAGGCACGCCACACTTATTTATTACCGCTATTGAATTGAATTTCTCTTTGGAATATACTCTGTCACTTTTCTTTACAACTTTGGAAATCTCGGTACACTGCTGCCTGTTTCCTAGATAACTAGATATCCATTCATAAGCTTTCCCTCTAATACCGTAGAAGTCCAATTTGTTTAGTAGCTTATCATGGTTAACAAAATCAAAGGCCTTACTCATATCTAAAAAAAGGGACACAGCAGGATTGCCATTGTTAATACTTTCTGTTACAAATTTAATAAAGTTAAAGATTGCAAGAGCAGTTGAACTACCTTTACGGAAACCAAACTGCTCTTTGCTTAATATGTCATGTGTACAGAGAAAATTATTTAACCTATTAAGCATTGCCCTCTCAAAGATTTTCGATATAACGGGTACTATCGTGATAGGCCGATAATTATTAGGATCTGACTTTTTTCCATTTTTAAATAGTGGTTTCACAACAGACATCTTCAGCTGGTCAGGAAATACACCTTCCAAAAAAGATAAGTTTATAATATGTGCTAGTGGATGACATATCCAACTACCACAAGCTTTCAAGACCTTTGTGGCGATGCCGTCATACCCACTCGTTTTGCTATTGTTGAGAGACATAATTATTTTATACACTTCTATTGCATTTACAGGATTCAAGAATATAGTATTCAGATTTTTGTTTTTTTTACTAGGATTAGAATTAATTGAATTATCGGAATTATTGGTGGTTGCGCGAAGCAATCATTAACGATGGATTTCAAAATTGGGTTTACGAAAAAAAGATGGATGAACGATTCTGCCACTGATATAGGAAGAACACTGGAATTCAATCAGTGGCTGTTTAAAGGAAGGTTGCACGATACCTTATTAGCGATGCGATGATGATGGTCCGGTCTGTCCAGCAAAAACAAGCGATTTCCACGAATTTTCACTTGATCGAAAAACGAACGAGGCACACACTCGCGCACACGCGGAGGTTCGGAGCAGACAAATCGCCATATTTTATTTCTTCAAATGTCTTTACGCGGCTGGCGCTAATTGACGTAGCCCTCTCGCTCACACCCGGACGAAAGGTAATGTGCGGGTAAGGGACAAAGGATAAGGAATGTAGCAAATCCAATTTAATCCCATCAATTCGCTTTGCCAACACGAAAACGAAAAAAATAAAAAATGACATGACTTACTATAATTTTAATCGAACAGTGCAATCAATATTATAAATTGCTACAAATTAATCAGATGGCGCAACCATCTTCCCGGGTTTGAAGGGATGCCTTCAAAATCTATCAATTAAATGCAAGGTTGAACTAAAACTAACTAGTTAAATGGTATGAAACCGACCTAAAGCTAGCTTACTAATACCCTAACCTAACCCAACCTAAAGGAAGCATACGTGAGCTACTGATTAGGTAAAGGACATAGCCGTACGACTGGACGCAAGTACGATCCAGTTGCTGTTTTCACCCGAGCTATACGTGTTACTCCCGTGGAATCAGGGAAAACTTCCTCCACGATACCTAGCGGCCAATGGAGTGGAGGTGAATTCTCAGTTAAAAGAATCACGACGGTACCAACAACGATTGGATCGACTGGTGTATTCCATTTACGACGCGACTGTAGAGTGTGGAGGTAACCTGTCCTCCAACGCCTCCAAAAAGACTGAACTAATTTGTCCAACAAATCATATCTAGAAAGAGTATTTAAATTTTCATCGATTTCTCCAGCGGGTAAATACTTTAAAGGAGTAAGATTCAAAAAGTGCGCTGGAGTTAGAGCAAGAGGTTCTGAAGGATCGCTGGACAACGTTCTACATAGAGGTCGAGTATTCATCACAGATTCAATCTGAGCAAGCACTGTGCTTAACTCTTCGAATGACAAAATTGTTTCACCTATCACGCGGTATAAGTGAGTTTTTAAGCTTTTGATATTGGTCTCCCAATTCCCACCAAAATGGCTAGCAGCCGGGACATTAAGGGCCCAATGTATGCGATTTTCGGCTAACATATGACCGAATTCAGTACTATGATGTTTTGAACTTAACAACGCGTGAAGTTCCGAAAGTTTACGTTTAGCACCTATATAGTTGGTTCCATTGTCGGAGTAAATCCTACCAACGGAACCGCGTCTCGACAGAAATCGCTTGAAAGCGCCAATAAAGCTGGCTGTGCTCAGGTCACCTGCCAGTTCTATATGTACAGCACGCGTGGTCAAACAAACAAATAGGCACACGTATGCCTTGGTTGACCGAACACCTCGGCCACGAGTCATCGTAACCTTAAACGGGCCAGCGTAATCAGTGCCCGTGTGTACGAACGGTTTAGCCGATTGCACGACACGGCAGGAACGATGATCCGCCATTTCAGGAAAAGTTGGCTTAGGGCGAAGCCGAAAGCACGGAATACACTTATGGATCCTATTCCTAATAAGGTTACGTGCAGAAAGTATCCAATATTTCTGTCGTAAGAGCGACAACAGCAGGTCGGGACCTGCATGACAGTTCGACTTGTGATGGTAATCAGTCAACAAATTCAAAACTGGATCCTTACTAGGAAGAAGGATTGGATATTTAGAATCATAATCTAAATCAGAATTCCTCAGACGACCTCCGACTCTGATGAGTCCGTCTTTAAGAAATGGTTTAAGATGTCGAAATGGACGGCTACAAATACCGCCTTCCTCAAGCTTAGCGTACTCATTTGGAAAATAAAAACGTTGAAGTTCACGAAGGACTAATAGTTCTGCGAAATCATAATCTGACGCTGAAATACGATAGCAACGAGGTAACAGCTTAAGGAATCTGCACAAGAAAATTACACAGCGCAATAGTTTTGTCCAAGACGAAAAATAATGGCCTAACGATAATATAGGTGATTTTTCTGGTGGTAGTGAGATAAGCAACGAATGTTTCCTTTCCTCTGGCGTGTCTGACACTGCCGAAGGGTTAAAGGGAACAACAGGCCATTGTGAGACATCTGAGCGAGTCCACGTGGGTCCTGTGAACCAAAGCGGATGATCGATAATTTGCGAAGGTGTCAACCCACGTGACAGACAGTCGGCTGGATTCTCAGTACCAGACACATGAAACAAATTTTTAGGCGATAAATCATTTTGTATTTTCGACACTCTGTTGGCCACAAAGGTGTTCCACCGATGCGGCGACGCATGTGCCCAACAAAGCGCAACTGTTGAGTCCGAAAATGCAAATATATTACTAAAACTAATGCGAGTTTGACAAGAAACGAGAATATTTTTTATAAGTTGAGTGAGTACGAGAATAGCACAAAGTTCGAGTCGAGCGAGTGAAACCACCTTTCGAGGAGAAACCTTCGATTTAGCTGTAATTAAGCTTATTGTGTTACCACCACTGTTCTGCACGTGAAAATAAACGACACCACCATATGCCTTTTCGCTAGCATCTGCGAAACCCAAGATAGTAACGACACTATCAGTGACGATGCCTACGTGGCGTGGGATCTTTATATCAGCAAGCAAGGGGAGTTCTTCCCTGAAGCGGGTCCACAATTTGACAATATCTTCTGGTGGGGTTTCATCCCAATCACACTCGCACAACCAAAGCTGTTTAATTAGGAGTTTAGCATACAATACGACAGGTGCAACAAATCCCATTACGTCCCATATTTTTGCGACACATGATAATATGGTGCGTTTAGTACAAATATGAGAAGGTGTACCAATTTTCATTCCAAAAAAATCAGTTGTGGGTGACCAACACAAGCCAAGTACTTTGTGTTCATCAGACTCATCAAATTCTTTGACAGCTGGCAAGCGGTGCGATGGCGGAATCGAATCTAGAACCGTTTGAGAATTACTCGTCCATTTAACAAGTTCGAATTGACCAGCCTGCATAAGACCGATCATTTCAGATGCGGTGGACATGGCCTCACCCTCGTTTTGTACCGAATATACAAAATCGTCCATGTACAGACTAGTACCAACGATATCTCTGGCCTTAGGGTAAGTGTCACCTTCATCAGCTGCCAGCTGTTTTATAGTGCGTAGCGCATGAAATGGACTGGACTTAAGTCCAAACACTACTCTATTAAACTCGAAAACCTGTAAAGGTTGTAGCGGGGAAAAACGATACAAAATGCGTTGAAAACGTCTATCACATTCTCGAACGCCAATACTTAAAAACATTTGACGAATATCAGCGGAAAGTGCTATCAAAAACAAACGAAAATTGACTATAATATTAAACAAGTTTCCTTGAAGATTTTGACCACTATACAAAAGGTCATTAAGTGAAACCCCATGAGTAGTCTTACAACTACCATCGAGAACAACACGCAATTTTGTAGTGATCTTGTCCTCTCGGATAACTCCGTGATGTGGTATAAAATACGACTGAGAAGTTTCTAAATCTACAGGTACAGGGGAAATATAACCCTTTTCTAAATATTCACGAATTACACTATCATATGCCACCCTTAATTTTGGTGACGCTTGCATTTTCCGTTCCAAATAATGAAAGCGTCGTTCGCTTGCTCGTCGGGAATTACCCAGCGAATGTTCATCACCCTTAAAGGGAAGAGCTACAACATAACGACCATCGCTATCACGAGAGGTCGTGTGAGAATAAAATTCTTCACATATTTTATCATCTGGGCTGAGTACCGGAGGGACGATCACTTCCTCCAATTCCCAGAATTTTCGCATAGCTGAATCCAGCGGATCAGCTGTACAACAATAAGACACGGTCTCGATTCTATCGACGCAGACCGGAGCATCGCCTATAATGACGTAGCCAAGAACAGTTTCTAAAGCGAGAGGCGAAAGGTGCGGGAACTGTCCTTGGACCTTATGCGATAAAAGCAAATGCGGGAAAAGCGAGGCACCGATCAGTAACTGAATCGGGCCAGGGGAAAAGTAAGTATCGTCAGCTAACGGTAAATTAATAAAATTCGACAGATGTGAAGCATTAACCGCGACAGTCGGTAAATGTTCGGTTATTTTATCAACTACTAAAGACTCGATACTATAATTAATATTACAATCAAAACGAGAATAAAACTTCAGCTTTACGGAACCCTGAATGTGTTTACTTGAACCACCTATTCCCTTTACTACCGAACAACCTGGTCTAGTATTTACATTTAAACCTAAACGTCGACAACAATCGCTGGTAATAAAGTTACTTTGAGAAGCGCTATCTAACAAGGCGCGTACAGTATGTTCAAAACCACGACTGTCTCTAATAACAACAAGCGCAGTTTCTATTAGCACGGTGGTAGACCTGTTATCTGATAACGCGCAAAGGGATACGTCATCAGTGTGAGCGGAGCTCACGGAAGCAGTAGTCGCGTCACTATGGTCCGCAGAAGGCGGAGCCGCGGCTACAAACGCGCGCGCCGCAATATGCGAGTCATTCACAACGGGTTCACTAGCGAAACACAATAAAGTATGGTGTTTAGAATTACACCTCCTACACGAAGAATTAGACACACATTCAGAAACACGATGACCACTACTCAAACAATTAATGCACAAATGATTTGTTTTTGCAAATTTAAAACGATCATTTGGTTTGTAACTTTTGAATACTGAGCACTTATAAATCTGATCGTGTTGACTATTACACAAAGGACACGAAGTTGTCTCCGAACTAGATGTGGCATTCACATAAGCGCACGTAGCCGACTTATGCAACTTCGGAGTTGTATCCATTTTTCGAGGATTAATTTTTGTAGCTTCATGCTTTACTGACGAAGTACGCTGTAATATTTTAATGTGATCGCGCACAAACGAGATTAGGTCCTCGAAAGATGGCATTTCACAGCCACGTCTGTGAGACTCAAACGAGCGTGCGGTATCAGAGTCTAATTTCTTAAACGCAATATACAAAAAAATAAAGTCCGAGAGGTCATCGACCTTTAAATGTTTCAAAGCGGCGACAGATGAAGCGAATTTATCTAAGAAAGCTTCTAGATTGTTAGGGTTTGCAGACGAGATAGGTTTAAAATCAAATATTTGGTCTAAATATGAAGTGGCCGAATGTCGCTTATCTTCATATTTAGCTGTAAGCAAATCAAATAACAGCGAATAATTTTCTGAACTAGGTGTGATCCCAGCGCATATAGAGCGCGCCTTACCAGTTAATTTACCTAGTAAATAATACAATTTCTCAGAATCCGTGAGGGATACGTTATTGTGAACGGCATTCTGAAAGCTAGCGAAAAACAAAGGCCAATTTTTTATATCACCGTTAAACTCGGGAATCTCAATTGGAGGTAGTCTAAGATACTTATGTTGGCTGGATGACTTGCAGTCATCGCCAGTACGCGAGTTCGATTTTAATTTATTGGCGGCTCGTCTCACGCAACCTAATAGGTCTTCAAAGGACGAGAGCGACTGGTAATTAATGACATAATCGGGATTTAATTTTAATTCACTACATGCTATATTATCCAGCACACTTTCAAAATCCTCCCGTAATGAATCTACGGTTTCAATTTCACATAAAAACTTTTCCAAGTTTGATTCTGTATCGATTTCCCGAACTCGATCACAAATATTTTGCATACGAGAAAATATCCTATCTCTCTTAGCGTATAACAATTTCAAAGTTACAGACATATCAGTAGGTGCCATTTCGGTGGAACGATATCCACCAGGTATCTACTCGTACAATAACGAAACAACGACAAACGAAACGAAACGAAACAACGATTTAATCTTAATAGATTGGTATGCGTTGGAGAACAGAAAACCTCAAAATATGTAGGTAGGCGTTCAACAGGTTACCCACTTCTACTTTTTATTAAGTAGGTCACGTATATCTCCTTTACGAAAGAATCTACAATAATATTCTATGAATGTACCTAACTTCCTATTATCCAATCATATTCGGGTCGAACGAAATAATGTAATAATTAAATACTATTCAGATTAGGTATTACGAACAAAGAAATGATAACGAATGTTTTACACTAGCTTATTCACTTGATGCGGGTTCAACTACAAGAAATATTACAAGTAAATAAGTTTAGGTAATGCGGTTTTAGCGAACGAGAACGATATTTTACAATTATTATCTACGATTTAGATAATAAGAGGCGGTTGAAACGACATTAAAAATACCTATCCACCGACACAGCGTATACGATCCGACGCGCGTGGAATGGTATTTACGAACTAATTGGAATTTACAAATATACGAGTATATATTGCACTGATTCGACTTCAATTACAATATAATAAATATCTTGGCTCGAAGGACCAAAAATGGTTGCGCGAAGCAATCATTAACGATGGATTTCAAAATTGGGTTTACGAAAAAAAGATGGATGAACGATTCTGCCACTGATATAGGAAGAACACTGGAATTCAATCAGTGGCTGTTTAAAGGAAGGTTGCACGATACCTTATTAGCGATGCGATGATGATGGTCCGGTCTGTCCAGCAAAAACAAGCGATTTCCACGAATTTTCACTTGATCGAAAAACGAACGAGGCACACACTCGCGCACACGCGGAGGTTCGGAGCAGACAAATCGCCATATTTTATTTCTTCAAATGTCTTTACGCGGCTGGCGCTAATTGACGTAGCCCTCTCGCTCACACCCGGACGAAAGGTAATGTGCGGGTAAGGGACAAAGGATAAGGAATGTAGCAAATCCAATTTAATCCCATCAATTCGCTTTGCCAACACGAAAACGAAAAAAATAAAAAATGACATGACTTACTATAATTTTAATCGAACAGTGCAATCAATATTATAAATTGCTACAAATTAATCAGATGGCGCAACCAATTGGAATTATTAGAACTTGAACGCTGATTAGATGTCAAATTAATAAAGTAGTTATTAAATATATTACAAATGTCAGATGGATTATTATATGTTACATTATTAAAATTTATTTCGTCAATGTCGTTTTTATACAAATTATTCCCAGTTATTGTTGAGGAGATTGCATTCCATGTAGCTTTACATTTATTTGTATGCCTTTGTATACGTCTTGTATTCATAAGTTTTTGCGCCCGCTGTGCACATCGCTTAAAAATATGATTATAAACTTTGTAGGATTTCTCATTTTGCTTTTTATTCATTTTAGTTGATTTAAATTTTAGATAAAGCTGACGTTTTGTTATGCTAGATTTTTTAATGCCTTTCGTTATCCAGTTTTGTGTAACTGGTTTATTATTAACCTTAACCCTAATCACCGGAAAACACAGATCGTAAAATAATGTAAAAGTTTCATAAAAGTTATTGAAGGCTTCACTTAGAGTGTCTGAGTTAAGTGACTCCGAAAACGAAAGAGCAGACATACACTCTCGAAATTTATCAAGGTTTTCTACACAGTAGTCACGTTTCAATTCTGACCAACAAGTTATTCTTTTGTGTATATTCGTTTTTACAGTAACTGATTGTGCTGTTTCATGATCAGACAGACCGAAGTGATGAATTTCTGGGTGAACACCCTTTATGTTACTGGCGATTTGGTCAATGCAAGAATCTAATCATCATCAAGAATCTATCATAACGCTTTTATCCCTAAAACTATAACTATACATGAGATAATTATGTCTAAAAAACCAACTGTTTAGAATGATTTAAGGTCGTTTCACAGATTTTTGTCTTAAATGAATGAAATTCAGGTCAGAATGTCGTCTTGGGGGCACTATAAAAAATACTTATAAAAATTTCGCGACCAATTTCGAGGTAGCGCTCGCCGGCCGCTGCCGCGGCACCGCTCGCTTCGCTCGCTCGGCTCGCGCGTAGTTGGTCACAGTTCTAACCTAACCTAACCTATGGATATCTTTGCAGGTACACACCGCTATAAATAAAATTAAAATATGACTTTGAATAATATTGTAAAAGATGGTTATGTTGAGAAAATATAGGAAAACAAATAAAAGTCTATTAGATGTTTATTGCTACTGACATTATGAAGTTAAATGCTTCGGAATTATGAACATTAGAGACAGAGTAGTTAGGAATTGTGATTGTTAGGATAAAAAATGTTAGGAAGAACATTTTCGGATTTCCAATTATCGGAGTTGAAAATTTAGGTGAACTTTGGCGCACCCGGTTGGTTTTGGATAATAATATGTTAAAAAATTCATAGCAGTATTATATATAACGAAATTAAAAGGAAAACTATCACAGCTAAGTAGGCTTTACAAGTTAACGAGTAATAGTCGACCAACTTAAATTTGCAGTCGGAGAATTGACCGTAACGTATATCGATGTATGGGAGAGCATGTTTTTCAACTGCAATGTTAAGTTTTTTTTTAGGATAAATTCATCCATTTACGGAACCCTTCATTGTGCGTGGTCCGACACGCACTTGGCAGGTTTTTTTATTATTATGGCGAAGAAAATGCCCCCATCTTCAGACATAGAAGACCAGTCAAAGGTTGCATCAAAATATCGCTTGTCTTCGCTATTCCAAATACTTTGCTAATAATTTGTTGATGTGAAACATCTATATGCGCACGTAAAACTGATTGCTGGCGGGGCGACGCATGCCGCGTGGCGATTGGCAGCCTCGCCATTATATAGTCTATATGTAGTAGCGTGTAAATGTGTGTGTAGTGCGATGTTTCACATATGCCAGTAGCCCCGTGACGGCTCAATTTTACCTGCATGTTGAGATGACTATTTGCACCAACGCCACTGTATGATGTCGCCTGTGACGGCTTACTGATTATAAAAATACAGCTTATCGATTCTAAAAAAATCATTAGACAGGACAACTTTATGGCGGCCCGTACCACAATAACCGTGTGGTACCGGACGTAAAGGTACCGTGTGGTGCCGCATAAAGAATAGCACCATCCTATTTCTTCCCGTGAGTGTCGTAAAAGGCGACTAAGGGACTTACTAGAGAATGGGCAGCAGCGTTCTCTATGCATTTTAACACCATACTGCGATCGCCAACCCGCCTGCCAAGCGTGGCGATTATGACAATCCCCAGACAAACAATAAGACAAACCCTTTGGGGAGGACGAATCTTAATGAACAAACAAATCTTATACAATCCCTTTGGGGAGGCCTATGTCCAGCAGTGGACGTCTTTCGACAGAAATAATAATGATGATGTATAACTTACAATATAGTATGGCATCTGTTTCCTTATATTTAGAAGTCCACTTTAACGGAAATTCATTAGAACTTGCTACATAAATGTATTAGCTTATTTTCTTTAAACCATTTGTATGACAGTCCATGGCTAGACTTGTAGATAATAACCCTGTATTATACCATGTTTTAAGGCAAATAAAAATATTCCAAAACAAGCAAACGTCACAAGGCATCATAAAGTGCCGCCATTATGGTATAGTTATGTATAAGTAAGCTCATTTTCAGCGGTATCTATGATGGAAGTATAAGAAATATTAAACCTACGGGGACGCCTAAACAAACATTTTCTTTTCATTAACTTCTGAAGTGAGATAGTGAGAACATCGTAAACCGTATACTTCATAGTTATTAACAGAGCAAACGAATGTGTACGTGTAACAACAAAGAGGCTTATAAAATGCAGGTTTTATTTCAGCTCGAGTTACAAGAGAATTTATCTTTAATACTTAGCCATATTCATACTTTTCCGGCTTTTCCGTAACCAACCCGTGCGGGCAAAACGAAACAAAGTTACAATGACACAATATTAGGTGGGAAGTTTAATTATGCATAATAATTCAAACGAACAGCGTCAGATGTGAAAAGGCTGTGTTTTTAACTTTAATGTATGCTGTTCCTGTATTATATTTATTTAGTTACCTACATCTTTTGTGTATTTAAATAACGAACTTAAACAGGTACCACCTAGCTAAACATTACAAGTGTGGGGCTTAGCGGGTATGTAAGGTATGGATATTTAGAATATTTGTACCGAGACTAACACTATGATGTTTCTACCGAAACATTACAAGTGTGAGGCTTAGCGGGTATGTAACGTATGGATATTTGGAATATTTGTACCGAGACTAACACCATGATGTGTCTACCGAAACATTACAAGTTTTAGGCTTAGCGGGTATGTAACGTATGGATATTTGAAATATTTGTACCGAGACTAACACTATCATATTTCTACCGAAACATTACAAGTGTGAGGCTTAGCCGGTATGTATCGTATGGATATTTGGAATATTTGTACCGAGACTAACACCATGATGTGTCTACCGAAACATTATAAGTTTTAGGCTTAGCGGGTATGTAACGTATAGATATTTGGAATATTTGTACCGAGACTAACACCATGATGTGTCTACCGAAAAATTACAAGTGTGAGGCTTAGCGGGTATGTAATGTATGGATATTTGGAATATTTGTACCGAGAGTAACTCCATGATGTGTCTACCGGAAAATTACAAGTGTGAGGCTTAGCGGGTATGTAACGTATGGATATTTGAAATATTTGTACCGAGACTAACACCATGATGTGTCTACCGAAACATTACAAGTGTGAGGCTACGCGGGTATGTAACGTATGGATATTTGGAATATTTGTACTGAGACTAACACTATGATGTTTCTACCGAAACATTACAAGTGTGAGGCTTAGCGGGTATGTAACGTATGGATATTTGGAATATTTGTACCGAGACTAACACCATGATGTGTCTACCGAAACATTACAAGTTTGAGGCTTAGCGGGTTGTAACGTACTCAGTCTGGGCTTCCAGTCTAACCGGATACATCTGAATACCAGTATTTTACATGGAGCGACTGCCTATCTGATCTCCACAACCCTACAGAGTACCACGATACCCTTTGGTAAGACTAGTTGTCACAGACTTTCAGGTTTCTGACTGCTCGTAACGATTGTCAAAGATCTTCCAATGACAGCCGGGACCAACGGCTTAACTTGCTTTTCAAGGCACGGAGAGGACTCCATAATGAATGGACTGTCACCCATCCACGAAACGACCTCATCTATTTTTTTTATTTTATTTAAAACAATGAATTCCTAACACTATTATTAATTTACTACTGTTGACCACAATTCCCAGGTAATTGAAACTTGTCTGATTTAAAATTATGAGAATGAAAATCATATTACTGTCACATACCTACATAATAGACATAATATTCTTTTTGTAGCTATTTTTTAACTGAAGTGCGCGCAAACAGAAATACAACTAACGCGATTAGTGTTATTATTTTCAAACAAAATATTGTTTTAGACAAGCTCTTTAATAAAAAGGTTTCTTTGTTCTCATATATTCTAAAACTCTTTACGTACTTTAGTTTTTCCAGCTAACCCGGCCCTTTCTCATTTTGTGCCGCGACAACAAAAAACTAAAGGCTTTAGATGAGATTCCCTAGCATTTGTGTTGTTATGGACCGAAATATTTATCAGACGTAAAGGACGGTCTTCAAGGACGCGATTAGCTTTTCTTGTAGTCTGGAGGACTGACAATGTCCAATTTACATTAAACTTTGTGTGACTTCAAACTATAATTTCAAACATACGAATTTCAAATTGAAACTTTAACCTTTGGAAAGGGTTTTCAAAGTCAAAGGTTGAGCTTGTTTTATAGAATTAAAGTGAACACCCACCCAAAATAAGTATTATAATTTTATTGCACGTAATCTCTCCTACGAACTTGACATTTAAGAGCGTTTACGACTTACGGCATTTCATACAAACTTTCAAGCCCTTGTTTTTCGAAATGACTAAACCGATTTTAATGAAACTTCATACACATAAGCAGGATACAAAGGTCTAAAAAGTTAGTTAAGAACATTTTCGAAAAATAATGTTACAGCCAAATTAGACCGATTTAAAATATTCTATAGAAATAGGGATTTCCAGTTGTGTTTTTAGATAAGACATTTCCAAAATATTCTTAGCTAATATTTCAGACCTTTGTATCCTGCTTATGTGTATGAAGTTTCATTAAAATCGGTTCATTAAAACCTGCCAGAATTTCATACAAAAAAAAAATTGTATGAAATGCCGTACGTCGTAAACGCTCTTAATGGTTGTTTTAAAAGCTCCCAAAGTATTTTTAGCTACAAGTATACATGATATTTCTCCAATAATCCCTCCTCATTCTTCATAATCCTGCTGAAGATGTCTGCTTTAGTGAAACAAATTTTATATTATTTACTACCTACGCATTTAATGACTGTCACAATATCGACAAAACTTACTTCCAATATTAATCTAGCATCAAGAATTTCCAGTGAAGAGGACAAAAATCGTCACAAATATTGATTTAGGAGGGCTAAGCGTGTAACCGAGCCCTCGGGAACTTCAAAACCCGATAGCCCAAAAAAATATTCTATCCCAGTAAAGTGTTCCATCATTAATTTATTTGGAAAGAGCATTTCGACGATTGGTTGTGACGAATTGATATTTTTCATGAGTCCTTCACGGTAAGGAGGCCGTTTATATCATGGGTTCTGCAATTTATTACTCTCATTTATCATTTCATCGAGTGAGAGCGCCCTAACATATCGCAGCGAAGAGCCGTCTATTGTGCGTTGCCCTTTTATTAATATCCTCCCTTATATCGCCCTAATTAAGGCTCTATATCTGATAAGTCCTTTCAACTCGTTTGGGATTAAATTTGCTGTTTTGGGATAAACAAAATTTGGTACAGTAGTGTTACTGAATTAACATTAAAGTCGAAAATTGTGTGAATTTTCGTTTGTCATTTACAGCTTTGTGCTGGTGAGTATGACGGCAGTAATGAATTGTCGATCATTATTATTGTATCGTAATTTTTTATTTAAATGATCATCATTTGCCTGTCAGTAGGTAGATCGCATTTTCCATAGGTTCAATCAGTACGCAATTTTAACTCAAATTATATTTCAGCAAGGGTATCAATCAGGGAGCTTCAGTGTCTGAACTCTGAATTCACATAGAAAAACTTTGAAATAATACCATTAACAATAATAATTGAATAACAATTCAAGCCTATATGTGTCAAAAACGGTGTATTGAAAATCAAACAAAAATCTCTGTGAAGTGAAGTGTCAAACCACAAAAACTATGTTCGTGAACTGCTAAAAAAAAACATAATTTATAAATACAAAAATTTTAAATGTCATAAAGCTGAAGGAAAGTTATCGATGAGGGGTAGCGTGTTATGGTGGCAGTAGTAGTCGCAGCATGACCACGTGGATGGCGCTATTCGGGCTAGTGTGGCTGCTCCGCGTGCGTGGTTCGCTCTGCGGCTGCGCGGCGTGCAGGCGCGCGCGCCACGATGCGCAGGAGTCGCAGAGCGCGCCGAGCCCGCGTGCGCCCAGCCCCGAGGAACAAGCCCCGTTTGACGTCATCACGCTCGAACATTACACACGTGACGTCACCGTCCAAACCGACTTCGATGATGAAGATGTTGAAGATCTTGATAAAATCGAGATGCAGATTTCTGAAGAATGTAAGTAGTTCTTGTCTTGTATTAAGTAAGGCTTTCCTGTATCAACGTTAAACAATACCAAATTATGGATAAGTATATTTTCTAATCCAGCTCAGGCTGGCTGCACGGTATATAAATCCTGTTGCCCAGTCTTGCTAAGACTTAGAGCCAGTCGCGGAAAATTTATATTTTACCGAGAGAATTCATCGTTGTTGTTTTGGCCTATAATAATTTTGATATAATCTAGAGGTTTGTACTAACGTTTCTTCACATTAACAAACATAATATTGTATATTAGGTATACCTTCCAATGTGATTTGAATACATCAGAACGTAGGTAATATATTTAAATAAAACGATAAAGAAACTCCATCAAACTTTTGCTGAAACTAAAACAATCATTCAAAGTAACATAAAAAAATTGAATGGAAATGTATCAAAGAAAATTATAATAAAAGTCAATTGTTCTCCTTTTTACTTTTTTGCTTACGATCTAGACTTCAATCACTTAAGTGTACCAACTAGGCTTCTAAAATAATTGAATATGTTTTTTTTTTATTGTACTATTACCATTTGATTTCTAATACCTATGTTTTATTATGTAAATAACTGTTTTACTTTAGGAATAGTAAATATAACAAAAGTATATTGGCTGGGTTTAGAAGTTGATCTCTGTTTATGAAGATATCTTTGAGGCTTTTAACCAGTCGGACCTACATACATGCCATCATTATGTTTATTTATTTGCTACGTTTTCAATCCTGAAAGAACCGGCCACTTGGCCGGTTCTTTCAGGATTCAAGTTGGAGGATGAGAGAGAGGATTCAAAATTCAAGTGCGTGTCGAACCACGCACTTGACGTGCGTGTCGAACCACAATGAAGGGTTCCGTAGTGGGGATTAATTTATTATTCTACGAACAAACTTAAGATTGCAGTTGAAAAACATGGTCCCTCATACATTCCAACTGCGTGCGTGTCGAACCACAATGAAGGGTTCCGTAGTGGGGATTAATTTATTATTCTACGAACAAACTTAAGATTGCAGTTGAAAAACATGGTCCCTCATACATTCCAACTGCGTGCGTGTCGAACCACAATGAAGGGTTCCGTAGTGGGGATTAATTTATTATTCTACGAACAAACTTAAGATTGCAGTTGAAAAACATGGTCCCTTATACATTCCAACTGCACATGTAAGTTTGTACGCACAATATTTAGAGATTTACTATGTTATTTTAAGATCATAGACTTCCTATTATGTTTTCCAATAATCTATAGGTAAAGAAATATTTTATCAAAATTTTAGGCTCGGTAGTTTCGGAAATAAGGGTGGGAATGGTAATTTTTCATCTATTTTCGTTAATAATTTTAAAAGCGTTAATTTTAAAATTATAAAAAAATATATCTGCAATCCTTACAACAAGCCCTTTCATTTGATGTGTCGCACGATACAGTTTGAAAAACTTTTTTTTTAATTTTCTGATTTGCCCCCGAAAAGTGACCCTCATATTCAAAATTCATTTATTTACGTTACACATTCGTGTTCGGGTCACAGAACCGTCTATATGTATACCAAATTTCAACTTAATCGGTCCAGTAGATTCGGAGCAAATCGGCTGTGACAGACGGACAGACAGACACACGAGTGATCCTATAACGGTACCGTTTTTTTCTGTTGAGATACGGAACCCTAAAAAGTACAGCTTTGGTCCTTTTTCAGGATTAACATAAGATCATAAGTACTTATTTTCCGTCTCGATAGCAAAGAAGTTTACAAAGTCTTGGAGCTATCCCGTAAAGATAGTATTCTGTGACTATTTCCCTCCAACATTTGCGCTTGAATGCAGCCGGATATTTCCCTACTCCAGCAAAGAGGATAGTTTCCTTGAGCCTGCGTACTTGTGCTGGTAAAGCAGCACTTGGCAGTGACAAAACGTTGCTCCACACATTTGGAGCTGAATTTTTCTCGGGTTCTGTCCAAATTCAAATACTCGTAGAGCCATACAAATTGTGTTTGCTACTCGACTTGCGGCTGCCTGGACGAGTGAATAAAATTGGGGGAAGGGACAAAAAGTATTTTCTTTCTTTTGTTTATGAATATGGAGAACATACGTATAAATGAGTATTATATTGTTTTAATTAAGTATTGTAAATGTGAAGACTATGTGGATTATTGTTTTTTTTTTAATCAGTTAGCTTCATCATTGTCTGGCAGTTTGAGTAATTTATGCGCCCTACCCAAATGTCCTTTCTTTGGTATTGTTCGTTGAATCGTTCAGCTCCTCAAGTTCTGAGTTGAGCTGCACGACTACTGACAAATGCGTGCACTGACTGGACAGGTCTCCTCAATCTGTGTGATTCTTTCATCAAAAGATCATTTCAGGCACCAATCTACATGGTCTTCACATGATCTGATCAAGATTATGTCTGGACTTTAAAAGAGACAGTGACCTCTGAGTTTGTTTCGGCCTTTCTACTCAGAGTAGTCAGATACGAAACGCCGACCTCATCTAGTTTTTTTTTTTAAATATGTTTGACGTGTAAAAGTGTTTGTACAAACCTAGTTACAGAAAATAAATCATTTATCATTTATAGAATGTATTACCACATTATCATAGTTTGCTGATTTTTAAATATTTTAATCAATTACTGAGATAACCATCTATCTTCATTTCATGACTGTCTTATCCAGATACGAGTATGTGTTTGTAAGTTAGTGCAAACATTTCAACATTAAAATTCGTAGTTTCATATTGGATAATTAATTATAAAAATAATTAGGAAATAGATAGCTGTATTTAATGCATGTAAATAAATTATGAAATTGCGGTGTGTCTAGTTAGGTATAGTTACAATCCAATGAATAATAATAATTTGCCTCGATTGAATACAATTGAAATACCAAAATAAAACATACATTTGGATTATCAAACCCGTTTGAAATGCAGAATTAAAAACTTATGTCAATGTAATTATGATGTAATTATGATAATGTAATTATGAGGACAAGAGCTCGTATGAAAATATCACTTGAATTCGTAATATCTCACATAATTATTCTGTAGCTGGCACCAGGTTGAACATGCAAGTATTATGAGGTGCATAATTAATTAAACAAGATATTGTGTTAGCGCTGACCCTCCATATAATGTACCGACGAAGGCAAGCGTCGAAATACCTGTAATGTAGAGTAATAATCTATTTATACAACATGTCCCAGAATTAACGCACAACCTCTTAAGGGGTCATTTAACTCATCATTATGAACAACTTTTACTATGGGACCAAACCTGAAATCACGAAAAAAAAGAATCGTCTGCTCCATACATTTATGTTTGAATAACACGTCAAAATGTAGGGAACAGCTGTTTTTTGCGTTTTCAGGAGTCTGCTGGGGCTGGCGCGTACCCTGCGTATAATGGAAGCGCAACTGAAGACTAATACAAAATAAATAATAATGTAGCTTTAGGTAATGCGCACAAAAATAGGTACTGACCAAACAGATAATTCGATTTTTAAATGATAATCCAACAAAATATCGTGACTTTTATGTCACTGTATGTGAGCACACAGTTTCAAAATATGCAGCAACTAAATGGAATAACTCAATGAAACAAGAAATAGTGCTAATGCTTTCTCTCTCACTCTAATTCTATATAGGTACGTACTTCTAGCCCCGGCTATTTTCCATTTTCCTCGCTTATCCACGTATATAACGTGCATTACGACATAAATCTCACCTTATATCGTGAAAGTGGAACAGTTTTTTATACCTTTTTATCAGGTATTATGAGTCCGGGATCCTGCTAAGTCGGAGTTACTGGCTTGTGTTAAAGTAAATTGGTATCTGTAGAAAAGTACGATAAGTTTGGTTTTCTATGCTTTTGGTATACATTAACTTTTGGTTTAAAATTATCAACCATCTGGATTTTTTCGGAGATGTCCTGCCTTTTGGCCCCCCGTCCAGACTTTGTACGGACCGCGAGATATTTTTTAGAAAATAAAATAGTTCTTTGAATTCAAAAACAAGAAGCTTTTGCAATTGTCAGGATTATTCGAATTTTGGAATGGTTACCTTATATTATGCATTCCCAAACAAGCCTTTCCATGACACTTTTTATCATACAAAATACTAGCGCGCCAGTGTTCAACAATTTGTTCAAACCCAAAGTTTACCACCTAAGCAATATACATACAATATGAAATGCAATAAAGTATTGAGTATTTATACTGTCAATTGTCGACGTATCTAACATTATTATGTAACTCGGTAATTATTTTTTTTTAAACGAGCGAGCCTTCCTGTAGTCGCATATGATGTTTAAAATCTGACATCTCGCCTTGGTAATAATCAACTGAACAGCGACAGAAATTAACCTCACCAATTAAATAAAAACCTAATACTGAAATATTTATTCGAATTAATTACTGGTGGTCGACCCCCTCTACTTACAATCTATATAATTACTTACTAATTACATGAGTACCTAATTCCATGCTATTAATAAAAACTTAGTTATTCCATGCTCAATACCGTCATTTCCTATTACACACTTCCGTCCCTTTTCAGAAAATCACTCCACCAGAAAGCGAGACAAAAAATTATACATAAAAAAAAATAACCTTGAGTTTAGACTTGTTTGCCTCTTGCTGATTAATGTTATTTATAAATACCAGTAGCCTCAAAAAAGTACTAGGGGTAAATATCGGAAAGTACACAACTGGTAGATAATAAAAATAGTAAAAAAACAAGGGACTTAAGGCACAAGGCACTTAATGGTAGGCAAACCTGATGATCTGTTTTATTCCTCTACATTTCACATCTCTTGCGTGCTGACAATTTGTGTTCTATGTATTGTACTCATGTTTATGCAAATAAATTATTATCTTATCTTATCTTATAATAGTACTAATTATTATTATTAAAGGCTCTGTTTTGATAATTAAAAGTCACGCTTACTCAACCTAAATAAATCAGTATCAATCTACGAAACGAGCCTAATTAACCGCTGTTAGGTAATACCTAGAATCGAATAAATGAGCATGGTAATAAAGCTCAGGTTTAATTTAATAATTACAACGAGCTTTAATACAATGCTTATTTATTATAGAGGAGCTTTCTTTAATAATTTTCTTTATATTATGCGGATGGCAGGGGGAGTAAAACTCTGACAGTCTCTCAGATCAACTGAATCCCTCAGCACATCTAATCGCGGAAGTGTCGAAATTTTAGGCGAACAAAATTTGAACAACTGTCGTGCCAGCGACACGAAGGAGAAGACCGCGTTCAAGAGCTGTCAGTACCAATATTCCACAACAATGATGACTGACAGCTATTGATGTGTTATTCGCTTTTAGTTTTGATGAAATTCGCACTAAGACCATCGGATGGGTGTAGACGTGGAGAAGATAACCAAGCGACCTATTATGGGTGAAAACTTTACCCAACATACTAAGAAAAAGTATGTAAGAATTTCGATACACAGTGTTTAGGTTCACAACTTCTAGTTTAGATTTCTTCGCACAATGTCAGTTCTCATTGATTAGTGCCGGACGTAAAGAATAGCATCATCCTATTTGTGTGTCGTAAAAGGCGAGTAAGGGGGACTACAGAATGGGCAGCAGCATTCTCCATGCGTTTTAACACCATACTGCGATCGCCAACCTGCCTGCCAAGCATGGCGATTATGCCCCCCCCCCCTTTTGGGGGAGGCCTATGTCCAGCAGTGGACGTCTTTCGGCTGAAATGATACTACATTAGAAGACACTGGATTTTTTCACACTCTTTCAATATTAATTTCTGTTTCACAGAGACTGTCTGCTTACTATACTTACTTTGTAATAAAACCGTAATAATCAGTTGTAATCCTTGATAGAAAAATAACTAGGCATGTAAATCACAACAATACTCCTACGTTAAATCACTGTTCATGTACCTACTCACTATTAACCTTTCATGTACCCACAAAGCTGACATAAGACTTAGAGAAAACAATAAATAAAAGAACAAAATACTTTGTAGCGGTCGTCGCTACTCGGTATAACAAGCATAATATGCTTTTATACGGAGTAGCGATATAAATAATATTATTTTAATGAAGCTCCGAAGCAAAGCCCATCGAGGGCGATTGCGGCTTACTTAAATAAAAACAGTTGTTGCTAACAAAACTATTGAATAACAAGTTTTTGTACAAAAATAATTTAGGTAAGTATTCGATGAAGTCTGACGACCAGTCTTACCAAGGGATATCGTATTACCCAGTTAGTGGGTTGTGGAGGTCAGATAGGCAGTCGCTTCGTGTAAAATACTGGTATTTAGCTGCACCCGGTTAGACTGGAAGCCGACTGCAGAAAAGGCTAGGCAGATATCAATGACTCATATATTGATTCGATGAGTTAACGAAATAACTTTTTGTTATTTAAGAGCGTTTATGACTTACGGCATTTCATACAGACTTTCAAGCCCTTGTTTTTCGAAATGACTGAACCGATTTTAATGAAACTTCATACACATAAGCAGGATACAAAGTTCTAAAAAGTTAGTTAAGAACATTTTCTAAAAATTGTGTTACAGCCAAATTAGACCGATTTTAAATTTTCCATAGAAACAGATTTCCAGTTATCTGTTTTTAAATTAGTCATTTCGAAAATGTTCTTAACTAACTTTTTAGACCTTTGTATCCTGAGTATGAAGTTTCATTAAAATCAGTTCAGTCATTTCGAAATACAAGAGCTTTAAAGTTTGTATGAAATGCCGTACGTCGTAAACGCTCTTAATATTAAAAATAAGCAAAATGCTTCGCACGGTTAAAGGCTTCTACATACCGGGGCGACTTGTCGCGCGACGCGACGCGACACAAAGGCACCGCTCGTCCAGCGACACGCGGGGCCTTTGTGCCGTGTCGCGTCGCGCGACATGTCGCGCTGGTATGTAGAAGCCTTAATACGACTTGACAAACATCAAGATTGATGAATAAATTATTAAAATCATGATGAAAGTCACATCAAAATCCATTGTATACCTAGGGTAAAATATTTGTGTAAAATATTAAGTCTTCTGTAAGTAAAAAAATTGAGCCGTCTCGGGACGCCTGGCAGATGTGAAACATCGAAATTATTTACACACTACTATATTATATAGACTGTTAGTAGCGACGACTCGCCACGGGGCATGCGTCGCCCCGCCAGCAATTGGTTTTACGTGCGTATATAGATATTTCGTGTTTCTTATTCGTAACACTCGTCAGAGCGTTCGGGTTCTTCATGTAGTTTCCTGTCCAAAGGCTGATGTGATTCGCTTCTCGATTTCTCGTCATCTACTCCGATTTCTTGTGTTTTAAGTGCACTCATGCAAAGGATCGACCACTGTGGATTTAATGTGGTTCGATTGGTTTAAACTCAATATACCTACACTGTTTTAGAGTTGACGTTGGCGTATTTAATTCAAGTACAATATTTTGCAAGAGCGTCTCCATTATAAATGAGAGACGCCCAAAATAACATAAAAGCACATTTTTCTTATAATGTGTAAAGTGAAAAAGTTTCAGCACAAAATAAAGTATCGCCTCCAGTAATAAAATATCTTGACAAAATCCATTTTATTCTGTGGCTAATATTAGGTACTTATAACGAAACCACTTACGATGAAATTCAGGCGAGCGACGACGGCAGTTATATAAATCACAATTCCGATTTCTCAAATTATGAAATTCTTTGAACAAGGAGTAAAATGATACGAGTGGTTACCTTTTGTATTAAATATAATAGACTCGTATTTAATGAACATAATTTATTAGAACGTGAAGATTACTATTATCTCTAAAGGGTAATTCTAGTTGAAGGTATACATAGAGTATAAACGATATTAATCCATCTATAAAAATAAATTAAAACATAAATTTTAATTATTTATAGTTTTCTAGTGTCATCAAGCTGGAGTCAAGTTTGATTCATCTCCTGTAACTCCTCTCACTGTGGCCAAGACACCTTTAGCCATCGTCAATCCTATTGGCAACACTGCCGATCCCACAGACTCATCAGAAAACCATTTCCTGTGTACATTGCACGACGTAAACAAAACCCTATTCCTACCCAAATTCCGTCTGTTACCGTAGGTCTCCTTGCAACAGACTTCCCGCACATAAAACCAACGTAACTTACGTTACGTTTGGTATGGTTTGTATGGTAGGTTAGGGCGTTAGGGTAACCAGGGTGCTAGGTAATTACTGTAGGGCTTGGTTTACGGTCAGTAGGGTCTTAGGTAACTGATAGGTACTAGGCTCAATTGTCTCAAACGTAGCCACACTGTTACGCGTTTGGGATAGCGGCCATATTAACGGACATTCACTGGCAGATACCTGATGTTATAGAAGTAATTTAGGCTACTTTTATTTTAGAAAAACTCACGCGGGCGAAGCCGCGGGCAGCAGCTAGTACTACATAATATAATAAAGCTGAAGAGTTTGTTTGTTTGTTTGAACGCGTTAATATCTGGAACTTCTGGACGGATTTGAAAAAATATTTATGCTTTTGAAAGGCCAGTTCCTGAGGAGGATATTAAACATAACGCTACGACCCTCAGGACCTGAGCAAAGAGACAAAAAATCAGGACCATCATATTGTTGGCAGCTCAAGGATGATCTCCAAGATAAACTGGTCGCAGCTTCCCCAGGTAAAATTTAACGGAATTGCTATTCTGGTATGCGAGAAAGTCAAGAACCTTGGGGTTTGGATCGACAAACATCTTTCTTGGGGTCCGATACTGCAGGACGTAAGTCGCAAAATGTTTGCATCTGCCAAGTCCCTGAGACGACTGCGGAACTTTCTTCAAACTGCCACTAAAACTATGCTTGCACATTTACTTCCCATCCTTGACTACACTGAGGTCAGTTATCTCGATCTCACTGAGGCACAACTAGATAAACTTGAGTGACTTCAAAACTTTTGCATAAGATTTATATTTGCCTTGCGCAAATATGATCACATTTCCTATTGCATTTGGCTGGCTTTGGCTTCCCATACGTCTTCGCCGGAGTTCTCATATCTTGTTTCAGCTCTACAGTATTCTGTTCAATCCCACAACCCCCTGTTATCTTAAAGAACGTTTCAAGTTCCTTCATGACACACATAATAGATACCTGAGGTCATCGGAAAACTTGAAACTTGAGATGCCGTTCCAACTGTTTCTATGATAAATCTTTTACAGTTCAAGCAGTACGGTTATGGAATGCCTTGCCCGTGTCGATAAAGCGTGCTCTATCTTTGTCCATTTTTAAAATTATGGTAAAAACACACTATCTCTCTCCTTAAACATAATTGAGTTTTTTTGTCTTTGCATTTGTTTCATGATTATTATTGAATATAAATATTATAATAATATTTCATATTAAAATCTTTATAAATATATTATATATAGATAAGTTTAATATGTGTTATGTATGTACCTATGTATTTATTGTATATAAGTAATAGTACACCACAGACTACCTGCAGTATTGTCTCTCCTTCCCCCTTAATCCATCCAAAGGTTGTCTTTAAAAGATCGCTTTTAGCGATAAGACCACCCATTGTGACACCCTACTACATTTATATCTGTAATTTGTATAGTGTACATAATATAGAGCATAGAATAGAATTATATTCTATTCTATGCTATCCTAAAGTACGCTAAGCGAAAACGAAGTAAAAGCGCGGGCGGGCGATGCGATGCGACGCGGTGGGACGGGGCCGACAGTGTTTTATAAAAATGTGGCTGTTATTTTAGTATTTTGTTCCGACTTCCACGTGAACGAAGTAGCGGACAGAGGCTAGTTGAGTACTTAAATAAAATATATTTATAGGTGCATATAAATCGTGAAGCAACACAAAGATGAAAAATAATTAAGTAGCATTATCTGTTGCATAGGCGATGTGGAGTTCCTGAGGTTTCAGGTATAATGTCATTATTGACGTGCCAAATCTTACTAGATCTAGTACGTTTAATATCCATTGTCCCGAGTATTTGCAAATGTGTCGAGATTTCTAGAAGATGTTGTCAAGCCTTCATATTTTTCTTTACTTCTTGTAACTTGATAGATAATATCTTATCCACTTCAACGTTTCCAGAAAAGCGATAATATTACGTTTATGACACATGATATAAATATACGGTTGTATCGATAAGCTATTCGTGTTTTGACAAGCACCAAAACAGGGGTGTTCAGTAGTTATTGGGCTATATTTTCTTTTCATCTCCGTAAGAAAGTCGTAAAAATTCAAGGCTTATCCTTTGAGCTGGCTGCTATGTAAACCTATAACATTTCCTACATGAACAACAGGATATTTCGAACGGCTTTTATCATAAATATTATAACTTTGAGTATGAGTTTGCAAGCATAACAGTAACTGACGACAACTCTATAAGAACTCATATAAAGTTGTCATCGTCACAATCATGTTCGTATGACAATCGGACTTACGAATTTTCGAATTCACGTTAGAGTCTCTTTGATTATTTATAGAGTGAAGATAGTATTCCCCCACCCATCCACGTGCTGAATTAGTAACATTCGTAGTTTAACGTCGCAGATTGGTAGATATAAAGACTTTCATTATGTATATTGTTTCGTACAAGTTAGATTGTTTTCCTAAGTTTTAACAACCTGCGCCGCTGTCCGTCGACATCTAATTGGCATTATACAATTAAACATACTGTAGACTTGTAGAGAAATCTTGTAAAGAAAAGATAAAACACCCAAAAATTCTACTACTACTAAATCAAAATAAATAAGTAGGTATCCCCAATAATCCTCCTTCTGCAAAGCAGTAATGCTTGCGAAGGAGGAGGCGGAACGCGTGAGGGAGAGTTTCGCGCCCTAGTCGCCGCAGGAGACGCCCCGGGCGTCGTGAGTCACAAGCCGATTTCCGGCCACCATAGGCGCGGGCTTGCGGATGGTGAGCGATGGGTAGTTCACCGTCCGATAAGGACCAGGCCCGGGTCGACGGCGCGTTGTATTAGTCAGTAAAAGTCTGACACGACCTCCCGCTCCGCCCAGAGCGGGGGAAGTTATTTGATAATTTTCCACCCAAAAAAAAAAAAGTATCCGAAATAATGACATCAATTTTTAAGAGTCCTTACTTCAAATAATTTCTTTACCATTACAAACAAAAGAAAGTTCTATCACACTGACTTTGGGAATCGAATTACAGGAGGTGCCAAATATTTTGGCGCGTTTTTCCTTGAAACGTCAAAGAAAATGCCAACGCTGGTAAATTCTGCTGCAGGAAACTTCGGGTTGCCTCCATTATGAACCGTAGTTTGATCTTTTTTCGCTTTTTAGTTGATCAGAGTCTACTTATGTGAAAATTTGAAACAAGTGAAAGTATCTTTCATTGTCTACTTTTGTGAAAATTTGAAACATGTGAAAGTATCTTTCATTTAATAAGAGGAGTATTACAAAAATGCGCGTAGGTTCATGATTTCCTCGTTGAAATTTAATACTATTCGTTGGTTCGTATACATAATAATTACTTGGTAAAACTAGTTCGTTTTCTCTTCTAACATAATAATAAAGCATTTTTTAAATTATTTATTTACTTATTTAGCAATAATCGTTCTCCTGATGCATGTTTAGGCAAAAACTCATGGAGACCTGATTTAAGAGCTCTAATTTGCAGATTCTGTTGGATATAATCAAACAAAAGATTTTTTCTGATATTACAAATATCCTGTACTTTTATAACAATAGAATACATTTTTGTTTTATGCCTTTTATATGTATATAGAAAAACGAGTGGATCTAATTACATTTTTTACTGAAAAGGGTTGGAAACAAGTCTGAATATCTCCGAAGTTCTACATCATTTTGAAATAGTTTTTATACCAAACTAATCTCGAACATTTTTTTAAACAATGTCAATTTTTTTCGCCATTGCCCCTTTTATTTTATTATAAATAAAATAAAAGTGCTATCTATTTCACCGTGCCGGTGATGTGCGCTCAATATCGCACGAATGCTTGTCAAGGACGGACCTATGTCAATTGATTTCGCGCTCTTTGTCGTGTTGATACTACCGTTGTGTAAATATATGTAATATAAATATAGTGTAATATATAAAAAATAAAATACCCAAGTTAGCGCAGCGCCGAAATCTAAGAAGGCTCCTAAGAGCTCTGTATCTATATCTGTATCTGTCCAAGAGCTTCTTAATTTGTTTTACAGAGCCAAACTACTCAGACTTATCTATGTTTAAAGCAGAACCTGTGTCATGTGGGATAAACGTTGAAATAGTAACAACCTAGTTCAGAAACTGGATCAAACAACTTAGTTTTGCATTTACAGTGTTAGCGGTTATGTTGTCCGCCACGTACTAGGCGATTGTCGGTCTAGCAATGTCCCTGGGCTACACTTACATAATTATATAAATTCATGCCTTCTTCCCGTGGGAAGGCACAGACTACAGAATGCCACCTGCTACGATCCTTACATCTTCATACATAATTCTTATATCGTAGTACAAAACATTTTAGCAAACCCTAGAACGGCGATTGCAAAGAGGTTGTGTGACCTGCGCCTGAAGTCTGCTATTACAATAGTGTCAGACTGGTCGACCATTAATTTCATAATTGTTGATTTTGACAAGTTTGGTAATCTACTATTATAATGGCGTCATTATGACTTTCCAATGGACGGCCACTGACACTATATCGAAAGAAATTGCATTTATTGGTAATTTCGTACATAATGATATATGAATGACATTTCTACTAATGGGTTTTATAATAATGGCAATACGACAATACCATTATAAGTAACACGATTCTATTACGAGAACATTGACCGACCAATGATCGACCATTATGAATTTAGCAGATTACGAACTTTTAGCAAAATGACAATGGGATCGTGTTGGAATGACTGAATTTATAAAAATAGCAGACTTGAGGCCCTGGTGAACATGATGCCTAGTCAGTGATTCAATTACAGTTACAGTTTATATCGTTATAGGTGTAGTGACTTTAATTAAAGTTAAATAGTTAATAAGTTACGATGGGGTTGGCATATCCGTATGGATAAAACCCCCTTTAATTATTAAAGAAAAAAAAACATCTGGTGATCTATTTTGCAAAAGTCTCATGGTGAAAACTAACGAGAAATTAGTTGCCAATAGTGTCAACCCTAGGACCAAGTGAAATGACAGCTAACTTCACCAAAGTTTTTTCACCGAAGGTCATACACGCTCGCCAGTGGCAAGTGCTTATGTGGCGTGAAAGACGACTATCTACTAATTTGATAGTCAATAATTTAATTAATGCTCAATGAAAACTTTGATAGTCGTTTTAAAATAACTATTAATCAAATAAAAAAATAAAAAAATCTTTATTTGTATAGAATGCAGATATTACAATAATGGTGTTAGTTTTAGATATATTCCCAGTACATTCTGCCTGTTGGCATAGAAGAATATAGTAATTAACTTACAGATAATTTAGAAACTAGGTACTTAAATTCAAAATGAGATCATGGATCAGCTAAGTCTAAAATTGTTTACATAATAAATGAGATAATTTTTTCGACGAAGCGTCACATAATTATGTAGTTATATAGGGAATTTTGAATATTCACTTAAATTCACATAGAAATAGTTATAGTGTTCGTAAAGAAACCACAGTTTAAAGTGTTTAGTATGTAAAACCGTAAGTACGACCATTTGGGCTATATAGTCATATTTTATAGTTTTTTGGCGTGTCCGGGTAACCTAGATCAAAACCTAGCCCTGGACGTAACTTTTAGGTATCTAGTCAGATAAATAGACCCAATTAATTGAGCTTGAATGTCGTAAATCGTTATTTTATAAATTGTTTAATTTTGAGTTTAACAGTTGACTTTTCAGGGCGCGTCAGGCCCTGAAAAATATACTTGTAACGTTCTAAATATTAGATTGTTGTAGGTCTATATACTGGCCAGGGGTTTCTCATCAAATTAGAAATCAGTTAATAGTTTCCGAGGATTACGATTAAAAAACCAATTTAAATTAATAATAATAATATTTTTCCTGTTTCCACTGAAAATTTCTTTCAGTGAAAACAGGTATAGTGGATATAGATACCTCAGGTCATGGGTAATTTTACAGGAATTCTAACAATATACAGGGTGTTTGGTGCATCGTGTGCCAAATTAAAATGGTCGACTGAAGGGGTCATCCGCTAGCCTTTCAGACCCCTTAACACCCCTCATGCTCTGTGGATTTTTTTTTATCGACTTTTTATTGTTTTCCAAAAAAAAGACCCAAATTTTACATTCAAATACAGATTTTAAAAAAAATATAAGGCATAGACTCTGAATTTTAATTTTATTTCGATGTGTATTGTTTAAGAATACTTTTAAATACAAAATTAGTGATATTAGTCACCTAGTTTTTTTTTTAATTCACTCGCAAAGGTAAAACTTAAATTAAAGCTGTACATGTTACAGCTATTTATAAGGCAACAAAAAAAAAAAACAAAAGCGACCGGGATCTTCCAACTTCCTCATTAATTCTCCAGTCTATCCTCTTTCTAATGATGTGCCACATGCCATAAAAGTATTTTAACAACTTTGTGAATTCGCTAGAATTGTGAATCAAGTCACATAAAACTACATTCCAAATTCTAATGAAAAAATATTTATTGCGGAACTGTTACTTGAGAAAGAGGTAAAATTTGTTTTCTCACTCTTTCACAGTAAAATCTATCTTCTATCTCTTTCTTGCATACCTTAAATCGGTTTGAACAAATCGCGCCGCCCGACCCGCCATTTTTTTAGTCGAGACATGACTGCCTCTGCTACCTAACGTGTGTGCTAGTTCACCATACTCCGCGATTCTTTTATTACTTTGTTGTCGTTAAGTTTTGCTGGTTCTTGTTACATTTGTTTAATTTTTGTTGTTATTGTTAAACTTTGAGTTTTTTGTTATTGCAATGGCGACATTCTCTAACGAAGAATATGCGGACATCATGATGGCTTACGGAGCCGCTAATGGCGTCGCTCGTGCAGCGCAACGACTTTACCAGGAACGCTTTCCTGGTAGACGATTACCTGGCCGCAGAGTCTTCCAAGACACATACCGACGCATACGCGAGACTGGCAGTGTTACTTTTAATGAACCAAGGGGCCATATTGTGCGACATAATGTTGAAGTAGACGAGAGAATACTGGCACTTTTTGAAGAAGACCCTACAAGAAGCATTAGAAATGTGGCATCACATCTTGATATTTCAATATGGAAAGTGTGGAAAGTACTTCGTCAAAACAAAAAGCATCCATTCCACTACACTCCGGTGCAAGGTACGTAATTTTAAACTAACTTTAAACCCTTGCAAGCTTTGTTTGACCTTGCCTTTGTTTAGCAGGTAATGGGTATGGTATGGCGTCACTTCCAGGTAGTGAATCTATTAGCACGAACAGCGGGTCCTTTCTTGTGCAATTACTTATTGCCCAAGAGAAAATAATTTAAAAGAGTTTTTTGTTTGTTGCAGGTCTTGAGGGTGGCGACTTTGAGAGACGAGTGGCTTTTTGTCGGTTTCTTTTACACACGGATGTGGATGATCCTGATTTTTTAAAAAGAATACTGTGGACGGATGAATCCAAATTTACCAAGGATGGGATCCTCAATTTACACAATTTGCACCACTGGACAACGAAAACGCAAAATACACGTGTTAAAAGACAGAAATCTTCTTAAAGAAGGTTTAGTGTAAACGTTTGGGCAGGAGTGATTGGGAATCAGGTAATTGGACCGCATTACCTGCCCGATAATCTCAATGGCGAAGACTACCTGGAATTCCTACAAAATGACCTGCCCGAATTAGTGACCGATGTGCCCGTATTTAATGAACGTGTGCCCATTGTATTTCAAAATGACGGCTGTCCCGCGCATTGGCGATTGACTGTGAGGGAATATCTCGACAATGTGTTCCCCAATGCATGGATTCGACGCGATGGCCCTATTCCATGGCCGCCACGTTCCCCAGATCTAACTCCGTTAGACTTTTATGTCTGGGGACGTGCCAAAGAGTTGGTATATGCCACAGAGGTTCCAACTAGGGAGGTATTAGTCCAACGCATGGAAGCGGCATTCAATACTTTTAAGGAGGAAATACGACTTCGTACAACAACTGTTGAAATACGAAACAGGTGTCGGGCCTGCATTCGCAACAGAGGCCAACAATTTGAGCAAGATTTGTAACAATGATTAAATAAAAAAATAAAAATAAAATGCAATTTTGTTTTTTTTTTTCAAGTAAATCCCACGACAGATATGAGACACGAATTTACCTAACCATAAGAATGAGATAGCAGATTTATAGGTTTGACAGGTATCATTTAAGAGATTTTTTTTAAAATCATTATTTTGAATATTAGCCTTAGGTGACTCGATTCACAATTCTAGCGAATTCACAAAGTTGTTAAAATACTTTTATGGCATGTCGTACATCATTAGAAAGAGGATAGACTGGAGAATTAATGAGGGAGTTGGAAGATCCCGGTCGCTTTTGGTTTTTTTTGTAGCCTTATAAACAGCTGTAACATGTACAGCTTTAATTTAAGTTTTACCTTTGCGAGTGAATTAAAAAAGAACTAGGTGACTAATATCACTAATTTTGTATTTAAAAGTATTATTAAACAATACACATCGAAATAAAAATAAAATTCAGAGTCTACGCCTTATATTTTTTTTTAAATCTGTATTTGAATGTAAAATTTGGGTCTTTTTTTTGGAACACAATAAAAAGTCGATAAAAAAAAATCCACAGAGCATGAGGGGTGTTAAAGGGTCTAAAAGGCTAGCGGATGACTCCTTCAGTCGACCATTTCAATTTGGCACACGATGCACCAAACACCCTGTATAACATGCCGTATAAATGTGTTTATTTCGTGTGGTATTATGTAATCATGTAACATGTACATAATGAAAATTCTATTAAAATAAACTTTAAATCAGGTAGTATAAATCCATAGGGGTTGACCAAAAACGTAAATCCTATGCAGAGGTTTCGTTAAAAATACTTAATCAGGTATTGAGAAAACAAACTCTTGAAGACAGCAGGCTGCCCGAAGATGCCTGGAACTATAGGTGCAGGACGTCAGCGCCACTTGGACTGGGAGGCCTACACACACACCGGTATAAAACCCTGGATAGGCATTACACCCTCCCTACACATACACCGCGTCCAGCGATCACGCCCGTCCGGCACAGATAAAGTGAAGCAAATATTACATAGCATAACTGAATTCATCAATTGCTGACTGTCTTGTGTTTATGAACTCTTCTTCATACGAAAGTCTGCTCGTGTTTACATATCTGTCTGGATGACCGCGTTTTTCTTCTAAACTGCTGATTTTGATACGGTCTTCACCATCATTTTAAAGTATTTATGAAACATGTAAATAATAAATAAATCTTGATGTTTTGTCAAGGTGTAATAACCTTATGCAAACCACGGGCGGGTCGCTAGTATAATGTGTACTTCGGTGCCCTTATCAAATTTATTCGAGAAGTGGGGCCACAATGGGCCATGGATCGTGAATATTGTAAACGTCTGGTAATCTCGACCACGAGAAAACAATGACGAAGCAGGGTCTCGTTTTTGTGTGTTTTGTATTAAATAATTCAGTTGGTATTTCACGTAGAAGTTAAAGGAAGTAGCTCTGGCATCGAGCCGTCTCACTCCACATCCACAGACGTCTTTAAAACATTGCCTTGTCTATCATCAAATGTTTCTAAAAACTAAAATCATACCTACACATATTCCTTACGACACTTAAAGTACTGCGATATTATACAACATTATTTTTAGAATATGCGAAACCCGAAACACGTGTCTAGTATTATTACGTAAAGAATCTATGTTCAAAATGTTATCATTGTACCATTGAAAAAGAAACTTTATCACGAAAAATCACAAAGTTATAAGGTTGTTATGTTACCGGTTTGTCCGTACAAAAACATGTTAACGGCGCCCCCGCGCCTACGGGGTCGTCTTGCGCTAATGGATATAATCATTTGGTAGTAGGTACCTAACCTTAGGGCGATTGTATTGTAAGTAATTAAATGGTGATAACATTTTCCATCACACCTAAATATTTTTGGGACAAAATATAACATGGTATAAAAATATTGAATCGATTCAGTTCCATAATCTGACAAACTATATTCAGGTTTCGCATATAATAATTATAATTTTTTTATAATAATAAAAATCATATTATTATATGTTTTATCCAAAACGTTTTCACCCCCATTTATTTTTATATAAAGAAAAGAAAGAAATAATAATACGTTTAATTGTCACAGAAACACGTGAATACAAAAAGATAATGAACTCGAGTAAAACAAAATAGATCTAGATATAATCACGAACACAAAACAGAAATAGTCGGCAGCTGCTGGCGCAGTATATACTTACAGTACTAAAATTACATATCTGTGCTTCTATAGATATAATTATAATACCGTAGCGAAGTCAAAACTGTACATAGAATATTTAAAAAAAAAGTAATTGCTGCGAGGTCTGGGATCGATTCTAATGCCGAAAAAGGTTCGACGACTGTTTTACAAACCTATGTTCGATTCTCAACAATTGATATTTTGTGTTTCTTTTTTTTATAAGATAGTTCGTAGAACGTATACAGAAAAACATAAAGTTTAGCTCTCTTCAGTCATCTTTGTTTGTAATAAAAATAAATATCTATGGTTAAGTGACTGTTAATGAGAAATCCCGTGTGTTTCTACTGTTATGTTATTAAAAATAGTGATAGCTGTTCGTCAGGAATAATCTGTAAGAATACATCAGTCAGTTTATCAGAGTTGTGCCATCGTAGTGTATACAGGAACGCAGGCTTTCATTAATTCACTAAAAATGAAAATTTTCGCAAGCATATCCCATGATATTGCTACGAGCTGCTTCTCACACGGGCAACTGTACAACGCTTGCTCGAGCCCGCACCAGTCCAGGGGGTCTATTCCTAACATAAATCCGAAGTATCGGCCGTATGTTCGGCCGTTGCTTGACTACGGCTAACAATGGCTGATTACGGCGAAAGAAAAAAAAAACGATTGTCAAAGATATAAGCCAAAGTCAAAACTGTGACTTGAAGTCGGGTAAGGACTCAAAGTCAAAAAAGGAAACTTTGGAACTTATAAAACTTCCGAACATTCTGCCGATACTTTGGCTTAGCGTTTCGGAGTAGACCCTCTGACTCTCTTTATATTTTGGCTACTGAGACCAAAACTACAAACGTATTACATTGGGAAATTTGATAAAAATGTATCTGTTATTTTAGTATATTGAGGTGTCTCACGACTTCCACGCGAACGCAGTCGCTAGTGCATAATATTATATTACAGGTAATATATTTCCAAAAGTGTATTTTACTAACAATCTGTTTTGTCCACAGCAAATGTCGGGAACTACGAGTGCGGGCGAGAGCAGTCGACAAACAGTCCAGGAAGTGGCCAAGAAGCGGCAAGCTACCAGGTTCGCCCCATAAACATAATATCCTGTTTTGTTTTGTCGCACTGCCCTGTCTAGTCTTTCAACGTTTTTCGATTTCCTCTAGCTACGGGTAGTAATAACGGTTCTGTTAACGTTTCGTTATTGGCAACTTTGTAACAGTATTGCTGTTGCTAAGATGTGGTTTAAATTGGTTTTATAGGATTTTAGCTTCTATTCGTGTGAATTATTGCGCGGTTTTTTAAATGGATCTGGGTGGTCTCATTAATGTGATCTAAATAATCATTTGAAACTTTTTGGATGGAATTGTAAAAATTGTAAAAACGCTGTTACTGTTGCAATCTTTGAATGCCAAAAATATTTGTTGGCATCATGAAGGTATTGATAAGAGTGGAGGCAACACTCTAAATACCTAAGTGAAAACAACTGTGGTCGAACTCTCTCATTCTGAATACATACATAAAAACGAGACAGTGATATGTGTTTTCTTTATCTTATGTATGTATTCAAAAAGAGAGAGTCCGACCACAGTAGTCTTCACTTAGAATAGAATAGAATACTCTTTATTATGTACACCATAAAAGTTATAGATATAAATGTTTAAATTTTACATAGGGTGACACAATGGGCGGTCTTGTCGCTAAAAGTGATCTTTTACAGACAAACTTTGGATGGATTAAAGGGAGCAGGAGAGAAAATTAAAAAATACACAGTTTACTAGGCATATACAGCTATATTTAAGTGTTTAGAGTGTTGCTCCCACTTTTATCTATACCTTCATGGTTGGCATGTATATTATTTAAAAAGTCAAAGGTATAAAATGTTCCAAATCCATGCAACATTCGAATAAAATTCTGATATAGGTACACGTTCTTCGAATGGAAATTTATAAATGAACGCAGTTAATAGCGAGAGACTCACGTTACAATTCAAGCATAAGCCTCAAGGCTTCTACATACCAGCGCGACTTGTCGCGCGACGCGACACGGCACAAAGGCCCCGCGTGTCGCGGGACGGGCGGTGCGCGCCCCGGTATGTAAAAGCCTTTAAGCGCTTGGAATAGCTGCATCGATTATCGCATCTACGAGATTGTTAATCTGACCTACATAACAGTTATTTTTGCTAAAATCTTAACGTAGGTAGTATTGATTTTTACTGATACTCTACCTATGATTTTGAATGAAACGAATTTCTTGATCCAATTCTGAGTTTATCCAATATATGTCAAGAACACAGACTATGACTGTTATTTATTCAGCAAATATAAATACAATTGTGAGTTATTACAGTATCACAACCGATAAATTATGAAAAAAAAATCGAGCCTTCTTCGAATTGGCTAGTTTGTAGGTACAACAAAAAAAAGGCCAAATAGACAGTGTAATGTTGCTAGGGAGTTTGCTGCTTCGTCATGTCAAGGTTAGAAGGTCTTCATGCTAATTAAAAATAATTTGATTTTGTTTCGTGTGTGTAGAGAGTATGTGAGTACCATGGAGCCATTTATTATGTTATGATGTATGTTGACTTAAAAAAGTTTGACAGTTTGGTTGAGACTTAAATGTCTCGCTGATAGTGGCGCGTGTGTTGGATCATTCGGTTCCCTACAAAATGGTTGAGCTGGATGGTGCAGATCCACGCGTCATGTTCGTGAACGCGACGCGACACAAAGGCCCCGAGTGTCGCGCGACGATAGTGGTGCCTTTGTGTCGCGTCGCGAGTCGCGCCGGTCTGTAGAAGCCTTTATGCGGGTGAACCACGTGAAGTCTAAAATAATTATAAACCTTGTGCTATAACATTCAAGGCTCGTGCAAGACTGACACGACGGGCGTCGCGCTGTTTGTCGCACCCACGATATCGCGCCAATGTGCACGTGCTTTAAAACCAAAGTTATACTTTTACTAACACTAGGCTAAGAACATTGTTACTAACACATTTATGGACAACGTCTGAAATAAATTACTAAATAAAATGAAATAAATAAATATACTCTTCACAGTTATAATAACAAACAGACTATCAATAGCTGTGTGTATTTATAGCTAACTATAATTTAATAGAAATGAGACATATTGAATTCAGTAGTTGAAACCGCGACTCAACCGAGTTGCCAATATGTTTGTGTCGGTGGAAAGTCTGTCACTGATATTATTTTGATATGCAAATTATTTTGTTTATGCGTGTGGAGGCGATGCAACAACATTTTGCTTTGCAGAACAACGTTTCAGGCACTATGACCCCATAATAGAATAGATGACATAAACTGTGCAGGGTTGATACAAATATATTTATCTACACTCATGCTTTATATCCTCTATATAAGTTTCTGAAACAGTTAGCTTATTGCCAACATTAAAACAACTAGTGTCATAGTAACTCATAGTAGCCATTATATCATCCAAACGAGTGTTATAATGGTGTATTTTCGGGTTTTCGGGTTTAGTGTGGACAGGAACTAATGTTGTATAATTGCATATCACAGGTGTGAGTACTATGTACAATAGAGCTACCATTTACCGGGTAATTATGTCTTTCATTGACTTGAATGTGCCCTGGCGGCTGAGAGTATGTCATGCTCACTCAGATGTCTCGCTGATGGTGGCGTGTGTGTTGGATTATTTAGCTCCCTTCAAAATGGTTGAGCTGAATGGTGCTGATCCATGCGTCATGTTCGTGAACGGGCGCTGTCAGTTGGGACTGGTCATCTCTTAGCTGCCACGGATTATTTTTAATTACTTTAGTTTTGAATTGTTTTTTTTTGTTTTTTATCTTTTTATCACGGACGCTTCTGACGTATTGCATCGTTCTTACATGTTTAACTTCAATATGAATGATGTAACCAATATTTTGTATCAATATTTTAATTTAAAAGAGTGTCCGTGGAGTTTCTTGCCCGTTCTTCTCCATAGGAACCTACTATTTGGAATGGGCAACTAGCTTCATATTTGGAACTGACCGACTTCTTGACAATTCAAAAGTGCCTGTCAATGGTTTAATTGAAATAAATGCTTTCATTGCCATTTTCCATAGACAATTTGATACAATTCCGTAAAATGTGAATCGCTCCCTCATTTGTCGGTAACACACCACACGAGACAAGAAAAACTTATCAAAATAAAAGTACAAGGACTACGGAACTAGAGATACACTACGATAACATGGCACGCCCCTCCAAATTACTGTTTTAATGTGTGTAGTCACATCGTTACGAAAGAGTTTGTATGTAGTTGTAAGTATTCGTCTATGTATCCGTCGAATTTATTCATAGTTTTTGTGCAAACAGTACTCGTAATATCTCACTTTTTACCAGATTTGTTGGTCAACTAATCATAACTACCCGATTGCGCAAGACAACGCACGTATCGTTTTCATAGAGTACGTCAGTGCAGCACCATACTAATAATAATGAGCGATTAATGACGCCACTAGTCGAGCAACAAATCCGTGATTTATTTTTGCCGTCTCATTACGCACACATGCGTTGTGAGTCTTTGGTGGCACTTTGTAAACACTTTCACAAATACTTTCAAACGTTTTGAATTGTGGAGGGGCGTGCCATATTATCGTAGTTAATCTCTACTTCGGTATGGTTCTTGTACCTTTATTTTGATAAGCTATTCTGGCAACAGCCTAAGGGTGAATTTCACCTATATGGTCCAAACGAGGTCAGCACAACTAAACCGCGTTCAAGAGCTGTCAATGTCATCATTGTTGTTGAATATTGACACTGAAACTTGACAGCTCTTGAACGTTGTTTAGTTATGCTGACCGTGTTCAGTTTTATTGGTGAAATTCACCCAAAGAGCTGCCTGCTCTTGATTTTTTGTTTAGACTTTGGGTACGACAGTAATTGTCGCACTATGAATACTGACTGCCCTGAATAACTATGCCTTAATTTTATTAAAACACTTTATTGTCCGTGTAATAAACCCAGATCCTCTTTATGTGGATAGCAAAAAGCTGTAGTATATTCATATTAAGTCCTTGTTTATTTGTTAAAATGTATACAGGAAAATCGCATTTTTCTAGTATTTTCTGACACGTGGAAAATTCTCAGTTACCTTTCTCACATAGCCGCAGGTGTGGTTGTGTTACTATATTTTCTGAAGCTCAGAATTGAACGGTAGTCGATAAATAAATTGAAAATGTTTCGTTTCGTTTGTTATTGGAATGCTTACTTCTCTTCATTCTAGCTGACGAAAACATTATCTTTTTTCGTGTGGAAGTCCACATGGATTCTCTCCGTGTCCGGAAGGCGGGTCGGACTTCTACCGACTTAATCACATTAGGAGGGTACCAGGATCTCCGGTAGAATGCTTCGGTGCCCTTGATACGCTTTTGACACGTCCTTGGGGAAACAAACTCGTTTCCCCCGTCATGAACATAATTGTAATTTACCTTTGTTCGTTCGTCAAACCCACGTTGTAATTAAATATTTGTTCAATCAATCAAATTAGCTTGGTACACAGCTATATAGATACAACTCAAGTTTCTCTACGAAATTCGGTCCACCATTATTGACGTTTACAAAGGACAAATATTATCGGCTGGTTGTAGAAATCTGAGAACTAGCTAGCATTTGTTTCGAAATATTGTTGTAAGTACTTGATATTTTCCGTCCAATGCCTCTGTTATCGATTCCATGTTCCGAGATAGCCAATAAATGCTTGCATCGGTTACTACGACGTGTTGCTTATAGCCATATAGAGAGACGACTCAGCCGACGTTATAAAGTTAAATGTACTTCTACAACATTCTGCTTTAGTGACACGACATTAATTAACACACGTATACAGTTTCGCCTGTACGTTTTATGAAAATATTTTAATTTCATTAAACATTATTATTTATTGATTTATTTACAATTTTCTAAAATAGCATCTTGAAGCAACCTTTACATAAAGAACTGTAGCTCAGAGGTAATTAGCCGGGGTCATGGATCATAACAGGAATCAATGAAATTAAAACAAATAACGTGCAAGGAGTGCGCGTATTGAAGGAAAGAGAGAGCTTTATTACGTAGTTTTTTTTTTTTTTCAACTTATAATATATTTCATCATCATCATCATTTCAGCCGAAAGATGTCCACTGCTGGACATAGGGGATTTGCCATAATCGCCACGCTTGGCGAGATCTCTCGCAGATCGGCGAGAATGCTGCTGCCCATTCTCTAGTAAGTCCCTTAGTCACCTTTTACGACACCCACGGAAAGAAATGGAATGGTGCTATTCTGTACGTCCGGCACCAAACGGAACTATACAATGTAGGTAGTATAATATATTTATCTTAATAAAATTTATATTAAAAAAATCCTATATTTATAAATAAAATATTGAAAATTTTAATTTTCTTATGATTACTGGCCACTAGTAATCCACTTAGTTGATATTATTTTAATGTTTCTAAATCTGCTTTAGGTATAATAATACAATTAAGATTTTTATCATCATCATCGCCTTCAAAGTTAAAGAACTCGAGCTTCTTACTTCTCTTCCTATTTTGCTCTCTTACTGCTGAGAATGGTGACTTCGTTTCAATTTTTCAACGGTTTTTCTCCATCTGTTACGAGCAGTGGCCTGGTGGAGTGCGGCACTGTTAAGTATCTCCAATAGGTCGGATATTTTATTTTATTTTATTGTGTTTGGGTGGCTTACAGCTATTAGTGAGGTAATTCACGACAAGCCATTTACAAGCCTCCACAGTTAGCAATAAAGTATTGTTGTATAAATTTTGAAAATTGAAAAGCTATTCATTAAGCATAACACTAACTAAGTATAACATTAAATTCAATATTAATTACCTGCATAGGCAAATATGCATGCGCAACCACTATTAGAGTGTATCAGAAACAATAATTATAGTGTTTAGATAAAACAGTAGTAATGGACGCTAAGCTGCTTGCAAATAAATCGATTGAAGGGTGTTCATTCTTAACAATTTGATTAAATGCTTTGAATGAGCGAATCATATAAGAATTGCTACGATAAACCGTGCGAGCGTAAGGAGTATGAAGAAGATCTCTCTTACGAGATTGTCTAGGTGGAACATTCAGAGACCTTAGAAAGAAGTTCAGCATTGCTATTCTGTAGAAATCTCACCGTGAAAACTAAGATGAAGTGAGCGTGAAGTGAACTGTCAGTGTCATCCTACTTGATGCTAGGGATGGACCTAGGGTTACATTTACAATCATAATCGTGATTTTGAACAGAAACTCAGTTTTGTTTTTTATTATTTAAAAATAATCTGTTTAGCTATTTTATTTAAAAACCCATTCAATATTAATATTGAGACATAAATACTTGCTTGGAAATAATATAATATATGATCAATAGAATTAGCATAAAAATGTTATTGAATTCTCGATTAAGATTGTAAAAAATAATCCTTGGTCAATCCCTAGCATCAGTGGAATGACACTGACAGCTCACTCCACGCAAGATATCACGGTGAGATTTTTACAGAATCGACATGCAGGACATTCAATCCGTGATTGTGATATTTTATATATTTAATACGACACCGTTTTGGGGTTCGGCCTCTAGTTTAAAATAGGTAATTACTTATTTCCTCTCCTGGAGGAGCTCGTGGCTAAGTAAGAGGAGCTTGTGGCTAAGTAAAGACTGCCGCACGGGTCGATCCATCAGGTTAAGCTACGCTTGCCGAGGTTGGTCCGTGGATGGGTGACCATCTTTACATACCGAAACCTCCATGTCTCGGAAAGCCCGTTAAGATGTTGGTTCCGGTTGTCATTCGTGGATCATTGTAAAAGCAAAACATTGTAAAAACCAATTATTTTTAAAAGAGTAACCGTGGAGTTTCTTGCCGGCTCTTCTCCATAGGAAACGACCGATTGGAACCGTGCACCTAGCTTCTGACGTTTCATAAGTGCCCATGTAGGCTTATGTGAAATAAAATATTTAGATTTTGATTTACATCGTTACGGGTCGTCAGAAGCCCGAAAATCTGACAACCAGTCCTACCAAGGGGTATTACCCAGTTAGTGGGTTGTGGAGATTAGATAGGCAGTCGCTCCTTGTAAACTACTGACATTCAGATGCGTCCGGTTAGACTGGAAGCCGACCCCAACGTAGTTGGGAAAAGGCTAGACAGATTAGATTGGACTTATAATAATGCTTTCCCAATAAAAAATGTAAAATGTTACATAAACTTGCCAAGAATTAAAAATAAACAGTTAGTTCCGTTGCTAAGTGATACATTTACCAACTTGTTACTTGAGGAATATTTCTAAATATGTTACCTACGAGTACTGTGTTCTTTCTAGCGTTTCAAACGTGCCTAGCGGGTCGTAGCATTTGCTTAACGTCTTCAAATTTTACTTATTTTAATATTCACTTTAGTTTTCTTGGCTCAGAAACAAGAAACTTGGGAGTTAATGATGTGAGTCGCTCCATGTAAAATACTGACATTCAGATGCGTCCGGCTAGACTGGAAGCTGACCCCAACGTAGTTGGGAAAAGGCGGGCAGATTGGATTCGACTTATAATAATGCTTACCCAAAAAAAATGTAAAATGTTACATAAACTTGCGTGACTTAAAAATAAATAGTTAGTTCCGTTGCTAAGTGATACATTTACCAACCTATTACTTGAGGAATATTTCTAAAAATTATACCTTCTGTGTTCTTGGAAGCCGACCCCAACGTAGTTGGGAAAAGGCTGGGCAGATTGGATCGGACTTATAATAATGATTTCCCAAAAATAAATGTAAAATGTTACATAAACTTTCCAGACTTAAAAATAAACAGTTAGTTCTGTTGCTAAGTGATACATTTACCAACCTGTTACTTGAGGAATATTTCTAAAAATGATACCTTCTGTGTTCTTGGAAGCCGACCCCAACGTAGTTGGGAAAAGGCTAGGCAGATTGGATTGGACTTAATGCTTTACCAAAAAAAAATGTAAAATGTTACATAAACTTGCCAGACTTAAAAATAAACAGTTAGTTCCGTTGCTAAGTGATACATTTACCAACCTGTTACTTGAGGAATATTTCTAAAAATGTTACCTACTGTGTTCTTGGAAGCCGACCCCAACGTAGGTGGGAAAAGGCTAGGCAGATTGGATTGGACTTAATGCTTTCCCAAAAAAAAATGTCAAATGTTACATAAACTTGCCAAGACTTAAAAATAAACAGTTAGTTCCGTTGCTAAGTGATACATTTACCAACCTGTTACTTGAGGAATATTTCTAAAAATGTTACCTACTGTGTTCTTTCTAGCGTTTCCAACGTGTCTAGCGGGTCGTAGCATTTGCTTAACGTCTTCAAATTTTACTTATTTTAATATTCTCTTTAGTTTTCTTGGCTCAGAAACAAGAAACTTGGAAGTTAATGCTGTGTCACACCAGAAATTTATTTTAACGTGTCTTAACATATAGTTTTATTTTGTAACGCCATATTATTATTCTATTTGTTTCATAGTTGGTATACATAGCGTACCGGAAGACGTAGCGTTGGAAGGCCTCCTACAAGGTGGATCGATGACTTTGTGAAGGCCGGAGGAATCAGCTGGAAGCGGGAACCACAGAAACTGTCGAAGTAGCGGTGCTTGGGGGAGGCCTATGTCCAGCAGTGGACGTCTTTTGTCTGAAATGATGTTGATGATGATGATGGTAAAAAATGAATAATTATATCATCCATCCAAAACTTGACTGTACTTACCTAACCAGTGTACAAACTTCCACTCCACTTTATCCATATTAACAAAAATTAAAAAAAAATACACCGATCATTATTTTCTTATTGAGTTTTATTCGATAAGGAGCCAAAATCTATGGAAATCTTTGTAAGTATTCGAAGTTTTCTTTATTCTACAAAAAAAATAAGTAAAAGCAGCAAATGCTTAATTTTAGTACACAATTTGCATCTTATTACGTTTTACCGTGCGAAAATCGTTACCGTTTTCTATAGCCCGTTTCCTTTTGCAAAATTTCAGGGGGAAGCGATATTTTTCATTGTTAAATATTTTTACCTCCGACTAGCAAAGTGCGACCCCGGTTTTTGCCAAAAGCACTTCTTTTATCACTTTTTCACTGTCTACAAAATATTTTGCCACAACAGATTCCACTGCAACCTAGCATTTTGTTTTATCGTACGTTCATTGTATAAAGGTAGACATCTATTTGGCGAACGGATATAGCGTTTCTATTCACTCGTTCGAAAATGAATATTTCATAAAGGAATTCCTTGACACTTGCCAGTGTGAGGTTAGCATTTGGGTATGACTTCTTTTCTATTTATACCGACCACGAAATATTTATTATGTGATTTTGTACATAAATTATTGTTAAAATATTGTTCCCACTGCTGGAATACAGGCCTCCTTTCGGTGAGAAGGGCGGGTGCAGGATGGTGGATCTCACATGTCTTCGAATTTTTGCTTCCAGGACATGCCGGTTTCCTCACGATGTTTTCCTTCACCGTTTTGAGAGCAGTGGTGATGAAATTATTTACACAAAGTAAAGTGCCTATCTGGGTTTGAACCTAAGACCTACAACTCGTAATTCGCGGCTGTTACCACTGGCCCACCACTGCTTTATTACCTCTGCTCAAATTAGAATAGGTAGATGTAATTTATAGTTAAAATAACAAAAGGAATTTAAAATGTAAGAACATGGACTAACACTGTTACTCGTCCAAATGAACCACCGACCTCAAAAATCAGAATCAAAAGTAAATTATTCCAACTAGGCTCAGAATCAGCACTTTTCGAACGTAAAAAATTACATGAGACAGTCCCCCAAAAACGCCCACCCTTCACCACTTTCTAGTGCTTTAGCCGGGAAGAAGACTGGCGTAACAAACTCCCTCAAAAAGTTGACTGGGACAGACTGGATGCTGGCGGCGGTGGCCAGGATGTTGTGGCGCAATCTGGGAGAGGCTTATGTCCAGCAATGGACTGTGATAGGCTGAGCTGATTGATTTGATTGAATCGTCCAAATGGTGACCCAACAAAGCTTAAACTGAAAAAAAGATTCATGTTTTTTAAAGCACAAAATGAGCCAGCCCTACTTCGTATATTATACCGCTTAGAGTCAGCCATTATATTTTATTACGTAAATATGATGGTGTGATAAAGGCTTTTACGAAATAACGCAAAGAACTGGATAAATTTTGTGAGCGGATAAAAGGGGAAAGTGTTATGAAATTGCTTGTAACAATTTGTTTGATTCAGCTTTTCTGTTTTACTTTTAGTTCTTGATGTTCTTAATCAGGAGAATGCTGTGTTTCGTGTTTTTGTTTCGTAAGTAAGGCCTAGCTAATCACACTTGGAATTAGGGAGTAAAATGGGTTATTCCGACGTGATCAAAATCGTACCGCCTTGATCTCTTGGTATTTTCTATCTACGTATATTTCTACAGTACAGTACCTACACTCTACAGTTACTGTTTATTTATGATAATAATATAAATATTAAAAGCCTGTAATGTCCCATTTCTTCCCGTGGGTGTCGTAAAAAGCGACTAAAGGACTTACTAGAGAGTGGGCAGCAGTGTTCTCTATGCATTTAACACCACCAACGTCCAGCAGTGGACGTCTTTTTGGCTGAAATTATGAATGATAATGATGAATGTCCCATTAGGGCAAAGGTCTCCCTACTCTCTTTCCATTTCTCTTTATTAAAGGCTGCTAAAGACCAGTGCTTGTTAGAGAGCTTGTTTGTTGAGTCCAGGCCATCCCGCTGTCTCCATCTCTGGGCTTACCGCGATGTTGCTTGCCATTAAGCGGAACCCATTGGGTCGTGAGTTTAGCCCATTGGCTTCTGACATACGGCAGATGTGTCCAGCCCAATCCCATTTTAGCGTAGCAGCTATCCGTGTGACATCAATTATTTTTGTGATGAAACGGATGGTCGTATTCCTAACCCAGACCTGAATATTCCTAAGATACCTAGAATATTCCGTTCCATAGCCCTCTGGCAAACGTCGATCGTGGACCTCTGCTAATTTGTCAAATACCATGTTTGAGAACCATGTGTGGATGGGAAATATGCACACGTTAATGAGTCTACTCTTAAAGGACAAAGGAAGATCCCCCTTCATACAATATTTCATGGCCCAATAGAAGAACTATTTTTGGTGCGTCTTGTAACTTCTTGGTTTTGTCGTGCTCGGAAACCGGACTATTTGATCAAGATAGAGATAACGTTTTCAACCTCCCCACTCACCAAAGTGATCCTGCGATGCATGCTGTACATCATCGACTTGGTCTTTGACATACATATTCATCTGAAGTCCGACCTCTAGGATTGCCGTGTAAATATAGTCTAGCACCTGAGTCAACTCGGAGGCTGTAGCCGAAAGAAAAGAGGACAATATCGTCGACGAAACGGTTAATAATAAATCCATTTTATTGGGGACTAAACCTTAGTATACTTTATATTCATTAAGTTAACTTTGAACGCAATTTCAGTGAACTATGTCCCAAAATCCAAGTACCACAGCCAGATTAAAAAAATATAATTATTGACTACCTAATAAGCAAGTTATTTATAAAAACTTTTATAAACGCTCTAAATAGTCATATTTATCTCAATAAAGTGACGGGAGGGGACACCCTAGAAGAAAATAAATAGTAAACTTATTAGATATAGTCTCCATAATGTTCAGGTGCATAGACTCCAACCGGCGTGCGTGTATGACCGTATGCATGGACGTAAACGAAGCAAAAGGAGTATGTAATGATCGTAGCAGGTGGCGTTCTGTATTTATTTTTCCCTCCATGGGAAGGAGGCCTCATAAGTATGTATTATATGTATATATATATATATATAAGTAACGGCAGTTGCCCACCAGACACGACACCCGTCTGGTCGGAGGATCCTCCCTTTTCTATGGTGGATGAGTGAACTTTACACCCTGTTCGTCATACCGCCAAACTGGTGACCCCGAGTATGAACGTCAGCGCAGCCTTCGTGCAACTACTTCAGCGTGACGTCATCATCATCATCATCATCACTTCCTCAAGCTTTCAAGCGGCGAGCCAGCCAGCACCCACGGCTTCAACGGGTATCCCGACCACCAGCATGCAGCGGACGCGCATTCCTGGTCATCACCCACAGCCTCATCAGCAACCTTGGCGCAGCACGCTGCACTTTCGGCCGGTCCAGAAGCAGAGTACATTATACCTCTTCTGATCGACGCCAGCAGCCAGCCACAACCCGGCGCTGTACTACATCCGACCCACTGGAGCATAACGCAGCGCCACCCCGACTCACTGGGGAATCACCGCAGACAGTTCCGACTCACCGAGAACTATGCGGCACCAGGTTCCGACTCACTGGAACCCTGTACTGGCACTGGCAAGTATCGCAAGATACACGACTCAGCCCACTATCGACCTCCGGTCTCCGGAGCGGAGTGATGTAGCGGCATCAACATCGCCACATACGAACTACGCGTCACACTGACGTCACGCGAATCCTACATCGCGCAAGCAGAGTTTACAACGCAACTAGCATATATACAGCGTCCCGACATCAACCGTCGGGCAGTTGCCCACCAGACTCGACACCCGTCTGGTCGGAGGATCCTCCCTTTTCTATGGTGGATGAGTGAACTTTACACCCTGTTCCTCATACCACCAAACGGGGTCTTATCTAGTAACTCTCTATACACGACAAGTACCTCCTCTTGATAACGATTTAAACTAAGCTAACCCACAGCAAACATCAAGTTAAGTTTACACTCAGTTTTAAGCGAAGCTTTGTTAGTTAGGGAGTTGACGTGGCGTAAGTGTGCTACAGCCTTAATATGTGATTCTTGACTGAAGTTTAGCTTCGTCAAAGCAGTGCTCAAGGGTTGTCTGCACTGTAGAGGATTTGTCCGGTTAGCTTTAACAACCGACCTTCGCGAGTATTTTATGAGTTGATGGCATGAAACACTATTTCATATTTAAATATTAGAAAAGAATTGAGACCCAGCTTGTAGAGCTGACAGAGGGCGTTATCGTGTACATTATGGAGATTGATTTAATTAAAATAATTACGAGATTATTACTAAATGCGGCTTTTATTATTCGACCCAGTAGGTAATATAAGGGCGCGGAGCCTTTACAGTACCTAAATAGAGCAAATTGTGTTAAGTATAATATCGGCACTAATTACATGGCACTATTTAAATATTATCATAATTATCTTGATAACAGTATTTTATACCATGCGAGTGCATAGTATGAAATCCTTCTAGCTAAGCTGTTAACTTATTTAACACTTACAATTTTCTGTAAACTACAGAGGAATACAAACATAATACAATATTGCTCATCCCCCATAGTAAATAGCGTGATAATAAATATAACCTACCGGCTGACCAAACTTATAGGGAATATATTATTATATGCAAAATTTGAACAGAATCTATGCAGTAGAATTTGCGTGATGCTGGAACCTACATTCAGCCAAACAGACAAAAATTCTAAAAGCTATATTTTCAGCATTAAAATGGATCCCAGACCTCATAGCAATTACTTTTTATCAAAAATATTTACGCTGATAGCACACCTCCGCCTCCGCCGTGAAACCATAGCAGCGAAACCGCAGTAGTTCAATTCAACTGGCTCACAACGACTTCCACTACTCGCATCCGATTCGAGTAGCGGAACATGACGCGAGCCAGTAGAATTGAACTAATGCGGTTTCGCTGCTATGGTTTCGTGGCGGAGGTGTGCTACCAGCTTAAATGAGCAACTTTGACTTCGCTACGATTTTATTATAATGTATAGATTGTGGGCATGCAACGATCAAAGAAAGAATAAAAGACAGTGGGCACATGTAGTCCAATAGCGGCCGCGATTTAGACTTGTGCCGAATGAAAGAGTATGGAGGGTAATGAACATTCAGTTACCACAAGATGCTATTACCATTTTATTCCTGCGATTTTTAGGGTTCCGTACATACAAATGAAAAAACGGAACCCTTATAGGATCACTCGTGTGTCTGTCTGTCTGTCTGCATGTATGTCCGTCGGTTCCAGCCATTTTGTTCCGAATTTAATAGCCCGATTAAGTTGAGATTTGGTACATATATGAATTTCTGTGACCCGAACATGGACGAGTAACGTAAATAAATGATTTTCGAAAAAGGGTCACTTTTGGGAGGCAAAATCGAAAATGTTAAAAAGAAAATACCGTGTGACATATCAAATGAAAGGGCTTACTGTGACGGTCGCAAATATATTTTACTATCTAAAAATTTAAAATAAATCGTTTTAAAGCTTTTTAAGAAAATAGATGAAAAGGAGATGGAAAATGGTGGGCCCAAATGTAATAAGTTCAGATATGATTTAAAAAATTAGTCATATTTTTTTATCTTAGAATATAAAAAATCACCTCTATTCTCAATCTGGAAGCAGAGAAATATGAAAAATATAGTTTCCGTTAGATATCGATTGAGTAATCGATTACAAAATTACAAAAATAAAACAATTGCAACATAGATAATTAACTCAAAGTAATGCACATAAGCATTTACAAATGCATTTAGCATTTGTAAATAATTATATGCAATTTAGTGCATTTAATTAGTCATATTAATAACTAAAATATCAATTAGGTAATTACTGAAAAACCAATATACTGATAATCGATTTCTTATCGATTAAATTCTTTATAGTCTTCTATTTTTAGTCTATGTCACTGGCATGACAGCTGACTGATATTGACACTAGACAGTAAATAAATATTAAAGTGTCGACTGCTTTTGCTAACTCGTTTCGTGTTTTCCGATGCGTTTTGCAAGAGTGCTTACCCGATTATTCTTCATTATCCACGACCACTGCTTTGTATTTGTCCCTACTTACGACCCTTGTTTTCTCACTGGACACCGAAGATCGCTCACGCGATTTACTTGGAATTGTTATTTTTGGATTTTACTGCAGGCTTGTGGATTGGATGTTGTTCAAACTATGGATTGCTGTGTGAATTTTGGGATAACAAGTGATCACTGCAATACACTGGGCCGACGACCCTTACCCGATGAAACAATTCGGTCAGTGATTCGGCAATGGCTTGCACCTCAGCTACAATCCTGGGAAGTTTAAATACATATAATTAGAAGGCATACGGAGATAGTTTACATTATTTATTTATCAAATAATGTTATAATTTATAATACCATAATACACAATAGTTAATTAGGTATAGTTGATGTGGCTGAAGATTAAAATGATCCATTCTTAGGTAAACAGTAGTGACTTTGTTTTTTAAGCGTGCTGGGACTTGGCTCAAAGTCTACATGTTGATGACCAAAGAAGACTACTAGACCACCGTAATGTTTGTCTCCGCTGTGGACGCTCCCTTGCATTGCGAGCCCGTGAACTAATATTGATTTCTTTAGGAACATACCAAATCAAGCAGGCACGTTCCTACTACGATGAACATGTAAGAGGAAATTATAGTATTAATACAGAAGTGTGCAGGGAGGTCAGCAGTAGCCTTCTTCAAGAGCTGTTACCTGCCAATACTTCAGGTTACTTAGAGCACACAACCCCGACATATACGAGTAAGTTGAAGAACTTATTTTACGAGTATTTACTTATATTTTAGTTGACGGCTCTCTTCAAGGAATGGAGACTATAGTAATGAGTTACTGTAATTGTATTATAGGGAGAAAAACTGTAGGCTTCTGCGCTCATATAATGTGCATTATATGGTACCTTAGCTGGGCTAGGTACCAAGATCATATAGTATACCACCTGCACAACTCCTAGATGACATTTTAATTTTAATAGAAGATGAATAAAACACTTAATATACTGTTTTATTTAACTCATAAACGTGTTACAGTGGTATCCAATTGATAAGGCGCGTCGTGAATCTTCGTTCGCACAGAAAAGAAAGTATGGCCCCGAAGATTAACGAAAGAATGCTTAAAACTTACAATCAACCTTAGGTCACTATTATAAGGTTCATAATACACTGGAGCTGCTAGCGTGCACATAAGGCGCGTCGTGAATCTTCGTTCGCACAGAAAAGAAAGTATGGCCCCGAAGATTAACGAAAGAATGCTTAAAACTTACAATCAACCTTAGGTCACTATTATAAGGTTCATAATACACTGCAGCTGCTAGCGTGCACTCGATCAGAAGTATGGCGGCTGACAAACATGCCACGCGGCGCGTGCTAACATGGCGGCAGCTGCCGACCAATAGCGGTACAGGAAAAAGAACCGCGGTGCGTGGAGCGTACCGATTGGTCAATAGCATTTCCCGCACTTTTAAAATTCACCTTCTGCGCAGGTACATCGGTAAGCCATATCAATTGGGTACTACTATACGTGTTTAAGCACTTTTCACTCACTTTATTTTCACAATACAAACACGACCACAGAAAAGTAAACTGACATTCAATACTTTTTTTAAATGTTGTCATACCATATTTTACGTTCGGATACCTTCAGTTTTTGAGAATATCTACCAGACAATTGACTAAAACCGCCACAAACAATACTAAACGTTATTCTTTAGAAAAATTTGAACTATTAATAGCGAGTAGTCGCCGCCGCCGCAAGGCGGCGGTGGGGCTTGACGGAACTGGCAACGCCGCCGCCTCAAGGCGTCGTTCGGGCCTAACCGGTTAAACTCATTTCAATGAATGAGTTTTTATTTTATTTTAGATATCCTTTCCATAACTCCATACCTGTTACCTACCTATGAGTTCAAGTCATTGACGTTTATTCATTCGATTTTTCACACATTTTCTACTAAATATAATAAACATGACAACACACTTCAGGAATCAACTGTTAGTTAAAGATTGTAACATAACCTCACTTTTACTTAATCTCTTATAACTCTGTTCTCAGATTGACAAAATCTGCAGAATTTCAGTGAAACATTGTTATTATATTATAAGCTATTAATTGACACCACTTTCATCTTGTTACACCTAGGCCCAAGATTGTTTGTAATAGTTTCCGTCTCCTTTACGTTTATCTCCGAAACTACTGAGGTTAAAATTTCGAAAAATATACAGAAAATAGTGCTATATGTATAAATTACAGGAAAGAAGTCAATGGTTTTAAAATAATAATTAAGCTAAATCTCTCAATATTGTGCGTACAAACTTACATTTTCAGTTGGAATGTATGAGAGAATATGTTATTCGACTACAATGGTTCTTCTTGGGATAAATTCATCCCAGCTACGGAACCCTTCATTGTGGATGGTCCGACACGCACTTAGCCAGTTTTTTTTTTCTTACATTATTTTATTGTAACAATAATTTACACAGTAGCTTTACAGTATTTGCTAAAGTTTTAACTAATGTAAAACTGTTAACTGATTGTTAAGTTGTCAAAATTAAACATGTTTATACAAAACAGAGATAGATTGGTATCAGATTTTACGTCATGTAAACATATTTTAATTGTACAGCAATAACACAGCAATGTAATGTAATTAGTAAACTTTTCAGTTTTACAATAAGTTTGGATGACAAACCTAACGCTCGCTCGTATGGAGCGTAGCGTCAGATTGCTCAAAAAGAGCCTATTTGAGGTACTGTATCATCCGGATATCCTGCAGAAGTTTAAAAAAATACAGGAATTCAAGGAAACGATATAAGGGAGCACATAAATATTGTACCATCGTTCCACTATAACTCAAAATCAATTGGATGGATTTTGATGCCCTTCTGCATAATTGATGACCCCTTACCCTTCATTTGGCACATGACTTAATCGTGTCCGCTCTTGGACCACATGCCTACTGTCTGTTATCTGTTAGAAATTGTGTTGTAACCTATATCAAGGTAAGTTGTTGCCTTAAAATATTTATAAGCATTTTCTACGTAGTCTTGACATCCACAAGTTAAGGAAGGAAATCTCACAAGGTTACAAGCGGTTTCCTCCAAGGAACATTTGTAAACCTCTTTATACGGAACACTCGGAAGCTGAGAGTGTTCCCGCAATACGCCGTGATTCAATTCACTCAGATCTTAGTAAACATTTCCGATATCCTTTTTCTTGAAGAGCGGATGCACCCATAGTGTCGTTTTTGTAACTTTTATTGTTCGCTGCTTGTTGGTAATCTTGATTTATTAAGTTCTTTGGACAAATAAAGATTATAGATTAAGACCTAATAATAGGGATGTTGTGTAAATCGCCATAATTATAATTTCTATTTTATTTTTTTCTGTTGCTATAATAGGTAGTTATTTTTGTAACTTTCATGTTAGCAATAAATTCTCCACAGATCCATTTTTAGGGTTCCATACCTCAAAAGGAGAAAATGGAACCCTTATAGGATCACTTCGTTGTTCGTCTGTCTGTCTGTCCGTATGTCTATCTGTCTATCAGTCTGTCAAGACCAGGGACCGTACAACCCCGGTTAAGGGTTAAGCCTTTCGAAGGGGTAACCCATTCAATAGGTTACCTTTATCATGGTGTAACCCATTGAAAGGGTTTTATACTAGAAACCCATTGAAAGGGTTACATGATAACCCATTGAATGTGTTTTATACTTGAAACCCAGTGAAAGGGTTACCTGATAACCCATTTCAAAGGGTTCTATACCTACTTGAAACCCAGTAACATAAAAAATCATAATATTATGTTATTTCGATATCCGCCCAGCACGCGTAGCAGGACCAATTCTATATCTATTGTAGAATCTAATATAAAATCCAGGGATCATTTTGGTTATCATTTAAGAAAAACCCTATCGAAAACCCTTTTAATGGAAAGGGTTTTCGAAAGGGTTTTTCTAAGCAGTTAATCAAAAACCCATATGGTGTGGGTAATTTTGAATGGCTTAAATTAAACCGTTCAAAAGGGTTACCCACATCTTATGGGTTTTTATCGAAAACACTTTCAATGTGTTACCAAAATTTAATTTAAGCCATTCATACGGGGTTACCCTTATCGTATGGGTTTTGGTTTAACCGCTTAGAAAAACCCTATCGAAAACGCTTTCAATGGGTAACCAAAATGGTCCCTGGTCAAGACCTTTTTTCTCAGTTAACGCAATAAAAAAATACGGTGATATAAGCGACATATATTTTGATACTCGCAAATAATCAAAACCTATACCGCCTTATTACAAAACAAGATTTATACTTTGACATGGCTTAAACCATGCAGCCGGTTTTTGTAATAAGAACGTAATAGTGATTGAAATACCGTTCTTTATACAAAACTGAAAACTTAGTTCGGTACTAAGTTGTCAGTTTTGTATTTAGGAACTTTACCATAGTCGGAATAAAGTTCGAAATTCAATAATGGCTCCAGGTTTTAAACCTGGGTTTGAAGATAAACCTTGTTTTGTAATAAAGGGGATAGGGTTGACCTAGAATCATGAAATCTGGCAAAAAGCAAGGTCTCACAGCACAAGTAAAGGAAAAAGTCCGAAAATAGTTCATTTGTAGTTTTATCACTTTAAACAAAAAATGCGATTTCAAACTTAAATTTGGAGTTGAAAACTGACCGTTGCGTATATCAATGTATGGGAGAACATTTTTTTCAACTACAATGTAAAGTTTGTTGTTACTTTATATTAACAACAAACTTTACATTGTAGGTAGTTGAAATCGCATCGAAGTTGCTCTATTCATACCAACTACGGAACCCTTTATTGTGCGTAGTCCGACACGCAATTGGCCGGTTTTGTGACACCTTACCCATCTACCCAATTATAAAGTTTACCAGTTAGCTTTCGCTAGTACGTTGGACAACATAATATGCACGCTCGGTGGTTTTAAAAACTGATGAAAGTTGCACGTCCATTTTCGGCACTCCCCAGCTCAGTACGAAAATCGTCCGGCCATATTGAATTTTGTCGGTGGCGGTCACGCGTATTTGGTTTTAATCCTTTCCGATCACTTACGGATTCCACTATTTAAGACGCAGTTATCTTATTTTAGTAACTTTTAAAGCTGTTAGAACGCCTTCATATAATGCAAGTAAGTTATTCAAAAATGTATGTTAAACTAGAACGCTTACACATCAATTCTTCATGTGAATATTTAAGTATTGTAGTAAAATATTTTATGAAATAAATTCAGGAACTAATGTATACCCAAAGCGTAAAAGACAATATTTATTTCAAAGTACTTACATATAAATTTTCATGTTTTTTTTCGTTTGTATGAACCGATTATTTGTTTGTCTATAACCGTGATTTTTTTAAATATTCATGTTTTCGTTATAAAAACGAACGGCAGCGCGGCGTGAGCGCGACGCACATTTGTATAGCCAAGGTCAATGGCGATGACCCGACCCTTAAAAGTTATTATTGGGGCCAGGCCGCATATACTTTGCGCTGAATATTTTAAACTTATTCCAAAACTAGAACGTGTATGTACTCGTATATTCAAGCTCTGATTAATTATATGGTCTGAACCACGGATGGTTCAGAACCATTTAATAAATCAGAGCTTATAATAAATGTATTGTGTGTTTAGACACACAAAACATATTACAAGCGCAGTATTTATTTGGCTTCTATATATTAACAGGACATTATAAATAGCTTTTCCGCACAAAAGGTTTTTTGGGTAAACCCACTCATAGTCACGTTTTACCCTTTTTTTTTTTTTTTTTTTTTTTTTTTGGTGGGAAATCATCAAATAACTTCTCCCGCTCTGGGCGGAGCGAGAGGGAGTGTCAGACTTTTACTGACTAAAACCCACCGTGTTCCTTCAGATGCCTGTGTGCCAGAGCCACGATATCCCTTTCGGACAGGCTCGTAACCCTGGCAGGCATTGGCCCTTTCGGACCCCGTCAATTGGTGCTGACGTCTCTTTGAGGCGCGCGTGGAACACAACGCGCCGTCGACCCGGGCCTGGTCCTTATCGGACGGCGAGCTACCCATCGCTCACCGTCCGCAAGCCCGCGCCTACGGTGGCCGGGAATCCGCCTGCGATTCCCGACGCCCAGGGCGTCTCCTGCGGCGACTTAGGGCGGAAGGGCGGGCACCCTGCCTCACCCTCATGCGCTCCGCCTCCTCCTTCGCGAGCATTACTGTTTCGCAGAAGGAGGTGACGGCCTCCCATGCACTCTCGCTCCGAACCATGGCCTGAACCAGGGCCGGACGCGAGAGATCGTCGCCGCCGATCGCCTCCGTGAGGAGTCACGTTTTACCCTTGCGTCATCACAAACAACGTCCTTACTTAGGTATAACATGCGTTTGCTACCTATATCTTTTTTAAGTTTGTAAGTGCACCTACTTAAATACAATGTGCGGCACTGGACAAATACAATATGCAACAAAAACCCTGTTGTTCCTTCTACCTACGTTTTACGAATCGGTATACATACGTAATACAGCAAGTCATTTATAAAAACTGTTCATCAAAAATAATTAAGATAAATATTTAATTATTAATATTTTTAATGTTTACTTGTTTTCTAACCTCTTTAATTCTTTGATTTTGACTTCTCGACTAGTCAATGTTTATTTTTTTTAAATTATAACTCCACCAATGTTGTGCTTGTAGGTGTAGGTACACGTCCCTTAAAGGAGCATCAGGGTTTTTGTTACATACTGTATAGAAGGAGCACTATAAATCGCTTTTGCCGTCATCCTATTTGTAGGTATGTGAAAAACAAAAAGTAGAGAATATTTTGCTGACTGGGGTTGATCCGCTTGGCACACAGACTTTCGATCATTATTCGTACAGGGAAAATACAGGACATCTAGGTACCATTACAGACGAGGATTGATCGAATCAATATTCTTCTGTAATGGTACCTAGATGTCCTGTATTTTACCTAAAATGGCATAAATCATGCGGTCAAATTGAACGAAAATTACCCTTTGGAGTGCGAAAACCTTCGGTCTCGCCAGATTGTTCGATTGAACTTGGACCGCTTACATCCGTCGGTGCCTACGCTATTCAAATTTGACTTGAAGGGACAGCGATGTAGACTGGAGGGTCAATGACTTTGTAGTTTCGTTCAGTGGCTCAAGGCACTCACGGTCGTAGATATTAAATGTTTCTCAAAAAAAAACATATTAAAGAAAAAAATTACAGAGAGTTTTCCATTTTCTAAAAAAAATCTACCTGCATTGATACTAAGCCAACATTTTTAAAGGATTGTGGGAAGCTATCGCTAGAAAATTTTGTACAAACATATTATTGTCTTCCTACTGTAGAGTGTAAAATAGTTCCATATTATAGTGCACATTTTTTCTTAACTTCGACCCTAAAAGAACAATTGATGTATCAATTTCTTTAAACAAAAATAGGATTTATAAAAATAAAATGGTTAAGTCAAAATAACTTCATTGATTATATATATAAATAGTACCTACTACGAATATCAACAAATTTTGACGGGAAAATATGGAAATGTTTACCTTTCTATCGGAACCCATCCGATCTTGGTCTAAAATTGACAATTTATCTAACAGGAAAATGTCGCAGTTTCCCGTAATCTATCCCACCCCAGGGCCGCAGAAGTGTTGATATTCCAAGGCTCTTCCTTAACTGATTAAAAATATGGACTTACGTTTTATCTCTTCTCAATTATTCCTTCACTGCTGGGAACCGTGGCTCCGTTTTAAAATGTCAATGTTTTTCTTTCTCCATCTGCAGTGCTATTCTGCAAATATCTCACCGTGAAATCTTGCGTGGAGTGAACTGTCAGAGTAATCTCACTGGTGCTTTGATTTGATTGACCAAGCATTACATTTACGATCATAATCGAGATTTTAATAATATTTGTTATGCTAAATCTGTTGATCATTTTATAATATTTCAAAGCTAGTATTTAAGCATCTAAACTTTACTAATTAGGTGGTTTTTAAATAAATTAGCAAAACAAATTCAGTCAGAAACTCAATTTTAGTTTTTTTCCTAGACTAGTCCTTAAACATTACTATGTTTAGACACTTAAATACTAGCTTTGAAATAATATAAAATAATCAACAGCATTAGCATAAAAAATATTATTAAAACCTCGATTATGATTGTAAATGTAATACCTGGTTCATCCCTAGCATCAGGTGGGATGACACTGACAGTTCACTCCACGCTCTCTTCACCTATGTTTTCACGGTGAGATGGCATGGTTACAGAATCGACATGCTGTTAGGATCGGTGGCCTAGTGGAGTGCGGCGCTGATAGGTACTACCGCGAACGTTCCCGGTCGACTACTTTTCGTCCTTATGCCCATAGTAATAAGGTTGTCGACCGGGAACTTTCGCGGTGGTACATCCAGTTGCTCGGATAATTGATCCGACCACCGTTCTGGGCTTCGGCTCTAGGTCTTTTGCTCTCTCTCTCTTTCCCGTCATCATTAGACGTTCCATGTTGTTGGTACCTCTGTGGATAATGCTTTGTTTTTTTTGTGCTCGTGATTATATTGTAGATGTGTTTTGTGTAATGTTTACCTACTCGAGTTTATGTTTTCGTATGCACACATTTTTAAAGAAAACATCAATGTATATTCCTACCCATGTTTGCAAATAAATATATGATTTATGATTTATGATTTACGTGTTTCTGTGACGAATAAAATTACTTTTCTTTCTTTCTTTCAATGTGGACGTAGTATCTCACTCACGACAAGTTGCAGGCAGGTTGAGGACAGTTTTTGTGCTTTCTCTAGTTTGAGTTGTTCAAGGATCGAGACATTTGTGGGCTGTCCATCTATCCGTAATAGGCGGCGCCAGCACGAAATTTCGAAATACAGCCAAATTATATCAAAATAGAAGCAGACAGAGCAAAGTTTTAGTTTTTGTATCGTAATGTGATAAATTACTACTTTCTTTAGTTTAAAACCCCTATTGAAAACACCCAAGCTATACGACTGTATTGTTTTAAATAGTCTTATGTTGGTACAATTAATTAAATTAATCTATTATATATTCAAACTTTTGCTTAATTAAGAAAACATTACTTACTACACAACTATCGTTCAACTTTAACTACAACCTACAGCTTTATACACCAATAACTAACTAAAAGTTTCCAACTGTTATGTGGTGTGCTTAGTTAAGTTTGAGATGTTATTTTGTTTGTTTGGTTCCCTTGGTTATTTGGGATAAGAAAACAGCCAAAGTCCTTAAGAGTTCCGTAGGTCCTTGTTTTGTTTTCTCTTTATTTATTTCGATGCTTATTTGTTTTGATGTTGTTTTGTTTCGATTGTCGATTTTAATTATCCAAATCTATCATCATCATCTTTCTACTTAATAATCCTAAGTTCAATGACAGACAACGCATAAAATTACCTTATAGAAGGCAGGTGAGCACTAAGGAAGGATATTTGAAATTTCAACCTCTAGAGGGAATAAATAAGGAAAGTATTTCTGCTGATGGGATATCCCATCGGGCACAAGGCTTGTCGCCTATAAAATATAACCGCAGTTGTTTTTAACCCTAAAGCCCCATTTAAACAATGCAACTTTCTTGCCTCTGGCATACAATATTATTCAAGCAACAAATGACTTGCTTCGTCCAAACACTGTTAAGGACAATGATATAAAGACGAGATATGAGGAATTTAGATTTCTATACAAAACTTATTTTTCTCATAACTCTTGTTTAAATCAGTGTCGATTAAAAATATATATTTGGGAACGTAGATATTCTGTATTCCAATAGGAATAAAGACACTACCTTAAGAATACGTTTGATTTACAAATTATTTTGGTATTACGGTTTTATGAACTACGCATCCATCGCCGGCCTCTTAAGACGGTGAAACTTTTATGCCATAGGCCATTAAACCGCACCGTGTAAATCAGTCTTGACAGACAATGACATGCATCATCCATTCATCATACTACGAACATTTCACAGACGCACTATTTCACACCAACACAATAAATTTCTCACTCATCCCACAATATGTCATTGTTGGCAGTGTCCTTCGGATGCAGACAGCGAAGCAGTGTGGGAGACAGCTGATGTGACATTGGAACGGGGTGTGAGCGGGCTCGGCTTGAGCATAGCGGGCGGGGAAACTGGCAGTGATGTCAGTATAACGAGACTAGCAGTGGGAGGAGCGGCGCTAAAAGATGGGAGATTGCAAATAGGAGATATTTTATTACAAGTGAGTATTGTGCGACCAATAATTCATGTAAGTGGGCAATAAATATTTCACCGAGTGTCCCTCGGTGTTCATCGAAACAAAAATCTGATATGAATCTTTATTCTTAACTGTTTTGACTGCGGCAAAACCCAACAGAAGGGTAATGTTTTTGTAGTTCTATTGGTAGGAGTCAAAAAGTTATTTTCTTCTTACGAAAATAAAAAACAAATAAGCAATAGGCTCCCCCCTCCCCCATTACATGAGACTTAAACATAACTGGCGAAATATGGGTGTACTACAGGTGGACCTCTGCCTAACTCTTACTTTTCTGTAAAATTTCCTTTCTACTGGTCTTGGCATTAGTGAATAATTGTCAAAGAAATAGGGACCATAACAGTGCTGAAAAAGGTCCTAAATGGCACGTGTCTACCTGTGACATTCAATCATAAAATATTATAGGTACCTCCATATACCACAAACCTTTTCATGAACCTTCGTAAAAGCCTGTGGTTCACGGCTAAAAATAGACCTCGTAACATAGGTTTGTGTGTAAATTTGTAAAGGCAACTACCACAATATGTTATATATAGGTAGGTACTTTATAGATGGATCAGTAATCTTAGCGTGAACTTCTAGCAAATTAGTTAAGTCACTAGTCTATCTCGTCCACCTGCCACAGATTTGGAACTAAACAAATAAGTTTCGAATCTAGGTCGAATAAACTTGACAAATTGTATTCGAGTTTTGTAGAAGGAAAAGCTTTTATTTAGTTTAAATTACTCTGATAGGCTTTACTTTAATCGTGTCGTTTGATACTGGTTGAGGTTTAAAAGTAAATCGTAATTGTAGGATTTCATTAATTACTAGCGATTACAAATAATTGAAAATACTTAAATAAATTCGATTGTAAATAAATGTTGCTGTTTGTGGGTAATTTGTAATTAATTTTATTTTCATAAAAAACAAAATAACTTGAACATTCACCATGTTCAAGTTATTTTGTATGCTATGATTATAATATTTTTGATAATTTATATTCTATAAACCTATTATAGGGTTATGTGTTAGATTATTTTGTATGTAGATTCACTTACCTACTGTTTTTACTAAATACCCAATTGGAAATGTTATAATAATAATAATTCTATTATTTAATTAAATAAATCCTTCTTCTTCATCATATCAATGCTTCAAACCGTTTAAGCCGCTGTTGCCTGTGGTTTTGACATTATTTTGCTAATTTCTGTTTTTCACACAAGTTACAAAAAAGCCACATATAACGCCAAATTATGTTCACGCTACAGGTAGTGGTGTATCTACATACAATTTTTTATGTGACCTCGCTCCGCAAAATGCCAGAAACTTTCCAGGATAATAATGAAATACCTAAGCTATTGAAACAATTGGATTCGAACCAACAATGGTCTACAAAATTGGTGCAGAACTTCGTCCAGAATTATAATAAGGCTTTTAGGAACTAGAGGCAGAATTTGTGAGCTAAATTAAGAATTCAGGAAGGTACCGCATTTGGATGATTGGTCCCTAATTTATCCTGCTTTTTAGGTTTAGTAAAATTAAGAATATCCTATTTTCTTGTTTTATAACTCCATGGGCAAGGGCATGAAACTTAATTACTATAATACATTATGTTTCCACTGCCCAAGGTGTTTCTAAATAACCAAGGCACAAAATGATTTTCTATTCATTTTATCTACGGTAAATAAGGATTATTTCCCAGTTTCGCAAGAAGCTTATTCATTTAAACCTCTCTTACGCCGAGGTTGTAATAAATAATGTAATTGTCAGGATCAATATCCCGGGAATATACTCGGTATCGCTTATTTCCGCAGAGAACAAAGGAACAAAACGAGAAATACTTAACGGAAAACTGATAAGGCTCCAATAAATTATGTCATTCCCTGTATCCAATTTTATAAAATGTCATGTAAACATTTTCCGACAAGAAAAAAAAAATTCCTGCCAGAGAAAAAAAATATGGTTGATATTTTTTTTCACTTGTGTAAATATTTAAAATACTCTTCTAGAAAACAAGGTTACAAGGTTAAATGAAATTCCAGAAACTTTTCTTGTTTGATAAAATTCTGCGTTTGAATATTTAATATGACAGGTTCATTTTAATATTTTTATGAACCCCCAAATACCTGTTTTCGTACATTGTTTTCCGGCTAATTTTAAACTCTTCGCCTTCATAAATAAATGATAAAACTGTCCCGGTATTTGGCAGTGAATTATAATGGAACTAGAAGCAGTAAAGGGGCAGATTAACACCAACAGATTAAAGTGAATAGCCGTACTTTATGTTAGTTTCGCTGAACTCAGATAAATGACTGTTAAGTATCGACCTAACTTCATAAAGGTTAATTTTCAGAGCAGTTTCAAAGTAAACTTAATCTGAGCTGTTGATATTTTAATTATGAAAGGACATAATTATGAAATTGCTAATAAAGTCCGGTCAAGGGCGAATTTGACCTTACAAAAGGTACCTCTTCGAACTTGTCTGAGGGTTAGTAGAAATCTTAATTAAATTGAGAAATAGGTACTAAAATTCGTAGACAGCAAAATTAGGTTTTTCTTTGTAAAATATAACACAAATCTGGGATTGTTATTTGTTAGTATTACCCAGTTATGAAATATTTCGTCTATTTTCATAAATCTCAAACAAGAGGCAAGAAATCTGTGTATTTTAATTCTGCAAAATTGTCTCATATTTTGCAGATTTGAAATACGCAGCTTTCTAGTTATAGAAATTTAACTGGTTTATGGCAAGTAGGTAGGTATATTCATCATCAGCCTACGGCAGTCCACTACTGGGTATAGGCCTCTATGCAGAGAGTGAGTGAGTGTGTGTGGGGGGAGTTACAGAGATGCAAGTTGAATGGCAAGCAAACGCCATTCAACTCGCATCTCTATAACTGTCATCTAGCTGCTACCATCATCACATACACATCATCGCTTCACCTAGCCTGAGGGCGTCCTACCTTACGTTTGCCGATTCGCGGTCTCCACTCAAGAACACGTGTACCCCAACGGTAATCGGTTCTACGGCTAATATGGCCGACCCATTGACACTTCAGCTTGCATATTCTGTGATCTTTGCAATCACCTCGTTCTGGATTCAATCCCTCAGAGAGACTTCAAACATAGCCCGTTCCATAACTTGCTGAGCGACCTTGAATTTATGAACCAGCCGTGCCGTGAGTGTCCACGTTTCGGCACCGTAAGTCTTATCAGGCAGGACGCACAGATTGAAGACCTCAGTCTTTAGGCTCTGTGGAATACGCGACGAAACGACTCGACGAAGCTTTCCAAACCAGTAGATATGTTAGAAATGCACAGACGTGTCAATGAACCGATGAAATCTTAGTCATCCCTATGGAATAAAATCCTAAAACGTTTCACAAATCAATTTCAATAACAATTAATAGTATTACTTTTTAATTGACCGTACCAAGCTTTAATAAAATAATAATTAACATTGTATTCGTCGAATCAAGTTGAAGTATCTGTATTGTACAGACTTAATTAACTTATTAATTATTTTATCGAGAAATATAATCTGTTACTAGCACGAATTACTATCCATTAAAATAAATCTCAATTATTATTTCCACTGTAAATAATAATTAATTGTTTTACTGAGCTCCGTTTTGCACAATGACATCACTGGAAGTAATTCCCTACGGAGTAAGGTAGCTAATAAATTGTACTGGAAGATAAGACCCTGCCCCAATATTGTTATTATAGTGTTTAAACTATTGCAGATTACACTGTAATTATGTACCAGTACTAACTAGTTTATAACGTAGATTGTAAAGACTTGTTTGTTGTAGGTAGATAGAGTAATAGCACAGAGTAACTACTTACTTAAGTAGTTACTCTGTGTGACATTTGAGAAGACTTGAGAAATGTCAAAGTGACATTTCTATGCTCTGCGGCAAACGCTGCCGCTGCCCGATTTTATGTTAGTAAAGCTACGTTTTGCTAAAAGAGCGGTGACGGTTGTCATGCAAATGACAGCCGTCGGCAGCCGGGCGTTTTTTGACACCGTACCGTCTATGTACGGTGTTAAAAAACGCTCTCTTGAAAAACACCAACCTACTTCCATAAATAACTTTTTAGTGACATAATTTTCCGGTAAATTGCAGACGCTATGTGGAGCTATCGCTCTTCTAAGTAACCGTATCTTTACAGTGGTTCGACCTCCATAAATTTGACAGAACTTGAGAAATGTCAAAGTCAAATGTTTAATTTCTCTGCTCTGGGGCAACGCTGCCGTTGACCGACTGTAAGGTAGTTAGACTGCGGTAATAGTATGTAGGTACTTACGATAAGGCAGCCTCCAGCTATCTTCGTTTAGCTGGGTCAAAATAAATGCATATACACTAACGACTCATTCAGTGAATGGCCCAACTAATGGATATGAATAAAACCCTAATGGCCATCGCATTTTCGTTGCCTATGAATATATTCCTACTTAGGTACAAACTTATGTGTGATGGATTTGTAAATATATAGATACCTAATTGTTTATCTACGAAAAAAGATACCTACATAAATAATTTTATACAGGGTCAAATTTAATTACCTAGCGAAACTCCGTGGATATGTTGGATATCGATATCCAAATACGATAAAACGAAAAAAAGAAAGATTTGATGTTTTTTTTTCTGGTGTAAATGACCGACCACTGGCAGTGAAGTTACTTAAAGTAGTTAAGTTTTTGTTTTATCATGTTCTGTTATCGATACCATCACATCTGTGAAGTTTACACAAATAAAAAAACTGATTTTGAAACTCATATTTCAAGTAACTAGTCGTTGACCCCAAAAAAATACAATGTTTTTGTTTCTTTTTTTTCGTTTTATGGTATTTAGATATCGATACCCAACACGTCTGCGTGAGTTTCGCTCGCTAATTTAATTAAACCCTGTATATTTTATAATAATTATGTTCGTGAGTCTTTCTTACTGCTTGAGGAACGGTTAACCTTTCCAATACCTACTGCTAATTAATCTATTGTTCTTGGCTCCTTATCGGTGCCGGCTGGGGATTCACCGACGTATTTTTTATGGTGGTTGTATGTCTACTTGACAGTGTTTTAAGATTCGAGTAAAATTGTTTAGAATCTGTCACTACAAACTGTTGTGTATTATATTAATTGTCGTATCAAGTTCCATCTAGCTTCTTGATATCAGCTGTCTTGTAAAATTATAAAATAGACACTCTGATGATTTTTTAGATTGTCTGTTTTGATTTGGCACGTTTTGCATACTAAAACAATATTATGTTTAGCGATCACACGGACAAATATTCATTGCATACAACTCTACAACAAAATAAATCTGACTGTGCCATTTATTCAATGGGATTCGCAATTTCAATGTAAATTAGGTGGATGAATGCAATGAATGCATGTAACGCGTGACAAACATTGCTTTATGCGTGTTTGGAATTAAACTAAGTGACTAATTCAGTACCTAATATGTAAATATAGAAATAAGTTATTATACAATGTGGCCTGATATTTTTAGGTATAGAAAGTATAAAGTCGGCAATGTAGAAGAAAATTCATAAAAAGTAATTGGATAAATATTCGATTAATTTGGTAATATAAAATATTTGATAACAAGAACATCACAAAGAACATTAAAAATTGCTGGTGACCTGTATGTAATACGTTTCGTGTATTATTGTCCGTGTGGTGCCGGAAGTAAAGAATAGCACCATCCTATTTCTTCCCGTGTGTGTCGTAAAAGGCGACTAAGGCACTTACTAGAGAAGGGGCAGCAGCGTTTTCTATGCTTTTTAACACCATACTGCGATTGCCAACCCGCCTGCTAAGCGTGGCAACCCCCCCTCCCCAAAATGTTGAAGGAGGTCTTTCGGCTGAAATTAATACATTTTTATTTATTTAGGAATTAACTGCCTCATCACAACACCGTGTTACAGTCATGTGTGTAAAAATCACCAGTCTCTCACAAAGTTAGCTCCTTCGTGCACTATTGTCAAACATTAGCTTTAAGTACATAACTTGTGTACAGAAAATATTATATATAATATTATTATTATAAATTCTATTGGTATCATTTTGTTAGCCCCGTTTCAATTTTAATCGTACTACATATCAACCAAAATAATTGTGATTTATTAACATTTACGAACTAAATCCTACATCACAACGATGTTGTGAATCAATATTGAATCAAAATACTTTTTATTTGTTTGCTGTGTCTGACAAAACGTTTATCCATATATGCCAAGTGTCGTCAAACTTATATTTTGTTCAGGTAAACGACATTTCCGTGGAAGGGGCGCCGCATTCAGTGGCAGTTGACGCTCTTCAAAAAGCCGGGAGCGTCGTTAGATTAGTAAGTTCAGCATCGCTTGCTCTCTTTTAAAATGCTCTTGTTTAATTGGTTGCTTTATACTTCGCTTCACTAGCACTTTTGTCGCTCACTAATGGTGTGACTGCGAGATTGGCGCGTGTTGTTTACGAGATCTCTGTGAAACTCTACGAAGACGAAGTTTGCGTTCGGCTTCTATTTGTTTTAGTTGTGATAAGTTTATGTGTTTTTGTAAGATTTTTGTAGTCAATATAGATGTTTATCTAGTTCAGATTGAGACGATACCGCTGTTTGGCAAATTTTTTCACCGCGACAATAGATGTTTTTGTATTAAGGCGAGCGACGATAACTGACTTTTAATGATTTTATACTGAAGATCACGCCTAAACGAGTAGTGTTAATGATTTGACAAAAATATATGTTAAATTAGAGCATTTTCCTAATAACTTACATGTTAATATTTTAGATTATGTTTATCTTACATAGTGAAATTAATTTGTAAAGATATGTCTAACGCGGATAAAAAAGTGAGAATTGCGCAAAATCTACCAAGCGTATTTTTCTGAAACTTTCAAGAATTTAAAGATTACTTAATTATTAATCTTTTAGTATACGCGTTTTATTAAAATACCTTTTAGTTTGTGTATAATAAATTAATAATGCGTCAAATTGGGGACAGCACTCCTTGATGGGCGAGTCCTATTACTGGCTGAACGTACGACGCGTTGCGTGAGCTCAGTACAGAACACGCAAGCTAACCACTCAAGGTCACTGGCATATATCTGCGTCTTAACTCGTGTCAAGTTATGCGAATAAAAGGGGTCAGTATTGTTTGTGTAAAAGTACCTAAAGGATCAGTTAACTTTAAGTATAATAAATAACTAATATGGTGCGAAATCTATATCTAATTAAAATTAATGGAACGCAGTCAATCCGTAAAAGCTATACACCCACACGTATTTTGTCAAACTTTTATTAGACTTTTGGCTACTCTTAAAAGTATCTCTGTACTGTGTGGTGCCGGACGTAAAGAATAGCACCATCCTATAACTTCCCGTGGGTGCCGTAAAAGGCGACTAAGGGACTTACTGGAGAATGGACAGCAGCGGTCTCTATTCAGTTTAATAGAATACTGCGATCGCCAACCCGCCTGCCAAGCGTGGTGATTATGCCAAACACCCTCCTTGGGGGAGGCCTATGTCCAACAGTGGACGACTTTTGGCTGAAATGATGATGATGATGAAAAAGTATCTCTAACAAGAAAACTAACAACAATTGTTAGAAATGAAACCTAGATTAAATAAATTAAAACCTTCGCATCAACCATAAACAGTCCAACAGGGTCTACTTTCGGAATTAATTATAAAGACAATGCTGAGTATTCAAAAGATACAGTATCTGCAACAATAGTTGTAATACCTGATGCTACAGCTGACAAAGGAAGGTTGGCGTCGCGCCAGTTGAAAAATCGCTGAAGCAAACATTACCAGCAGTACAGAATTTAATTTTATCAAAACCAATAAAATGAATGAGCTAGCCTTACAATAGTCGCATGTGATGCGTATCATCTGACACTCGCCTTGTTAATATGCACCTGCGCAGCGACAGAAATTAACGTCAAAATTAACAAAAATCTAAATACTAAAATATTTCTTCTAATAATTTATTCATTACTAGTGGTCGCCTACTGGACGAAATTCGACCTTCTTACAATATACAACATGGCCCAGAATTAACGCACAACCTCTTAAGGGGTCATTGTACTCATCATTTTGAACAACTTTTACTATACGACTAAAAAAAATCCTGAAATCGCGAAAAAAATAATCAGCTGTTCCCTACATTTTGACGAGTTTATCGAACATAAATTAATGTAGGTAACAGCAGATTTATTTTTGCGATTTCAGTTTTGTTCCCATAGTAAAAGTTGTTCATAATGATGAGTACAATGACCCCTTAAGAGGTTGTGCGTTAATTCTGGGACATGTATACAGGGTCAAATTAAATTAGCTAGCAAAACTCCGCAGCCGTGATGGGTAATCGATATCTAAACAATCAAACAATAAAAGAAATTAAATCGATGTTTTTTTTTTAGGTTTCGTCAACCGCAAGTAGTGTGATCTTGAAATATCAGTTTTTCTTTGTGTAAACTTCAGAGACGTGATGGGTATCGATGTCGAAACACACAAAACAAAAAAAGACAGATTTTCTCAACTCATACTTCAAGTAACAACACCACCAGCAGTCAAAAACCCCAATTAAAAAAAAAATCTTTTTTATAGTTATTTTATCGTGTTTAGATATCGATACTCATCACGTCTGCGGAGTTTCGTTGGCTAATTTAATTTGACCCTGTATAATACTTACAAATTCCATGAGTACACTAATTCCATTCTATTATAAAGTACTTAATAATTCCATGCTATAATAAAGTACTTAATAAATCCATGCTATAATAAAGTACTTAATAATTCCATGCTATTAAAAAGTACTTACGTATTCCATGCTCAAGCTGTCACTTTCTGTTACACACTTCCGTCCCTTTTCACGAAAGTAAGCGTAAGCGGGAGGAAAGAACACATAAAATAAAACCGGTCAAGAGCGAGTCGGACTCGCGCACCGAGGGTTCCGTACGTATACATGATGTTGATGATTTCTGAAAAACTGTGTTATTTAGAGACATAGTTTTATTTTTCCTGCAATCTTTACATACACTTCTATCACATAGAATAATTTCAGATTTTTAACTATACAAACTTCGGAGATAAGGGGGGGGAACGGTATTTTTTTTTTACATTTTTGATCAAAAGTCGGAAACTATGCGACTTAAAAAATAAAAAAAATTATGTTTGAGAATATGCAAACAGCGTTCTTTCATATGATACCCCACATGCCCTAGTAACCCCACTTCAAATTTTTAAGACCCCCTTTCAGTCCCTTTTGCAAAAAATATATATTTTTTTTTATTTCTTTCTTGTTTGCAAAATAGTTGAGCAAACGTCATCTAAAACTGTTCTAAGTTTCAAGTTGATAGCAGAAGTAGTTCTTGAGATATTCAGGTCTGACAGACAGACAGACGGACTTAGTCTCACCATAAGGGTTCCTTTTTACCATTTTGGTACGGAACCCTAAAAAGTGAGGAAACAAGTCCTAATTTCTTATTGTTTTTTAGGGTTCCGTAGTAAACAAGGAACCCTTATAGTCTGTCTATCTGTCTGTCTGTCCGTCCGTCCGTCTGTCCCCAGCTTAGCTCAGAGACGCTTAGTCCTAGAAAGCTGAAACTTGGCATGGGTATACATATTAATCATGCCGAAAAAATGGTAAAATAAAATTATGAAAAACATTTTTTTTTAGGGTACCTCCCTTACACGTGAAATGGGGATGATATTTTTTTCTCGTCTATTTCATAGTGTGGGGTATCGTTGGATAGGCCGTTCAAAAATATTGTGGGTTTGACAAATCCATTTTTCAATTAAGGGATCCGTTTGCGTCATATTAAGCTTTAAAGTGCTATTTTTTGTTAGAGTCAAGTGTCCCCCCCCCTGCCGGCTAAATGGTTGGTTTTGGATATGTGAAAAAATTCATGGCAATAGCATATATAACGAAATTAAAAAGAAAACTATCACAGCTAAGTAGGCTTCACAAGTTAACGAGTAATAGTCGACCAACTTAAATTTGCAGTTGGAGAATTGACCGTAACGTATATCGATGTATGGGAGAGCATGTTTTTCAACTACAATGTTAAGTTTGTTTTTGGGATAAATTCATCCCAACTACGGAACCCTTCATTGTGCGTGGTCCGACATGCACTTGGCCGGTTTTTTAGTTATACAGCAGGTTTATATTACCACGTTATAATGATTTGTACCCAAAATAATAAATGAACTAGTTACTAAAATAAACAACTTCCTTGAAACTACCTTGAAGCCAGAAAATATTGCTGTCGCGTGTTTTCTTAAAATAACAAGATTAGGCACGTAATCTAGTAAACTGTAAAGTACCACGAAGAATATCGGTCAAAGTCAACTTTTAAACAAAATCGATTGAAATAAAATGATATTGTAAGCATCTATTTGAAAACCTATTAGAAAGGTTTACAAGCTTTTGCTTTTGGATAAATAGTTACACTTCTAACCATTTAGTTTTCTGAACAGTCATACCTTAAACGAGACAATACTATACCCAAGGCCCGTTTGACTTGCGTCAAGCGACACACGCACGCGTCACCTTTTTCCGTCTGTCGCTCTGCAAATTGCGTCGTGGTGACTCGTGACATCCTCTGAACAACTTCTTTCATTTGTTTTCTCCGCAGTCACTACCGAAAGATGCGTTTCGCTTGAGCTCGTGGCCACGGAGTAATGATCAAATTGTTTTTTTTTCCTATCAGCAAGTACGTCGAGCTCGCCGGCCTAGGGTGGTGACACTGTGGCGAGGCGTTCGTGGATTAGGTCTTGGCATAGCAGGCGGAGCGGACGATGCAGCGGGTGGTGGAGGCATCTTTGTATCCCATATTGCTGTTGGTGGCGCCGCCCATCATGATGGCAGATTAAGATTAGGCGATAAAATTTTGGCTGTTAGAGATAAAGATGTAAGTACAGGAAAAATATAAAAGAGACAGAAATAAAAATAGAGGAAGACCGAAGAAATTATGAAAGGGTTGTGTGGAAGATGATATGCTTGAAAGGAAGTAAATACTCGATATCGATTGATGGCGATCATAAATACTGTTCCTTTACAATAAAATAATAAATTTAATGTTTTTCAATGTATTTCCTTTTCTTTAGGGTATAGAAACATCACTAATAGGTTCAACGCATGCCCATGCTGTCTCCGCGTTAAGAAGTACAGGGGATCAAGTCACGCTTATCGTCCTATCAGCTGGCAGCTCCGTTCCACCTGTCGCTAAAACTGCTCCACTATATTCAAGTATGTGCGCCTTTTCATAAACTTCATTAATAATCATCAGAAATATTCAATTGTAAGATTGCTATGGCGATACAATTTCTAATTTTGGGATAAGAGAAAATAATTTTGTAAAAAAAATGCAAACTACTTTTATATTGTGCATAGTAAAATAGTTGGCTTTTTTTTTTACAAAATTCAGTTAATTCCGTTCAGTTCCGTATGGTGCCGGGCGTAAAAAATAGCACCGCCCTATTTCTTCCCGTGGGTGTCGTAAAATACGGTTAAGGGACTTACTAGAGAATGGGCAGCAGCGTTCTCTATGCATTTAACACCATACTGCGATCGCGAACCATACTGTGATTACGGCAAACCCCTCCCCCTCCCTTTGGAGGAGGCCTATGTCCAGCAGTGGACGTCGTTAGTAAATTTTAAAACCACTTTGAAGACACAATTTCAAATAATAGGGTTAATAATATTAAAATGAATAAAGATTAGGAAATGTTTAAAGAAAATTAAACAATATAAAATAAAAATAAAGAAGAAGTTAACACAACCATGAATCAATATGTTCTTTGTGCAGCTAAAACACAAGCCACATCGTGTTCAACGCTTCACGAGCTATTAGAAGAGGAGCCAAGTGAAATACCGAGGTAACGTTGACCCTTACTACATTCACTTTCATGCTAACCTACATTTTGTGGGGAAGATTTATTACATGAATTTCACAATCCAAATATTTCGTTATCATAAAGCATATTTTTGAGACAGATTTTGTAATAAATGATATTTTTATACAAATCTTGGTTTAGTAGAAATGGTTGTTACACGGCTGTTATCATAATATGTTTTGTCTTTACCTTTAGATGCTTTTGTGAAATTTTTTAACACTTTATCCATAATTCTATCACCTCTCATTCTACATAATCCTCCTTAAGTAATAAGTATAACAGCCTCTAACTTATTCATATCAAATTTTCCTTACGAATTCGCTAAGTGTATTTTTTATCGTAACATTTTTCAGTTATTACTTTAACGAGTCAATTTTTGGCACTAATCCTGAAACTACAAGACGTTAAATCTTTTAGCCAGGCTTGTTTTGGCAGCAGAATTGCCTTGTGTTATTTTACTTTATTTAATCATTGTTTTTCTTATAAAACTGGGCTCTTTTTCGCTTTTTATCTATTTTAGATTTGCCATCGCTTCCAGCAATTATTCATATTTATAAATTTTGAGTGTGGCTTCATTGAATGGGTAATGAATTAATACATTGATAGTTTGTTAAACGGAATTAAAAAGGCTCTCATCGAAACTCTTTTCAAAGCAAATAATTTAACAAATAAGATTTTCTCCAAAGGACTTCCCACAAATGCTGGTGAGAATTATTATATTAATCATGCTGCCAACTATGGAACAAAGACAATAAGTTGCGGACATTGAAACTTTCGCTTCCTTTGCTATTGCTGCAAAACCGCTGAATACGTCTTGGGAACTCGTAATTCCCCAACTTATGCAAATCTTTAGTTAAAAAACAAAGACTCCTGTTTCAGAAAATGTTTGATTTCTGTGCTTTAATGAGACTGTATATTCCACGTGTTATTTCATCCAAATATGTATCCTGTCTTCTACCGTAATATTTCAACTCGATTCGTTTTTCGATGATAAAATATTCGTTCCTTCATATTTACGTAAAATTAAATACAACCTACACCCAAAAATTTTTCCCGCCTCAAGATTTTCTCTCCAATAAACGTCAAGTAATTTCAAATTCGCACCACACAGATGTGTCCGCATGGTCCGTCTCGTCCGCTCCGGTTCACGTCTCGGCATGGACATCGTCGGTGGACTGGGGGGAGAAGTGGAGGGGAGTACGGACGAGGACGCTTGCGGAGTGTTCGTATCGGGCGTTTCCGTGGGTGGCGCTGCCTATGGCATGCTACATAGAGGCGACAGGATATTGAGTGTCGATGGAAGGGACCTTACAAGGGCTACGCATGAACAAGCTGCTGCTGCGTTGAAGGTATCTATTTAATGTTTTGGTCACTTCATGTTCAATAGAATGGAATGACTTGGACCAGCTAGATTTTATCGGTTTTGAAATATTGTAATTATTAAGGATGTTACTTAACTTAAGAACTTATGCTATATACTATGTTGTAAATCTTTTTTTTATCCTTAATTAAAAATAAATAATCCTTAGTTTAATTGATCTTGAAAGCCTTGCTGTGGGCTAAATATACGCAAAGATCGTACAACGTTATCTGCGTTCAGTATAATAACGCGTTTAGGATGCTGGTTACCCCGCTTCTGTAGGGCGTCGGGAATGTTCGCGGATGCGCATGTAGATTGTTTCTACACAACCATGCGCAAAAGATGCACTTCCATGGTACGAAGGGTGTGGGGCAGCTCCAATAGTATCCTAAGCATGATTTCAAGTTGCCTAGACTGTGTTTTCGTGGGTCGCTGTTGTGCCATCTCACATGGGTTGCCACAACGGTGATCCACTACCATTTGTTTGTGTTTGTGAAGTTTCAGTTCTTACTAATATAGTCGCAAGTCTTACTAAGCATTTTTGAGTCTATGAAACTTGAATAAAGATAATTATTTTCTATTCTATTCTTGCAAACCTCATTTACTCGACTGGTTATTTTATTGTGTAATTCTATGCCGCGTTTCATTAAATTTTACGTATTCTGATTGGTGTTTTTTAATTATTCTTTATATGAATTATTTTTCTTGTGTAACCGAAGCAGTACTCAGGGGCCACGGTGACAATAGCCGCGCAATATCAACCGGAGCAGTACGAGAGGCTGCGCGCACGCATACGAATGATCAACGCCGCTGCCGCCATGTCACCTCGCTCGAGACACGTTCCTGTGCATCCTGACTTACATGCTATGTATCCAAGGTAACAATAGAAAATGTCGTTTGCTCTTTAAAGTTAGAATTTTCTAAAAACTTATAACTTGCAAATTGCAACAATTCGATTTAAGTCTCGGTCTTTAGATTTTATGCCTTTCTTAAAATCTGATCTTAATTTAATTATTCAGTGTCTGACCTGATTTGATTTTGCTGAATTTAAGTAAAACGTTGGGAAAATCTACGATAAGAATTATACTGGTCAATTTATTTATTTTCTGTGTCTGGCCCACTTTTTTCGATAGATTTTTACTATTTTGGCTACAATTATGATTGGATTAGGCATTAAGATAACTAAAATTGAATAGACTATGCAGGATTACGGTTATTTTGAGAAGATGATTGAAAGGCGAAATACAAAAGGAGTTTATTAGTTGGATGTTCGTAGAAACTCCGGGAGGCATCGTCTTTGAAAGACTTATACACTGATCTAGCTTATTGGTGATACCCTTCAAAAGGGTCAGCTGCGTAGTAGGTACTTGCATGGCGCATGTGTACGGTGAAGATGTATGAACGAATGCATGTAAGAATGTTAATGTTATATGAAACACGTGGTGTTCAGTCGTTTCATCCCATCACCACAAGAAAAGAGTTGAATTTATAATTGTTCACAATTAGTAATGTCTATGCATAAATAACCCAGCTTTCATTTTTGCTAATTGGTTTATTTTTAATCTTTAAGAAAATTTAATTAGTTCTTTTGATATTAAGTACACACTTTATATTCTTTAAAAAGGTAATTCAATCAATCTGCCCAGCCTTTTCCCAACTATGTAGCGGTCGGATTTCAGACTAACCAGATGCAGCTGAATACAACTATTTTACATGGAGCAACGGCCTATCTGACCTCCACAATCCAGTAACTGAGTAATAAGATACTACTGACTTATAATATTACTGATAAGATAAAGTCAAAGTCAAAGGTTTATTTGCTTATAAATATGGTTACAAAAGTTCTTACATTGGTAGTATTATAGTACCTTAACATATTTAATCATAACATAATGACATGCAAATTTATGGTACAAATTACAATTATGTCATTTGAATTTAAACTCAAGGAATTCTTTTAAATTATAGAAGGAATTCTCAATTAGCCAACTGCGTAATGCCCTTCTAAAGCGGACCATTGGAAGTTCTTTCATTTGGTTAGGAATCTTGTTATAGATTTGAATACACATAGGATAGCAACTTCGCCCATATAATTCCGTTTATGTGATAATGTTGTTCACCATATTAATAAATAGATCGACACTATTTCACTCATAAAGGGTACAACTTAACTTACGCAACCATCTTGGCGAACACTGTCTCTTAAGATACAGGCCTACAGTTTAAGAGACAGAGTTTATGTTTTGTTTATATAGATTTTTTTTCGTAGCTTCTTAAATTTTGTACAAAAAATTATGTATATTTTAAGTATATCTACCACTGTGCTCAACCTGTGTCTATGTATTATTTTGGATAAATAAACATTATTATTATGTTATTATTATCAAACTTTCGGGCTTCTTACGACCAGTAACGACTGTCAAATATCCACGAATGACTGCCGGGACCAACGGCTTAACGTGCTTTCCGAGGCCTGGAGGAGTCTCAGTATATAAAGATGGTCACCCTCCACGGACTAACCCCGGCAAGCGTAGCTTAACCAGATGGATGGACCCGTGCAGCTGTTGTTTCTTAGCCATGAGCTCCCCCCTTAAGGCGCGGTGTTACCTCAATATTCACATAAACTGGTTTCTTGGATAGTCGAGTATGACGTAACGCAATGAAAATATCCGACGCAAAAAATACAGTGGACAGAAAAGGGTTTATAGAAATTTTTTAACCGAATAGAATAGTAAAATATAGTTTGATATTCGCAATAAAAAATTGTGAAGTTACTTCACAAAAATAAACTTTGGCGTCGAATATCTCTGTACTTTCAGCGAAAACAATTTTTTTTTTTAGGATTCTAATTGCATTAGCTTTGTTTTAAAACTTTAACCGGACAATTATTTAATATAATGTGTATATTCCGAATAATCTAAATAAAACCCGTCAAATAAATGCCAATTCGCAGCTTAGTCACATCGTCAACACAATTGTTTATTCAATTTTCAACCTTATTTCAAGCGGTTGTGTGAGTGCAGTTGCAGCGTTTAAAATCGTAGTCAGCCCGCGCCTTAATAGGGTAATTAATTACCGAAAACGATGTTGAAAAGATCAAATTAATAATTGTGTTATTGAACAATACTCTATTAAATGTGTTTGCGAAGTATAAGCCAGCTAATACCAACGCTACTAGTTCCTAAGTACCTTGTTCTATGTAAATCGAGCCTCGGGGGACAAACCGTAATAGCATCAATTCGGGAAGCATTCTCTTACAATATTATAGACGCAAATTATTAATTGTTTCCTTGCATAGAGTATTCTTCGTATTTTGAATTTTCTGGATTACGTGTGATCCTTTGACATGGGTTCGTTATTGGGGTTTCCCGCAACAAAAAATTCTAGCAGTCAGAGGGTCTAGACAACGGGCAATAAAGCGTTCCAATTAATTTCGACAACAACGACTTTCTATATGATTGCCATAAACATTTAATGGCTGATGTCAATTCAATACATTTTTAAACAAAAACAAACTTATAACTTTTCCGCCCCACAAGATGGACCGACGACTTTGTGAAGGCCGCAGAAATCCGTTGAATGCGGGAAGCACTGAACCGTGTGAGTGGCTAAATGCTTGGGTGCTTGGCGGAGGCCTTTTTCCAGCAGTGGACGTCTTTCAGGCAAAATAATGATGATGAAGATGATGATGCTAACTTTTCCATCGTCTTTATTGCTGATAAAATGTGGCTTTGATTAGGCCATCAGAAGTTTTAGCTAGAGGTAGATTTACTGATAGGTTCAGGGTTTGTGCTCAGTTGATTGAAATACACTCCCCCCTTACAAGAGACTTATAAAATAACTAGCGCAATGTGGGTATAAAAAAAACATCTGCTTTTCCTTGAAAATAAAGGCGTGATGTATGTTTTTCAATTTCAATATTTTCATTCAAATTCATTTATTCATTTTGTGAACATAGGGTAAAATTATACAGATGTTATATCGAATTTATCATTAACGGAATGGAAACAAAAAATATAAAGTCAATAGGTAGGTAGATGTCACAATTTTATGCCAATCAGTAATATATATATTTAATAATAATACCTATGTCAATAAATTCAATGTGAAATGTTGGGGGACCTAGGATTTTTTAAATCAGGCAACCAACTCCATCGAATGTACTTTAATCAATGCAATAAAGGAATATATTTTATAATGCGCATTAAAGTAAAGTGCTAACTTAGCTTAATATTATACTTATATTCTAAAGGAGCGTACTTACTACGTTATGCACTATTATTGGAGCATACATATACTTCAATACAATAATAATAAAAATCTAAATATCAAATTTAATATAATAATAAATATCATAGGGAGCAACGTTTTAATTTTATAGACAGATATAAAATGATATAATATTTTAATTTGTCATACAAATATTCATTAACAGAATAGTACGCCTTCATCATTTCAGTCGAAAGACGTCCACTGCTGAACATAGGCCTCCCACGACGGGGGTTTGCCATAATCGCCAAGCTTGGCAGGCGGGTTGGCAATCGCAGTATCTTGATAAAATGCATAGAGGACGCTGCTGCCCATTCTCTAGTAACCCATCCCTTAGTCACCCACGGAAAGAAATAGTACGCCTTGTCATTCAGTAATTTACGTTGTAACGTCGAACTCATTTATGTTGTTACTTGATATCATTTGATCAGGTAATTTGTTATTAAACACCTAATTACTTAATTGTCGATTCAGGCCCTTTTCCACCTTAGAATATAATATTTAACATACCTCGGTTTTACGTTTAACCGATAAAATATTCATATTTAAGGTAGGTACTCAAATCCCCTGAGAGTTTTATTTAGGAATACTAATTAATGTTAGTGTGTAATTAGGATTGCAGGTTATGAGACCCAATTATATATGATTATCATGCAAATTAACTGCTCTGTAATGCTACAACGGCGGTAGGATATTAGATATTGACATGACAGGAGCAGTTAAGGTAATAACTGACCAACAATAGACTGTATTATGGTTATCTAGATTTTGCCCGCGGCTTCGCCTGTGTGGATATCGGAGAATATCCCACGGGAACGCACTACCGGGATTAAAAGTAATCCAGGTTATAAACTATCTGTGTGCCAAATCCGTTCAGCCGTTTTTGCACCAATCCGGAATATCATTCATCATTTTAGCCGAAAGACGTCCACTGATGGACATAGGCCTCTCCCAAAAAGGGCTTGCCATAATCGCCACGCTTGGCAAGCGGGTTGGCGATCGCAGCATGGTTTTAAAACTGCATAAAGAACGCTGGCGAAGACACCCACGGGAAAAAATGGGATGGTGCTATTCTTTACGTCCAGCACCAAACGCGGAACATACATCCAGTCAAACAGACAAACGGACAAAAAATCTAAACTACTATTTTATTATATTCGCTCATCAACTTTATCATTTTATCACTATTATTAATTAAACTATAGTTTTATTATTATTATTAGTTTTCTTTTTTTCTGTTTCCATGAAATACTAAGATTGAATTGTAAAGAACGGATCGACGCAAATGATCTATTTTTGTCATTAACCTGTTAACTATGTTTAAGACCCTCATGTCTGATCACTGTCTCTTAAAGTTACAGGTTTACCTAGTTTAAGAGGCAGAGTTATATACATTGAGTACAGATTTTAACATAGAACAAGATGTATACAACGTACAGTATTTCATAATTAACCTCATCACCTAGGTTCCCATCTGTATTTTTATGGCAAATAAATTTATCATTATCATATGAAATAGATGAGACTATATTCTAAACCTTATTTCTACTCTACTGTAGAATAGAAACCGCTTATCTACATCTTTTCCACTTCGGTAGCAAACTGTAATTTTTGTCTACTCTTCCGTCAACAAAACGCTTCTCTACGGTTCTCCTGCTAAGCACCTATTTTTACTAAATACGATATACAGTCAGGGAAATAAAAATAATCAAAAAAAATAAGTTGGTCGTCGTTTTGATGAACAATTAGTTTCCCTGACTTTACCAAAATGATCAACGATGGGAATAATAGTCTAGGACAGACAGTTTCATAAAAAAAGCCTTAATTTATACTGATTTAACCAGCATTTGATTAGTCTAACCTCGTTTTTTTTTTTTTTTTGGGTGGGAAATTATCAAATAACTTCTCCCGCTCTGGGCGGAGCGGGAGGGCGTGTCAGACTTTTACTGACTAAAACCCACCCGTATTCCTTCATTTGCCTGTGTGCCAGGACCACGATATCCCTTTCGGACAAACTCGCAACCCTGGCAGGCATTGGCCCTATCGGACCCCGTCAGTTGGTGCTGACATCTCTTTGAGGCGCGCGTAGAATACGACGCGCCGTCGACCCGGGCCTGGTCCTTATCGGGCGGTGAGCTACCCATCGCTCACCGTCCGCAGGCCCGTGCCTACGATTAGTCTTACCTCTAAGCTAATGTTTTCTCTAAAAGAATCTGTTAGTATGTACATAAAATATGTAATAATTAACCCAGTCAAGCATAATCAACCTATAATGTTCCCACAGCTGGGACACAGGCCTCCTCTCTTCTAGAGGGAGTGGACCACGCGGGCCCAGTGCGGGTTGGTAGATATCACATGTTTTAGAATTTTTGGTTCTAGGATCACTTTACACTTTTTTGGTTGTAGGAAACACAGTTCCCAGTTCCCTGCTCTTGTTTCATGTGTATTATTGTATATATGTATATATATATATTAGATAAGTGTATGTTTTGTGTATGTATGTATTTATTGTATATGTTAATGGTACACCACTGACTACCTGCAGTATTGTTTCTCCAGCTCCCTTTAATCCATCCAAAGGTTGTCTGTAAAAGATCGCTTTTAGCGATAAGACCGCCCATTGTGTCACCCTATGTAAAATTTAAACATTTATATCTGTAACTTTTATGGTGTACATAATAAAGAGTATTCTATTCTATTCTATTCTATGCCGGTTTCCTCACGATGTTTTCCTTCACCATTTTCAGAGCAGTGGTGAACTTACACAAATTAAAGCGCCAGGCTGGGTTTCGAACCCACAACCTACAACTCGTGTAGTCGGGGCCGTCATTAATAAAAAAAAAAAAAAAAACTTTATTCAGTACAAAAAAAACACGGTACATCATAAAAAAAAAATATAGTAATAGGTTACATAAGAGCCATAAATGCTAGATTTCGCAAATTCCCTGAACCCCACACTAGGATTCCCTGTGTTGTGGAGTCCAGTCTCTTCCCCAAGTAATTAAAAAAAAAAAAGCATTTTTAAATAAATTTATGTGAAGTAATAATTTAAAAGATAAAATAAAAACAAGGCAAAAATAATAGTTCAAACAATAAGTACAGTGTAAAGGTATAAAAAAGTTGACTAACAATAATTATTATGTTGTAGAGAGATGGTTTTGATGACAAAAATATTTAGGTGCTTTTGGGTGTGAGTGTGTGTGGTGTGTGTGAAGTGTGGGGGGTGTGTGATGTGTGGGGCGTATGTAGTGACAATGTGTGGGTTGGTGCGCGCACGATAAGTTTTTTTTTTTTTTTCCGGCTTCATAATTATATAATTTTCATTGATATGTCAGATATTACGACTGTATGTGCAGAAGGTCTTCCGTTTGGTCATAATTTTTGAGATGCAGCCATTTAAATATAGCATTTTTACAGCTATTGTACGTTAAGGTGAGTATAGTTCTATTGTGGGAGTAGAATTTTGAGTAGAGATATGACCCAAGAAATGCAAAAGATCTGCGTGCAAAAGAAGAATGTACTCTTGGCCGATCCCACTTTAAAGTTCTGGATGAATGGCGGGCCAGTTCTTTAGCATGCCTATGGAATCGTAGCAGGGTCGACACAATGAACAACTGCCTCACACGGAGGAGGCTACATTCAGAGTACAGGGCGTCAGTAGAATATCGCCAGGGTTTTTTGTAGGCTATTTTTAGAATAGCTCGTTGAGCTCGTTCCAGCGCAAGCAGATTGGTTTTGTTTGCTGCTCCCCAGACTGATACACAGTAACTTAATATTGACTGGCACAAGGTATAGTAAACAATACGGATGAGTTTTGGTTTTGCGACGGACTTTAATTTTTTGAATATGTGTGAGAGTTTCCTTATACGTTTCACGAGTGTATCAATTTCAGCTTTCCATGTTAGATGTTTATCGATAAGTATCCCTAGGTACTTTATACACGAAACCTGTTCAATTTGCGAGTAATGGGCCACTGCTTTATTTATGCTAACCCAGTCAAATCATAGTTTCACGTATTATACAGACATGAAAAAAGGAATACAAAGAAAAAAGGGTTAGGTCCATTTTCAGTGACTTCGAACTGAAATGAAACCGATATATTTTTTATGACTTGGCTTAAATATAATGGTTCTTCGGCATACCAGCTGCGTCGGTCGTATGTTTAATTGTTTTTATAAAACAAAGGTACTTATTGTAATTTTTCTTTGTGTGTATATTCGAGAGGATACTGTGTAGATTTATAACTTTGACTGGGAATATTGCGTATTCGTTCAGCATTAGCTACGGCATTCGTTCTGATGAAAATGGAATTTTATGTTTTATCTTTTGCAAACAAAAATGACTAAACAAGTTTTTTGTACGATGATAGTTTCAGTAGATAGTAAGAATATAATGCCCGTTTTCACTAACACTAAGCGACACCTAAATAAAAACCCGAATGAAGCGTGCTGTTAGACTTTCAACTTTCGGCGGTTAGCCGAGCGTTGAAAATACAATCAATCAACTAAGCCTATCGCAGTCCACTGCTGGACATAGGCCTCTCCTAGGCTGCGCCACAACACCCTGTCTACCGCCTTCCGCATACACTCTGTCCCAGCGACCTTTTTAAGGTCGTCGGTCCATCTAGCTGGGGGGCGCCCCACACTACGCTTGCCGATACGCGGTCTCTACTCCAGGACTCGTCTGCTCCACCGGCCATCAGTTCTTCGATAAACATGGCCAGCCCACTGTCACTTCAGCTTGCTTACTCTGCTAGCTATGTCAACTTCAATTATTTTCTAGATAATTTCATTTCTGATCTTATCCATAATAGGAACCCCGAGCATAGCCCGCTCCATAGCGCAGTGAGTGACCTTAAATTTGTGGACCAGCCCGATCGTTAATGTCCGCGTTCCAAAACCGTATGTCATAACGATCAGGACGCACTGGTTGAAAACCTTAGTCTTCAAATACTAATCTAAATTGCCAATTTTTTTATCTTATATACATAATTAACGTTATATAATTTAATATTTACTTGTTATCTAATGTACCTAAACCAAATATTTAATCTTAATTTAATTTTATTATATATTATATACCAATCTATTTAATATTCTTTTTTTTTATGTTTATTTTTTATATTTTTTATTATTTAAATTAATTTAATTCGATTATGGATTTTTGTTTTTCATGCTTTCTTTTTTAATTTTTTTTTCAATCTTATTATGCATGTGGTGTTAGCCTGTAAGTAATTGTTTCACTTATAAATGTATAGTGTTTACTTTTAAATGAAATGAAAAGTGTAAACAATTGTAGGATAACCTAATAATAAATAAATAAATACTGCGGGGTTGTCGACGAGAAGACTTGATGAAGTTTCCAAACGCTGCCTTTCCAAACCCAACTGGATCCAACAGCGCGCTTTTATTTATTAATCTTAAGCCTCTTCCAAACTCCTCATCCAACGAGCACAAGTAGCAAAATACAAACCTAATTATGTTATGCGGCATGTGCCCGACACATTACTGCGTTGGAAATGGTAGTTTGAGACACAACGACCCGACAAAATGTAATTAATTATTATGCAAAACTTTAAAAAGCTACGTCAACCAATTTTTTTTTCTTTTTTTTTACAAAGTAACCAAAATAATTATAAACTTAGTAAGGGGAAACTTCGTTACTTTAAAGCAGGGAATTCATTTAAGTTTTTCTCATCAGACGCAGTAGTTTTTCTGAAGGGTTTTAAATAAACAATTAATATTGACAGTCTGCCAACTTTCCCTGAACTAGAACCTTATGTCTGCGAAATAATTAAACCACGTACGAAACCCTGACCAAGTCCTAGGTTCAACAAAAGGTTTAAAATATCTGCCTTGGGATATCGAATTTGCGATTTTATTGAAGGTCGTAGAGAAGAATAAGAAATAGATTCCAATTCTAAAATGTCCGCTTCTGTATTTATAGAAACGGTATAAACTGCGGGCGAGACACTATCGGCAGGGAATAAACACGTATCCCAGTTCCCGGGAAAACAAATGTTGAATACATTTTCTTAAACTTATTTCTTAAATGGGAATAGGCGTGTTTGCTTTCTATTTCACAAATGAAAACGAATATGTGGATACAGAGAATGCAAATGTTTCATGTTATTCCAATTAGGGAATTTGACGTGATAACAAAGGAAGGAGACTGGGAAAAAGTGGTCTATGGACCTATAGCGATACGGTTTTGATATTTCTGTAGGGGCACCTCATACATATATAGCCTAGTGCAAAGAGGCATCAAAATCTAACCCGGCAATGTTGAGAAAAATAAAGAACACTTCCCATGCAAATTCGCCGAGTCTCCTTTACTTTTGTTAAAATTTTACAGTGCTCGGATTTAATTTCATGAAACAGACTTCTAGTTTCAATAGCCAAAACTATTGTAGAAAGTATTCCTACTTTCAAACAATAGCTGTAGATATTATAATAGTTTCTACACTGGAAAACTATCCACAGAAATACAAATCTATTGTCTTCCTTCATTATTTTACATTTTGCTGTATTTCAAAATAATTCTCATGAATAAATGAGCAGGAATAAAGCGCATATTGCATTTTCAGTCCAGTCAGTATTGACATTAGAAATTGTTGGCTTCACTCCAGATTTTCCAGAAAATCTCATTCGGTCTTCATTAGCAACGACAATTTAGTATGGAGCATGCTATATGAGACCATTTTACATTATGTTATAATTTCTAACGCCATTCCCCCAGGGCACTTTGTTTGAAATATGTTATTCATTCTTTAGTAAAATGAAACTGGCAACAGCTTCTCGACAGCTTGAAAGTTAGTACACAATGCGTTGAATTGCATTGTTAAGATTTACACAGTAGAATTTATGGAACAAAGTTACTTGAAGCTACTAGAACTATTTTGATATACTTTTATAAAAAGGTTATTGCAATTTTGTTTATCAGTGGATGTATAAAACATATCTTAGGAAACCACTACACGTACTTTATATTCTATCAACGTTACGGAAATTAGATTATGCGAGCGTAGGGCTAAAATACGTAAAGGCAAATAAGGGTTACACCTTCCATACTTTACGAATTTTCTATTGTAGTGTTTCTTTAGGACTCATAAAAACTTTTGCTACATTGAAATAACCTTTATGATTCAAAAGGTGCTGTTTATTCGTTTTTCATATATTTTTAAACTATTTTAATATGTACTTTTACAAAGAACGCAATTATTATTTTGAGCTTGTGCAGGGTAAACGCCAATCCTTTTAAAAAGAGTCCAGCTCATTCCGCCATCTTATTCTGGGCCTGTCACGTTGTCTTTTTCTGGCGTTTGGGTTCCACTGAGTGGTAACTTTTGGCCATTTCTCGAAGACACGTGGAATAAAAGAAAGACAAAGAACGTAAACTCATTCCAACATAATTGGGAAAAGGGTAGATCTTCCAACATAATTGGGATAAGGCTAGAGATGCGACCAAAAAACATAAATTAATACATAATTTTCACAGGTTAAGGAAACACTTACTAGGTGAATAATGTGAATTGACCTGGCTGAACTTGAACTTCAATTCAGGTTGGGTTCAGGGTCATCTTGCCCCGAGCATGGTATAACCTTTCTTTCAATGTCTATTTACTTTTTCTCATCTTTCGGTTCCAAGTAATGTCAAATATTGAGCAAAGAAAAGTAGGTACATTTTTTTTATATTACTTTTAAGGAAAAGTTACAGCAAATTCAGGCTCGGTTTTATAAGGTTCTTCCTCTTAATTAAGTGGAACTAAGGTTGGTGGTTTTTATCTATATTTTTTTTGTTTAGCCTTTATTGCCCCACTAATGGGCAAAGGCCTCCTCCAAGTCCTTCTAGTAACTCTTTTCCCGCGCCACCTCGATAGCTATTGTTATGGGTGTATTTTTTTTAAACTACCAATTCATTTTTTCTGCTCTCAATAACTTGTAGCAAATATTCGATGTGTTTTTTTATATTTGGCCCAGAAAGCAATTAAAGAAAAGGTTATTCTTCCTTGAGCAGACACAATTTTTAATCTACTTATAACATTCATCTCACAAAAGTTATAAAGTAGGTACGATAAGGGATCTAAACTCAAGTACTCAGAATCATGAGCGAGAACTATCTACGCCTGACTAAATGTAACAAACAACTTATCCAAGCCACCTGAACTTTAACTCACAAGTTTAAACTCTGTTAGCTGGGATTAATCGGAAAATGGAAACCCTTAGGAGATTATTGTTTGCGGCCGCGTCCATTCATCCGTCTGTCGCCTGGTCATAACTCACGAACCGTTTAGCCAAGCTACAGGGGCGATTAATTTATGGAACCCGGAACGAAATCACGTTTGACATTCGACATACTCAGTCGTTGCGTAAGATGTTGTAAAAAGATCTTTATGTGTCGGGCTTGTAACGATGTTATGTTGTGTTGGTAACTATGTAAGTTATCTATGTCTATCAAAGTATGAAAATAGCTTACTTAACTGAAAATTTAATGAATCGCTTGTAAAATAAAAAACGACTGTTGCGACTACCTCTCTCAGGGAGTTTTTATTGCTATTGACTCTAGTCTTAATCTAGAGATTATGTGTGTGTGTGTGTGGGTGTGTATGTGTGTTCTTTGTTGTGGTCTTTGTGTTGTTTTTATGTCAAATAATTCGATTAAGTAGCAATATTTATTTTGTCAACCAATTCAGTGCAAAGGGACTGACTCCCTTTGCACTAAATTACATAAAACAATTTATTGGAAGCAATAACTAGTGAAGTAGTAGCAACTTCAGTAGTTGCAGTAGCAACTTCACTAGCTATGTTGTTGTTTATACCTAGTAATAGAAACAGATCATACTAGTCAGCACTCTGTTTTGAAATCTAATCACATCGTGCTCTCGTATGTGATCCCGATTTCCAGCTGGTGAAACCGTTCACTACCGAGTGCAAGCTATATATTTCAAACTTTTTACTGGCTGAACTAGTTTGTGGACATGTGATGCAGAGTAATGAGGAGCGTGTGACAACATAAGTGTTGAATATGAATGTAGATGGATAGAAGTAAAGTCGGACCAAAGAAAAGATTAATGGTTTGTGTGAAAGATAATATAATTAGGTAGCGAGTGAACTGAGACGGCTACTGGTAGAAATATATGAAGAATAGAAACGTAGGTATTAGTCGTAAGTATTATAATGATCACAAATTAAAATGGTTAAGGACAGTATGATGATATATTGACAACAATCGCATTTTGATTAGTCAAACGAATAATCGAGACTTGATTTGAAAGCATTGATACACAAGAACTCATTATGATCAAATCGGCAACAGACTATTCCAGTAGCTGTGAAAGGCTGATTAGAGTTGATTAATTGATTCGATTATGACAGTAGTTAGATGTTCAAACAGTGACCGGATAGGTACTTGTGGTCTCAACTATCTCATTGGTTGAGTTCAGAATGCGTTATTGGTATGTACGTTGTAGTGGCAGGCAAATGGTTCGCTGATAACACATTGTGAACAGCTTATTGGCTGAGCATGTTAACCGAAATTGAAGTGCTGATTTGAAATAAGAACATAGCGAACGGTATACAGATGTTCAACATTATTATTACGAAGCTCAGTTTTTAGTATACGAATTCTATACGAATACAAATTCCTCGTAGTGTAAATTGTTTGGGGCTGATTGATACAAACTATTGAATGGCCACATTTACAACGTGAATTGTGTAAAATTTATTTTGTGTAAAGATCTTTTACAAACAGTTTCATCGTAGCGTCCATCGCCCTTTTGTTCATCTTCAATTTATGTCTCAACATTTTCTTTTTGTTCCGCAGGTAGCAGTGAGCCGGCTGTGAAACTGACCATTTGATGAGAACTGAATACTAGTTAGTGAAAATTTATAACTATGTATGTTAAACAATAAAAAATATCAATTTCATAAATGTGGCCATGTGGCATCCCTCTTTATCAACCCGTTTACTGATAAAACCTTTGTATTTGGTGGCTCTCATATTAACAATTAAATCAGAATATCATTTTCTTTATTTTGCAAAGTATGAAGTTCCTATGTAGATATTTGCGATATTTTTGTTATTAGTTACCAATAGCTAGCATTTTTACTTTTAAACGACATCAACATTTATAATTTCTTAGCCAAAATACAAGAAATCGTGATTATTATGGTCTCGCGGTCTCGCCTTGTCGGCACTTACCCAAAGGGACTAGCTTCACTTAAATGATTTAATTTTATTCACAAAAAAAGAGTGTTTTATTCAGCGATAAGTAATAAAAGTTCATCGACAAAATAGATGGGAAAATAAATCCTAGTTATCCTAAAATATTTGTTAGCAATACACTGTACACATTGAAGCCGGTATGAAATACAGCTATAAATACCTATGCCAGCTGAAATTTTGTCGTGCGTCTGCAAGCCGATCCTTCCCCATCTTTTCCGACTCCCCGAGACATCCAACAGACGTGTCCCAGTGAATCCCACTTGAGCCTGAATGACTTATTGCCCACATCGGCGATACCTGAATAAACTCGTAAGCTTCGGTTATGTAAATATTTCTTAGCGACAACTATTGGTAAACGCAGAACAACTTACTGGGAGATGTTTCTTTGTGTTTTGTTTTGAATGTGTAAATAGCATACGATATTTTTATAGGAATAAAGCCCCATTGTTTAGATGGTGCAACATTTTTTTTACTATTGTGATATGTCACAGGCAACTAAATCGCACCTTGTAAAGGCTCTTACAGACTCACGCGATATCGCGGGCGCGACAGGCACCGACAAAGAAATTGTCCTACTAGTGTCGCGTCGCGCCTGTGATATTGCGTGAGTCTGTAAGAGCCTTAAATCAGGCTTAAAGGTAGGTAGTTTTTTAGTTATAATATTTTAGGTTAACACTCAATTGTTTATCTTGTGTTGTATGAGAGCCATTGGCAGAAACTGTACATAATGTTCGGAAGATTTTTTAATCTTCATGTATTGTAATCATTGTAAATTCTTAGCTAAGATTATTTCCAATGTAAGTTGTTACACGTAATCTTTTTGGACTGTGATATTAAATTAACGTTCGTATTGTCATTGTACGGTAAAATTGAAACTGAATATACGACATTGGAAAGATGTTTGTGTTTAATTTCATTGGAGAATTTTAATCACCCATATTCGTAGTATTCTGGAGGGATACAGGAGGCTGATCACTGGGAGTTTCAAGCATTGCTTGGCGAGTGTAACACATTTTGGGTCACTAAGTCGACCGAGTACCAAAGTAAGTATTTTAGAATTGTTCAGCCACAACATTGCTGGGTCACTTATTATCTGAGTAATATTAAAATGCAAACGCATAAAATGAACAGGCTAAAAATACCACTGTTCATAATTATCTTACCAGTCATGAAGAATAGTGTTGTCATATGCCGCCAATATGATTAATGGATTGGCATCAACGGATGACATCCCAAAATTACCTGGATGTACAAAAAGAACAATCAATTCATTTTGAAAGCAAAAAAGCAATAATATTTAACACGATTCAGTTACAAAACTTTTGATGAATAAAAGGGGCAGGGTAAAGAAGGCAATCTTATTACATAATTACGAATTCATATATTCTCGACAAACTCATACCGTCTTACAGAAAGTCTGACGTCACTCTGTCAAAATTCTTCCAAACTCCAGTTTGTTCGCCGTGTTTACATTCTACAAACATGTTTAAAATTTCAAAGGGAGAGCCATGTTTGGAATTGAAGGACACATTTTGGGGGCTGTTTCCATGTACATTTGTCACGAGAGTTAATAAAAACGTTGGCTTTCAGATGGTTCTTTCTGACTAAATGTTTTACTAGCTACGATTGAAGGGCTCCACATAGCGTATGGAATTTACCGGCAAATGATGTTACTGAAACTTAACCTTGACGTAGAGAGCGTTTTTGACACCGTAAAGTCAAACCGCATTGGCCAAAGATTTAAATCGTTAGATATATACCACCGTACTTAGTCACGCGAAAAAGTGTCCATACTGAGCGTAGCAGGTGGCGTTCTATAGTTTCTGCTTACCCCCATGGGAAGAAGGCGTGAGTTTATGGATGTATGTATGTACTAAGAAGAGTGTGCTCACTCATTATTTATAGCGTTGCCATGACAATCAAGTCAAGTCACTGTGTCATTATTTATGTCAGTGGCTCAGAATATTGAAAAGCATCGGCGGTGTCCAAAGAAACAGAAACGCGACTGCCTTTTGAATCTAACTTTAGAGGCATGAGGAACAGAGTGTAAAGTACACTCATCCTTCATAGAAAAGGGAGGATCCTCCGAACAGACGGGTGTTGTGTCTGGTAGGCAACTGCCCGAGGATTGATGGTCGGGACTTTGTAGATATGCTAGACGCGCGGTAAACTCTGCTTGGGCGATGTAGGATTTTGCGTGACGTCAGTGCAATGCGTAGTTCGCATGTGGCAATGTTGATGCCTCCACATAACGATTTAAATCTTTACCACTGCCTTCATTTTCATGACAGCCGTCACTGCAGCCGTTATGTGGCGGGTACCTCTCTTCTAGGAAACCGAAGCTTTAGATATTTACAACGCCTCTTTATTGTATTGTCAAAAAAGCAACTTGTAAGCATTATATCATTCTTAAACTGACGAACATTTGAGCTAAATTAAATAACTATCCGTAATTAAACTAATTCATTACTTAGCCGCTTGAATGCGTAGCAAAATAACAAACATGGCCGCTCAAGTGTCTATATCAAATAACAGATCAGATTACGTCATCGCCGTGGGTGGTCCCCGAGCGCCAGATATTTGTAAACTAGGTCCCAAACAGTACTTTACGGTGTTTTAAAAAAAAAACACCGTGAAGTGCTGTTGGGAACAACAGTTCCCAAAAAAGTAGTTCCCAACTGCACTTGAGCGGCTAGTAGACGGAACTATGATGATTTAACAAAGTTCTCCTAGCTTCAGAAGTCAAGATCTTGTTAGGCTCGTATGGAGTCAAGATGCGTGATCGTATTAGATAAGAGTTTTGTTAAAGAAAACACTTTTTTTTTTCAGTGAATGCTGACACGGTTAGGTACGTCCTGCACTCGATAATTATATCAACAAAAGTTCCAAAGTCCTTAAATGTACGATTCACGATTTCTTTCTCCACGTAAAATCTTGCACTGGTTGAAACAAGTATAGCAGCAGTTGTCCGGAACATTTTGTAGCTGCACAGCCGAGTAGCTTTAATGGTACTTGACATTCGATAAGCGTCGGTACTTGAAGAAAAATGCTACTATTCCCTACAATTTCTAGGTGCAGAAAATTCGCAGAATGGCGCTTAAAGTGAATCTGCAGCTGTACCCCGCGAAATTAAAATTTTATTACGTTTATTTTTGCAATTTTCAGGTCAGTGTCAGGTAGTTCAATTAGTGTATTGATCAAAATATGTTTCGCGACTACAACAAATTTGTATTTACAGAATTATTATCACTAGAATCATGATTGGAGATCGGATATTCGGATGCATATTTACCTAAAGTACGTTTTTTTTCCGGCAAAGGATACAAAGTATGGAAACGGCCTCTGAAAATATTTTTTTTCCGGGATCGCGGGGTTACATTAATAACAGTGTGTATAAAATGTTGTATTCCTAAGCATAACAAATATTACTTAACTATTTAGAACTAGACAAGAATTATGTCAAAAAAATAACACGTAAAAAAATACGAATAAAATTTCTTCAATACTTTTAAATCTAAAATGAAATATATTTATTAGCCCGCATACACAGTGCGAAAGAGTAGTTCTTAAAAATTCGCCCGTCTTGGAAACTGACACTTTTCCCGTACCGAAGCGCATTCTATACTAGTCAACTCTCAAAATTTAGGAAAATATGCATCCGAATATCCGATCTCTAATCATGATAGATCATAGATATCAATATCAAACATTCATTATTACTACTAATACCTACGTATATTACTACTACTTAAGTCAAATACAAATTATTTTTATGTACAAATTTCATTAGTGCATAATGCGAAACGAAACAATAAATGTCACTTACTTTAAAATAAAAACAGAATATGTGAGCACTCAATTTTAAATCGCGGCGATAATAACAAAGTTTTTAACACCGACTATGTTAAAAACTTTGTAGTTATCTATTTTACAGACGATATTTCTGAACACAATTTTACAAGATCGTGATTGGAAACATCATTGTATCCGCTTCTGTTGGGTAGCAAATAATGGCACTATTGCTTCCGTTGACGATGAGCCGGCTTGTGGTTGAAATATATTGCGATGCCGATGGCAACGGCAATACTGGGTTTGCAACCAGACGAGTTTGCTAATGGTTTCATACTTTGTTCTTGTTCAACACCAACAAAGCACTGGGGCTACATACTTTCTAACTGAATTAATGAATCGTTGACAAGTTAATGAATTTAAAAGATTTAATAAATAAACAGTTTTTGTGTGGCTCTTACACTTCTAGAACCAAAGAAAAATAAAGGACACGTCAAGACCCATTTCAATTCATCTCAAATTTAATTACGATTCGGCGGCATGTCAGTGGTAAAGAGGACCGTTCATCATTATCATCATTTCAGCCGAAAGACGTCCACAGCTGGACATAGGACTCCCCCAAAAGGAGGTGTTTGCCATAATCGCCACGCTTGGCAAGCGGGTTGGCGATCGCAGTATGGTGTTAAAATGCATAGAGAACGCTGCTGCCCATTCTCTAGTAAGTCCCTTAGTCGCCTTTTACGACACTTACGGGATGAAATAGGGCGGTGCTATTCTTTACGTCCGGCACGACACGGAACAAAAGGACCGTTACTCGGAAGTAAAGTAACTATAGAAAAAAATAGTGTGTGTGTGTAGTATAGTTAAAAATAACAATTAGAACAGATATAGAAGTATCACAATTCTAGATAATATCTATTTTGCATTTATGCTTTAACTAACACTAAACATCACGTTCAAACAGATCACAATTACCGCAAAAGGAACCCCGAGGTTTGAGTTCAAATAAACCATGGATGGTTAAATAACTTGTCAATACAATTTTGTGGACGTTAATGTCAGCTGCAGATTTATTCCGCTTTTAACGTACGGGTGATATGACATAAATTGGAAAAAGTAAACACAGGTATGTTTTTTTACGAATCTGCATCAGTTCTTTGCGTTGAAAAATTATGTGCGGCCATATTTAAACAAAATGGCCAAAGATGATTTCTACCATAAGTTTTCAAACGAAAGTGTATTATTCGCTGTATGAAAGCCCAACCGTAAAGTACCAATTTTATCATTCTTGCTCTATATTATTATTTCGGGTAAACGAAAGTTGTCCATTGCTTCCAGCGGCAGTGCATCAATGCTTTTAATTAGACTCGAATATGAAAAAAAAACACTGAAAACAGATCATTAAACCCATTAGCCTCTTTTAAGGCCTTTAATGCCTTTTATCATTAAAGCGTACGTCCTTTACATTTTCTGGTCCTTCGAGCCGGATTCGTTTCCGACCCCCAATTGTTTGGTCCTGCAAGAGCTTTGACCTCTCTTGTAGTCCATAAGAAGATTTCTTGTGATGTTTGTGTTTGTTGATTTTTATGAGTTAACGTAGTCTAAAATTAAATAAGCTTGGATATGGTTTTCCGAGGTTAGCTATATATTGTTACAATTCTCAATGCTAATCAGTATTAAGAATTGTTATAACGTGTAGTTATCTCCTAGCAACAGAAAAAAGTCTAGATGTAAATTAAAAATAATTAATAGTGGTTAGTGATTGCTCATTACGGTACGGTCCTTCATTGTATTGTTACTATCTACTCGTATAAAAAAGTAAACAGCGCGGCGGCGGCGGCGGCGGTTTGTGTCTAAGGCTTCTACATACTAGCGCGACACGCGACGCGACACTAAGGCCCCGCATGTCGCGCAACGAGTGGTGCCTTTGTGTCGCATCGCGAGTCGCGTTGGTCGTAGAAGCCTTTATCCGTTGTAGTATAAAAATAGCTTTGAGCCATTTTATGAGACGTAATTAGAGATCTGTGAAATGTCGTGAAAAGATATAAAATGCCTCCAAGTAATAAAAACCAAACTACCGATGTTATTGACGCGATGCTATAATACTCGTACGCAGCATGCATTACCTGAAGTTATTGTTACAATCCAAAAACATTATTATTATTTGATTGTGACAAATACAATAAAGTCCATCGGGGGCATTCACAATAATTAAATTAATGATACTTTAATTATGCCGAAGTTGTTTTCATCGTTCATTTACACAATATTGCTTTTTTGAAAATCGTAATATAATAAAAGATTACAATTCATAAATACGCTTAGAGCTATGGCGTAGCATTGTGCTACACGCAGAGCTACGGCGTAGCACTGTGCTACGCGTAGAGCTATGGCGTAGCACTGTGCTATGCGTAGAGCTATGGCGTAGCACTGTGCTACGAAACGTAGTCTCTTCGCGTTCAAGTTTTCAACGCCTCACTGTGTGAAATAACGTCAACCCTTTCATCTTTTTTCTTTTATATTAGCAATCTATGGCATTCTTGACTCGAAGTCAATAATAATTGCTTTAGATAATTTTATTAATAAAATAGGTATAAAGGCCCATTGTTATTTTAGTCCACTATACTCTGTACAATTTTTGCATTTTAATTCCTGAAATTAAGATAAATAAAAAATTCAGTAATTAATTACATGATCAATTATTCGTTAAATGAAATATTCAAAATCTAGGCTTGCGGATGGTGAGCGATGGGTAGCTTACTGTCCGATAAGGACCAGGCCCGGGTCGACGGCGCGTTGTTGTCCACGCGCGCCTCAAAGAGTTGTCAGCACCAACTGACGGGGTCCGTTAGGTCCAATGCCTGCCAGGGTTGCGAGTTTGTCTGAAAGGGCTATCGTGGCCCTGGCACACAGGCAAATGAAGGAATACGGGAGGGTTTTAGTCAGTCAAAGTTAGACACGTCCTCCGCTCCGCCCAGAGCAGGAGAAGTGATTTGATAAAACAATATAGGCACATTGAATTCCTGAAATTAAGAGGGTATTTTTTTTCACTCCCTGACATTTAAAACGTTGTTGAATTCTGAAGCTACTGTGGTTCATGGATATGATGTATCGTCAATACGAGTATACTAATGTAATTCAACAATGAGCATCTCTCAAGAACTTCACAGTTGAAGACGAGGTGAAGTGCGCTATTCAAATGCACTTCGAGCATCTATTAGTTGATAGTCAACACAGTTCGAAAAATTCCGTGACTTGCTCAGCACTTCATGCATGATCTATGTTGTCGATTTAAGGCTTCTAGATACTGACGCGACACGCGACGCGACACAAAGGCCCCGAGTGTCTCGCGACGGGCGGTGCCTTTGTGTCGCGTCGCGAGTCGCGCTGGTATGTAGAAGCCTTTAATAACATAGAAGAAGTATTAAAAAGATAGTCACTGCAATTGACGTATCGCTTTCTTTCTGAAATAATTATTTTATGAGTTAGAGAAAGTACCTTTCTTGCCGCCGTAGACATTTGTTTATAAAAATTGTGAGCCGTCACGGGACGCCTGGCAGATGTGAAACATCGAAATTATTGGCGAATTTGTGGCGATGCGTCGCCACGGCATGGGTCGCCATGTCAGCAATTGGTTTTACGTGCGGCTATAGATGTTTCACATCAAAATAAAAAGGCCTTGAAGAGTAAGATATTTTTTAAAGAATTGTGACCAAATCCCAAGACATTTTTTATAATTTTTAAATTGATAATTTTCATGTATGTTGATATTTCTCATTTATCTATTGGATTGGGTACCTGTCTGGATTTTGTGAAATAGGCCGTTATTCTCTTTGCAATTAATATTTAAATTTTTTTCAACATCTGTTTAAACGATACGTTGGAAAAATCTACATAAAAGATACACTACATACAAAGTGAACAATTCAGATAAGGGCCGTCACGCATCCAAACATTAAGCTCCGTGCACATTGAAGTACTTGTCATGAATAATCTCGATCTTTGTAAGTATTAAAAATGTATTAATTTATAACTATACAATTTAAAATTTATCTTTTTAAATGGTATTACTCCAGCGTACGTTTACCCCCATTTATTTTACACATGGTGTAATTAAATTCAGATGAAATATGTTTCAAGTAAATTGCATTAAATAAGTTCAAAGTTAAGTATGGAGCAGTCTTTCACAGACCCTTGGTGGCCGGCAAAATACAACATAACTAGCATACATACTTTACACTTTTTGTACATAACACACTGTATTTTGCGACTGTTTTTGTTTCAATTGTGCCCAGACGTAAGCTTAACTTCAAATTCATAGCAGAACCTCAGTTTTATTAGACCTCCTAATAAAAAAGGTTCCTAGACCAATATCACACAACATTTAGGTCCTTGCTTGACCGGATCTAATTGGATCTTGCCCTGACTTCAAAGCGATGTATTACAGCCATTAGGTACTGGCCATTTGGAGCAGACATAGTTCAACGGTGGACTTAGACAGATTTATCATTTCTGTACCAGGGTTTATTTATGAAGTTAGTTTCGAATAAACTTTCTTAGTGTAATATGTTCTAGGCTTAATTATTCCGTTATTTATACGTGCGTACGACATAAGACACAACTTGGTTCTACTGAAGTGTTTTCGTGTAAACATTTTGATTTTCTCTAAGTTTATTCCATAGTTTTTTTTTTTTTTTTTAAACAACGTTGCCTTCACTATGAATTTCTTCTGTATTGTGGGTGCGTTTACGAACATTTAAATTCACATACACAAACAGCCAGACCCGGAACAACTACTTGTAGGTCATACAAATATTTGTTCCGTGCGGGAATCGAACCCGCGACACGCAGCGCAGCAGTCAATCGCTTAACTAACTGCGCCAACCGTGCCGTCACTGCACCTGCGTGCGTGCTGCGTGCGTTCGAAATTAGAATCTGCAAAAAAAGGAATCATATCAAAAGAATCATCATCATCATTTTAGCCGAAATACATCCACTGCTGGCCTCCCCCAAAAAGGGGGTGATTTGCCATAAACGCCACGCTTGCCAGGCGGGTTGGCGATCGCAGTATGGTTTTAAAAATGCATAGAGAACGCTGCTGCCCATTCTCTAGTAAGTCCCTTAGTCGCCTTTTACGACACCCATGAGAAGTAATGGGATGGTGCTATTCTTTAAGTCCGGCACCAAACGGAACATATCAAAAGAATAACAGTTAGGTATAGTAAAAAACAAGATCATAATTTTATAAAACATCTAAAGCACGAAGTTTGTCCGAGTTTTCTTCTCGGTATCATGGAACCGTCCTTATGAAAGCGCATCGCGGACAATACAGCGCTGCAGCGCTGCACTGACGTTATCGCTGTCACTTCCCTTTCCTGTGTGTTTCTAAATAAAGGCACAGACAAAGCAACGACTGTTGAAAGAAAAAAAAAACATAATTTTCTTATACAATTCTGAGTATATTAAAGTAATTTTCAAAATCCGTACTAAAGCACCAAAACCCGCGGGCAGTAAGTCTGATTAAAATTCAAAATTACATAAGTACAGCAAGATCTATTTGGAATTTCTCACCAGCGTGAAGTCCCCTTACATGGGACTTCAACATAACCGGTGAAATGTGGGTGTACTATACAACATTATTTTTAGTTTAATTGAATCCTGAACATAGTTTTTTCAGAATAAGGAACTGAATCGATTTCAATAATTTTTACACCATGTTATATTTTGTCCCAAAATTATCTAAGTGATGGAAACTGTTATCACCATTTAATGACTTTCAATACAATCGCCGTACGGTTAGGTACCTACTGCCAAATTATTATCAATGAGCGCAAGACGACCCTGGAGGCGCGGGGGCAGGGTTAGCATGTTTTTGTACGGACAACCTGGTAACATAATAACCTTATAACTTTGTGATTTTTCATGATATAGTTTTGAAATTGTATACATAGATTCTTTACTTAAAAAAATACTAGACACGTGTTTCGGGTTTCGCATATACTCAAACTAATATTGTATAAACAACCGCCTATTTTTATTTTTTTTGTTCACGGGGTGGAAAATCCTCATGGATGTCCTCCAGCCTGGGGCGGGCGGAGGTGTCTGTCAGACTCTTACTGACTAAAAACCACCCCAGTGTTCCCCTCCCACACTCGCACCAGGGATCTTGGGATCTGTTATTACTTCCGCAATCCCCGGCTAGTGCCGGCCCGCCTCTGCGGGCCACCTCAAGTCTGGAGGGGGGTGAGGTGTCTGACCCCTCCCCGCGACGTCAGATAGGGGCGCGCGTGGAACACTACGCGCCGCCACCTCGGGTCCAATGTGATATGGGGCGGCGGACGTCCCCAAGTCCGCCGTCCCTGGACCCATTTATGGGGGCTGAAAGAGGGCGTTATCGGCCCTCCGCCGACGCCCGGTGCGTCTGCTGCGGGCCGGGTGAGCGGACGAGATCTCCCGCTCCCTTTCCGCAGCCTCAGAAGGACACCACCGCGTCCCAGGACTCCTCACTGCCGGCCATCGACTCGACCACGGCCGGCAGCGATAGGTCACTGCCTACTCCTGAGATGAGGGCACGGCGTGGCTCCTCCCAAGCTGCACACTCTGCCAGCGTAAGCCGCGCCGTGTCCTCCCGGCAGTCGACGCAGTGGTGACACCGGGCGTCATAAACAACCGCCTAACCCAAGGTGTGATGTTGTGATGTTTATGTACAGCAAGGTAAAAATGAATAGTGTCTTGGTTTTTATGTGTGAAAGTACCTAGACATAAAAAATAATATAATAAAAAAAAACGAGCTAGCCTTACAGTACCTAGTCGCATAAGATGTGTAACATCTGACATCTCACCTTGGTAATAAGCAACAGAAAGCAGCACAAAAACACACACACAAAACACAAAAACAAAAAAACAGACCAAAACACACACAAAAAGACAGAAGTTACCTCAAAATTTAAAAAGCTAAATACTGAAATATTTATTGAATAATTTATTCATCACCCACAAGTTGAAATTAGACCCCCTCTACTTACAATCTATATAGTACTTACTAATTCCATGAGTACACTAATTCCATGTTAATAAAAAGTACCTACTTATTCCATGGTCCAGGTGTCAGTTCCTGTTACACACTTCCGTAACTCTATGCTCTTATATAGTACATACTAATTACATGCTATTAAAAGCACTTACATACTTATTCCATATTTAAGCTGTCAGTTCTTGTTACACGCTTCTGTCCCTCCATGTTTTTCTAAAGTACTTACTGTAAGTGATGATAACAATAATAGTACATTACTGCAGTGGCCTGCAACAGGGGCATTGATGGACGAACGTGAAAATGTGGGCCAAGGCCCATCAATCCCCCCCCCCTTCCCCCCAGGTCCATCAATACCTGGCGTCCAAGGCTTGTATAGTGCTTTACTCAAATAATGATTCCAGATTCAATGAGGAAACAATGATAATTTTTCACGCGCCAATGTGTTCATTTGGTTTTTTTTTTTCAATAAACAGCTTTCTATTTGCAAGCCAGTTTGAAATTTAAATAAAACTTTTGATAAGTTACCTCCTTGGTTGCCATGTTTCGGAGTAAAAGATCGTTCCATTTTTAAATTACACGATAGATATGAGTTTATTAAAGTAACTTATTTGGCCGCCACGACCACGACACATAATAATATGGATTTTCATACAACTTTTGGTGGCCGCTGCTCGCATGTATTTGCCCAGTACAGCAATTTAGATTTTTCTAGAAGAAAGTTGTCAAAATAATGCTCGAATTTCCAAGCATGTTTGAGAAAAATACCCAATTTCAACTTATGCAAAATCTTGCTTTATAAATTATGTTACATTAATGTTTCATTACGTTAGCAAAGTTTCCCTTTCTCTATGTCGGTCAACCTACTTTAGGAGCGCCGCCTCTCTTAAAATAACTCAACCTAACTCATAGCTTTACAAAATTTTGGGTACGTGTCGGGATCGATTAAAGAACTCTAAACGAACTTAATAATATTAAGTACTTACACTGCAAGCAAGAATATTATGGATAAGAAAACTTTTTTTTTGTGTAGAACGGTTGACATCAATATTTTAGTATGACGCGCGGGTTATTATGGAAGCGAATTTACGTGGAAAATGTTTGTATAATTATGTTTTCATTTGTAAAACGGCTAACGTAGATTAATAATGGTACCGTGCCGCGGCCGCAGGTGTCGTGTGGTGCCGGACGTAAAGAATAGCACCGCCCTATTTCTTCCAGTGGGTGTCGTAAAAGGCGACTAAGGGACTTACTAGAGAATCGGCAGCAGCGTTTTCTATGTATTTTAACACCATACTGCGATCGCAAACCCGCCTGCCAAGCGTAGCGATTATGGCAAACCCCCCAATGGGCAATGGAGAGGGCTATGCTTGGAGTTTCCCTACGTGATCGAATCAGAAATGAAGAGATCCGCAGGCAAACCAAGGTAACCGACATAGCCCGAAAAATTGCCAAGCTTAAGTGGCAGTGGGCACGGCACATTGCTCGCAGAACTGATGGCCGATGGGGCCGAAAGGTTCTGGAGTGGCGACCGCGTACCGGAAGACGTAGCGTTAGAAGGCCTTCTACAAGGTGGACCGATGACTTTGTGAAGCCGCAGGTATCCGCTGGATGCGGGAAGCACAGAACCGGTCGAAGTGGCGGTGCTTGGGGAGGACTATGTCCAGCAGTGGACGTCTTTCGGCTGAAATGATGATGATGTAAATAGTAACATGAAATTGTTCAAATATTTACAGAAAAAATAATGTAGTCTAATTATACTCACCACGCTCATATTTATACCCAGCTTAAACTTCCATAGCGAATAATTTATGACATCCGGATTATTTTATCAAAGGGTTTTGCAAAGGGTTCATAAAATTCACACTAACAAAATCGCAAGGGTAAAAACTCCGTGTATATAAACATAGCTTTAGACGAAGAACCCTTTGTTGCCTCGTTTTAATAGGCTATTATGTAACACCCAATGAATTATGATGGGAAATGAAAATGTACAAACAAAATAGGTAACAATGTATCAATCGATCTAAAAATAAATACAGCTTCTAATATTGCAGTAAATAATGGCTGCTCCAATGATATTATATTAAACAGACATGTTGTGAGCGCGCAATCCTGAAGACTCGAAAACGTCCTAATTGGGACGTATTTGTTAGTTCGTGATGCCAACATTCGGTTATTGCTGGCCAGAACAATGTTTGTTTACATTGACGCGCAATTGACAACACTAGCTGTCTCTTTTTTTCTTGTTGTTTTTGTCACATCATCTCTTTTCTATTATTTTTACTTGAAGTGAAATGTAAAATTAATGAAAAGTGGGTATGTCTGCTGCCGCTGCTTCGCGGAACACTTTTTTCGGTTGTTTTGTGAGTGTATAACATATTATTATCTGTTTAATATAATATCATTGGGCTGCTCTGATATGTACGATGAACCATCCTACGAAGTTCTTGTCTTGAAGGTAATTCTGTACTTGATCTTACTTTAATTTGTTTTTACTTTCATATTTTTGTATTACTTACAGCAGCTAATCATTTTGTGGTTACGCTTATAAGTTAAATTTAGAGGAACTCTCTAGATTCGAGAGCCTCTTATCGATCGGCCCAATAATATCTCAACGGGTGGCATATTTATTATTTTTTAGTAAAAGGTCAAATGTCCAAATGAGACGAGAGCGGCATAAAATCTGTCATACCCAACCCGATACCGAAATAACAAGAACAAATTAAATGTTATGTCGTAGAACTGACGTTACCGTAATAAAATATCAGTTATGAAATAATACTGGGTGTAAGATCCTCTTGAAAGACGATACGGGGCCCTGTAAAAGCTGCTAGTAAAAAATATTTATTGGCAATAAATGGCGGCCGCTGTATCGTTACGACGATCTGGTGGGCTTGCGGCAGTAAATTTAATTTGGCCATTGATCGACCGCGGTGATACACAGTACCTACCGGGTATATGTGTGTGTAGCTCAAAGTAAATGTCATCGGGTATAGCATGACGTGGCAAAAAAATACATCGAGAAAATAGGACGCCTACAAAACTTACGCACTCAACTGATGTTTTATAAAAAGCTTCCTGGAACATGTATCGTTTCGGATTACGTTTAGTGCGTGCAGTAAAAAAATAAAAATAAATAAATTTATTTATTTTTTAGCAGGTGGCGTTCTATAGTTTCTGCCTACCCCCATGGGAAGAAGGCGTGAGTTTATGTGTGTATTTCATCTATCCTAATTGGTTTACATTGCATGTCAAAAATGCCTATAGTTGAAGGCTCCGCTCTTCCCTTACATTATAAACGTACGAATACAAACAGGTACACAGAGAAACAATGAAAGCAAAAATCCAAATAAAATAAAAATAAAATTACGATAATTTTATTATTATATTCCTAAGAGTTCTCCGGGGAAATCTATTGTATACTACAAATAGAATGTGAGTGGGAGTGTAGCGAGTCTATGATTGTTAATTTCCTAGTTTTTGTAGGAGATTCGGGTTTTGAGATGCTTATGATGTTATTTTTATAGGTTAAGAGCGTTTACACCTTACAGCATTTCATACAAACTTTCTAGCCCTTGTTTTTCGAAATGACTGAACCGATTTTAATGAAACTTCATACACATAAGCAGGATACAAAGGTCTAAAAAGTTAGTAAAGAACATTTTCGAAATGTCTTATTTAAAAACAGATAACTGCAAATCTCTGTTTCTAAGGAAAATTTTAAATCGGTCTTATTTGGCTGTAACACTATTTTTCGAAAATGTTCACCTTCTAACTTTTTAGACCTTTGTATCCTGCTTATGCGTATGAAGTTTCATTAAAATCAGTTTAGTCATTTCGAAAAACAAAGGCTTGAAAATTTGTATGAAATGCTGTAAGGTGTAAACGCTCTTAACCTATAAAAATAACATCATAAGCATCTCAAAACCCGAATCTCCTACAAAAACTAGGAAATTAACAATCATAGACTCGCTACACTCCCACTCACATTCTATTTGTAGTATACAATAGATTTCCCCGGAGAACTCTTAGGAATATATTATTTTTTGAGAAGTAAAGTGGTCGTAAGTCAAACTAGTTTGTGAACCGCTGGATTTGAGCGTATGTATTTCCCGTGGGTGACTTGATTACTGTGCCAAATGTACTGTAATGTACTAGTGCTTGATGGTCGAGTGTCGCTGTTGAATTCTACGTACCTATTATGTAGGCATGTGTATCTAATTTCTCACAACACATTTCTTTCTCTTTTTTTTTCTATATTTTCTCTGTATTTTTAATCTAATTTTTTTTATTTTTTTTTTTCATTACTGCATGCACGCCTGCGAGTAAAACGAAAAAAAATATGACATCAATAATCAAGCCACATGCTCTTTTCACTTCTTTCATAATATAACCCACCTGTTATGTTCTTACTGTCTTGTGTCGTGACTTTAATAGTTGGTTCCCATGAGATTGTTTTGATTTTTGTAGCATACAACACTAAAATGTACCTACTTACCAAATATTAACTGAGACACAACAATGCAACTAACTGCAAGTACGTGTTTTTTTCTTCAAACTTTAGCTGATCACGGTTAGTCAATAATGTAAGCCAGATAGCTTATTGTAATCCAACGACCTATAATAATTACTACGGAGTCTTAAAGGAAATCCCATTCTAGGTATTCGTAATAGTAATAAATCTTCGCTTGGACCTGTATGTAAGTCCCTACTCAATTATTTCCTACATAGTGCAAAAACAGCATCAAACTAATAAAGTCAAGTTCCACTTCAGAAGTTCTTATTCGCACTTCACATGTTTATTTTACCCTCAATAAATTACCACGCAGCCTTCAATGTGACACTTTTATTGTGACCTTAAAGTTAGGAAAGTTTGCTAGTGTACTCGAAAAGTGTCATTTATGATTTTACGACACTATTATTTTTTTTCCCCACCCTACTTAAGTGGGGGAAAGAGGTAGAATAGTTTGCTTTGACATATGCCGTTAATGTGCCCGCTATATACAGAGATAAAACTTTTGATGGCTTTTATAAAGTAGTTTTGTCATTGACGGCGTATGTTAAAAAAGTAGGAAGTGAAATATTGGGACGTAGGAAGTGGTAATAAAACTGCAATATAAGTGAACAGCGACGATGATCGCGTGCCAACTTTATGCAACGTGGCGCAGGCATTCTCCGTGATTAATGTAGGTTCACTACAGGCGGGCTTATAGAAGAACAACAAACTGGTTATTGGTGATGACAAAGAATTGACAAAGTAAAAACACGTACCTACTGATTAAAAAGGGCCTACTATTTTGCCAGTCTATCAAAATTATTTCTAATCTCATAAACACTCGATTATTCCTGAATTGTAACAATATAGATATTCTTTGTATGACAGAACATTGGCTTAAAAGTTCATGTTCAATTTTAGTAATCACCAGGTTGGTAGTTCGTTCAGCAGAGATGCTAGACATGGTGGCTCATTAATTTTAGTGAATAATCAGCATAGATTTAAAGACCGCAAGGACATTGTGAGCCTCTCTGTTGAGCGGACAATTGAAATAGCCTGTATAGAATTTGAGGTTCACTATATTATGTGTGTACAGACCTCCTTCAGGATTGTATGATTATTTTGAAAAGGTTATGGATGATGTGTTGCACAAAATCTGTAATTCAAATAAGTCCACCACCCTATTTCTTCCCGTGGGTGTCGTAAAAGACGACCAAGGGACTTACTAGATAATGAGCAGCAGCGTTCTCTATGCATTTTAACACCATACAAGCGTGGCAATTAAGGCAACCCCCCCCCCCTCTCCAGCAGTGGACGTCTTTCGGCTGAAATGATGATGTTGAAACACTCGATAGCCGTGATAGCCTAGTGGTGTGACCGTCGGACTGCCAAGTCATAGGTCTCGAATTCGAACCCAAAACACGAACCTCTGACTTTTTGTACTCATGTGCATATCATATACTTATCACTCTCTTATACAACAGTGAAGGAAAACATCGTGAGGAAACCGATTCCGGTTTCCTCACGATATTTGAGAGATGCCTGAGAGATATTCTCGCGATATATGAAGGCAAGTCAGAAACCCATGGGCGGCGATAAAACTCTTACAACAGGTTAGTCACTACACAACCACACGAAAACAACTCTTGATTATGACTACAACAGCAGTAACTCCGACCTCTACAAAATGGTCGATATCCTATAAACAGGTCTAGATGCCAAACTCCACACTAAATAGTCTCAACCAACCGTAACAAAGTATTAGGCCCTTCCTAAAAGGTAACTGCTCAAGGCTCACTGGTAGCAAAATTGCAAATCTTGCTATAAACTTGTAACAAATTCTATCATCCTCTGACCCTATTGCCCTTGTTTAGCTCGTTTTATGTATTTTAACCGTCGTAAATGAGATGTAAATCCGAGGTAGCATCAACCTGTATAAACTTCTGTTATTAGGGGATTAAGCCTCTCCAATTAGGTATAACAACCTGGTTTATTAACACTGCTAATCATTTCAAACTCTTTGTAGTCATACATTCCAATTACCGTCGAATTGGATTGAAAGTCAATTCAATTCAAATCCATTGCTTTACCACAAAAATCGCAAATAATTGCTTATATACTCGTACATACATAATCGGCCTTTAATGTTTCCACTGCTGGGACACAGGCCTACTCTCTGTGAGAGGGGGTGGGTCGTAATCCACCACGCGGGCCCAATGCCGGTTGGTAGATGTCACATGACTTCGAAATGTTGGCTCTAGGACATGCCGGTTTCCTCACAATGTTTTCTACACCGTTTTGAGGGCAGTGGTGATGAAAATAATTTACACAAAGTAAAGCGCCTGTCAGGGTTCGAACGTATGACCTACAACTTTTAAGTCGTGGCCGTTACTACTGGGCCACCACTGCTCTTACTTGGTCACAACTACTCTTACTGGCCACAACTACTCTTATTGGGTCTCAACTACTCTTACTGCGCCACCACTGCTCTTACTGGGCCACAAATACTCTTACTGGGGGTCAACTACTCTTACTGGGCCATCACTGCTCTTACTGGGTCACAACTACTCTTACTGGGCCACCACTGCTCTTACTGGGCCACCACTGCTCTTACTGGGTCACAACTACTCTTACTGGGCCACCACTGCTCTAACAGGGCCACCACTACTCTTACTGGGCTACAACTACTCTTACTGGGCCACCACTGATCTTACTGGGCCACAACTACTCTTAATAGACCACTGAATGGGACACTACTGTTCTTAGAAATGCTGCTCTTAAAAATTGCTTCGTCGCTCGTAATTGCTTTTTGTATTCCTTTGCCTTGTTACCTTTATTTCGTCCTTTATTTCGGTTGAACGTCACTTGCTCGTCATAAAACGTGAATGTCTACTTTTGCTTTGACCAATGTGACAGCTAGATAGTTTCAAATGAGTGAGTACTATCTATATATATAAAATTGAAAGTCCTGACTGACTGACTGATATATCAACGCACAGCCTAAACCGCTGGTCCTAGAGACATGAAATTTGGAGGGTGTGTTCTTTGTGAAGAGTAGGTATCCACTAAGAAAGGGTTTTTCGAAATTCTACCCCTAAGAGGGTGAAATAGGGGATGGAAGTTTATATGAAAGTCCGTCAGTTTTAAAGTTAGAATATTAAAATTTTGTGTTTAGGCTGACGATTGAAAATGAATTTACAGATGTCTAAGCGTTTTTGATAATTCCACCCCCGAAGGGTTAAAAAGGGGAATGATGTTGTGTATGGAAAGTCCTTAATTTTCGAAGTAAAATCACTACATTTATTGTCTAGGCTTATGGTTGGAAGCTAACGCAACGGTGTTGTTAGAATTTGAACCCATAAGGGATGAAAAAGGGGATAAAATTTTATTTTTAATGAAATTACTTTTTAAGTTAAAATCACTAATCTTTCGGCTTATTGTTGGAAACTATAGGCATCCGCTAAGAAGGGATTTTTCGAAATTCAACCTTTAAGGGGTGAACAAGGGGGATAAATCTTATTTCTTGAGTTAATAAACCTGAAACTTGGCACGAATACTAACCTAAGTAAATTATAAAGTGTGACATTTTTGTTTTTTATTAAACTACTCCATATTGGGGGATTTGAGGATGACAAAGTTTGTATGGAAGAATTTTAACGCGCGGTCCGATTAACTCGAAACTCAGTATTTATACTGTAAACCAAAATAAAAAAGAATTTAAAATTTTTTCGAAAATTGACCCCTTTTTTTTGCGTGGGTAATTATCAAATAACTTCTCCCGCTCTGGGCGGAACGGGAGGGCGTGTCAGACTTTTACTGACTAATATCAACCCGTGTTCCTTCCATTGCCTGTGTGCCAGGGCCATGATATCCCTTTCGGACAAACATGGCAGGCCCTAACGGACCCCGTCAGTTGGTGCTGACATCTCTTTGAGGCGCGCGTGGAACACAACGCGCAGTCAAACCAGGCCTGGTCCTTGTCGGATGGCAAGCTATCCATCGCTCACCATCCGCAAACCCGCGCCTACGGTGGCCGGAAGCCGGCTTGCTACTCCCGACGCCCGGGGCGTCTCCTGCGGCGACTAGGGGCGCGAGGGCGCGAACCTTGCCTCGCCCTCACGCGTTCTGCCTCCTTCTTCGCGAGCATTACTGTTTCACAGAAGGAGGTAACGGCCTCCCATGCACTCTCGCTCCGAACCATAGCCTGAACCAGGGCTGGACGCGAGAGATCGCCGCCACTGATAGCCTCCGTGAGGACACAGCGGTGCTCCACCCAAGCCGGGCAGACCTCCACCGTATGCTCCACCGTGTCCTCCGGGCGATCCACTCAGTGGTGACACCCGGGCGTTTCCTCCCGCTTTATCCTGAACAGGAACCTCCCGAAACAACCGTGTCCGGTGAGGACGCCGTGGCGCCTCTCTAGCCACTCCTCAAAGAGGGGACTTATTGCCACAATTGTGGCGTGCCCAGCGCTGGATTGCGACAATCGCACTCTCCATGCTAGCATGAGATCCCGCCGGAGCTCCGTTCGCTGTGCCGTGATTTCTCGCGGCAGCGGAGTCTCGACCCTGCGTTTCGCCTCCTCGCGCCACTCCCAGATGTGCGCGAGGACTTTTGCCTCTAGATCCCACGGCGGCAGTCTGGCAAGGAGGCTCGCCGTCTCACGGGAGACCGTGCGGTAATGACCCTTAACAGGGTGAAAAGGGGTAGTCAATTTTACAAGAGAGGATTCTACTGTGTGGCTTGATTAACCCCAAATTATGACGTGGGCATCAGGGGTTTTTGGAAATTCAACCTTTAAGGGGGTGAAAAAGGGGATTTTGTTTGTATGAAAAATCTTATTCCTTGAGTTAATAAACCTGAAACTTGGCACAAATACTAACCTAAGTAAAATATAAAGTTTGTCATTTTTTGTTTTTTTAAACTATCCCCAAAAAGGGGATTGGGGGATATCAACATTTTTATGGAATAATTTTAACGCGCGGTCCGATTAACTTGAAACTCAGAATTTATACTGATAACAAAAAATAAAGAATAACTTTTATCCGGTTTTTTATTAAATCTGCCCCTAATAATGGGGTGAAAAGGGATAGTCAATTTACAAGAGAGGATTCTACTGTGTGGCTTGATTAACTTGAAAATTGGTATAAATAACCTATAAATCCAATAATAGAAACGTGAAAAACGATGTTTCAACAATTTACCCCTTTGAGTGCGTAAAAAGGGGCGATATAGTTCGTATGAACAGAATCTTATTTCTTTTGATATATAAACTTGAAATTTGGCCCGAGTACTTATTTACATAACATCAAGCCCCAAAGACCCAAAGGGTTAGGTAGAGGTGTATCTTTAGTACCCACATTTCGACAGTTTTGTTTAAGTCCCATGTAATAGGGGGCGAGCCTATTGCCATCAACCGGGCATAAATCCAGACTTCGGGCTGCTACTAAGAAATTCCTAATGGAAAATCCAATAACACTTTGCCCGACCTGGGAATCAAACCCACCCCTCATGCTCAGCAGTCGCGCCTGTGACCACTAGACTAACGAGGCAGTCATTACTTAAATAACAAAGTTTGTCATAACTTTTGCGTTTTTCAAAACTACCCCTCCAAAGGATTTTAGGGAGAGTTATGGTTTGTATTTAAAGAATCTTAATTATAATATATTGAGTTTTCGAGAATCGGAAAAAGGGGTACATAGTTTTCGGGAGAATTTTACTGCGTACCTACCTTGAATAACTCAAAAGTTGGTAGATCAATTATTATTTAAGAACAAAAACGTAGACAAAATAAACAATACAAAATTTCTTACAAATAGACTTGGACATGAAATGGAGGAGGACACGTAGGTATATTGAACAAGTATGTACAAAACGAAGTTTGTATTTATATGCTATATATATCCTTCGTAAAGTTACGCTTACGTTGGTTCCAACTAAGATATGGTATAATGTTTTGGGGGAATGCTGCTGACAGAGAAGCTGCTTTTTTTTTCGACATCTACGCGGGCGAAGCCGCGGGCGAAAGCTAGTGTACTATAAAACTACCGTTTACTGGGCACATCTTTCATTGACTTGAATTTGCCCTGGCAATTGGGAGTATATCATAATCACTCTTTCAAATATCACGCTGATGGTGGTGCATATATCGGGTGTAAAAAGGCCCATTCCGAAGCCGAAAGCTACATATTCTACCCATTAATTGGGATCGTTTTTTTCCACCAGACCATACCTGGGAATCCACTGTTTCTGGAGATATTGAAGGCCAAACTCGCATATTTTTTTACGAAATCGAATTCCAAGTGTTATTATAAAACTTTTTTTCAAGCAAACATTACCTGAATTTTCGATTTTTCTTACATTAATTTCGTTCATAGCCGCCAGTATTCGACAAGAACCTACGCGTACCGTGTAGAACGAAGGGGCGGGGCTTAACTCACACAATAGCACTCACACACTTCGCGTTACATTGCGCACAATAAAAGTTGCAATTTTTTAATCCCTAAAAATAAAAATCGGCTCCCAGAAATATTTTTTGCGCAAAGCTACTTAGTTAGATGTACAGTATGCGTAGTGGCCGTTTTTGTGATGTGTCTTTTTAGCCTGTATCCATGCATGCGTCATGTTCATGAACGGGAGCCGTCAGTTGGGACTGGTCATCTCTATGCTGGCATGGCTTATTTTTTTGTTTTGTTTACTATAAACACTTTTAACATGCACACGTCTTTATTCATCATTCTCGCATGTATAGTTTCAACTTGAATGGTGTAACCAATATTTTGGTTTAAAGAGTGTCCGTGGAGTTTCTTGGACGTCCTTTTCCATAGGAACATAATACGCGTTGGAATGGGCAACAAGCTTCATCTTTCTGACTCACCGACTCCTGGACAGTTCAAAAGTGCCTGTAATTGGTTCAATTGAAATAAATACGTTCCGCCTTATTACAAAACAAGTTTTATATTTTGACATGGCTTAAACCATGGAGCCAGTTTTTGTAATAAGAACGTAACAGTGATTGAAATACCGTTCATTATACAAAACTGAAAACTTAGATCGGTACTAAGTTGACAGTTTTGTGTTTAGGAACTTTACCATAGTCGGAATAAAGTTCGAAATTCAATAATAGCTCCATGTTTTAAACCTGGGTCTGAAGATAAACCTTATTTTGTAATTAGGGGGTTTGAGTTTGAGACCTCAGTCATACTTAGTGTTTAATGGGTGTTTTTGACAAAGTGTTAAATCAGTTATGAGGTTGACTATTCTGTCTATGATATATACGTATCGGATAATATTTAACGCCAGTTTACAACGCGGAAATACCGTGTGACATTTCCTTTGATAAGAACATAGTCATAATAATTAATTGCAAAATTCGCACGATGGAATGTAATTACTTCCCTGAAATATGTCTCAGGAATGTTTCATTACCGAATTTGACTAATTTTCAGATGCTGTTCAGTCCTTTTTCCTACCACAGAATTTTCAAACATGAGATTGTGGGCTCTTCTTTTTTTCACTAATATCTATAGTTTTGAGGTATTTCACTTTCAGCACCGATTTCCACCGCATCTGACCGAACGGCACCTAAGCTATTCCATTAACGGCACCGAAACAAACATTCTTATGTCTAAAATATTTTAACAAAAATAAATGAATGAGCAATCTATTTTTTAAACTATCCTTCTCCGTAAACATATTCTGTGATTAAGACCTAATCTGTGGCGGAGGCAACGTTAGTCGTCCCTCGAAAGCGGCTGGGGTGTTAATACGATGTAAATGAACCGTAAAACTTTAAGGCTAATGGCTAGTAATTTAAGCTCACTGGATAGTACCCAGTAAATTTTCGATATAATTTTCAAAACGGCACATTTAATTACGTGGTATATTGTATCTCAATGTATGAAAGGTACAATGAGAGAGATGAGGTATTATTATGGTGCTTGAATAGGTTTTGTTCAAAAATCTGAATGAAAAAGCTGCCAAGTGATTCAGCCTTTCAGCCTTTCTTTCAGAATGTTGAACAAATAAATCTTCATCAATGTGAATACATCGATGAAGATTTAATAGTTGTTGTCAAAATTCACATTTTCCAATAAATATTTTCATTTCAATATTACCTAACCAGTAAATGAGTATCGGCTTTCGAAAAAAAAATTAAAATATTTTCAGCTTAACCTAGTTACGCTGTTAAGCATAACCCTGATAAAGTAATTGGACCACTCACCTCTTCAAGATCACGTAACAGATTCTGATATTGATCCAATTAGGAAACCCTTAAAATTGCCTTGGACCTTTGGGATATTCTATATTTTCTTCTTATTTTACCTGTTCAGTCCTTTCCGGTAAGTCAAAAGTTGCCCCTTGAGAAGGATCAAAATAAAGATCAACAAAACCAGCTTAAAGTTTTACTAATTCGGATTTACCCATGTCACAAATTCCCTGTTAAATTACTTTTAATTATAAGGTAGTTAATGTTTATTGTAGGTTCCAGCCTATTATTGTTAAGTGTCAATTCTATTCCGCCAATTTTACAATTGAGTGCGATTGCCCAAGGTCCATGTATTTCGTAACTTTTATTTATTTATAAAAAAAAAAAAAAATACAGATAACAGGGATCCATATTATGTTAGTATTACAAAAACAACTTATATTCTAGTGTTAGTAGTAGTTAAAGGTAGGTATAAAATAAAATAAATTCAATAATACACACTCCACGCAGAGTACGACCAGGCAAGAAAACATGTAACCTACCTGAGCAACCTCCGGATAAAATGCCGAATATTTGGATTATAGCTCTCCACCACAGCTCGCAGGATATAGTTGCGACTACCTCGTACTCTGCTCAGCAGCGACGCGGTTTTTTTACGAATTATCGCTTGAAAGCCATCTGTCTCAGCAAACATTTCCGAAGCGCTGAAACGGGGCAGTCGCAACAACATCCTGAATGCATTATTATATTGTACGCGCAGGGCATCCAGCGATCTCTTGGTGTAGTTGACCTATAGATTGCTTGTATAAAAGCTCTGACAGTAGGCCTTAAAAAGCGTAATTTTTACTTGGTCAGAGCACCGAACAAATCTACGGGCCAACATGTTACCTCTGACCGCTAAAGCCCTACGCTTCCTCTGTTTAACGGGAGCCCATTATGGCACTCCAACGACTAATTCACAAAAGCACTTACAGAGATTTAAATTTTTATTTTAAAATTACTACTGTGAACTTATCACTTAAAGGTGTGATTTGAGTTATCTATCTTAAACGCAACATTAAGGGCCGATTTTTCAATCTTCAGATAACTATTTGTCTGAGGAATAAAAACTGTGGTTTGACTATAAGCTTTTGTATAGAAAATATATTAAACCACTGCAACCTCTTTAGATTTATTAGAGAAAGTTATCTAACGCTTGAAATATCGGCCCTAATTATAACCTTTCCTCTGAAACGAAACACGTCATTTATTAGCACAATTAGATAAAACCTTAAAGCATGAACTCATTAATTCAAACGTAATACGAGTATCAACAAACTAAATTCTCTAAAAGAATAATGGAAGAGATTATCGTGCCTCTTGAAAAACATCGCCGAGTCGAGCTCCGAAGAGTTATTCACACAGAGTAATCTTTTATTTCCCGGGAGTGAACTGGGAGTCTTACTGTGGCGGAGATTTGCAGATTCCTTCAAGAGGGAAGCGAATCAACGTTAGCTTTGTTTAGGCGGAATTACCTCCCGGAGAGGGAAATGTTGTGTTTAAAGGTAAATGCGGCTGTCTTACCCAGCCGCTGATTATACAATATTTTAACATCTTTCGCTGGGGTAGTTAAAGTGTTGTCGGACGCAGCGATAATGCTCACCATTGTATTAATAATTGTGTCGCCAGCACCTGTAGCTAACAGTATTTCCACTAATTAATTCATGTAATTTATAACGCTCGGTGAAATATTCTAGTTAATGACGACACTGGTAACTGGATAACTTGAATATTCATTGATTTGGATATTTTATACTCGTTTCTAAGTAAAGCGAGGGTAAACATCGCTTTATACGATAATAATATATTCGTAATATTCCAAATTAATATTTGTATTACCAAAGCTACAAATTTTACGAGAAGATCGTTAAACTAAATTGAAAAACATTTTTATTGCAAATTACGATGGAGAATTTATGATTAAGGACTCAAATATTTTTTGCTAGCGTTAAAACGAATGAATAAGCTGCAAACTTAACAAACTAACTAACTAACAAAAAAACTAACAAACATTGTAAACAAAATCAAGCTTACAAAGCGCTTAATGGTAGAAAATCAACATGATAGTGAATGTTTTTACAAATTCACGGCTTTAATACGAAGCCTAAAAGGTAGCGAAAAAATGCTTTAAGCATTCAAATAAAGGCACGTCTGAACGAGTGCAACGGTTCGGACTTAATAGCCTCGTTACTTTCATGTTTCTGGTTCATAAACTATGCTCCCTTAGCGTAGTTCTGGAAACGGGGCATATCCACAGATGCCTGAAGACTACTCAGATCCGATCCGAATGGATATTGATGTCTATTCTAAAAACTTTGAGAGTTATTTGTGTGCATTTTGCAGTGTATTTATGTTTTAAGAGCGGGGTTTGTAGACTACATTACTTGTTGTGTGATAATTTATTGGCTTATATTATCTACCTGTATATGAATGGTTTACAGCTTTTGTTTAACTTGATAGTACTTTAATTTGACTGCAATCTTCTGCATCTAAATGCAGCATAAGAATTTTAAATAGGTACTCTATTTATTCTAACATCGTTTAGAAAATATAATCTAAAGCTGAAAAAGGTTGCTGTACCAACATCAAGAGATCATCATCATCATTTCAGCCGAAAGACATCCACTGCTTGACAAAGGCCTCCCCCAAAGGGGGGGTTTGCTATAATCGCCACGCTTGGCAGGCGGGTTGGCGATCGCAGTATGGTGTTAAAATGCATAGCTAACGCTGCTGCCCATTCTCTACTTATTAGTCCCTTAGTCGCCTCAAGAAATAATAAATGCTAACTCAATGGTAGGCACTTTAGTTGTATGACAAAAGGACACTCACACTGACAGCGGTAAACACAAAGCTTCCTAAGCCCGTAGATTTTATACAGGGCCAACCAGAATCACAATTAATGATGGTAACGCCCTATTACAAAAATCAGTGGCATAAGCCTACGTTTTGCGCCTAAGATTTTCATGTAGAGCAACAATAACGGTGATGCTACATTTCATAACCAAACAATAAATGTATTTTTCGGAAAACTGAATTCAGTTCAGTTCAATTCTTTCATTAAAGATTGGCCCTTTTAACGCTACAAGTAATTACGTACTCCTCGTAATTGCTATACCATCATAGCAATTACGAGGCGTACGTAATTACATGCCCGTCATGTGCATGTCATAAACAGCCATGGTCTATTTGTCCATATGACAGTTAGATAATTTCAACCTTAGTTAAGTTTTAATTTACTTGGAATTGTTGTTGAAAGTGTCTGAAGTGGTTGTGAGCAGGCCATGATTGTCGAAGGACCGATGGCCGGTGGAGCAGACGAGTCCTGGATTGGAGACCGGGTATCGGCAAGCGTAGTATTGGACACTCCCCAGCTAGATGGACCGACGACCTTAAAAAGGTGGCCAGACTGAATGCGTAAGGCAGAGGACAGGCTGTTGTGGTGCGGCCTGGGAGAGGCCTTTATTTATTTATTTATTCAAAATCTGTATTAACAATAACATACATAAAGTCTGCCAAACTGCAAAACAGTTTGTCGGCAGTAGTTCTCGTCTACCAATTAGATTACAAATTTTGAAAATTAATATGCTATAACTTAATTGTGCTAAGTAAATTATAAAATAAATAACTACAGTCTATGTCCAGCAGTGGACTGCTATAAGCTGAGTTGATTCAATTAGTTGTCAACAGTGATAAAGCAAAATTACATATCTAGGTATATACATTAAAATTCGAATTTCTTCTGTAGTAGAGTTAGGTGACCAGTACCCCAAGTGTAGTGTTTGTAAACGTAACTAGCGCGTTTGCGTTAAGATTTTTATCCTCACTCTTATACTCTTAGCATTATGATCCATCGGTCAAATTTTGCAAAATAGTTACGTTTACTCTCTTGCAAACTTACACTTGGGGTAATGATAATAAATATGAATTAATTTCGTGTTATCATCATAATACTCATACACAAAATACAATTTGGATTATTAAACTGTATCACTATGTATACATAGTGATATAGTTTAATAATCCAAATTATCATATATATATATATCCAAATAATCCATGTGTGTATCAACAACTAACAAGAACATAAAAGAGAAATACCGCCATGTTACAAATAAAGCAAATTTCAAAGGGAATTTCAGCTATTCAACTCCATATTATAATATCAAGAGGTAATATATGATTTCATTAATTTAATATCCAGTGTACCTGTTCCAATACAACGAATTAACAAGAAGTTCCAATTTACCTAGCTTATACCACTAGCAGGTGTAGACGTGTAGATTCTGGAATTCCGTCAATGAATCTACATAGGTATGTTTGAGATCTTAAATTAAGGAAATCTTATTACGAAATTCCGACATGTGTCGCAGGCTAAAAGCCGGGGCGGGGATCCGTGTGGCCTTAATGAAGGTGCTCAAAATTTATAACACCCTTAACCTTTTAGTTACTTTGCAAGTAAATTGGACCTCAAACGCGCTTACCTTAATGGGCGATAACTTTTGTATATTTTGTGTATATCACTGGGTGGAATGTACGCGGAATTATCTGCTCGCGTGATGCCTGTCAACCCATTAATGAAGTGCCGAATTTTCCGCGATGAGTCTGATCTCCGAAACGCTATTACAGTCGTAAAAAACCGGCCAAGTGCGTGTCGGACCACACACAATGAAGGGTTCCGTAGTTGGGATGAATTTATCCCAAGAACAAACTTAACATTGTAGTTGAAAAACATGATCCCCATACAAATGCAAATGTAAGTTTGTACGCACAATATTGAGTGATTTTAAGTTGTGCTGTCCATGTTATTTTAAGACCACAGACTTCTTATAGGTTGTCCTGTAATCTATGCGTAAAGAACTATTTTCTGTATTTTTATCAAAATTTTAGGCTCAGTAGTTTCGGAGATAAGGGGGGGAATGGTAATTTTTCATCTATTTTCCTGAATAATTTCAAAAGTATTATTTTAAAATTATAAAAAAAATATTTTTAATATCCTTAAAACAAGCCCTTTTATTTGATGTATCACTCAGTACAGTCAGCGAAACTTTTTTTAAATTTTCTATTTTGCCCCCCAAAAGTGACCTCCAAATTCAAAATTAATTTATTTACGTAACACGTCCGTGTTTGGGTCATAGAAGTTCATATGTCTACCAAATTTCAACTTAATCAGTCCAGTAGATTCGGAGCAAATCAGCTGTGACAGACGGACAAACAGACAGACAGACACACGAGTGATCCTATAAGGGTTCGTTTTTTCCTTTTGAGGTACGGAACCCTAAAAACCTACTGTTTCCGGTTATTTATAAATTGGACTGTCACATACAAATTAACAAGATATAGAAAACGTATATTCAATTTATTTCGTAACAATTAATCCGTGGTAACTGAATATTCAAATATATTATACAGGCGTGTTGTCAAGCGTGATATTGCTATCAAAGCCCATTATTATTGTAATAGGTATTAATTATTTAGATAGGAACACGAAACATAAAATCGTAATATAATAAATATTTATTTGAAACTTATACAAATATACAGGTACACGGCAATCTTACTCTAGGGAAACAGCCACTAGCTACACTTATTACCACTGTCAACTGGGTCCAAGAAATAATAGAGGCCAACCATTTACTTAGCATAATGAGCCTATGATTTTCCCACTGCTGGGAACCAGGCCTGCTCTCTGTGAGAGGGATTGGGCCATAATCCACCGCGCGGGCCCGGTGCGGGTTGGTAGAAGTCACATGTCTTCGAATTTTTGATTCCAGGACATGTTTTCTCACAATTTTATCACCGTTTTGAGTGCAGTGGTGATGAAATAATTTGCACAAAGTTAAGTGCCTGCTTGGGTTCGGACCTACGACCTACAACTCGTAAGTCGCGGTTTTTTCCACTGGACCACCACTGCTCTGCACATTTACTTACTTTCTAATAAAAAACAGTTTTATTAACTGACAGCACGGTTGGCGCAGTGGTTAAGCAATTGACTGCTGCGCTGCCTGTCGCGGGTTCGATTCCCGCACGGAACAAATATTTGTATGACCTACAAGTACTTGTTCCGGGTGTGGCTGTTTGTGTATGTGAGTTTAAATGTTTGTAAACGCACCTACAATACAGGAGAAATTCCTACTGTGGGGCAACGTTAAAAAAAATAACTCGTTTCACATTCATTTATTACAAAGCAAAAATATAGAAATGCTCGTTGACAACAGTATCTTTTTTATTTATTATTTATATTTTTCCATTATTTTTGTTCGCAACAACAAGAATAATGGAATAAATAGTAAAACGCAATGATATTTTATTAAACAGATACATTATGAGCGCGCAATCGTGAAGACTCGAAAACGTCCTAATTGGGACGTATTTGTTAGTCTGTGATGCCAACATTCGGTGATTGGTGGCCAGAATAATGTTTGTTTACATTCACACGCAATTGACAACACTAGCTGTCTCTTTTTTACAAGACTGCCCAAAAAAAGGAGTGTTATGTTTTTTCTTGTTGTTTTTATCAAGCCATCTGTTTTCTATCATTTTTACTTGTAGTGAAATGTAAAATGAATGAAAAGTGAGTAAGTTTTGTGAGTATATAACATATCTGTTTAATATAATATCATTGGTAAAACGTTTTTGTGTAGAAGCAACTTAAATCTAGCTAATGATCTTAGCTGTTATAAGTTGAACTACAGTGAATATAACCAGTACAGCAAGTCCTGGTTGGAAGGTAGAGGCTCCTCCGGTGACGCTGCTTATCCACTCGGTGTAGTTGGAGACTCGGGTATAGACTTCGGGGAATGAATTAGGCGAGCAGTTGTTACTCATTGAAAGAATACCCGCCAGTCCTCCGTTGCAGACTAAACCGTTTCCAAAGTCACCCTGTTAGAAATAGTATAATTTTTAATAACAATCACTAACTTATTATGACTAAAACCCACTAAGTACGGATTGCCTAGTAACTATGATAAAAACTCAACATGGCTAAAAAAAACGTCTTCCCAAAAAAAAACACAACAAAATGAAAAATAAGTTTAATTTCGGAAGTTGGTCTTTGGTTTTGTATTTTCGTTTTTTGCCACCGACTTCCGATATTAAACATATTTTTCACTATGTAGTGTTTTTTTGAAAGTAGGTTGGTTTTGTTTTAGTGTAAAAACAATAAAAGAGGTTAATCAGAAAAAATACTCTAAAAAAATCCATTCCACATTACATCGTTTCATAAAAAAAATATCCTTTAATTAAACTATAGAGACAACTTGGATACTTAAAGCCAAAAACGAAAAAACATAAAAACAAAACGAATGCATGAAAAAGGATTTGTAAAACAATATAGAGCGTAGGTTTTATCTTAGGGATACGCCCACCACACACGTCACATTTTCAGAGGAAAGTGCTGATCCCCAAATAATTGGCATAAAATAAGGCCGAAAGAAATCCGTGGGATTTGCTCACAACACACAAAATTATAACAATGCCTATTTAGACCTTGGATTCAATGTTCGTACTCGGTAATATCCGAAACCACCCATCCGATTTCAATGTAATTTTGTGAATATGTATGATTGGTTCCAGCTTGAAAGACAGGATAGTTTTGGACCCGTTAGGTGGCGCTCCATGCGAAGCAGGGACGGCTCGGCAGTTGATTTTATAAATGACACGGAATACGTTTGCTTTAATTAAATCCTTCGCTCCCATTTTAAATTAGCATTCTAGCCTTTTCCGAACCGTGTTTGGGTCAGCTTTCAGTCTAACTGGATGTAGCTGAATACCAGTATTTTGTATACAGCGAATGACTATCTGAACTCCACAATCCAGTTACTGGGTAACACGATACCCCTTGGTAAGACTGGTTGTCAAACTTTCGGGCTTAATTTGTAAATCAAACATATTCTTAAGGTGGTGTGTCTTTACGATTGGAATACAGAATATCTAGGTTCCCAAATATATATTTTGAATGAACACTGATTTAAACAAGAGTTATGTGAAAAATAAGTTTTCTATAGAAATTTTAAATTCCTCATAACTCGTCTTTATATAATTTTTCTTTTAAAATATATATTTGGCAACATAGATATTCTGTAATCCAATCGAAATAAATACACAAAACCTTAAGAATAATGTTTGATTCACAAAATATTTTGGTAAATATTAAGTTTGTATGTACTACGTATGCTACGCTGGCCCTTAAAAGCCGGCTTCGTAACGACTGTGAAATTTTATGAAATTGTGGTAAAAAAAATTGGTAGGATTGTATGTATATATATTGATAGTACTTACAACGCATCCAGTAGATATAATGTCGAAGGACGACGCACAAAGCATAGAAGGTAAAATGTTAGCGCCTCCTTGCACTAGATTGTATTGGAGAGTGCAAATGTTTTGACTGGAGATGTACTTTCTTGCATACCTCTGATTAACGCTTGCCTGAGGAAATAAATAATGAGAAAAATATTAGCGATCCTCTTGTTCTTTAAGGCGACGATAACCGACTTTAATTTATTTCTAATCTACCAAGCGTATTTTTCTGAAACTTTCACCAATTTAAATATAATTTAATTATTGATCTTTTAATATACGCGTTTTATTAAAATACCTTTTGTTTTTTGTATAATTAATTAATAATGCATCAAAATGGGGACCGTGCTCCTTGATCGGCGAGTCCTATTACTGGCTGAACGTACGACGCGTTGCGTGAGCTCAGTACAGAACACGTAAGCTAACCACTCAAGGTCACTGGCATATATCTGACTCTTAAGGGCCGTCTCATAGCTTTCGGGTCGACATTGAACCACCAGTTGTACGTTAGTCCAATTTTAATTCCCCATTAAAAGTAAAGCTGACACTTACTGATAGTTTCCGTAAGAAAAAGACAGCATTACTTTTAATCGGGAATTATATTTAATGGACTTACGTGCAACTAGCGGTCTGTCTACCTGATATATTAAAAAATGGAACGGAACTTGTCAGAAATTATCAGCCGGAATGTATAGGGTCGCTCCCTATTACATGGGACTTAAACATTATTGGTGAAATGTCGGTGTGCCTCTGCCTAACCCTTCGAGGATTACAGGCGTGTTGTTATGTGATATTTATGTTTATCAGCTGGATAACTTAACCGAATCTTATCAGGACGTGGTGGCAATACCTATCGTAGTTGTTTATTTTTGATTGTCTCGTCGGTCGAAATATCATAAAAGACATTTTTCAAACATTGGACTTCGGTCAATCGATCTTTTATGATAGATTTATTGATACGATTAATCGTTTCATGTTCTTTTACTGGAATCTCTCTTTTGCTGTAAACGCTCGATCGTGTGACCGATGCGCGGGTTTCACACCAATTTCGCGACTGACAAGAGTTGACTTATACTGGTAGCACACCTCCGCCACGAAACCATAGCAGTGAAACCACAGTAGTTCAATTTTACTGGCTCGCGTCATTTTCTGCTACATGAATCGGGTGCGAGTAGCGGAACATGACGCGAGCCAGTTTAATTGAACTACTGCGGTTTCGCTGCTATGGTTTCACGGCGGAGATGTGCTATCAGCGTCAGTTTATCATTTTCAAGTTCTGAAGTGTGTTATTATTATAATAATATGTGGGCGTCCAATCAAAAAGGGTCCAGCACCCTTATTACGTAACACAGTTTGAATCGCAATCGGAATGATTTTGTGAAAATATATTGCTAATCCATTGCTTCATATTGTTAGAACAATTTGTCTGCTCAACAACGCAATTAACTCAATGAATATTGAAACCGATTCCTACTGTTAGTGTGTTACGCAATTAGCCCGCAGTTCTCGGCAGTTTCCGAGCTAAACGCAGTTTTTTAAAGTTGCGTTTCGCGATTTCAATTGATTATTAATTAATGCTCAATTATCTACAAGTTTGCAATGCTTTTTCTCAAATCAAGCTTTGTTAAAGTTTCAACTTCAATGGTCTGATAAAAAAACGGGCCAGTTTTCGAATATTTTTTTAATCCTTATTATCAATTGACTATTCTAGATACCAAATCTAATCTTAACTCAATACCCCACAACTGCACCCTTTTTGCTTTGACGCCCATCTATATATTATATAACTAAGTTAACATACATAAAACAAACTCATTCAAAATAACATTAGATAGTAGGTAGGTCCTGTGGAGTATGATAAGAATAAGACTTACAGTAGCGGTCGAATTTTCACTACCCCATCCAACGACGACACACTGCGCATCTTCGGCGGGCTGGAAAGATGCGGGTGGCACTGTCAGAGGAGTTACCACCGTGTTGTTGAAGGGATTGTTGAGCTGAAATTAACATTAATTAACAATTAATAACAAGTTAAAGGCCCGCCGACGCACCAGTGCGTCTGTGTCCCCAACCGTCATGTCCCACCGACGGCCCAAACAGCTTAAACAAAGGATGTTTATGATCTTAGAAATCACTTGAGACTTTCTTTGTTTACATTGGCAGCAGGGGCAATAAATCTGGCTGCCATTAAGATAAGGACAGGTATTGACTTATGTCACAGGGCTCAGTCACAGGGCTCAATCGGTTAAGACACCATGTTTGCTTACATCATCTGCACAGCTTTTTCCCAACTATGTTGGGTCGGATTCCAGTCTAACCAGATACAGCAGAACATCTTTTTAAATATTTTTTACATACTTCCTCGACATAATCGATGAATTTAAAAAAAAAAATATTTTTCTTTTTTTTACAAACTTCACGGACATAATGTTTTTCTTATTTGACATTATTATAGGTACCTACAATTTTAATTTCAACAAGGTTTTATTATTTTAATCATATTTTATATTGTTTTTTTGTTAAGGTGAGGACGTTGTAGGCTTAATAGACTGTAGGTCTGTAGAACATGTTCTATTTTGTTAAGTACCTGGTACTTTTGACGGGCCTACGCTGTCCTCTCATACTTATTAACACTGTAATTTGAAAACATTGTAAAAGCCATTTTTTTTTAAAAGAGTAACCGTGGAGTTTCTTGCCGGCTCTTCTCCATAAGAAACGACCAATTGGAACCGTGCACCTAGCTTCTGACGTTTCATAAGTGCCCATGCAGGCTTATGTGAAAGGAATATTTTTGATTGATTGATTGACCAGTATTTTACATGGAACGACTGCCTAACTGACCTCCAAAACCCAGTTACTGGGTAATACGATTAACCCTGGGTAAGACTGGTTGTCAGACGTTCAGGCTTTTAACGACCCGTAACAAAAGATCCACATTCCGAGGCACGGAGGTCTCTTGGTATGTAAATATGGTCAGCCCATATACGGACCAACCGTGGCAAGCGTAACTTAACCTGGTCGAACGCCTCAGGCTTTCTTACAATTTCAACATATTCAAAGTGACTGACATCTTAAGATGCCACAACCAGTTGCAACAAAAGGGGGTCAATTTACGTATTTTAAGAGCGCGTTCAAATTCTAATCTCAATTTCAATCGGTCGAAAATACCCTTAATTTTCCTAGATTTTTGACCTAGGTTTTGAAAGTTTTTAATCACAGCATTATTGGGCCTTCTTCCGTGTTGACAATATCGGTAGCACAACACTATTGTCGTTGTAGCACATCACTGCTGTAAAACAAAAGCTTTTTATTACAAGAATCATGATTGCGCCCGCATGAATGACATTCGACCGCACATCGGTGGCAGGCCTCTCCATACGTTGGCCCCAATGTTGGTCCCAATACCGCTCACCTAACGTGTGGATCTAGAAAATTGCATTGGCTCCAACGTTGGTGTGATCGTTGGCAGTTGGACGGTGCGTAGCGGTTTTATAAAAGGAATCTACGCCAACGCTCGCGATTCGTCCGTACGTTGGCTGTTCAACCAACGTTACCACAGCCGGGGTAACACTGCGACCTTGCGCTGACCTAGCGTAGTACCGAGTTTCAATAGAATAAGAGGCCAGCTTATACCTACTGGTTTGGTAACAACTGCCGTGAGGCTTAATGTCCTTACATAAAATCTGGAAAAAAACGGATAAAATAAATACTATGACTGTATCTTTTATTTAATTCCAAACAAATATCAGAATCTCATACCGCTGTCCATATTTGTCTGAAGATGCGTCGGATCATTTTCCAGAGAAAATTATACGTTACGGAAGAGCGGCGACGTTAATACCGTCAGATATGTTATGGCCCTAAGTTTTTAAAATATTTTTTTAAATAGATATTATTTGAATACTTACAGCGAGAATAGCAATATCGTTGGCGTACGCAGGAGGGCCAGTGTAACTGGGGTGTACAGTGACGTTAACTACGACTCGAAATTGTTCAGGAGAAGTATCGTTGGTAAGAACAACTGAACCAGCAAACACCCTGTAGTCACTCGGAATGATTGGCGATGGAGCTACCCTGTAAAATGTGAAATATTCTATATAAATAAAAAACTTTTTGTAAAAAAAAAATTACCGACTTCCAAAAAAACACTACAAAGTGAAAAATAACTTTAATTTCGGAAGTGGGTGTCTTTGGATCTATATTTTAGTTTTTTGCCACCGACTTCCGAAATTAAAGTTATTTTTCACTTTGTAGTGTTTTTTTGGAAGTCGGTTATATTTTTTTTACAAAAAGTTTTTTAATTTATCTAAGTTACAATAAATAAAGTCAACTGCTCATCACCTTTTACAAAATATTGCTTTGCCCGATGCTGGGACGTTAATTTTTGAGGAGTTCTACTGCTACTCACCATATGCATTATGACGAGCATAAATTGCTTAGCAACCACAATAAAGTACCTAATCGAATCGCAAACCGTTAAATACTTATTATTATGTTGTTCCGGTGGCCATTTGTGGTCTCCATCATCAGTTCCACTTCACCAAATGGTGATTTTCGGGAGCAAATGCACGAGTTACTATAAAAAATACCCAAATCGCTATAGGTTTGCCTATAAAATTCGAGGGTTTTCCTCGATTTCCAGGAGATCCCCTCATCAGATTCTGATTTGGTGGCAATGGGACTACCTCGGGAGCATACCCTTTCAAACAAAAAAATAATTTTTAATAGTGCTCTATAATTGATGGAGACATCGGTGAACAAACTTAAAAAAAAAAGCATATACGGTCGAATTGAGTGACCTCCTTTTTTAGAAGTCGGTTAAAAATGAAATGCGTTTTGTAGCGCATGACTTGTGAACGGCTGAACTGATATGGCAATTTTTTGATACCCAAATCGCTATAGGTTTGCCTATAAAATTCGAGGGTTTCCCTCGATTTCCAGGAGATCCCCTCATCAGATTCTGATTTGGTGGCAATGGGACTACCTCGGGGGCATACCCTTTCAAACAAAAAAATAATTTTTAATATTGCTCTATAATTGATGGAGATATCGGTGAACAAACTTAAAAAAAAAAGCATATACGGTCGAATTGAGTGACCTCCTTTTTTAGAAGTCGGTTAAAAATGAAATGCGTTTTGTAGCGCATGACTTGTGAACGGCTGAACTGATATGGCAATTTTTTGTGCTAAAGTTTTCGCATTAAACCGAATGAGGTTTTCATTTAAAAAAAAATTGATTTTTGTTTGAACTATTGTTTGGACAAGACAACTTCTGTCGGGCCATATAGTTATTTATAAAATTAGCGTAGTATAAGCTTAGATACTGAACTAAAATAAAGTACTTTCCTTTGAACAAGGTGACTAGGAGAAAAATAAAATAAAACAGTTCATAAGTAATACGAAAGAAATAAAATGTTCTAAAAATACAGAAATAAACTTGAAAGAACAACGAAAACAGGAAAATCTAAGAGTAGGTATATAATAGTTTGTTCTCTTATCAGTTAATGTAATATTGGAGTACAACATACTAATTTGATGTATAAGATAAGTGAACGCCTAAACAAGCAGAAATAGATATCCGTAAGTTAATCAGATAAGTTCTCAGAATCTTCGCTAAGTTTATTAGAGACGCTACAAGATTTATTACTTCGAACTCAGTTGTGTCATCGACGTTCTAAGTTAATTGAGAAAAGGGAAATCAATTGTGTATTATTGAATAATGGCTAGAAGTTTATACCAGTCTATAAGGAAATTGGGAACAAGACAATCTAAGAAAATAATTATGATCATCGACGTAGCTTAGTTACTAAGCTACGTCGATGATCATAATTATTTTCTTAGATTGTCTTGTTCCTTACAGTTTTTGCAATTTCCAGGTCAGTGTCAGGTTGTTTACTGATCAAAGTATGATTGGCGTAACAAATGTGTTTTTACAGAATTATAATCATTAGGAACATCAGCACAACTCTTTTATTTAAAATTAAATGTCATATGATTAAAATTCTACTACTTTTTCTCCTAGCCTTCTCTGTCCTGCTCCTGGGTATTGGCCTCCCTCCACTCCTTCCATTTTTCAGGAACCCTAGCGTCCTACTTCCCGCTTTTACTGTACCTACCTATCTATTTCGCCAACTGTTCATAACTATTAAAAAATACTTACCCAGTGACGTATGTGGAAGCGCAAGAAGCTGTTGTCAATACATGCTGTAATGTTATCAAAACTCCTCCGCATCTGTGACCCCTGGTATATTGTGTCAATTGATTCATTTGCTGTATGGAAACCTGAAAGATATGAATATAATGGAATATATTTATTTTGTATAAAATATAGTACTTAGAATAAATAATTATGTTATAAATTCACAAAACAACCAAAAAATGTGCCACGCAGTAGTGGCTGCACACCCTCACTTTTCATTCATTTTACCTTTCACTACAAGTAAAATACGTCCCAATTAGGACGTTTTCGAGTCTTCACAATTGCGCGCTCACAACATATCTGGGTCTTAAATATATACACCGTGGCATTTTAATAGTCTTACAACGGCAGCCCACTTCATGTATCCCAATGACTACTAATAATTCATGAAAGTATTTTTTTAAATTAGTCAAATGTTAATAAATCTTTTTTCTTTCTTTCATGAATGATTAGTATTCATTGGATACATGAAGTGGGCTGCCGTTGTAAGACGATTAAAATGCCACGGTGTATAGTTTACGGTGTTCCCTTGTTTCGCAGACAGAAAATTCATAGAATTTTGTTTCGTAGAAAATGTTTCACATAATATTTGGTCCTTGTATTTTTATTTTGAATAATATTGTTTCAACGACTATTTAGTTGAATGAAACATATTTCACAGAAACACACTGCTACCAGAAAAGTAGGTTAGGTTAGGTTAGAACTGCGACGCTACCAGAAAACGAATCGCCATCAGAAAACAATTTTATTTGTAACAAAAATCATTGATTAAAATTTCTTCAAAGTAAGTATTCTGCGTCATTCTATGAAATGATATGGGATTTTTTTATGTGAAACGAAATTCTATGAAACTATTTTCTATAAAACAACGTACAACCATAGTTTACATTATCTTTATTTTGCATAAAATATGGTACTTAAAAGCTCTTAAATATAAAGTTATTATCTGTCACGGTTGTATCAGTCACGGAGTAAGTATCTTCCATCTACTTTGATTTCTATCTAACAAGATGAGAATGTTATCTTCGATTATGGTGTGAAGATAGTATGTTTTGACCTTCGGGCGTTCCCTACTAATACCGCCCATGGAAAACAAAGTGACTACGATTTTACGTGACTTTTGAATATACATATAAGTAGTGATAAAAAGTTTCCCCTTCTCGTTCAATCCTTGTTTAGGTTGCGCAGTATATTGCAAATCCTTATCACGTTTTCTCAAACAAAAATAATTTACAAAGAATCACGTTTTATTGATTATCAACACGTGATTGTATGATAAAGAATTACACTTTACAATTTAGTATAATATCTCTACAATATGGTAATACAAGAAAATTCAATTGGTGCTAACAGTCTAAACATTGGATGCTGAACCGAGCGTGCATCCAACAGCGCGCTATCTGTTAGGTATCGCCTAGTGGGAGTGAAAACGTGCATTCATCATAATTTCAGCCGAAAGACGTCCACTGCTGGACATAGGCCTCCCCCAAATAGGAGAGGGATTTGCCATAATCGCCACGCTTGGCAGGCGGGTTGGCGATCGCAGTATGGTTTTAAAAATAAAGAACGCTGCAGCCCATTCTCTAGTAAGTCCCTTAGTCGCCTTTTACGACACCCACGGGAAGAAATGGGATGGAGCTATTCTTTACGTGCGGCACCAAACGAAACAAAACGTGCATTAGACTGTTGTATTTACGCCAATGCTTGCAATTCTGGATTTTAGACCTTCCCATACATTAATAGCTTTCACATGTAAAATTATGCTTAGCTTAGCTAAGCTTTAAATGCGTAGTAAAACAGATACTATTGATAAGCCAAATGATTTATCGTTGTAACAGGAACCAAGCAATTAAATCATGGTGGCAGGCAGTTGGCCCATTGCCACATATACCACGGCTATGACCCATTAGCTCTAACAATAAATGAACGACAAAAGGCTAAGGTTCTGTAACTAAATTCGAATTATTAATTCTCTGGAGTAATCTGACATGTACTAGCTGTCACTTTGTGTAATTCAAATAAAAAAAAACATTTATTTCCATCCATTTAAGATCATAATTATGTTGCAGATAATGGTAATAAAATGGTCATAAATTTATTGTATTCTAGACTTTTACAATTATTATTACATAAACATTTATTTTACACATAAATAAATCTATTAAACTGAACGATCACCATTACAATATACAGGGTTATTGGTAAAACACCAATAACCTCTGGCGGGGTCATTGTACTCATCATTATGAACAACGTTTACTATGGGACCAAAACTAAAATCACGAAAAAAAAATCAGCTGTTCCCCACATTTATGTTCGCATAATTCGTTAAAATGTAGGGAACTACTGATTTTTTTTTTCGATTTCATGTTTGCTCCCATAATAAAAGTTGTTCATAATGATGAGTACAATGATCCCATAGGAGGTTATTGGTGTTTTACCAATAACCATTTTATTACACAAACTAACAACTAGCACAAATGTCAGATTACTCCAGTGAATTAATAAATCGGATCTGACGCAGAATGTCCCATTCGCACAATGTCCCATTCACACAATGCCCCATTTGGGAGCACCAGATCGACTTAACGCTTTTGTTTTGTATCGAAAATTGTCGAATGTCCTCATCGTCATCAAAGACAGCCTTATTCTACCACTGTTGACTAGATATTAGGCCTCATATTTTTACTGCCATCCTATCCTAGTACAAACTAGGGTGAACAATTGAAAGTGAGAACAAGCGAGTCTCATCCAGAAGACCTAGCTAGACAACTCAGTGGCAATTGCTATAAAAACGTTTAGTTCTATTGGGTAATAGCTTATGAAAATCCAATCCACAACAGTTTTGGCTTGTCACTTTGTCTAGGTCTTCAGGTCTTAAACTCGCCGTTAAACCTTACAATAATTATGTTATTTTTTTTTAATCTTTACTGATCATCATCACCATACCATGCCACCAACCATATTATTTTTAACCGACTTCACAAAAAGGAGGAGGTTCTCAAGTCATCTGTTTTTTTTTTATGTTTTTTACCTCAGAACTCCGTCGTTTACCTTTTGGAAGGGGCAACTAGAATCAATTCTATTTTTTTTTTGTAATTCTTGCCGTTCAAAAGTGCCTTTTATGTGCCTATTTGAAATAAATAATTTGACTTTGACTTTATTAACCGATTTGGAAAATTATTTTTTTATCTTCTCCTGTATGTTTATGTCAGGTACAAATCGCAACACACTTGGACATTATCCGAACTACTTAACTATACTCCATTCGAAATAAGATTAGATATTTAAATAAACCTTTTTTTCAGTCCAATCAAACGATTTTCACATCTATTGTGTTAGTGGCATGACAAATGGCAGCTGTAATAAACAGTTGGTATTGTAACCACATTTTTGCTTTTAATGCCATCCTTATGCCTACGGAACAGAAGTCAAAATCGGCGGAACGGACTGTAAAAAAGTTTATTTTTTCTAATCTTATTTTAAATGAAGTATAGTTACTTACTAAAATCATTAAGAAAATCCTACGAGCTTATACGGGACATTATAATACGATTGTAATCTTATAAGGTTTTGTAAGGCTTTCAGCACCTACAAAATTACTAATTAATCTAAGATTATCATCATTACCTGCATAATCTTTAGACAAATAAAATACCTAATTATAATTTTATCATTTAATTCGATACGTGCGTCTTTCTTTTGATTCGAACAACGAAATTGAAGACTTGATATTGAGAAGGGCACAGTGCAGGTTTTCACTAAGGATGTAAACAACAATGGCCGCTCGAAATTGTCTAAAAAGAATTTTAAGTTCTGGTGCCATCGATGTTACAAATAATTTTAATTTCGATATTCTCCCTCTGTTTTTCATTATTTTAGTATCAAACTGTACTTAAGGTAAACTGAGTAGTTGTATTGACAAATTAATTTATAAGTTAAAAATGCATAATTCTACGAAAAAAGGTTCTGCTTCATTCACCTATTACCTAATTTAAAAAAAATAAGTAAAAAAAAATCATCATCTAGTAATAAAATAAGTCTGGAAAAAATAGGGTATTAATACCTATTTTTTCCAGACTTTATAATTTTATTAATAAATTTGTATAAAATACTAATTGGCGATCGCAGTATGGTTTTAAAAAGCATATAGAACGCTGCTGCCCATTCTCTAGTAAGTCCCTTAGTCGCCTTTTACGACACCCACGGGAAGAAATAGGATGGTGCTAGTCTGTACGTCCGGACCACACGGAGTAATACTGTACCTACTATGTGTGCGTTTTTAATCAGTGAACCGCAGATATTGCGTAAAATTCCTAGGCAAGTTCAATGTTATCGGGATTGGTGTCAAAACCTCCGGTATAGATGTTTTGTTTCGAATCGGATATTTATTATGCTTGTAGATTTGTGGATGTGCGTGCACATCTTTGATGTGTGCGTAAAGGCGTGATTCCACTAAAATTGTGTTCAGCGCATTATTTTTTTCACAAACATTTTGTGCAGAACTCGAACAGAACACGTACTGAGCTGCAGATCCATTTCCACCGGCAAAGCTGTACGTAATTTTTGTAAGCGTACAGTGCAGCACATTTGTAAATATTTACTTGATTGAAAACATTTGTGCCGTACACAGGTGGAATAGTGCCATAAAGGCTGCTCAGCTAATACTTAGCACTCCCGAACTTACCCACATAGAAACAATTGGCACGTGCATCTTATTCTACATACACACACACAATCAAGACCAAGACCGACCCGTCTTTGTTAGATAAAACATCTAGTCATATCAGTGCATATCAATGAATCTGTCATTGATTTTGTCTTACCGAGTTATAGAATACAATCGCAACAGTCGCAAGCGAAAGCCTTGGAGCTCAGTCATAGTATAAACAAACTGATAATATCACAGAGTTCACGAAATATTCGATATTGCGATTATGACTTCAAGGTCAAAACAATATTAAAATAGTTTTTTTTAAATAAAATAATAAGTATGACAAAAATGTTTTTGGAGAACTTTAAAAAACACTCCTAATGTAGTTTTTTTGTTTATGCTAATCTGTTTACAAATCGATAATGTCGCTGATAAATGTGTACCTACATTATTTATCACTTACCTACGTGGTATGTGTGCTAAAGGTAACACTGAACCAAAATAACTCCTAAAATAAGTTTAAAGTGCGGTCATTCAGTACATATTATTTTTTTAGACTAACATTATTCATTCAGGTAGGTAATAAGTAGAATATAATAAGTTTTTACATGTACCGACACCATGCAAAATAAGTAACACACTTGGAATGAATATCCCTTTGACAATTTATTCAACAATATGTAGAAAACATATCTTTTTTAAACAAACAAATGAAGAAAAATTGTTGTATTGCAAAATAAAAGGGATTTTCATTCCGAGTGTCCGAGGTTAGGGATAGTAATTTAATAATAAATTGTAACGGCTAAATACTAGGATCGTAAAATTACTTACAGCAAATGGAAACTCATTTTCACTTGCTAGGAATCCACCTGTGATACGGCTGTCCGGCTGACGAGGTAACGCACTTGCAGCTGTTGGAAAAAAAAGAAGAAAATCGTTACTACTAAATTCATTTACACAGGTTGAATACAATTTAACATGTAGGTAGTAAATTGAAATAACTTATTCCCTACAAAAAGTTCACACAAATATTATGTCAGTGAGCCCTAAACGAAAAAAATGAAAGTTAGATTATAATAACTTGAGGTTCTGCCCGGACAACAAATTTAAATTTAAAAAGCAAGGCATAAAAAAGGCATTTCGAAATAAAAAACAAAAAATGATAATTAGCAGAAGTTGTCGTGCTAATAGGTTAAATTATAAAATGATTACCTACTATTAATAAAAATATATTCCCAATGTCCTAAATTTATTTAATAATGTTTGTATTATTTGGGAAGAGACTGGACCCCACAACACAGGGAATCCTAGTGTGGGGTTCAGGGAATCTGTGAAATCTAGCATTTATGGCTCATACGTAACCTATTACTTTTTTTTTAATGATGTGCCGTGTTTTTTGGAACTGAACTTTTTTTTTTAAGGTTCAGCGAAGGTTTGAGCGAAGGAAAATTTGTTCGGTAAGATCATTGTTATCTTACCGAACAAATTTTTAACCGAATTCCATAAAAAATAACAAATAAAATGATAGTAAAACACTTACCGCAAACAGCGAGCACAAAAAAGCACAAAATCTTTTCCATAATTTTAAATTAAATCAGAATACGAGTACTAGTAGAAAACTCTAATGACACACAACTTTCATAGAAGTGAGTCAATCATGACATAGTATCGAAAAAAATGAACAACACTATCTTATCTATAAGCAGAACATTTGCTATCAAATATTATCAAAAAGTATTATTATCGACAATATTGTAACATTGACCAAAAATATTTGGCACGCGTTTTCCTGTTCCGATAAGAAACCAGTGACTCACATAATACCGTTAAGAAAATAGTTGTCCGCTTATTATCACACCTCCAATCATCATCAAGATTACGATAACGATGTTCTAAAGCGGAACTAATTTTACAAACGCACAGCTCGTATGGTTCTATGAAACATTGCATAATTATCGCCAATTCAAAATTGGCATAGAAAATAAATATAATTATAAAAACAGAGTTACTTACCTTTTTTATTTCTAGCCATTTTGTCTTACTGCACTGCAACTAACCTAACTTCTCGATAAATTAACAGTGGCTCCAAATGGATGGCTCTACTCTATCATCATCATCATCATTTCAGCGGAAAGACGTTCACTGCTGGACATAGGCCCCCCCCAAAGGGGGTTTGCCATAATCGTCACGCTTGGAGGGCGAGTTGGCGATCGCAGTATGGTGTTAAAATGCATAGAGAACGCTGCTGACGATTCTCTAGTAAGTCCCTTAGTCGCCTTTTAAACACTCACGGGAAGAAATAGAATGGTGCTATTCTTTACGCCCGGCACTACACGGTCTCTCTCTATATACGCTTGCTCATATATTTTGCTGTTTAATGCGGGCCAGTCTTTTCAATGCTTTCAGTCATCTTCTCCTTACTTCACTTATTAAGAGCGTTTAAGTCTAAACCTCACAGACACACAACGCAAATCCTGAACCACTGGGTCTAGAAGCTTGAAAGCTAAGAAAGTATTTTTGAAAATGCATCCTTATAGGGGTTTCCGCACTTAGTCCTTCATGTGGACCATTGTGCGTGGGCCATGGCGACCGGCTGGCCATACAGGGGTTAGATAGGTGATGAAAGTTTGTATAGAAGATTATAATTTAAACCGATGAAAAGTCCATGAGATGAGATCTCTATATTTAGAGTATTTTATTTTTATTTACATACTTACGCTGTCATTACAGTGTCCCAATTCGGTAGTGTAGTTAATTAACAGTTCATGAAATAATTTACTACATATCCATGTCATACAAGATTTTCAAATTAAGCGTCAGGGGGACGCTGTCCAACAGCTTAGTTCGACCGCGCGGCATGCGGCACCGCGAATAAGTTGGGCTGCCACGCGCCGTCGGAGCTGCACGTACCCATCTGGCACACACAAGCTCATATAATTATTGTCTACGTTCTTATCCAAAGTTGGCTTATTGCTGTCACCCCAAGGTATAATAATCTATCCTGTAGACTATTTATTAATTAGTATAATCATTGGTAATTCCGTTCGATTAAGATTTTATCGCATTGTGCGGCGACTCGTGTAATGCTTGAGCAAGTTAATATCCGTTTATACGTTAAGTTCTACGTTCATCACGTTTCGTCTCGGCTTGGGAACAGTCGATTAATCAGCCTATCGGAGTCCACTGCTGGACATAGGCCTCCCCTAGGCTGCGCCACAACACTCTGTTCTCCGCCTTCCGCATCCAGTCTGACCCAGTCACCTTTTTAAGGTCGTCGGTCCATCTAGTTGGGGGCGTCCCACACTACGCTTGCCGATACGTGATCTCCATTTCAGGACTCGTCTGCTCCATCGGCCAGCGATCATTCGAAAAACATGGCCAGCCCACTGCCACTTCAGCTTGCTTATTCCGCAAGCTATGTTGGTAACTCCGGTTCTTTTCCGGATAATTTCATTCCTGATTTTTTCCTTCAAAGAAAGCAGTGCTCCAAAGTTTATACAACGCTTGGTTACTCGCATCGCTATTGTGGTAACGTGGCTTTAGTTTTGCTTAAAAAGCAGTCTCGAAGCTACAGTGCTTGGCAAGAGCGTCAGCTAAATACTTAAACTTACGTATACACTCAACGCGTTCTCGGAGCGACTTCCCGAAGGTTGATGTTGAGAACGCATTATACATGTGGTGTACATAATAAGCATGTTGGTATATGTACCAACCGCCACACGATCTTAGCATACGCGATGCGGTTAGTGATGTCATGTATTGCATATGAATAACCTGCAGTTATAACTACGAGATGAATCTGTGAAGGCCGCAGGAATCCGTTGGATGCGGGAAGCACAGACCGGTCGAAGTGAGGGTGCTTGGCCTCAGCAGTGGACATCTTTCGGCTGAAAACATTATGTATCTTTCAGCTCGAGCAGTTTGGATTATATATCGGAGGATTATTTGTTAGACCTCTATACTATTTTCAGGAAACTGATTGGTACTATTATAGGTATCTTGGAACTCTTACATCTACTACAATCTCTGAGAGAGAGATCCATTTTTAATTTAAGATTTATTTCACTTATCATTTGTATGTGAATTGAATCTTAGTTAACGCCATTTTTTAACCGACTTCTAAAAAAGGAGGTTACTCAATTCGACCGTATATATGCTTTTTTTATGTTTGTTCACCGATATCTCCGTCAGTTATGAATCGATTTTGAAAATTATTTTTTTTTTTGAAAGGGCATGCTCCCGAAATGGTCTGATTGCCACCAAATCAGAATCTGATAAAGGAATCTCATGGAAATCGAGAGGAACCCTCGAATTTTATAGGCAAACCTATAGCGATTTGGGTATTTTTTATAGTAACTCATGCATTTGCTCCCGAAAATTACCATTTGGTGAAGTGGAACTGATGATGGAGACCACAGATGGCCACCGGAACAACATAATAATAAGTATTTGACGGGTTGCGATTCAATTAGGTACTTTAATATGGTTGTTAAGCAATTAATGCTCGTCACAATACATAATATGGTGAGTGGCTGTTCTCCTGGTTCTTACCAGGAGAACTCCTCAAACATTAAAGTCCCAGCATCGGGAAAAGCAATATTTTGTAAAAGGTGATGAGAAGTTGACTTTAGGCTATTGTAACTTAAATAAATTAAAAACTGACCCACTAAAAAGTGAAAAATAAAAAACTTTTTGTAAAAAAAAAATTACCGATTTCCGAAAAAACACTTCAAAGTGAAAAATAACTTTAATTTCGGAAGTCGGTGGTAGAAAACTAAAATACAGATCCAAAGACACCGACTTCCGAAATTAAAGTTATTTTTCACTTTGTAGTGTTTTTTCGGAAGTCGGTTATTTTTTTTTATAAAAAGTCTTTTTATACAATCAAAATGACGGATTAGAGAAATCAAAATTTGTTAGGTACTGAAAAAAGAAATGAAACTTTGGCCCTGTAGGGTATCAAAATAAGGACGCATCCTCTCAATCCCGTCTAAAAATAAAAAGACAAAAGGCCCTTTTAGCGTGTATAGCACACAGAAATTATGTTAAAACAAAAAAAAAAAAAAAACAGGTTGTATTAGACGCTTGAAAGGTTATTTTTATTTTATATTTTTTTGTTACTGTCGGGCTTTTAATAATTATCATCTACCGCAGTATCATCCATATTTTTTAATTATTACATTAATCACAATGCCAAACATATGTTATGAGCCATTCGTGCAGCAAGTTGCCGTTATGGACATATGAATTAGGAATATCGGCCATTCAACCGAGTGATTAGCATTGCACCTGATTAGTATTGGCTCAATCTAAACTGTTCCCGTGTAGACCGCATGGTTTAAACCTCGTAGGTATTCATGGTAAGCTAAAGTTGCGTAACATAATTTTGTGCTGATGGAATCTGTTGTGCGGTTTTATAATTCTACACGTCCCGTAATCAAGGCCGTCGACGTCTACGATTTAACCGTTGATGTGTCCACGAAAAATTGGTTTAAAAAAAATACAATGACATCCACGATTTGTGATTTTTTTTTATGCGGGATTTCAAAAGAGTTTGGTGTGCTACGATACCGTCACGTTATAAAGGCTTCTGCAAACCGGCGCTACACGCGACGCGACATAAAGGCCCCGCGTGTCGCGCGACGAGCGGTGCCTTTGTGTCGCGTCGCGAGTCGCACCGGTCTGTAGAAGCCTTAACGTGGACGTGCACGTTGTCCTGGACAGAAATATAAAAGCGTTTTCACATTTATTATACACCGTGGCATTTACATAATTTAAAAAGCTAACAGTCATATAATGACGATAAAACGACTGCCGAAAAAGGAATGTAATTAGGGTTCGTCTATGTCTTTCCACACCATAGGCCTCTACCTACCTTCCAAGTACTATAAGACCAGGTTTCCTCTAGATGTACTCCTTCACCCATGTCAGTAACGTCCAAGATGAACAATGTCCAAAGTTCCAGGAAAAAAAATACTTGCAAATACTTTGGAGATAGTGTAATGATAATTTATAGTATAAAAAGTTTTATGATAATAATCAAAATTCGGAAATAATCATGGACTGTTGTTGCTGATGTGACCATAGATATAAGAAAGACTATATTTCTATGGATGTGACCTTTATTTATTTACTTCGTAAATGTAAATAAACAAAGTAGATAAGAAAGAAAATTTTAAAAATCTACTCCTAGGATTCACTGTTTTATTTGAATTGTTACTTATATAGGGAGGTATTACAAAATAATCCATGTTCAACCCCCGGGGGATTGAACATGAACATGGAAAACATTTAGGGGTTCAACATGGTCAGGGGTAAAGATTGAGGTTGAACATGGACGAAACCGGTATTACATCCTACTCGATTGATCAATGCATTAACTACACACATAAATTGGAAGTCACATATCCAAAAATAAAAACAAAATTATCTAAATTTTTTTACGCACTTCGGGAAATAAAAAAAACTACAGATATAAATACTGCATTGGTAACATATTACGCATATGCCTATGCATGGCTTAAATATGGTGTCAAATTATGAGGTAATAGTACAGACTCACCCACACTATTCACCCTACAAAAAAAACTTATTAGAATTTTAGTTAATATTGAACAAACGGATAGCTGTAAGCCCCACTTCCAGTAACATACAATTTTAACCCTACCGTGCCTTTACATCTTTGAAATCTGTAAATTTGTACGTAGATACCCGAAATTCTACACAAAAAGAGAAGACATACAAACTAAAATAACTTTGAGACATAAAAATAGATTAAACATACCTACATCCCGATTAAAAATGCACTCCTCAAGTACCTATGTCATGTCGATAAGAATTTATAATAAGTTACCGGATGAAATAAGAAATATAAATAAATACAACATCTTTATTAATAAATTAAAAATATTTCTATTAAACAAAAGCTATTATAATGTGAATGAATACTTGAATGAAAGACTTTAATTGTAATAAATACATTCTTATATATAAACATGGTGTGTAATTTTATCAAGAAGAATATTTAATTGAATATAACATGACTACTAAATACACAATTTATCTCAAATTGTGATACAACATGTTAAACTTGTCTTATTATTAATAACTTGTGACCTAAAAATATGATCTCTCTTTAATAATTTGTAATAATATTAACTACCTAAATAATATAATGCTACCTAAACTTATTATTATTAAGCAAATACCTACCGTTTTCCAATATTAGACTTATTTATGTTATTGTTATTTAATTCTATGTGAATGTAATTGATGTTTTCATGTATAGTTTTATTTTGATTTTCTTAAATTTTGGTTTTTAAATTTGTTTTAATTTTTCTTTTATTTAATTTAATTTTGATTTTTTTTAATTTTGTTTACTTTTTAATTTTGATTTTTTTTTTAATTTTATGTTGACTTCTTTATTTTATTTTGATTTTTTAATTATATTTCGTTTTTTTTTTTTAATTTTATGTTGACTTCTTTATTTTATTTTGATTTTTTAATTATATTTTGATTTTAACTATATAATTTTTGCTGTGCCCTGAAAAGGTCTACAACGGATCTTAGCTGTAAGCCTTTTGTTAACACCTTTTTTACCTTGTGGAACGCAAATAAATGAATATGAATATGAACTAAGAGCAATGCTACCTTTTCTTTTTAGGGTTCCGTACCACAAAAGGATAAAAATGGAACCCTCATAGGGTCACTCGTGTGTCTGTCTGTCCGCCTACCGCAGCCGTTTTGCTCCGAATCTACTGGACCGATTATGCTGAAATTTGGTAAACATGAATTTCTGACTTATCCCAAACACGAACATTTAACGTAAATTAATTAATTTTGAATATGGATTGACCATTCCGCCCTTATCTCCGAAAGTGTTGTGCCTACAATTTTGAAAAAAATACAGAAAGAATGAAAAGAAAAGAAAGAAAATACGTTTTTTTGCGGTAAACATGACGCAACAAAGAACATAAACACAAAAATAAGAAAAGGTTGGGGGAAACATGCGTCACATCCACGCAAAAGAAACATGAAACATGCGGCACAGAGAATAGTTCTATTCTTATGGCTTACAGAAAAACTTATATGAAGCTTATGGTGTTCAAATAACATGGTAAATCACTCAATATTGTGCATAGAAATTACTTACAGCCATGAAACTTTGTTTGAACATCTTTTTTTTTTCAACAAGTGTTAAGTTTGTTGTTGGGAAAATTCATCCAGACTACGGAATCCTTCATTGTGCATGGTCCGACACGCACTTGGGTACCTCTCGATCGTACGAGTATATAAAAGAGGTGAGTTTATGTATCTCACTAATATTATAAAGGCGAAAGTTTGTGAGTGTGTGTGTGTGTATGTTTGTTAATTCTTCACGCTCAAACGGCTGGACCAATTTTGATAAAATTTTCATGTAATCACTATGTATAAATTATCATCATCATCATCATCACATCACGTAAAGGCAAAAAAAAATTGTATGTGTGTGTGTGTTTGTTACTTCTTTACGCTCAAACGGCTAGACAGATATTCCCATGGGATCGAGACTTACGCGGGTGAAACCGCGGGGCGCAGCTAGTGTATTGCAAAGTCGCCGTTTGTGTAGGTTTCGCTGGCCGCTTAGTTTTTCTAAACTTTCGCAATTAATTTTGAAGCGGTTTGCACCATCATCTAAAGAATGATTCCAGAAGGTTTATGAATAAAAAAAATACTTATAAACAGTGTTATTAGACATGTTATAATAATTATTTATTTACCCTAGTGTAAGAGGCAGGGCTCACCATTTATTTTGATAACAGATTTCTGCAGCATAGATTATTATTATTCACTCTGTATTTACCTCCTACCACTAGCTGTTAATAATACCTTTTTGTTAACCAAGTTAATTAAGTCTGTAACCTTTTTTAGAAATAAATAAATTATTATTTACTATTATTCATTTTACACAAATTCATTCCCTAATATGTATAAGTGGGCAGAAGTTGGGTTTCGTGCAATGAAAACACACTGGGTGCGTTACACAGCGTTTATTGAAATCACAAATTGATACAATCACTACAAATGATAATCACTTTACGCTTTAAAAACTTTAGGTATTACAATCTACTAGGTATTATGGCCTTTGCCCTGCATTGAGACATTTACAGATTGGTATGATGATGGAACAAAACGTAGGACAGTTCCGAAGCGTCTTCACAGCTCGATCACCAGGATAAGAATAAGAAACCGACCGGAAACGCCCCGACTCTCTCATAGCGCGCCAATTCTAGTCTTTATAGTTGCCGCTAGGTGGCGCGCCTCGTCTTGTTGTAAACATTTTGCCGGATGCGACATATGTATATCATCCTATTTTGAAGATGTTAGCGGACTTTAACTCGCTGGTAATGAATCGCTTCATGCAGGTGTTGGTTTGGCAGGAGTGATTCATTACATCCGATGAATGTATGTAAATATTCTTTTTCAGTAAACTTAGTATTTAATTATTGTAATACGCTAACATAGCTGTTAAGTTTTACCTAGCTAACAAATAAATGGTTCACATTTATAACTATTACTAGCTGCGCCCCGCGGTTTTACCTGCGTAAGTCTCGATCCCATGAGAATATCGGGATAAAAAGTAGCCTATGTCTTAATCCAGGGTGTCAGCTACCTCCGTACAAAATTTTATCAAAATTGGTCCAGCCGTTTGAGCGTGAAGAAGTAACAAACATACACACACACACACTCACAAACTTTTGCCTTTATAATATTAATATAGAATATATTATGATTATGATTATTAGTGTGATTATAGTGTGAAGTATGGTGATAGTGTGATGTGATGATGATTATTATATTGTGATAGTGTGCTGAAGTGTGATAGTGTGATAATATTAGTGTGATAGTTGGTAGTAGCACGCACAGATTATACGCCGGTGGCGCGTACGTCGTTACTGACGAAACGAAGTGTTGCCATTGTAAATAATATGTATTATAAACTTTATCTAAGTAGTTTGTATTTATTTTGTTTCTTATTTATAATCTCACTGTATGCTGCACCGGTCGACGTCATCACGTCAACGCCGGCTATCGCTGAAAACCAGCGCTGGCTGGGGCTCTGTCTCGAATAGGGTCGCAGCATTATGCTGAGCGGTGGCCGTTTTGGGTGGATGTGACGCATATTTCCCCCCTACTTGTTCTTTTTGTATCTATTTTCTTTCTTTGCGTCATGTTTACCGCAAATAAACGTATTTTCTTTCTTTCTTCTTGATAGTGTGATGATGTGATGATTACCTTTAATCTTATCTTACTCCGGGACTTATCAAACGAATATTAATAATACAAGCCGTGGAAAAGATCCGCTATTATATGTGCTATGCCGTATTAACTTTGCTTCGAAATGAAAGATGGAATCCCAATAGGATGACTTTGTTTTTCATCTACTCGTATCTGTCTCTCAGAACTTTTTCCAAGAATTTTTTTCAGGAGAGGCAAGATGTACCCAATCTACCCAATAAATGTAAAATATTATATCAATGGCCTAGAAAACAGATGTTAGTAGAGAACCTGCACCATTTGCAATCATCAAAACACCAATTTTCCATCTCCTACCTTTTTTCAGTTGATACATAATCTTAAGTAATATCAAGGTCAAGACCAGAGATCTAAAGTCCATTATTAATAGATTTTCTTGCTACCAAAATAAAAAAGTATATGTCGGATCGTCAGGATTTTACTCAGTTAGATTCGGTCATCATGTGGGCAGAAGTTGGGTTTCGTGCAATGAAAACACACTGGGTGCGATACACAGCGTTTAATGAAATTTCAAATTGACACAATCTCTACACATTTTAACTTCCATAATAACCGACCATAACGAATCGAGTACAGTTCCGCGACGTCAAGTCCGATGCGATCAGACCAAACACTGAATCTTGAATGTCCTCCTCGCCGTCGGCTCAAAACATCACGACTCTGTAAAAGCGCGCCAGTGGTGTGGGTAGATGACGTCATATCGCCAGTAGTGGCGCGCTTGCGACTCGTTACGTGTCCGTACTAATGACCGGATCCGACATATATATTATTATCATTTATTTTTACCCGACTGCGGCAAAGCTAAAAAAGGGTTATGCTTTTGACCTGTATGTATGTATGTCCGTCCCTATGTTCTCTCGTAACTACTTAACGGCTGAATCGATTTTGATGAATGATACTCGTATCTCGTTAGATTTGTCTGCAGTCAGAGGCATCTTCTATAACAACCTCCGACTGCATGAGATTGTTTATAGTTTATATAAATCTTGTTTCTATCTTTTTTTAAGTTCACTTTTTACGCAGTTGGGTTTTTGTTATTTTATTTACTTACTTTTTTTAATAATGCAACTTCAAAAAAAAATTAAGTTTTTTTATTATTTTTGGCATTTGCAAATATTTCTGTTTTTCAGTTGTATTATCTGATTTTCAAGTGTTGGTAGTTAAACAGACTAAGTGATTCTATCTGATCACCAAAATTTTGCCCTAGAAAATACGTTGGCAGGTGTTTGACCGAATCTTTTAAGCGCACCTAATACTTTTATACTTTACCTAATAATGATAAAGTGTTCTTCTAACATTGTTCTTATAACGTTTGCAGTGTGTGTGAAGCTACAGAAGGCACTACTGTTTTTTTGAGTTTACAGTTATTTTGTAGAATGACCGTTGTAATGATGTTCCATCTCGACAACCGTCAAGCAAATATGACTCTTAGCCTCTTGAAGCAAGGTGGCATAGAGCACTGCACAAACTTTATCACTGTAACAACATAATTCACCGCCTTACATCCGCTAGCATCGACTCAGGTTCTCCTCTCAACTAGTATAGTTATTTCTTCTTAATCTGGGAAGTTCATGTGTCAAGTGTTGCATCGTCCCACCGCAAAGATAGTTCTTACCCTCTGTATAATATTATAGACCAGCTACTTCTTGCTTGCCTTAAAGAGTCAAAACAGTTTCTAAAGACATACGCCTCCTCGGTGGATGAGAGATGCGAACTGTACACAAACCCCTCGCCTCTCTCGCACACTTCATCAATCTGGAAGAACATAATGACCTCTGGACAGGAACTTCAGTGACCAAGACGGAAAATATAAGGTGCTAACAAATTAGGTACCAATACTTTTAGAGCTGATAGTACTTTTCTCTAGGACTACTCCTTTCACTTAAGTATGAAACATTGAAAAGTTTATGTTACTTTTTGGAGATAATTAGGGAAACAACGTTACTGCGTAAAAACACCCTGTTAATAGATAGTCAACAATCCGTGACTAAGTCCTCTTTGACGACGATGTTCACTTGACAGAAAGTGTGTCTTGTCAGTTAAAAGCACAGGATGATTATGTTTGGGCGAAATTTTAATTTATTTATTTTGTTCCGTAAAATAAAACAAAAATATTATGTAAACAGTTTTTTTAATTTCTATTTAAAGTTAATTGTTTTGATGTAATGTAACACCTCTTAAAATATTGGTACTTAATTTGTTAGCACCTTATATAAAACCATTTGCTCGCGAATCGCGGATATCAATAAAATTCCAAAACCAGACCCAAAACTAAAAACACAATAGCAAAACTGGTTTAATGGAGTATAATTATCATCAAACCATCCCAAATACAGTGTGATTGTGGAACCCTGTGAAAGCCTTCATAGGATACATTGCTCCTTCTTTTCTGCCAGTCATGCACGACTATTTGAACCCAGCAGGATTTAAATGTAGCAAACGACAGGGCTAACCAGTCTGTGTACATTATTCGTCGAACATCAAGTAAAAAAGTAGAACAAAAATGCTTTGTTACAAATAAAGAAGTAGATGAAAGATGTTGCGGTCATTTATTAAGTCGATATTCTTGGCATATTTAGACCCAAGGCCACTGGCATCGTGCTTAAAAGATTCACTTTTAAGCACGATGCCAGTGGCCTTGGGTCTAAATACTAATTAATGGATGGATAATCTGTAACTTTTCCCCAAACAACATTCTACCACTTACCACTTATCTCCTCTTATCCTATCTTTAATCATTATTTCCCCTAAATTCTTGATAATTAACGTTGTAATTGAACTTAGTTGCAATACACAATAACGTTAAGGGAACACTGGAATGCCAATACAATCATAATACAATCACAAAAGTAGTGACTGTATTTTTTTATGTTATTGAATTTTATTTAGAATAGGTACCTAATAGATACTAATATTATATTTTCTACTCATGATAATACAGATAAGTACTCTACATAATACACTTAAAGTCACAACAAAGTACCCAGAGCAACATTTTCGTACAAACGAGGTAATTTCGAAGCCTCGGAAACCGTCAGGTAACGATTAGACAAGCCATTTACACCAGAGAGTGTGTAGAGTTCTGAGTGTTCGGATTTCTATACATTTTGATGCAAATTTTGAGGGTTTTTGTTTCACGGACAACTCTGGTATGGAATGTTGGTTTGATCAGTTGGGTGCCCCTTCCCTGGTACCTCATTAATGGCAAAACTATGTACTCGTAAATGTCTAATAACTGCTCCCAAATTACGATGTTTTTTATTAATTTTATTTGATCTTTTTTACAAACTTCACTGACATAATGTTTTTCATAATTGACATTATTATATCTACAATTTTAATTTCAACAAGGTTCTAACTTTTATTATTTTAATCATATTTTATATTGTTTTTTTTGTTTGTTATTGTGAGGACGTTGTAGGCTTAATAGACTGTAGATGTGCAGACCATTATCTATGTATTTTGTTAAGTACCTGGTACTTTTGACGGGCCTACGCTGTCCTCTCACACCTATTAACACTGTAATTTGAAAAAATTGTAAAAGCCAATTTTTTTTAAAAGAGTAATCGTGGAGTTTCTTGCCGGCTCTTCTCCATAGGAAACGACCAATTGGAACCGTGCACCTAGCTTCTGACTTTTCATAAGTGCCCGTGTAGGCTTATGTGAAATAAAAATATTTTTAAGTTTGATTTGATTTTACCTCCTCTATCCGTACTCTGGAAAGCTGATATCAGATCTCATCCGAATCCTTACCTGACGGAGAACTGAGGCTTAGAAATGACCTCGTTTCTATGAAATGTTGCTCTGGGTACTTAGTTTTGACGGTAAGTGTAGTTAAATTATAAAGACACTATCACTGTGCATTTTTTTTTAATAGCGTGTTATACTTTCAACTTTAAAACTGCTCTTCTGCAAAGTTACCATAACTGCACATAAAACATCTGTCTTTTAGATCATCGATATTACTGACAGCCTCGTTGGTCAAGTGATCGCTAGCGTGAATGCTGGATATTCTACATGGGTTCGCAGCCCATATTATTTTGCAAATTTTAATTCAAGCATAAAAAAAAAACAAAAAAAAAAAACAACCGTCTTCCAAAAAAACAATATATAGTAAAATATATCTTTAATTTCGAAAGTCGGTGACAGAAAACCAAGATACTCGTACAGATCCTAAGACATCGACTTCTAAGACGGTTGTTTTTTTTTTGTTTTTTTTTATTCATCCTTTTTAGTGGATTAGTTTTTAATTTACCTATGTTACAATAGCCTAATGTTAACTGCTCATCACCTTTTACAAAATATTACTTTTTCCGATGCTGGGACGTTAATTGTTGAGGAGTTCTCCTCCTTCTTTTGAAATTCGGTTAAAAATGCGAACGTAACTCTGTCTGTCTGAATGTTATACCACTGAACCGATCGTTATGACACGTATAGGTAGACTGGAACCTGGAGCAGGCAATGGGCTAGTTTTCATCCTGGATCATCATCATTTTAGCCGAGAAACGTTCACTGCTGGACATAGGCCTCCCACAAAGGAGGGGTTTTCCATAATCGCCACGCTTGACAGGCGGGTTGGCGATCGCAGTATGGTGTTAAAAATGTTAAAATGCATATAGAATGCTGCTGCCCATACTCTAGTAAGTCCTTTAGTCGTCTTTTACGACACCCACGGGATGAAATAGGGAGGTGTTATTCTTAACGTCCGGCACCATATAGACTATCATCCTGGATACTTGTACTTAAAAAAAACCGGCCAAGTGCGAGTCGGACTCGCGCACGAAGGGTTCCGTACTATTATCTATATAAACGACAAAAAAATCACGTTTGTTGTATGGGAGCCCCTCTTAAATATTTGTTTTATTTTAATTTAACAATTTATTTTTATAGTGAATATACAACCTGTTTTTTTGATATCCCATAACTCTAGGGTTATATTCTGTAGGTAAAAATAATACTAAAACTCCTAGAATAGGTGGTCCAAAAATGCATCGTTTCGGAGATATCATCAATCATAATTAAATTAGGTCAAAAATTGTCACCAGTATGACGAATCTTTACTTTTGCGAGGTTGCCAAACTTCGCAGTAGTGTAGTAAAATAAATAGTAAATTAATAAAATATGTAGGTATGTTGGTATCGGGGCTTCCCGGCGGCAGCTAGTGAAGGGACGAAAGAAAATGCGACGTTGTCATATTTCACGTAAGGGTGTTTTACATTTATAATCGTGACTTTGACGAATTATTTTGTATGAAAAATGAAAAAAATAAATAACGAAGGATTGGAACATAACTCATATGCCAGTTGATTCTTTGACATGGCCTGCGCCACGCCAATCTTACCCTAGAGTTATGGGATATAAAAAAAAACACGTTGTATAACTAAATATTCTGTGAATATTTCAAGCGTCTACCTGTTGCAGTTCTCAATAGAGCAAAAACGAGCTAAAAAATCAAGTTTGTTGTATGAGAGCCCCGTTAAATATTTATTCTATTCTGTTTTTTGTATTTGTTGTTATAGCGGCAACAGAAATACATCATCTGTGAAAATTTCATCTGTCTAGCGATCACGGTTCATGAGATACAGCCTGGTGACAGACGGACAGACAGACGGACAGACAGACAGACAGACAGCCGGCGGAGCCTTAGTAATAGGGTTTCTGTTTTACCCTTTGGGTACGGAACCCCAAAAACCCGCAAACGAAGTCGCGGGCTAAGTAGTTTATAATAATGTCTTTTCGTTGTCTTGTCCTCTAGGACGTAGGTTTTACAGCCGGATACCAGTGAAGGTGACAATGTTTGTTAAAATCTATCTTTGACTAATCATTAGGTACAATCATTTCTAGATAAATGACACAGTCACTCTATTCAGATTAGTATGACGATGATGAATGATAAAGTCGTCATTGTTATTCGAGTTTATCAATTTGGAAATCACGTCGTGTGACGTTACTGCTTTCCATCCTTTTCACAGCCAGTTCTGTGACCCATTTCAACAACATTATAACATAACATCATGGCTGTAATCCTCAAAGGGTTAGGCAGAGGTGCACCCCTATATATATAAATGTACTCTGTGTACTCACCAGGTATGTCTAAGTACCATGTACCTAATAGGGAGCGAGCCGGTTTTATATACATAGTTATTGACATTGCTGAATATTATAGGTATAAATATTCACTTTGAAAAGTATTTTATTTATTACTAATTACTGTGAATGTGAGTACTATGTGTGTATTTTTTTTTGTTTTTCCTTTATTCTTTCTTTCTCAATTAGTTTTAAATGATGGTCTGACATTTTCCAAATGTCTTTTCTTTGTTCGTCGAATCGTTGAGCTCCTTAAGTTTTGAGTTGAGCTGCATGATTACTGAGAAATGCTTGCACTGATTGGACAGATCTACTCAAATTTGTTTGGTTATTTCCTCAAACATCTATTTCCGACACGGACCTACATGGTCCTCACATGATCTGACCAAGATTGTCTGGACCTTAAAAGAGAATTTGACCCCTGAGTTTGTTTCGCCATTTCTTCAGATAGGAAATGTCGACTCCATCTTGCTTATTTTTTTAACTTATAGGTAATATGACGTGTAAAAGTGATTCCGACATCCTATTTACAGAATAACCAGTTTTATTTCATGAACGGGGCACAAATTCAGACTCCAGGCTACTGCTGAGAAATTCTCGACGCAAAACCTCGATAACATATTGAAAAACCCAGTAGCGCTTGCGACCACTAGACCAACGAGGCAGTAAATTTCTACAACATATTATAAAAAGCAGTACCTAAATCGCACTAAATTCAAAATTAAAGCTCAATTTAGATACTTTCCGAATTTCGTTTAAAATGGGACAGAATGCGAATAATGTAAATGCATCCAATACAACTTAGGCATGGCACAGCCTCTGTATACGACCACGCTCGTTCGTTCGTATCGTACGTTAACGCAAGCGACCGCAGTTTTCCGTAATAATCCTTGAAATGGGTTCCGTAGCGCGATTTTAAGGTTTATGCGTGCGTTATCTGTTTCCTTGCTACGATTCGCTTCGGAAAAAGCAATTTCTGTGAGGTTCTTTCTAGATAAAAGATCAGCATTATTGTTCTAATATTGTTATTACGTTATAGGAGATTACCGTGAAACTTGAATATTATCGTATCAGATCTTTATAGATGTGTAACAGACAGCTGTGCTGCTACGGAGTTTGTTGTGCCACTTCTTCTTCCTAGCTAAAGCACTAGGAAGTGGTGTAGGGTGGGCGTTTATGGGGGACTGTAATATGTAATTTTGAGGTTCGAAAAGTGCTGATTCTCAGCCCAATTTGAATAAATGACTTTTGATTTTGATTTCTAACGAATATTCTTTACGACAGGAGATACAAACTCCTGCAAGCTTAATAAAATAAACAGTAGCATATCAACGTTGCAAAGATTTCTAAAAAGAAACACAATGGAACGTTTCATCGATTGTAGAATGGTTTATGTATGTGGAAAGATCTATTTGGTTCACTTGAATTTGTATCCTAATATTTAGATCAGCCGAGATCCCATTTATTTTTATTACGGGTCTGATATCAGCATACGAATGTGTAACAAAAAACGCAATAAGATGTTTCTCTCGCTCCGATGTTACTATTTTATTTTTATTAGAGATATAAGGTTTTATTTTCAATTAGAAAATTATCTCTACTTGTTTTCGGATCTGTTTTATGTAAAAAATGATTTGCAGAAAGAACAATGTTTTATACCGTAGATATCAACGGTATAAAACAATTTTCTTTCTGAAAAAAAAAAGAGTAATTTTTTACATGAAACAGATCCGAAAACAAGTGTAGATTTTTTTTTTATACCGTAGTTATCAAGGTTATCACGAAGGCGATCGGCGGCGGCAATCTCTCGCGTTCGGCCCTGGTTCAGGCCATGGTTCGGAGCGAGAGTGCATGGGAGGCCGTCACCTCCTTCTGCGAAGCAGTAATGCTTGCGAAGGTGGAGGCGAAACGCGTGAGCGAGAGGCAAGGTTCGCGCCCTCGCGCCCCTAGTCGCCGCAGGAGACGCCCCGGGCGTCGGGAGTCGCAAGCCGATTTCCGGCCACCCGTAGGCGCGAGCCTGCGGACGGTGAGCAATGGCTAGCTCGCCGTCCGATAAGGACCAGGCCCGGGTCGACGGCGTGTTGTATTCCACGCGTGCCTCAAAGAGTTGTCAGCACCAACTGACGGGATCCGTTAGGGCCAATGCCTGCCAGGGTTGCGAGTTTGTCCGAAAGGGATATCGTGGCCCTGGCACACAGGCAAATGAAGGAATACGGGTGGGTTTTAGTCAGTTAAAGTCTGACACGCCCTCCCGCTCCCCCCAGAGCAGGAGAAGTTATTTGATAATTACCCACCCAAAAAAAAAAAGATATCTACGTTATTAATTATGCATCAAAATCTATATTCTATGTAGAAATGCAGTGTTCAATGACTGCGTCTAACCGGATGCAGCTACTTCCGGTTAGACTGGAAGTCTACCCAACGTAGTAGGGAAAAGGCTGGGCTGATAATGCTAATAAAAAAGTAGGTACTCCACATCATTAATAAATGTTTGTACACACGCTACACATCAAGCTATACATTTCCAGTATAAGCTTATCTCGCATTGTGTAGGATTTCCGCAAAATGAGAGGTCAGCGTATAAAATAAATGTATAGCTTGATGTGTAGCCGCACTGAAAAAAAAAACTTTTTACAAAAAAATAATAACCGACTACCAAAAATAACACTACAAAGTGAAAAATAACTTTAATTTGTGAAGTCGGTGTCTTTGGATCTGTATTTGAGTTTTTTTGCCACCGACTTCCGAAATTAAAGTTATTTTTCACTTTGTAGTGTTATTTTTGGTAGTCGGTTATTATTTTTTTGTAAAAAGTTTTTTATTTTTCACTTTTTAGTGGGTCAGTTTTGAATTTATCTAAGTTACAATAGCCTAATGTTAACTGCTAATCACCTATTGCAAAATATTGCTTTTCCCGATGCTGGGACGTTGATTGTTAAGGAGCTCTCCTGGTAAGAACCAGGAGAACTGCCACTCACCATATGCATAGTGACGAGCATAAATTGCTTAATCGCAACCCGTTAAATAGGTACTCATTATTATATTGTTCCGGTGGCCATCTGTGGTCTCCATCATCAGTTCCACTTCACCAAATGGTGCTTTAAGAGAGCAAATGCACGAGTTACTATAAAAAATACCCAAATCGCTATAGGTTTGCATATAAAATTTGAGGGTTTCCCTCGATTTCCTTGGGATCCCCTCATGAGATTCTGATTTGGTGGCAATGGGACCACCTCGAGAGTATACCATTTCAAACAAAAAAAGAATTTTCAAAATCGGTTCATAATTGACGGAGTAATCGCGTAACAAACATACAAAAAAAAAAAACCTACAGCCGAATTGAGAACCTCCTCCTTTTTGGAAGTCGGTTAAAAAAGAGTGTTTGCTTTAATAAACATCTTGTTTAATGTGATCACGCATCTTGACTCCATACGAGCCTAACAAGATCTTGGTTTCTGCTAGCTAGGAGAACTTTGTTAAATTATCATAGTTCCGTCAACTAAGTAATTAGTTAGTTTAATTACGGGCAGTTATTTAATTTAACTCAAATGTTGGTCAGTTTAAGAATGATTTAATGCTAACAAGTTGCTTGTTACCATCAACTAAAATTATTATTAGATTTAAAAAAGTGAAGAAGTAAAATCAAACAAAGCATGTATGATGTAACAAAGACCGGTGATTATTCTGTACATGTCACATTTTCGATATAAGTAAAATGAATTTGTTCTGGCAAATATGTTAACTTGTTTATAGTAAATAAATAAATAGTGATTCCAAACATTTTAATGCCAACTGAGAGAAAATGTATCTTAGTTAGCTCCTTCAGTGCGTGTGTGTTTCAATTAAAACTCAGAAAATTAATAGTTGTATTTCCGGAATAGCAAAGCAAAACTGAGTAGGTAGGTAGTTCATCATCATCATCGCAACCGAAAGACGCCTCCCTTAAAGGGGGGGGGGTTGCCATAATTGCCAAGCTTGGCAGGCGGATTGGCGAAGTATGGTGTTAAAATGAATGGAGAACGCTGCTGCCCTTTCTCTAGTAAGTCCCTTAGTCGCCTTTTACGACACCCACGGGAAGAAATAGGGCGGTGCTATTCTTTACGTCCGGCACCACACAGACAACAGACAGGTAGGTAGTTATCAATATTTTTATAGATGATACAATATTCATGAACGTTATCATATCACATTCATTTACCAACCTAGTCACTCAGAAAGGGTTCCGTGATACCAAGAGTGCGAATTTAATTAGACCAATTTTATAATTTTGCACTCCTTGCCGTGCATTGTGACAAATATACAGAGTGGCCCAAAAATAATGATCACGTCATGCTCTCATTATTGGAAATGGCATTGATTTTATGTCATCGTATCTTTGATATTTATGCAATAGACAAATTTAAAATTGATGCCAACGAACTATATAGCGCTATACTTTATAGATCACGGTGTAAGCACTATACTTGGACTTTTAATTGTATTCAGAATATAGACAGCTCAATGCAAAATAATGTTTCCATACTACATAATTAAATAATAGTGTTCGGATAGTGAACGAATTTGCGAAAAAAAAAATTATAATAGTAAAAATAGTTGAATTTGAATAAATCTAAGAAAATCCTTGTGTTTATTGAAATGTTGCATAACATCATTTAAAAGTCTTTTGTCCTTTTAATACGACAAAATAACGCTTTTATTTGTAACTGCACATGGTCCAGCGCAAAATTATTTTCAAATCACTGACTTTTGATAAACATGAAACCGGTCATTACTCATTGTTTAAGTTACAACAACAACAAACAATTTGTTTTTAAGTTTGAATGATAGAAGAATGGCAGTTCTTTTGTCGCTTAATTTCTGAAGCGTTCATGAAGTATGTACAGTCGGCAGCACGTCAACTTAAACCTTATACATATTATCTATAACTACGACGTGGTATGAAGTGTTAGAAAGAAAGTATCCTTGGCATAATTGGTGGCTTTGTATAATATTTATAAATTATAAATAATATTTCTATTTTAGGTACTTATACCTAAAATAGAAATATTATTTCAGGTAGGTACTTAAAATAAAAAAAATACGAAATGATTACCTTTCATCTTAATTTTGTCGAGATTTGACAGATTTGAGAAGGGACAAATTTATCGGAAAAGGCAGTCGGTCTGGCGAAGGCCACGCGGCCTGGTTTTATCTGTTTACGCACGGTATCCTAAAAAACAATGTAAATCCCCGATAAAAATATTGATTCATACGTCCCTAATAATTAGATAAGATTGTAGATACCTATATAATGTAGCCCAAGATTACCAACATAATCATCAGTCATCTAGTAGTAGTGTCTTCCATAGTGTTGAACGACAGTTAGCTGATCTTGTTTTTTAATAAAACCTATAGTAGTATCCGCACTTAAAAAATGAACAACTTTGTGATTTTATTTGTGTTTGCTCTTTGCGGTAAGGAGATATATAATTATGTATATAAATAAATAATAATATTTATACATAAATAATAGAAACATGTATGTTTCTATTATTTTTCTAAAATATAATTTAATTTATACAAAAACATTTTTAAGGTCTTTTGTCAATTTTCTTCATTGGTGCGCAAAACGAATCTCATCTTAATAAGTTTCACTTATCACATAATACATCGTATTTATATTACCTAATATTACTATCCATTTGATAAACAGGCACATCAAGCACTTTAAATGTTGAAAGGACAAACAGAATAGTTGGAGGATCCCCTGCAAATGACAACCAGTTCCCATATATGGTGATTATATTTTTTTACTATGGCCAGGAGGAGCCAAAGCTATAAATAGATCTATCTCTACTATACATTCAACATTAGTTTTGGTTCATTGAAAAAGGGACATGGTACTCATAGATGCGAACTAATTTCCTTAAGGGATCAATCCTGAAATCTGAAATTACTAATTTACGTTACGTTACACTTACGTTTACACCATTTGTGTGCGGAACCCTAAAAATGTGTCGAGGCGAACAAGAGATGCCAAAGCTAAAAACACTGAAAGAAATGTTTGCATAAGAGCCCCCGCATATTATGGCCACCAGTCGCCGCTACTAAACGCGACCACCAGTGGTTCAGTCAGACCGCTACGCGCCGCCACCAGTGGTAGCCACTGGTGGCTGGATGCATTCAGTACGCTGCTTACAACAAGACCTGAGAGCGGAGAGAAGAGAGGAGCGGGGAGAAGCCGGCGGCTGTGGCCGTATGTGCACACGAGTCGAACGACAAAACGCGGCCACAAGTAGCGTAGACTCCCGCAGCTTGTGGCTCGGACGCGGCCACTCAAACGCTCGGTGTGCGCCGATGACTGAAAATGAATGGAGAAACGCGTCCGCAACTTGTGGCGGCCACTAGACGTTCTAATGTGGTCGCCACTAGTGGCTCAATGTGGCCGGCTCTTACTGTAACAACATTTTGATTACTGCTTACACAAAAATTGTGAATTGCGAACTAGGTGTTATCTGTTACACAACCCTGTTTTGCTATTAAAACATCAGTTTTGTTAAATGTAAGCAAAGTTTATTTCCTTATAACTAAAGTTGAGTTATTTTTGAAGTAACTTAATTAGTTCGGCAAATTATTTATTTCAGTGTATATCTAATGTTTATTAGTAGAATGAAATAACCCATTTTTTGTATTCTTTTAGATTTCCTTGCAACAATTAAGTCAAGTAACCAATTACACAAGAGGGCACAGATGCGGAGGAGCATTGGTTACGCTAAGGCATGCAGTGACATCTGCATCTTGTCTTTATAACAACGTAACTGGGTCAGTATATATAAATGCTGAATACTGACTTAAATTGATACTAGTATCAATTTAAGTCAGTATTCAGCATTTATGCAGCATTGAGATTTTCTTCGTTTGCGAGTATTTTCAACCAAAATGTAATTTATTTTACAGCACCAAAAACTTTTCATGCGTAGTTCATACAAACGTAATACCAAAATAATTTGTAAATCAAACATATTCTTAAGGCAGTGCGTATTTATTTCGATTGGATTACAGAATATCTATGTGCCCAAATATATATTTTGAAAGGACAATGATTTAAAGACGAGATATGAGGAATTTAACATTTCTATAGAAAACTTATTTTTCTCATAACTCTTTGGGGGAGGCCTATGTCCAGCAGTGGACATTTTTCAGCTGAAATGATGATGATGAACTACGCATCCATTGCCGGCCTCTAAACAATAGGTAACACTGTTTTTCAGGGTACACACGCTTATTGCCCCGAATGAATACCGAGTGTTCGCTGGTGCAGCGGTTCTTACCAACGACACTTCTGCTGATCGCCATCGTACTGTAGAAAGCTTTACTGTACACCCCAACTACAGCCCGGGCATCCCGTATGTCAATGATATCGCTGTTATTACCGTGAGTAAAGTTTTTGTTGCTTTCATTTTTCTAAATAGGTAAATGTGGATAGGAAAGTCCTCATTTTAGTCAGTCCTCATTACAAAGAATAATAATGATAGGTAAATAAAGACTGTTTTTTTTAAGACGGTGCATTTGAAAGTTGGCTTCGTCACAAATAGCTGTCAAATATTTCACTATTTTTATAAATTTTATTCAATATTACTAAATGAAATGATGAAATATCGCTCTGTGTTGCACTATAATATTGATAATTCGACATTGCCAAGTCCAGTAGATTATTTATTTATTTTATAAATAAATAAAATAAATAAATAATTCAACGTTGCCAAGTCCATTATCTACTTACATACACTCACGCGTTCTTCCCATGGGCGTAGGAAACTATAGAACCTGCGCCACCTGCTATGCTCCTTACATACTCCTTTTGCTTCGTTTACGTCATACATCTGGTCATACACGCATGCCGGTTGCGAGTACTTCGCACCTGAACTTTCTGAAGAACATCACCAATTAGGTCACTATTGTCCTTATAGGGCGTTTCCACTCACTCCTGCTTAGTAAATACCTTTTGTTAGTCGCCTTTTACGCATCCTCTCAACATAGCCAACCCATTTTCAATTTTTGTCAATCTTCTTTTAAACTATACCGTTGCCATAACATATAATTTTTTGGCCTATCATTTATAGTACAAGTGAAGTCCAAATATTATATATATTATTATTTTCGCGTGTGATTATTTACACTTTATTTCGTAAGGGCCCAGTGAAAGCTACACCACATCGCTGCAACAAAAATTGTGCAAGCGTTGAATACGTCAGTTACGTGCATGTGTCTGTCTCGCTGCAGCATCTCTCATATTTTTTTCTTTCTTTAAGAAATGCACATTTGCGTTGCATTGTGACCAAAACTATGCATTTACATACAAATTTGCGCTCGCCCACGTAGGTACGTATCGTTGTGGTGTGATCGTGTCAAAGCGCCTTAAAGAAAGAAAGTAAGAAAATAAATTTATTTGATCCAGGTATCTTAGTAGGTCTGAGCGACTTACAAGTTCCGTTTGGTGCCGGACGTAAAGAATAGCACCATCCTATTTCTTCCCGTGGGTGTCGTAAAAGGCTTACTAGAAAATGGGCAGCAGCGTTCTCTATGCATTTTAACACCATACTGCGATCGCCAACCCCGCCTGTCAAGCGTGGCAATTATGGCAACCCTCCAAATCTTGGGGGAGGTATATGTCCAGCAGTGGACGTCTTTCGGATGAAGTGATGATGAATGATGAGTTGATGACTTACGAAAACCTAAGAAATACCAAGGACCTGCCATGAACTTATAAAATATTCGCGAAGGTCGGTTGTTAAAGCCAACCGGACAAAACCTCTGCAGTACCTCTTGCCTATTTCAGCTCACCACTGAATTCCCAAGTAACGCAGTATCAACGGTGCCACTGTCAACTAACGACGCCACCACTTTGCAAGGACCGATTTGCACGTCGTCCGGCTGGGGATCCCAAAACAACACAAATTCTGTAAGTTACATTACCCATGTTAATAGTAGATTGTTGCACCGAGCGCAAAGTGAGTTATTAATGCACGAGTGTAATGTTGGTGCCTGAGCGCAGGCGAGGACACTAAATTAGCACGAGTGCATTAATTAATCACTTTAGCAAGGTGCGTAATCTACTTTTCTTTCAACTACCAATCTACCTACCGTAATAAAATATACCTAATCAAGACAAAAACTCAATGAAAACCAAAAATTTCACCAAGTCGGTTTTATTGAGCCGATTTTTATTTTCAGCCAGTATCTTTTTGATCTAATACATACATTTTATATTAAACTTAATGGGAGACATTAAACCTCTGTGGTAAATAAATATCTAAATAAAAACAGTGCAGAAATGTTGTGTGACTGTTGCACTGAAAAACAGTGCAACAATGTGATTTATTTTTATGTATTTTTTTAAGCAAAAAAATACGTGCTTTGTGATCGGTTTTGTAGTGATTAATGATAACATTACTACGTAGTTGAAAGAAAAAACTATTATTTACTCTGGACACAAAAATTTGCATATCAACAGCAATCTTTTAGTTTTTTGATGTAGGTATAACATCTTTCTTTTTCATTTCCGTAATATTTACTTACTGCAGGCTTAGCATGACGCTTTCTATTTCTACTCTACTGTAGAATAGAAATCGCTTGTCTACCGAAAATATTCTACTGTCTACACGGAAACCTAATTTTTGTCTACTCTTCCGTCGACAAAACGCTTCTTTACGGTTCTCGTGGTAAGCCTGCCGGTTCTACCCGAGCACGATATCATGACATGACAAGCGCGATGACGTCACAGTTACGATACGAAACAAAATGTACCCACATAGTAATTTATTGTGTACAATTTTGTTTCGCACCGCGAAAACTAGCTATATCGGGGCATTCCACGTAGGTCTCGTTTTATTACGCGACTGGTAGAAAACAATGGAGTTTTAAGAAAAAAAATTGTTTTGTTGAGCGTCGTATGTGTCACTGATATATGTGACTCCACTGTGCTATATGAATGGCCGCATACTTTACTTCCACATAGATTTTGCCTATATTTTGTTGAAATTTAACCTTATTTACATGCTACCTTTTGTTTTTAGCCCAGTTATCAGTTGATGCACTTACAGAAGACTGTATTAGACCAGATGGTGTGCCAAGCTTATTACACCGGTGCGGGCGCCATAGGCGGCACTACGCTCACTTTACAAAATACCATGATCTGCGGTTTGGCAACAGCATTTTCTTCTTCATGCTCGGTAAGAACTTATTTGTATTACTATTAATGATCCTCCCAATAGAACGTGGTTGACACCTATGGCACGAGCGTATGAAAACAATTCGACTCATAACTTTGAGACTTTCCATGTTTTAATATTTATTACACCATCAAATATAATACAACATTATTTTTAGTATAATTATGCGAAACCTGAATATAGTTTGAGTGGAAGGAACAGAATCGATTTCAATCATTTTTACACCATGTTAATTTTGTCCCAAAAATATTTAAGTGTGATGGGAAATTTTATCACCATCTAAATACTTACAATACAATCGCCGTACGGTTAGGTACCTACTGCCAAATTATTATCAATGAGCGCAAGACGACCCTGGAGGCGCCGTTAGCATGTTTTTGGACGGACAACCCGGTAACATAACAACCTTATAACTTTGTGATTTTTCATGATACAGATTTGAAATTTTGAACATAGATTCTTTACAATACATAAAAATACTAGACACGCGTTTCGGGTTTCGTATATACTAAAAATAATGTTGTATTATGTCAGTAATACTCTCAAAAAATTGTCTTTTATGTGCGGATTTCACAAAAAAAGCCAAACAAGTGGAACAGAATATTATTATATATTATCATTCTTTACGCTATTTTCAGGGAGACTCCGGCAACCCATTAGTATGCAACGGTAACCTGAACGGTATTCTCGTTGTCAACGGCCACGACTGCTCAAACCCAGTTGATCTCCGAGCCGAAGTGTATACCCGGGTATCCAGTTTCACCACATGGATCAATACCACGGCAGGAGCATCCACTTTCCAACCTGGAATGGCAGTGTTAGCAGTGATCGCTATTGTTCAAATTATAACCGCCAATGTTTTACATTAAGATATTTTAGAAATTAGAGACATTAAATTATTTTTAGACCTAACTTGCTTTTTATTTCTTACTGTTACATTAAATCTACTTTATTAGAGAGTTTAAATTATATTTATAGGCATGGCAGTCGTAAATTTTGTCCCTGGTATTATTAGAAAGAAGAAAAAGAAAGAATGAAAATACGTTTATTTGCGGTAAACTCCAATAATTCATCAACATCATCAACTCGGCCAATCGCAGTCCACTGCTGGATAAAAGTTTCTCCCAAGCTGTGCCACAACAACCTGTCCTCACCTTCTACACCAAGAATGTACCAGCCACATTTTTAAAGTCGTCGATCCATCGAGCTGGGGATACCTCACTACGTTTGCCGATGCGCGGTCACCACTCCAGGGCTCGTTTGTTCCACTGGCCGAATGATGGCAGCTGAATTGGCAGTGGGCTGGCCATTTTTGTCAAAGAACCAATGTCCTTCGACAACATGGCCAACCCACTGTCACTTCAGCTTACTTACTCTGCCGTCGGTATCTCCAGTTCTTTTCATGGTAATTTCAATTTTGATCTTATCCTGCAGCACTGGTTGCCAATATATAACTACCGCGGGTTGTAGATAATGATTTTATAAGAGAAGCTAGAATGAGAGAGTGAGCGAAGCTAGTGAACAAAGCCTTCGGAAGAGTTATTTTACGTTTATATCTAATGTAAATATATGACCTTAAGAAGCAAATAGTTACATAATCACGGTTGATTATTATTATTATTATTCATTTATTTCGGACGGAATCCATATAAGTGTTAGTAACAATTTTCAGATCTATGTTAGTAGGTACATATTAAGTATAATAAAGTTAATAAATCTTTCACGATTTTCCCGTAACTATACCCACCCAGTGCGCCTGTATGGGACAGTCTTGTCGGGATGCAATCATTTGAAAATTGCTGTTGGTGCTACCACGCAGTCTTTGAAATAATGACGCCACTTTCTTACGCACTATAGCGTGGAAACCATCCACGCGTGCGTTGGCGAACATTTGCGATGCACTACAATGCCGCGGCACGCGGCAACCCCAACAGCATTCTGAAAGCATTATTATACTTAATACGTAGGACGTTGTGGGCTCGTTGCGTATACCGAACCCATAGGGCGCTCGAGTAAAAATATTGGCAATATGCTCCAAAAAGCGTTAACTTTACTTCTTTGTTACATCGAGCGGACCTACGGGCCAGCATATTGCTCATAACCGCCAACGCCCTGCGTTCTCTTGCAATTTCTGAGTCATCTGTTAAGTCTTCCGTGATCCGATGACCTAGATATCTAAAGTTCTGAACAATTTTTAGTTTAATTATATAAATTAGTTGGCCCTATATATTATTTAATTCGGACCTTTCGTTTAGAAGTTACGACTGGTATAAAAATGCTAAAAGTAAGAAAAATGCCGCGGTGTGAGCGAACAGCCCTACGCTTAGTCTGTTAGTTACCAACACATTTTTTTTTGTTAACTAGGAACTATTGAATAGTTATTTGTTTTAATTTTTTACGTATTTTGAAGGAAACAATTTTAAATGTTACTTTAAATATTACCTGTGTCGTTATATGCATCCATAAACACAATCTTTTGCGCGCATTTTGCGCACTACCGTAAACAGCGAATTTTTACGCCAAATATAAAGGTACGAATCCCAGAAATTATTTCTGCACTAAGTTACTTAGTTTGATTTGCAGAATGCGTAAGTGAAGACTTAGTGATGGGTCGTTTTACACTTATTACCGAGCACTGTCTCATTGGTCTAGGAGTCGCAAGCGCTACTGCTCAGCGTTATTGGGTTTTTAGAGTTTTATTGTAAACAAGGAACCCTTATAGTTTCGCCATGTCCGTCTGTCTGTCCGTCCGTCCGTCTGTCCCCGGCTTAGCTCAGAGACGCTTAGTACTAGAAAGCTGTAATTTGACAAGGGTATACATATTAATTACGCTGAAAAATTCGTAAAATAAAACTATGAAAAACATTTTTTTAGGGTAGGTACCCTTGCACGTAAAATGGGGATGATATTTTTTTTCTCGTCTATTCCATAGTGTGGGGTATCTTTGGATAGGCCATTTAAAGATATTGTGGGTGTGTGAAACCATTTTTCAATTCAGGGACCCGTTTGCGTAATATTAAGCTTTAAAGTGTTCTATTTTATTAGAGTCAAGTGTCCCCCCCCCCCCTGCCAGCTAAATGGTTGGTTTTGGGTATGTGAAAAAAATCATAGCAGTAGATAGTATATGTCATTGTATCGAAATTAAAAGGAAAACTATCACAGCGTAGCTAAGTAGGCTTTACAAGTTAGTGAGTAATAATCGACCAACTTAAATTTGCAGTCAGAGAATTGATCAGTAACGTATATCAATGTATGGGAGAGCATGTTTTTCAATGTTAAGTTTGTTTTTAAGATAAATTCATCCCATTTACGGAACCCTTCATTGTGCGTGGTCTGACACGCACTTGGCCGGTTTTTTTCTATCTGGAATTTCTCAGTAGCAGCCCGGAGTCTGGATTTGTGCCCGATTGATGGCAATAGACTCGCCGCCAATTACATGGGGCTTAAACATAACGCGCTCCTCACTGCCGACCCTGAATGTGATGTGTTTGCTGATGAATGAAAGAAAATAATGCGTGCTTGTCTGGTGTTTTGTGAGAGACAATATGCGAGGATGGAGCAGTGATGGCCCAGTGGTATCGGCTGCGACTTACGAGTTGTAGGTCCTAGGTTCGAACCTAGGCAGGCGCTTTACTTTGTGTAAATAATTTCATCACCACTGCTCTCAAAACGATGAAGGAAAACATCGTGAGGAAACCGGCACGTCCTAGAACTAATAATTCGAAGACATGTGACATCTACCAACCCGCACTGGGCCCGCGTGGTGGATTACGGCCCACTCCCTATCACAGAGAGGAGACCTGTGTCCCTTATACATTATAGGCTGATTATGTATGTGTTATGTAATATGCGAGGTTGTCCACTGTTACATGTTAGTTTATGTTAGTTATGATGTATTTAATTTATTTAACCATTTACTCAAATAATTATAAATAATTTTATCCACGAATTGTATACCTTTGAATTTGAATTGAATTTTTGTATTGTATGTTATTTGAATGCTTATTATTCTATTTTTTATAATTCTACTAGCTGCACAATGATTTAAAAAACGAGATATGATGAATTAAAAATTGTATAGAAAACTTATTTTTCTCATAACTCTTGTTTAAATCAATGTCCACCTAGATATTCTGTATTCCAGTCGGAATAAAGACACACTACCTTAGGAATATGTTTGATTTACAAATTATTTTGGTATAACGTTTGTATGAACTACGCAACCAACGCCGGCCGGTCTCTTAAGTGCATCAACTGCCTACTGGGCTAAAATTAAAAGATAGCGGATAAAAAAGGATTAGTTTGAAGAAAATATTTATACTTATACATTTTTGTAACACGTTTTATTTTTAATATACAGGGTCAAATTAAATTAACTAGAGAAACAAAAAAAATTATATACTTTGATGATTTTGATTTAAAAGTTATGGTGGATTAAAGAAACTCACTTATAATACATACATACATGAACCCTGAAAACATTCATCATCATCATTTCAGCCGAAATACGTCCACTGCTGGACATAGGCCTCCCCCAAATAGGGGAAGGGGGGGATTTTCCATAATGGCCACACATGGCAGGCGGGTTGGCGATCGCAGTATGGTTTTAAAAATGCATAGACAACGCTGCTGTCCATTCTCTAGTAAGTCCCTTAGTCGACTTTTACGACACCCACGGGAAGAAATGGGATGGAGCTATTATTTACGTCCGGCACCAAACGGAACGGAACTGAAAACATTACACTCCTTTTTAGGGAGTCGTGTAAAAATTGTCTAGTACACATAAACGGAATTCACAAAAAAAAAAAGTAATCCAAAGAAGCTTTTTTTTTGTAAAGATAAATACTATTTTTGGAGTGTATTACCGCATGTGTGTTTTAGAAACAAAACTTTAGATTATCATTAAAATTTACGTTGATTTCAGGGCAACTCAGGCAAACCGTTAGTATGCGACGGTAATCTCAACGGTATTCTCGTGGTCAATGAAACTTAAACGGTCCGCGACCCGAAGTGTATTTGAACCGGGTCTCCAGGTTTGCCACATGGATAAATACCACGGCAAGAACATCCACTTTCCAACCTGGAATGGTAGTGTTAGCAATAATTACTATTGTTCAAATTATAACCGACAATGATTGAAATTAGGATAGTTTAGAAATTATAGACATTATTTTATTATAATTTTTCTAGGTTCGTGGTTCCGCTCGGGTCGATCCAGCAGGTTAAGCTTGCCGTGCCGTGGCCGTGGATGGGTGATCATCGTTACATACCGAGACTCCTCCGTGCCTCGGAAAGCACGTTAAGCTGTTGGTCCCGGCTGTCACTCATGGATCTTTGACAGTCGTTACGGGTCGTCAGAAGCCCAAACGTCTGACAACAACCAGTCTTACCAAGGGGTATGGGGGGGGGTTACCCAGTTAGTGGGTTGTGGAGGTCAGATTGGCAGTCACTTCATGTAAAATACTGGTATTCAGCTGAATCCGGTTAGACTGGAAGCCGACCCCAAGATTGTTGGGAAAAGGCTGGGCGGATTGTTCTTTTTTTGTTTTTTATAATAAGTCTACTGATAGTTTTAAATTGTTGGTAGGTATAGGTAGTATTTCAATGGCAGTCGCCGATTTGTGGTAGTGATTTTATTAAGAGATCCGCTCGGTCACTCACTCATTCATTCATTCATTCATTCATTCATTCATTAGAATTAGTGAGTGAGCGAGCAGGTGCGAAGTGAGTGAACAAAGCCTACGGAGGAGTTATTTTACGTTTATACATAATATAGTAAATATATGACCACCCATTTTTTTTTTGGGTGGGAAATCATCAAATAACTTCTCCCACTCTGGGCGGAGCAGGAGGGCGTGTCAGACTTTTACTGACTAAAGCCCACCGTGTTCCTTCCGTTGCCTGTGTGCCAGGGCCACGATATCCATTTCGGACAAACTCGCAACCCTGGCAGGCATTGGCCCTAATGGACCCCGTCAGTTGGTGCTGACATCTCTTTGAGGCGCGCGTAGAACACAACGCGCCGTCGATCCGGGCCTGGTCCTTATCGGACGGCGAGCTACCCATCGCTCACTGTTCGCAGGCCCGCGCCTACGGTGGCCGGAAATCGGCTTGCCCCCCCAAGAAGCGTGAAGCGGGGAGTGAAGCTCCCCCGACTTTGAAGATGTAAAATTCAATTTCAATTCAATTTGTCCGTGGCATAGTTTAGACTACTGCGTACAATAATTATGTTATGACAATGTATGTTCCAAATACTTTGGACAGAATGCAATGTACCATTATCAATTATTTTTGCAGACAAAATTACCTTTAATCTTATCTTACTCCGGGACTTATAAAACAATTATTAACAACAAAAAGCGAGGAAAGAGTCTTCTTTAATCCATTAATTTTTCAGAATGAAAAAATGGAATCCTAAGTTAATCTATCTGTCTCTCCGCCAAGACTTTTTCTTGGAAGATGCAAGATGTACCCAATGTTTCCATTAAATGTAAAATGTTATGTTAATGGCTGTCTCGTTGGTCAAGTGCTGTCTTGCATGGGTTCGAAACCCAACTTAAATGCGAAAGTAACTCTGTCTGACTGCATGTCCTACCACTGAACAAATCGTTATGAAACAGACAGGTATTTTTTGACCTGCAGAAGGAAATAGGCTACTTTTCATCTAGGATATTTGTATTGAAAAATTATTAAATACATAAAAAACCTTTAAAAAAAATAACCGACTTCCAAAAAAAAACACTACAAAGAGAAAGATAACTTTAATTTCAGAAGTCGGTGGCAAAAAACTAAAATACAGATCCATGCTGGGACTTTGATTGCTGAGGAGTTCTGTAAGTTCCTGATTCCTGTGAGTTCTTGGTAAGAACCAGGAGAACTGCCACTCACCATGTGCATAGTGACGAGCATAAATTGCTTAGCAACCACAAGTACCAAATCGAATCGCAACCCATCAAATACTTATTATTATATTGTTCCGGTGGCCATCTGTGGTCTCCATCATCAGTCCCACTTCACCAAATGGTGCTTTCCGAGAGCAAATCCACGAGTTACTATAAAAAATACCCAAATCGCTATAAGCTTGCCTATAAAATTTTCGGGTTTCCTTCCATAGGATCCCCTCATTAGATTCTGATTTGGTGAAATCGAAGAAATCGCTGAACAAACATTAAAAAAAAACATACAGCCGAACATATAACTTCCTCCTTTTTGGAAGTCAGTTAAAAATACGCAAAAAAAGTCGCGGGCAACAACTAAGTAGTTTAAAATAGCATATTTTCGTTGTCTTGTCCTCGAGTCGGTAGGTTTTACTGCCGGATACCAATGGAGGTGACAATGTTTATTAAAATCTATAATATCATTGACCAGTCATTACAATCATTTCCAGGTAAGTTGACACAGTAATTTCATTGAAATTATAGTATGACCATCTTATTTGATGACTGATAAATTCGATACGATCTATAAATAAACTGATAAACTCGAATGACAATGATGCAATTTTCTTCGGGAAAAGCAAATCCCGTGAGGTTCCTTTTAGATAATAGATCAGTATTTACTCTACATCATTAATAAGTACCTACATGTATGTATAATTCAAGTTAATAGTCGTTTTTCCTTAATAATAAAATAAAACTGATTACGTAGATAGCAATATGTTTAATTAAAGACAATTCTATCTATCGGAAGTGGCAGTCGGGCTAGCCAAGCCCACGCGCCCTGACCATACCCGTCTACAAACGGTATCCTATAAAACATTGCCAAATCACCCCTGATAAAAAATATTGTTTCGAACTTCCCTTAATTAGATAATATTGTAGATACCTATAAAATGAAGCCCAAGATTAGCAATATAAATTTTATTTTATTCTAAACTCAAAGTAGTCTCCGTACTTAAAAAAATGAACAAATTTGTGATTCTATTTGTGATTGCTCTTTGTGGTAAGGTTTTCATACAAGTGTTATTATTTTTCGTAAACATATTTTAATTTATATTAAAAATATTTTTAGATGTTTGCCACTTTTCTTCATTAGTGCGTCCAAAACGGGTCATCCTAATAAGTGTTAATAAATAAAATAAAATAAGCCTTTATTGCTGGTTATACAAAGTTTCCAAAATTATTTCCTATATTAATCTTACAAAATTTTCCTATGTATCGACGTTCGGTGAATTTTTTTTTGAAACCGCTTGTTAACACACACGCAAAGGCCTCCTCTAAAGATTTCCATCTCTCTCTATTTCTCGCCCTCTGAATCCACTCTGGACCAGCTACTCTTGTGACGTCATCTTCCCAACGTTTCGCTTGTCGTCCTTTGCTCCCTTTTCCATCCCTTGGGTACCACTCTGTTATTAATTTGGTCCATTTCTCGTTTTCCTCTCTTAATATATGTCCTGTCCATCGCCATTTTTGTGTTTTACATACTTTTTTCGCATCTTTAAACTTAGTTTTACTTTTAAATTTCTTCTAATCTTACTTTGTCTCTTCTCTTGACTCCAATTACACTTCTTTCTATACTATTTTGACAGACGTTTATTTTCTGAGTTAGTTGTTCTGTCAATGCCCATGTTTGGCAACCATAGGTCAAGCACGGCAGAATACATATGTTGTAAATTTTCCTTTTGTCTTTAATTGGCATGTCTCTGTTCTTCATCACTTCGCTAAGGGACCAAAATCTCTTCCAAGTGTAACAACTAGCTATCCTTCTATCAATTTTTTTATGCATAGTATCAGTTGTAGATATTAACAGAACTGTCCTAGGTAAATGTAGTCTTCTACGTTGTCTATTGGTTCCCTATTTACTGCGATACTGGTCTGTGAGGAATTGGTCATAATTTTGGTCTTTGTCGTGTTCATTGTCAATCCTGCTTTCGCACTTTGATCCGATAATTGCTGTAGCATTTCCTTTAGCTTTTTTGGGCACTCAGAAAACATAACTAGATCGTCTGCAAAGCGTAGATGGTTTAAGTTTTCGCCGTTTATGTTGATTCCATTTTCATTCCAATCTAAATTCCTGAATATCATCTGGGATAATAAGTTTTACTTATCACATAATATATCGTAATACTAATATTATTATACATTTTTGATGAACAGGCACATCAAGCTCTTTAAACGTTGAAAAGACAAACAGAATAATAGGAGGATCCCCTGCAACTGACGGCCAGTTCCCATTTATGGTAATTATACCTTTTTAATATGACCAGAATACGAATCCCTTTGGTGCCGGACGTAAAGAATAGCACCATCCCATTTCTTCCCGTGGGTGTCGTAAAAGGCGACTAAAGGACTTACTAGAGAATGGGCAGCAGCGTTCTCTACGCATTTTAACATCATACTGCGATCGTCAACCTACCTGCCAAGCGTGGCGATTATGGCAACCCCCCCCCTTTTGGGGGAGGCCTATGTCCAGCCGTGAACGTCTTTTGGCTAAAATAATGATGATGAATGATGAATATGACCAAAAGGAGCCAAACAGTATATCTTACTACTGTACATACAACATTAGTTCTGGTTCATTGAAAAGGGAAAGGGGAAATCTGAAGTTAATACTAATAGGCTCCTGTTTACACCCTTTGTGTGCGGAACTCTAAAAATGTATCGAGACGAACAAGAGATTGCCAAAGCTACTTGACTACATATACCTTATGTTTATCAGTAGAACGGAAAAACCCAATTATGTTTTTGTATTCTTTTAGATTTCATGCAACAATTAAGTCAAGTAACCAGTTACATAAGAGGGCACAGATGCGGGGGAGCATTGGTTACGCTAAGGCATGCAGTCACATCTGCATCTTGCCTTTACAACAACGTAAGTGGGCCAGTATCTAGTGTTAATTTTAATCAGTATTACGAAAGTCAACAAAGAAAAAGTATATAAAAAATACTTCTTTCTTTTATTTCGGAGCGATTTTCAACCAAAATTGAATTTATTCTACAGAGCCAAAAACGTTAACATTATCAATGATTTTCAGGGTACACACGCTTATTGCCCCGAATGAAAACCGGGTGTTCGCTGGTGCAGCGGTTCTTACCAACGACGCTTCTGCTGATCGCCATCGTACTATAGCAAACTTTACCGTACACCCCAACTATAGCCCGGGCACACCGTATGTCAATGATATCGCAACCGTGAGTAAAGTTTTTTCAGCATACATTTTTTAAATAAGAAAATGATGGTACGTCCTCATTTGAGTCAGTCCAACCAGTTTGAAGCAATATTTCTTAAAAGTTTATTGCAGAGATCAAGTCAAAATCTGCGTGACAGTCAATCTGCAATTGCTTTTGCACATAATCCTGTGCACCATCAACGTACAAAGCATAATGACGTACGCTACCACTTTATTAGAGAGGCCATTGAGAATGAGCATGTTAGGATAGAGTATGTGGAGACGACACGAATGGTGGCTGACAGTCTGACTAAAGCATTGTTGAGAGGAAAGTATGAATGGTGTGCAAAGGAATGGGTCTGGAAGAAGAAATTCAGCAGGAGTGTTAGGAAGAAAAGAGTTTCGTGTCTTAGTTTTTCTACCTCTTTAATAATTTCTGCTTTTGATATTGACTGTAGTCCTTTTGACATGTTTCTACTCGTTTTATACTTTCGGTTGTCTTCTTCTGTTTTCCTGATGTGTGTCAACAATAAATTTTGAACACAACATAGAGTTATTTATTACTAGCGTGATAAAAATATGAACAATCTGATCAACATTAAAGCCTTCATGAGCAGCCATCGCTAAAAGGACTCTAAGTGAACTATGTCTAACAACTGGAGAAAAAGTCTCATCATAATCCACCCCATATCTCTGGCTAAAGTCTCTTGCAACCAGTCGAGCTTTATATCTCTTCTTACCTTATAACTAAGAATAATATTTTTTGAAAATTAAAAAAAAACAAAAAATGAGGTATTCAATTTTAAACATTTTAAAGGAGAGGATTTTACTGCATAGCTTGATTTTAACCGATTCGTTGCGATGTCCAATTTGTCAAACTTATAGCTTTAGCGCTGAAAAAAATAACGTGACACGGCTGCCGTGCCAAGCGCCATACGAATAGATGACACGCATCCCGTGTTTTCAGCCATGCGTAAAAGAAAACAGTATATTGACCATTTTTTAAATGTTTTAGGCCTGAATGTTTTTAGTTTACATTCGAAATCTAACGTGGTCGTGGATGGTGGATGGTCAGGAACGTTGTGTCAAGTGATTACAAGTGGCAAAATAACTGTATTTTTGGAAATGGATGGTAAATTACTTTTTTAATACAGATGTGCTAAACCTTTTCAGCTCATTTTTTATTTTCTAACAGTTTGAGTGATTATGAGGTATTAAATTAGATCTAAAAATATTGTTTTCATTTTATTCATAGTTTAGTAATGTCAACTATTTAAAGCAAATGAAAAACTGGCAAGTTTGATTAAGTATTTATTAGTGAAAAGTAGTTATTAGATATTTATAAAAAATTGTCATGTGCTATATGAGTAAGTAATTAAACTAAAAAAAAAGGTTGGTTACCCCTAATAAAAAAAAACATACAATATCCAGAAACGAAGGATACGAACTTAATTTACGTGAAATACGAAGATAGTTTTGTTTCGAGTAGATCTCCCTAAAAGTTAATTTGAAGGAGTTACCATCGATTTCAGAATGACACGGCTCCCGTGCCTAACGCCACATGTAAAAAAGAATGATGGCACGGGAGACGTGACATCCGCAACGAATCAGTAAACATGAAAATTGGTATAAATAACCTCCTCTTGTTCGCCGGGCGGTCTTAATAAGTCCGATGTCAAATACGCCAAATTCGCCGAGAGATCTGTTTCAGATCGACTGACGCACGAGGGTATGTTTGGATCCATAGTGAATATTTTCTTGGGATTTGAAGCATGATAGAGTTTTAAATTGGTAGGATATTAAATAACGATGTTATAGAACCACTAACCACGACCCTAGAGTGCAAAAAAAAGAAGAAATTTAAACTCTTTGCTGTCAGTTCGGTTTCGCAAAAGTTGCTTGTCGTCGTGTAGTGCTTTGTTTTAGTGCTACGAGTAAAAAGTGGTGGATTGCGTGCAAATTGGATTTAAATTATAGATGGGTAAGTAATGAACAGATTTTAAGGCCAAGGATAAGTAGTTACGAAGGAGTTTGCACAGAAATAGGTTCGGAACTAGCAAAATCGGAATTTGCCGTGATGACTAATAACTATTTTATTGCCAACAAACTGTCGTTGCTTTATAGATAAGTTTGTTTATTACTATTGTTAGCATGTATTTAAACATATACCGTAATTAAAAAACGTAACGTTGGACAGTTACATCGAATAGAAACTTATGGTTTGCGGGTCATTTTTTTAAAACACAGCGGCCTTAAAAATAATGTCCTGACCGCTGTGGGTTTTTTTTAATGATATGTAAAGGGTAGGCTATTGGCATGTTGCAACGACCTTTAGACGAAAAAACGCTTAGGCTGACATTTGCCGATTTATTGCTTTTTTTTTGCAAGGCACGACAGGACTAATCTATACATAATATGTTAGCCTATTTCATAAAGATTCTAATAACACATCTTTTAGCCAGCTCGCTTGAGTATCTTTTGAGCTACCGTCGCTCAAGTCAGACGCGGCCGATACCGCGCCTTAACAGTTCAAATATCGTTAGCGAGCGGTGCATTTTCGCGCCAAACAGGCCGACACGAGAGAGGATAAGTCAAATAATGGAAACGTTATAAATGATTTAGCAAAAATACTTATCGTTGGTACGTATCGTTGTGGTGGGGTCGTGTATAGTACGTGTGTAAGCCCTAAAGAAAGAAAGTAAGAAAACCAATTTATTCGACCCAGGTATCTTAGTAATATGTATGGCTACGAAAACCTAAAAAATACTAAGGACCTGCAATGAACTTATAAATATACTGGCTACGCCCCGCCACCCACATGAACTCAATCCCGTGGGAATATCGGGATAAAAAGTATCCTATGTCCTAATTCAGGTCATGGTCTACCCATGTGCCGAATTTCATCCAAATCTGTTCAGCCGTTTTAGCGTGAAAGTGTAACAAATAACCAAACAAACTCACTTTCGCATTTATAATATGGCAGCATGCCTTTTTAATGTGTTTATCGATTAGTAAATATCATCTAATTGTAGAATATTAATTTATATTTAAAATAAACCCAACAGAATTTACACTGTGAGCCAAAGTCTCAGGGAACTTTTTTTGTTGATATTCTCAAGGGTGGAGAGGGGAGACAAACTGCTCGTAAACTAACAATTTAGCCTCTTGTGAGCCTATTTCATAAAGATTCTAATCAACACGTCTTTTAGCCAACTCCCGTAAGTAACTTTCGAGATATCCTCGTTTTAGTCACAGGCGCCGTTACCGCGCCGTGCCCGCTCGACGTAGGCGTCCTAAGCTCGCGTCGCATCGTAATTGCGCAACCTACGAGAGGTTAAAGCCAACCGGACAAAATCTCTGCAGTACCTACTACGGGTCGTGAAGATTAGCTAAACCTCTTGCCTATTTCAGCTAACCACTGCATTCCCAAGTAACGCAGTATCAACGGTGCCACTGTCCAATAACGACGCCACCACTTTGCAAGGACCGATTTGCACGTCGTCCGGCTGGGGATCTCAAAACAACACAAATTCTGTAAGTTACATTACCCATGTTAAAAACTATTATTTACTCTGAGACTGAATTTGCATACCTGCAGTATGCAGATTCAGTCTTTCTCTCTCTCTCAGTCGTCTCAGTCTTAGAAAATAGTAATCTTTTTGTTTTGTCTTTCTATTTCCATAATAATTGAGTGATTCATACATGTGACATAGTGATTTGTCATAAACTCCACTGTGCTATATGAGCGGCCTTATTTTTAATTATTTTAGTTTTGAATTGTTATCTTTTTATCACGGACGATTCTGACGTATTGCATCGTTCTCACATGTTCTTCATTATGAATGATGTAACCAATATTTTGTATCAATATTTTAATTTAAAAGAGTGTCCGTGGAGTTTCTTGCCCGTTCTTCTCCATAGGAACCTACTATCTGGAATGGGCAACTAGCTTCATATTTGTAACTGACCGACTTCTTGACAATTCAAAAGTGCCTGTCAATGGTTTAAATGAAATAACTGCTTTGAGTTTGAGTTTGAGTTTTGCCGCAAACTTTACTTGCACATAACATAATTATAGCTTTTACCAATTTTTTCTTGAAATTGAACCTTATTTATCCGCTACCTTTTATTTTTAGCCCAGTTCGCAGATGATGCACTTACAGAAGACGGTGTTGGACCAGGCCGTGTGCCAAGCTTATTACACCGGTGCGGGAGCCATAGACGGCACTACGCTCAGTTTACAAGATACCATGATCTGCGCGTTGGCAACAACATTTTCTTCTTCATGTTCGGTATGAACTTATTTGTATTACTGTCCTCCAAATAGAACGTGGTGGTCACCTATAGGTGCACTAACTTATGAAAAGACAATTCGATAACTTTGAGACGTTTCATGCCCTAATATTTATTATACCATCAAAAATATCCACCAGTGAGTAATACTCTCCAAAAAAAGTCATATAGAACAGAACGTTACTTCATGATTAAATTTGCTTTTTTTTTCAGGGTGACTCAGGCAACCCGTTAGTATGCAACGGTAGCCTCAACGGTATTCTCATTGTTAACGGCCATAACTGCTCAAACTCAACCGATCTACGAGCCGAAGTGTATACCCGGGTCTCGAGGTTCGCCACATGGATAAACAGTACAACCGAACAGACTCCACCGACGACGACAACAACAACAACAACGACGACGACGACGACGACGACGACGACGACGTCAACGACAACGACGTCACCAGTGACTACAAGTACACCCGCTCCTGGCGGAGCATCCATTTTCCAACCCGGAATGGCAGTGCTAACAGTTATCGCTATTGTTCAAATTATAACCGCCTATGTTTTAAATTAAGATATTTTAGAAATTACAGACATTAGATTATTTTTATACGGAACTTGCTTTTTATTTCTTTGTTTGTTCTTTATATCTATATCTCTTTTTTTCTATATTTTTACGTATAGATACTCATATTAAAATAATATTTGTTACATTTAGTCCACTTTCATTATTATTGAAGGTGGCATGGCAGTCGCCGATTTGGTCGCTGGCACTAGTTCATCAACATCATCAACTCAGCCAATTGCAGTCCATTACTGGTCAAAGGTCTCTCCCAGGCTAAGCCACAACACCCTGTCATCCGCCTTCCACATCCAATCTGTCTCAGCCACCTGTTTAAGGTCGTCGATCCATCTAGCTGAGGGGCATCCCACACTTCACTTGCCGAAACGCGGTCTTCAATCCAGGACTCGTTTGCTCCACCGGCGATCGGTCCTTCAATAAACATCACCAGTCCACTGTCACTTCAGCATACTTACTCTGCAAGGTATGTCGGTAATTCCGGTTCTTTTACGGATAATTTCATTCCTGATCTTACCCTGTGGCACTGGTTGCCAGTATACATATTATATAACTACCACGGGTGGTAGTGATACTCGTATTAATAGGAGAAGTTAGAATGAATGAGTGAGCGAGTGGGAGCGAAACGAGTGAACGAGCGCCTTAGGAGGAGTTATTTTACTTTTAAACATAAATATCTGACCCTAACAAGGTGTGAAGCGGGGCTCTGACGACTTTGAAAATGTAAAACCCTACAATGGTTTAAACCTGCTTAATCTATTAATATTTACTAGCAAAACAGTTTTTTTTGTCTCTGAAATCTAAATCGTATAAGAATCTAAATCGAAGAAGTAGGTTGTAAAATATTTTATTTCACAACCTACATGGGAACTTATGAAACGCCAGAAGTTAGGTGCACGATTCTAATTGGTCGTTTCCTATGGAGAAGAGCCGGCAAGAAACTCCACGGTTACTCTTTTAAAAATAATGGGCTTTTACAATGTTTTCAGGTTACAGTGTTAATAGGTATGGGAGGACAGTGTAGGCCCGTCAACAAGTACCAAGTAGGTACTTAACAAAATAGAAAACGCCGCGCTGTAGGCTTAATAAACCAAATGGTTTATTAAGCCTACAGCGCGGCGTTTTCACATTCACAAATTAAAAAAGTTATAGTTAATTAAATATCGTTCTAATACTCTTTCGGCTGAAATGATGAATAAAAATAAAAACCTATTTAAACCAAATTACAATTATATTGTATGTCCCAGCATCACGCAAATAAATTATCACGCTATACATGTATGGAGCTAAGCTATCAATACAAAAGAACGCCTATTTTAGTCAACTTTGAACAAAGCTTATCGGGTCGACGACGACGCTTCGCAAACCTGCACCCTAATTGCGTAACACAGTTAGAATCAGAATCGGAATGATTTTGAAGTTAGTATTGCTAATCCATTGCTTCTACATATGTTAAAAAAAATTGTCTGCACAACAACGTAAATAACGCAATGAATGTTGTTGAACTGTCAAATTGAAACCGATTCCTACTGATAGTGTGTAACGCAATTAGCCCGTTGTGGTTGTAATTTCGATTATTGAGCCCCATTGATTCCCAACTATTGAGTTTTTTTTTTGTGGTTCTTTTCTTTTTCATTTTATCACACTAAATGCAGAAAGCGATCGCATTTGAACACAACATGGCCAAGAGTTGGAGAATTCGCGAATATTATTATTCATAAAGAGTTATCAAGCCGATATTGTTTAACTAGGGGATAATATCTGGAAATGTTTGTTTCTAATATTTTTGTTATATATAAAGTTGTATACTTACTTTTTTTTCTAACAAATGTGTAGGTGTTATAATATGTAATAGGTATACGGGCTGGTGTCCGCAACTCCACGTCAATATGCGCGTATTTTGCGTACGGGTAGGAAAATCGATTGTTCGATCCACCCCAGCTCCTCAAGGAACGGCAGCAACGCCTCGGTGTTACTGACAATCTCACAAAGGGTACCTGGTTTACCGAAGTACTTTGCCCTGTATGTGGCGACCACTGGGCAGTATAGTAGCAGATGCGCTGCTGTCTAGTCATCCTCCATGCAGGTTCTGCACAGTGGACTGTCTGTGACTCCTATAACAAAGAGGTGTTTATTAAATGACCTGTGGCCAGTTATAGCTGCTGTCATTGTAGGCAGCTGTTGCTGTTAGTTAGTCGGAGAACCTGTTTCGTGAGGCGGCCACCAATTATAGGGAGTGCTTCCTTGGCCTGCCTGCAATCACCTTGGTCCGACCATAGTTTATGATGTTGGTTTCTGGTGCGATTCCTTACCAGAGTGCGTAAGTACCCGAAGGGGAGTGGCACGATGGGCTCAGGTTCCACTGGTGCCATGCTCGACCCCCTTCTAGCAAGTTCATCGGCTGCGTCGTTGCCTAGCGAGCCGCTGTGTCATTTGATCCATTGAATGTGTTGTTGAGGCTACCCACCTGTTTGAGGCGCTGGTGACACTCGTATATTCGCAAAGAGTCAACCGTGTGACTACTAAGCGCTTGCAGGACAGCCATGTTGTCTGATAATACGCGGATCGAGTGGTTCTTAACTTCCCTGGCCATGATGGCCGAGGCGTTCAGAGAAATTCCCATGCACTCGGCTTGGAACACTGTGTTATGGACCCCCAATGGTGAGGCTATGTGTATGTTGAATGTGTAGGTGTTGGAAAACGAGTTGACGTTTGTCTTCATTAGTTTTGCTAATTATATTTGGCGGTTCAAAATAAATGGAATAAAACTAACGCATAAGTTAAATCAATATTTATAATTATTATCAATTAAAGCAACACAGTAATAATTTGCACAACAAAATAATGTAGCAATATAACATTATTACATCAAAACAATATAGCATTTAATAATAAAAATAATCAGTAGCATTTTGCGAAGCAACATAGTATACAAAGCATATTCTTTAAAAGAACAATTTTAACTAAAACATACCTGACCGTTCAGAGTTGTCTTGCCGAGTCCGTAGTCGAACAAAGTCTAAACGATTGAGTCACTTGCGCGCTCTTTTAAACTATGGCTTGCTTGTCAGTGGGTGGGAGCGAGTAGTCAACAGAACAACTAATTAAACCGGAAGTTACTCGAAAAAGTGCGTTAATATTTTTAAATGAATAAAATTCAATGTTTCTCCCACATATATTAATTACAATAACAATCAAAACAGGTCTAAACCATAACAGTACATTATATTATTATTATTTGTATCTGTATTTTGAAATCTTATTGTCTTTCGACCGAATTTGTACACCAGCCGTGGTCAAACATGATGAGCCAAAAAATACCTACCTTATTATACCTATAATAAGCATCATACCATGTATATTATCTACGCATGTTTTTGCAAATAAATGAATCTGAATCTGAACAGGGTTTTACATTTTCAAAGTCGTCGAAGCCCCGTTTCGCTTGGGGGTCATGTATTTATGCGTAAAAGTAAAAAACACCTCTGAAGGCTTTATTCACTCTCTCTGCTCCTGCTCGTTCACTCACTCATTGTAGCTTCTCTTAATAAAATTACTACTACCTGCAGTAGTTATATAGTGGCAACCAGTGCCGCAGAAATTATCTGGAAAGTAACTGAAGTTACCGACAAAGCTTTCAGAGTAAGCAAGCTGAAATGGCTGTGGGCTGGCCATGTTTATCGAAGGACTGATGGTAAATGGAGCAGATGAATCCTAGAGTGGAGACCGCATATCGGCAAGCGTAGTGTGGGACGCCTTCCAGCTAGGACCTTAAATCGGTGGCTGGGACGGACGAAGTTGGAGAACAGGATATTTTGGCGCAGCTTGGAAGAGGCCATGTCCAGCAGTGGACTGCGATAGGCTGAGTTGAAGATGTTGATAAACTCGTGCCAGCGACCAAATCGGTTACTGTGATACAATTATAATATACGTATAATTTAATAATCTGTTATAAACATGACTTGATGTAACAGACATAGAAATAAAAAGGAAGTTCAGTATAAAAATAATATAATTTCTCTCATCTCTAAAATATCTTAATTGAAAGAATTGGCAGTTATAATTTGAACAATAGCGATTACTGCTAACACTGCCATTCCAGGTTGGAAAGTGGATGCTCCACCTGGAGCGGGTGTAGTTGTAGTCACTGGTGAAGTTGGTGGAGTGTGATCGGTTATACTATTTATCCATGTAGCGAACCTGGAGACCCGGGTATACACTTCGGGCAGTGGAATGCTTGTGTTTGAGCAGTCGTGGCCGTTGACCACAAAAATACCGTTGAGATTGTCGTTGCATACTAACGGGTTGCCTGAGTCGCCCTGAAAATAACGTAAATTTTAATGTTTATGTAATTTTCTGTTCGTCTTCTTTGGCTTTTTTGTTAATTCCGTACCTATATGACTTTTTGGGAAAGTATAAGGACCTTGAGTGGTTAGCTTGCGTGTTTTGTACTGAGCTCACGCAACGCGTCGTACGTTCAGCCAGTAATAGGACTCGCCCATCAAGGAGCGCTGTCCCCAATTTGACGTATTATTAATTTATTATACACAAAACAAAAGCTATTTTAATAAAACGCGTATACTAAAAGATCACTAATTAAATTATCTTTATTGGTGAAGGTTTCAGAAAAATACGCTTGGTAGATTTTGCGCCCTTCTCAGTTTTTTATCCTCGTTAGACATATCTTCACAAATTAATTTCACTATGTAATATAAGCATAATCTAAAATATTCACATATCAAGTTATTAAGAAAATGTGTTGTTTTATTTATCATATATTTTTTTCAAATCATTAACATTACGTCTTGTTTAGACGTGATCTTCAGTATAAAATCATTAAAAGTTGGTTATCGTCCCCTTAAGTAGATATAATTATGATGGTATAATAAATATTCAAACATGGAATGTCACAGAGTGATGAGTTGTAATTTGTAAAATTTTATTTTCCCCCGTTAGTGCAGCTATTAGGTGACAAACACTTTCTATTTGGAGGAGCAATAACAGTTAGGTTAGGTTGGGTTACAAATTCCTCCTGATGGCCACATTGTCGTAGAGGGCGTCAGGATTGGAGTCAAGGCCCAAATGAAGTACCTGGGCCTTGTACTCGACAGCAGGTGGCGCTTCGGCCCACACTTCAGCGGGCTGTCGCCGCGCCTGCTGAAGACCGCGAATGCCCTGTCGTGGCTTCTCTCGAACCTGTGGGGTCCTAAGTCGCGATGCCGGCGATTGTATACTTCGGAGCATGGCCCTTTACGGGGCCCCAACTTGGGCGGACGCCCTTCACCAGAGGGAGAACGCCACTGCCATCCGCAGGCCCCAAAGGGCCATTGCACTGCGGGTGGCGAGGGCCTACCGGACGGTGGGCTTCTCGGTGGCGTGCGCTCTGGCCGGCACCCCTCCTTGGGAGCTCGAGGCATGGGTGCTCACCAGAGTGTACGAATGGACGGCGCGGCGCAAGGCGCTCGGGGAGCTCCCCGCCGCAAAAGAGCGGGAGGCCGTGCGGCAGGAGGCGAAGGAGGCAATCGTCCATCACTGGACGGAGGACCTCGCCACTGCCGCTTTCAGCTGCCGGACGCTGGATGCGCTCGAGCCAGACTTGAAGGATTGGCTCGAGCGGTCCCACGGTTTCCTCTCTTTCCGTCTGGTGCAGGTGTTATCTGGCCATGGGTGCTTCGGATCGCACCTGCACTGGATCCAAAGGGAGGAAACCCCGTCGTGCCGTCGCGGCGGAGGATACGGCACAGCACACCCTAGAGGTGTGCCTGGCCTGGTCCGAGCTGCGCCGTAGTCTGGTCGCAGTGGTCGGGCCGGACATCTCGCTTCCCAGTGTCGTCAACTCGATGCTGGAAAGCGAGGAGGCCTGGGCAACAGTCGCCTCCTTCTGTGAGGAAGTAATATCACAGAAGGAGGACGCGAAGCGCGCGCGGGAGGACGACCTTCTCGCGGCGCCGCTCCGCAGGCGGAGGAGGGGTCGAAGAAGACGTCAGTATGAAAGTCATCTTCGACTCCTCCCAGGTGGAGGCCAGCAGGTAACGGGTGCGGGGGCACCCTTGCCTGTATTGCACAGGCCTCCACCAGTGTCGGATGGGAATGGCCAGGTGTTCCCGGTCATTCCCATAGCCCCCCAGTAAACTGGGGGAAATGCGGGGCCTGCCAAGGTGGGTATGCACCGGGAGGGTTTTGGATGTAAAGGCTGCGCCGGTTTCCCATGCCCACCCATCACGGCGCGGGCGATGCGGGAACACCGCTGAGTTTTAGTGGGTATACTGTCGTGATACAGGAGTCCCACATACCCCGTCTCGTCCTCCACGAGCGGGGATGCGTTACGCATTTCTCAGCGTAAAAAAAAAAAAAAGTTGGATTACAAATAAGTTCTTACCGTGCATGAAGAAGAAACTGATACTATATTGGTTCCGATTGCGCAGATCATAGTATCTTGTATACTGAGTTGACCAATGTAAGGAACTTGGCACGCGTTCTGCTCGAACACTATCTTAGGCAAGTGCGTCATCAACTGCATACTGGGCTAAAACAGAAGGTAACGGTTAAATTTCAAGAAAATATCGGCAAAAGCTATAATTATATTATTTGCAAATAAAGTATACAGCCATTTATATAACACAGTGGAATTTAAAACAGATCCCTGTGTCACGTGTATGAGTGACAGAGACGACACTACAAAATCGAATTTTTAATTAAACTAAAATATATTACAGAGAGACTATCAGAAATAGTTTTATAGAAAAACTGGGATCCCATGTGTCAATTACATACAAAGCATTATTTTGTATTTTAATTAAAGTAAATAATTAATATTTAATCATTTAAAATAAAGTAATTAAATAGCTAAATTATATAATTGTCAACTTTGATGAGATACATTTCTAGCGACACGAACCGTCAGATAGTTAGACATATTCTAAGAAAATTATTTAATTTATCTAAATTCTCGGTAAATTATTAAATACTAATGAAAATAAACCGTAGTTGAGTCTACTCATTTTATCACTACGAGGTTTGCAATACTGCAATGTACAATATTTTCTTTGAAAATAATTTTAATTTGCACACAAAGCGACTTAGGTTCCGTGACACGGGGCATAGAACTAAACTGAGCAAGGTGTAACCTGTAGGTTACACTAATTAGATTCTGATGTTGTTAGCTTTGTCTCCCGTCTATAAATATTTAAATGTCAATGTCAATGTTCCTTTTTAACAGCCTCGAATAACACCTATGTGGAATGCGAATCCTCCCGATTGCTAGCTTTCGCCTTGTGTACTTACATAATTTTATATTATTTTGTTTCGTACTCATCATTTCAGCCGAAAGACGTCCACTGCTGGATTTAGGCCTACCCCAAAAAGGGGGGGATTTGCCATAATCGCCACGCTTGGCAGGCGGTTCGGCGATCGCAGTATGGTTTTAAAAATGCATAGAGAACGCTGCTGCCCATTCTCTAGTAAGTTCCTTAGTCGTCTTTTACGACACCTATGGGAAGAAATGGGATAGTGCTATTCTTTACGTCCGGCACCAAACGGAACGAAGTGTTTCGTAGTGAAACAAAATAATATAAAATTATGTAAGTACAAACATTTTGTTTCGCATTGCGATTGTGACGCGCAAATTACGAGTACTTAAAGAAACCCGAAATTATTTTAATAAAAGTTTTTAATTATGTAAAAATTACAATATAAAGATAAGCAATTTTTATTACCTTTTTTAATTCAAGTCTATTTTCGGACGGTACTAGTACCGAAGTCCCGAAAATTAATTATATCTTACATTACAATTCTAACGATTGCTAAACGTCGATGCGGCATCAGCAGATTTGGAATTAGGTAGTTAGGCGACACGAGGCGTCAATTCGTTGATTCAGCAAAATGGTGTATTGCGATTTTATGTGGAATCATCCAATTGACGAAATTAGTTAATCATTTCGCTATTCAGATTATTTGGTGTAGGTAGGGTACGCAACACGCGTCATCGCACTTGTGTCTTGAAATTATGCTAGTATCAGTTTGTAAATATTACGGAAATGGAACGAAAAACAAAAATATTGCTATCTTCTAATATTAAAATTTGAAAATTCTCATAGTAAATAATAGTTTCAACATGGGTAATGTAACTTACAGAATTTGTGTTGTTTTGGGATCCCCAGCCGGATGACGTGCAAATCGGTCCATGCAAAGTGTTGGCGTCGTTATTGGAGAGTGGCACTGTTGATACTGCGTTACTTGGGAATGCAGTGGCCAGCTGAAATAGGCAAGAGATTTAGCTGATCTTCACGTGCAGTAGGTACGCACATAAACTCACGCCTTCTTCCCATGGGGGTAGGCAGAAACTATAGAACGCCACCTGCTACGCTCCTTACATACTCCTTTTGCTTCGAGCGAGCTGCGGAGTGTCGCTTAGCTACGCTGAATGTACGTCCCGTAGGTCGCTAGGTAAAATAGGGTATGTGCCTTATAAAAGCGTTTGTAACTTTTGGACCTTGTCACATTAAAGTCGTAACTTGACATTTTATGTTAAACATTATGTTCGATGCTGCATGGTATACTAAGATAAGGTTCTAAATATTGGTTAGGTTTTATAAGTCGACCTTACATATTACTAAAATATCTTTAACCTCCTCCCCCCTTTCACACTTTCCGGGACACTAAACGCTCATAGACGTCATAACAATAAAACTTCTAATGTGTCTCGTTCATTGTCCCGGAAAGTGTTAAGCTGGGTCAAATCAATTTATTTTCTTTCTTTAGGGTACTTACTAAACACGACCACACCACAACGATACGTAGGGTCTAAGTACTGCTTAGGTTTTTGTTACTCGACCAAACATATTACTAAGATACGTGGGTCAAATACAATGTTCTTACTTTCTTTCTTTAGGGCGCTTGGACACGTACTAAGTTGTCAAAAAATAATAGGCTCGTTTTGACATTTAACTTGAATAGTTACGTCGCGATTGACTATCGCGACGTAACTAGTGAAGTAACCATACGACTCGGTACTCGATACTCACGATAAATCGATTCAAGTTAAATTTCAAAACGGGCCTATTATTTTTTGACAACTATATACGCGACCACACCATAACGTGTATAAACCTACGTACCTACCAAAGTGGGCGAGCGCAAATTTGTATGAAAATGCATAATTTTATTAACATAATCACAATGAAGCGCAGTACATTTATGCCGTTGCTAAAGGAAGAAGAAAATATGAGAGATGCTGCAGCGAGATTATCACACGTAACTGACGTATCCAACGCTTGCTCAATTTTTGTTGCTGCGATGTACTGTGGTTTTCAAGAAATAGTGCCCCCTGTACAAATAGAAACAATCACAGGCGATAATATACAATAATATGAGCGTTTACACCTTACAGCATTTCATACAAACTTTCAAGCCCTTGTTTTTCGAAATGACTGAACCGATTTTAATGAAACTTCATATGCATAAGCAGGATACAAAGGTCTAAAAAGTAAGTAAAGACAATTTTGAAAAATATTGTTACAACCAAATTAGACCGATTTTAATTTTTCCATAGAAACAGAGATTTCCAGTTATCTGTTTTTAAATAACACATTTCGAAAATGTTCTTTACTAACTTTTTAGACTTTCTACCCTCATCTTCATCATATTTAAAAAATGAAAGCAACAAAAACTTTACTCACGGTGATAACAGCGATATCATTGACATACGGAGCGCCCGGGCTGTAGTCGGGATGTACGGTAAACCTTTCTACAGCACGATGGCGATCAGCAGAAGAGTCGTTGGTAAGATCCACTGCACCAGCGAACACCCGGTATTCATTTGGGGCAATAAGCGTGGGTACCCTGAAAAAGAGTGACTTAAATTTTTTTGGCTCTGTAATAAATTAAATTTTGGTTGAAAACCGCTCAGAAACGAAGAAAATCTGCTCACTGTTAGGTACTGACCCATTTACGTTGTTGTAAAGGCAAGATGCAGATGTCACTGCATGCTCTAGCGTAACCAATGCTCCCCCGCATCTGTGTCCTCTTGTGTAATTGGTTACTTGACTTAATTGTTGCAAGGAAATCTAAAAGGATGTGAAAACGTATGAGTTATTTCGGTACTAGGTAAGGTATATTGTGTTTTTGGTTTTTGTGTGGCATTTTTACCCTAAAGGTGCTGCAACGGGGCCCTATTAGTAGTTACTAATTTCAGGATTGTATGTTAGTGTCTATACACTAACTACCCCCACACACGCTAACTTCAACACGTCTTAAGTGTGTGTTAGTAACTATAAAATCTATGATCGATCGATGTCAAAAAATATGAGAATATATGTTATTGAATATTTTTAAATAACGCAAATTCATGTTTAATAAAATGGGGTATGATTGTCAAAAAATAATATGAATAATATGGTTACTTCACTTGTTATGTCGCGATTGGCCATCGCGACGTAGCTAGTGAAAGAACCATACGACTCGGCACTCGATATTCCCGATAAATCGATTCAAGCTAAATGTCAAAACGGGCCTATTATTTTTTGACAATTTAGTGGTCTGTTAATGTAGTATGAGGTACAACGATGTCGGTAAGACAGTTGGTTTTTACCAATGCATGATAGACAAGTATAACTTTTGCTACGATTAATTAAATTATGAGCTAGTAAAAGGCCATGTATAGCTGCTAAAGTTAAATAGCGAACCGCGTTTTCATTTATTTTTTCAGGATTAATATAAATATTTATGTCGCCCATTATTATAACATGTTCGAAGGCGGAAGTGTGTGTTGAGTATTATCTAATGATGACAGAAATAAGTTGATGTTTTTATAAGATAGAGATCGATAAATGGCGAGTATAGCGATACGGTTATCGATTACAGCAACCAAACCATTATATTCTTGCATGACCGGTTTAGTTCCGCAATAGTTACACTAAGATTTTCATCAAAGTCTACTAAGGCTAAGGAAACGCTGGTGTGACTTAGATGCGTTGACGTGAGATTGGCTGAAGAACAACACACAAAGAACAGTGCAAAAGTTATGGGGAAGACAATTGCCCAGCATTGGGACATTACAGGTAGATAAATTTAATTAAAAATAGTAAGATTTAGTTTGTTAGAAGGAAGTGTGTGTGACAATTATTTTACATGAAATGCATTGTAATGTAATTTGATAAAAATACATACATTGTAAAAAGAATTTAGTAATTGGCCAAAAGCATATGGCTTTTGGCCAATTACTAAATTTAACTATTTAACAGTATAATAATTTTACAGAGGTACAATACGATTCATGATACAATGACCTCGAGACCTCGAAATTTAGTTTATTTTTGTATTTGTATAGCTTTAACGCTTATAATTTTTTTGCATGCATTACAGGCAGAATGTACACGGAATATATATTTTTTGTAACACCTGATTTGTAATACCTACACTCTTAGTAAATAAATATATTTTATTATATTCTATAAGTGTTAATTTTCTTCAAAGAATCCAAAATAAAGGATTTCGTTTTTTTTTTACAAATACAGTAAATAAAACGAAATGATAGTAATTAGATAAACCTTGGGTTGGTCCCGGCTGTCATTCGTGGATCTTTGACAGTCGTTACGGGTCGTCAGAACCATGAAAATCTGACAACCAGTCTTTCAAAGGGGTATCGTATTACCCAGTAACTGGGTTGTGGAGGTCAGATAGGCAGTCGCTCCATGTAAAATACTGGTATTCAGCTACACCCGGTTAGACTGGAAGCTGACCCCAATATTGTTGGGAAAAGGCTAGGCAGATGATCATCATCATCACTTCAGCCGAAAGACGTCCACTGCTGGACATAGGAGGCCTCCCTCAAATGGGGGGGTTTGGCATAATCGCCACGCTTGGCAGGCGGGTTGGTGATCTCAGTATGGTGTTAAAATGCATAGTGAACGCTGCTGCCTATTCTCTAGTAAGTCCCTTAGTCGCCCACGGGAAGAAATAGGATGGTACTATTCTTTACGTCCGGCACCAAACGGAAGCAGCAACGGCGGCATATGATAATGATGAGTAAATAAACCAGATAATTAGAGGCTGGGCAAGACAAATAATTTAAATTCATTTTCATTTTAGTAAAAAATTAAAATGAAAAATAAATATAAATAAACATGCGATAGAATATTATCGTAAATTTGATAATAGCTTAGAATGGCAAAAACACATTCTCATGTTGACGATGAACATGCAATAATGCGAGTCTATTTTTTTTTAGCGGCTTAGAGAAACAAAAAATAAACACACAACTTTTAGTATGGGATCATTCCAGATCCCATACTAAAATTTGTTCGTGAAGTCCTACAATGTCCCGTTTTCAATGAACAAAAACGAATGTTGCATGTACAGTTAGTTGTTTTGTTTTGGCTTCTACTGGCCATAGTCGAAAAATATAATTACCATATAAGTAAACTGGCCCTCATTTGCAGATGATCCTCCCATTATTCTGTTTGCCCTTTCACCGTTTAAAGCGCTTGATGTGCCTGTTCATCAAATGGATTAAAATTAATTATAAATACGATATGTTATGTGATAAGTAAAACTTATTAGGGCGCGTACCAATGAAGAAAAGTGACTATGAATCTCTTAATAAAAATTTTATCACAAACTAGCTGACCCGACAGACGTTGTCTTGTCCAAATTCAAAAATCCAAAAAATTGTTAATACAAAAATCCAATAGAAAAAAGCACTTTCAGCTTTTCCCGAAATTTCCGTAAAAACCAAATTCAGAATATTACAAAAAAATTGTCATATCGGTCAAGCCGTTCTCAATTGATGCGCTTACCAACGAACAGCATTTCAATTTTATATATGTACATTAAATTAATTTTTAATAAAAAAAACGCTTCTATCAAATCCTTACCACATAGAGCAATCACAAATAAAATCACAAAGCTATTCATTTTTTATTAAGTGCGAAGACCACTAGTTTAAATAAAAAACAAAATCAGATGACTGTCGAACAAAAATAAGTGACTGATTTGTATTGCTAATGTTGGACTGCATTATATATTGTATCTGCAATCTTATCTAATTAAAGAGACGTATGAAACATTATTTTTATCACGGAATTGCAATGCTTGTTAGGATACCGTGTGTAAACGGATAAAACCGTCGTCCCTTCGTTGATGGTCTCTTCTAGGGCCTCCGTGGTCTATGGCTTGTTGACAATAGACGTTTGTCGTCAAAACAATCTATAGAAATACATTAGTGGGGAAACTGGCCAACCTTGCGGGTTTGACTGCAAATCGCCCAATCAACTTATACTTGCACTTTTAATCGTATTCAGTAATTTGCCAGGAGTGATACCTTTTTCTGTCAATAAAACGAAGTGAGGTGAAAATAATAATGAGCGAAGTTAAATGAACCGATGATGTACTGTCGCGGTCTAAAAATGTTTATCATTTCAAGTTAGATTATTTATCACACTGAGTGCATTAAAGTGTAAAATGCTGTATATGCTGTACTTATCACTTGTGAAGCATCTATTCTAACAAAAGAAGTATTAATGAGTTTTTGGTGTTTTTATGTTTATGTTGATATATAAAATGTTGTTATACATCGATAGGAAGTCCGTTCAATCAACCAATACATGCAAAATACGCATGTCTAATTCTTGTATTTTATTTTTGACGTGCGCTTTCCAGTGCAGTTTCGTGACAAGCGTTATGCCAAGATATTTGGCTATGTTTGCGTATGGCGCTTGTTGGTCATTTTTGAAGATAGGATGGTAGTCACAATTCTTGTTGGTGAAATCAATGTGAAGTGACTTTGATTCATTTAATTTGATTCTCCATGTTTGTGCCCTGCTGCCATTATTTTTATTTACAGCAATTTTCACCTTTTTGGCAGTTTTTTTGTGGCATGACCCTATAGCCATAATGGCAGTGTCGTCTGCAAAGGTCGCAATAGTATTATTTTCCAGCTCTAGTATATCATACGTGTATGACAGGTAGAGGACTGGACTCAGCCCACTACCTTGAGGCACGCCAGCTTTAATAATTTTTAAATTTGGAATAGGCATCCTCGTGGCTTACTCGAAACATCTATCTGTAATGTTTGATTCCAAGATATCAACAAAGTCATTGGGCAGCATTAGTCTTAGCTTGTTTGACAAACCCTTATGCCAAACTCTATCAAAAGCTTGTGCTACATCTAAAAATACGGTGGAGCAGACTTTTTATCTTCAAGCGTTCTGTCAATGGAACGCGGGCGCGTTAGGTGAGGCCTATGTCCAGCAGTGGACGTCTTTCGGCTGAAATGATGATACTTGGTCTATTGTGGACTGTTTCCCTCTGAAACCAAACTGATTGATGATCAGGGACCAGGTATCAAACATTTTGGTTAAAAACATTTTTTCAAACAGCTTTGATAGTATACGCAACAGGAAAATGGGTCTGTATGATGATGCTTCGTGAGGTGGTTTACCCGGCTTTGCAATCATAATCATTTCAGCAACTTTCCATGCCTCAGGTACATGCTTTGCTTGCACACGAATGCAGCATTAATGAGTCAGGTTAGTTTGACGATGGCTTTACGCGGGAGTTTGTTTCTAGTTTGTTTCTAGATTTCTCTCGTAATGAGGTCATATCCTGGGGATTTTTTCAGGTTGATATTCTGACATTTTAGTATGGATATACCTACGAAAGAATACTCTGTCCCTGTAAAGACACAAAAAGAATATGGCGGATATGGATAGAATGTGCATTCGCTCTCTCGTTAGAAGGTATATAATACAATAATTACTTTATTATGTAAAATGGTTTTTGGTTGCAGGTAAAATGGTATTTGAATCTTCAATAAATTGCGAAGTGTACCGATTTTGCCCACAAATCAGCGCAGACCGACGGAATGGCAGCGAAGAGCAGTTTTTCGGTAGCAAGGCACACCGAGCGACGCGCGGACGTCTCCCAGTCGCCACGTCGTCTCCGCTATTCAACGGCTCTTTGAATGTTTTTAATCATCATCATTCATCATTTCAGCCGAAAGACGTCCACTGCTGGACATAGGCCTCCCCCAAAGGGAGGGTATGTTTTTAATATGTAGGTAATATTATAGAATTAGTCACTTCGCCGCCACTCCGTTAATATCTAAGATAATGCTTATCAATCACAAATAGAAACAAAAACTTGTCAATTTTTATGAGTAAGATTATCGCATGTGCATCAAGATTTATGAAACGCGCTCAAATAATTATATTAAGTACTTAACTAAATAATGTCACGAACTGCGATACATATTGACTGAGGTAAGTTTTTAATCTTGGCTGTATCATTTAGATAGGTATTTAGTTACAATATATCTATATTTTTATTTAAGTAGGTACTTACCTAATTTAGGACTGTACGAACAACATTTTATCAAGTAACGATTTCTGTAATAAACAAAAATTATTTTAACCAACATTTATAAAAATTATGTAGGTTACCTGTATTTAAGTACTTAGATGTAACTAAAATTACAGCGAATATCTTTTCGTTTAAATTATGTTTCCTGGGTCAGGGTTCGAACCCACGACCTACAACTTGTAAGTTGCCGACAGAATAGATCTTTTCTCATGTTCACTGAGCGAGTTCGCAAGGGTAACGTTACATGTGTTATGTTTTTAATTTATATATCGTGTATGGCATGGATATTAATATGTGGTAAATTATTTCATGAACTGTTAAATAACTACACTACCGAATTGGGACACTGTAATGGTAGCGTATGTATGTAAATCAATAAAATAAAAATAAATAAAGTCGGGGCCGTCACCACTGGGCCATCACTGCTCCTTTCTTGGAGTCTGAGTTTTCATAATAGTTTAATACAAATAATGATTGTTAGTTAACTACCATACGTCAATAATAAAAGATTAAATAAAAAATATTAAAAATACATTAACATTTTCCGCTTTCAAACTTTCAAATCCTTCTGAAAAATTGCGAAAACTTAATTACGTCAATGTTCTTTTAGATGAGCGATATGATACTAATGTTTAACCTAATAATGTTAAGACTCACGAGATATTGCGGGCGCGACAGGCACCAACAAATAAATTGTGCTATTACTGTCGCGTCACGCCCGCGCTATCGCACTAGTCTGTACGAGCCTTTAAAGTACAAAAAACATAAAAATGTTCTTCAATGCATAATTTTAAAGTTTTATCGTTATCGCCTCGGTAGATCAAAGATAAATCAATCAACTCAGCCTATCGCAGTCCACTGCTGGACATAGGCCTCTCCCAGGCTGCGCCACAACACCCTGTCCTCCGCTTTCCGCATCCAGTCTGACCCAGCCACCTTCTTAATGTCGTCGGTCCATCTAGCTGGGGGGCGGCCACACTGCGCTTGCCGATACGCGGTCTCCGCTCCAGCGGCCATCGGTCCTTCGACAAACATGGCCAGCCCACTGCCACTTCAGTTTGCTTACTCTGCAAGTAAAAATAAATAATAATTAAGAATTGTTGTATAAAGTCCCGATTGGAAACGTGGGAGTATGTGATCTACCGTAGGTAGGTAGTGTGTGTGTGCAATTCCTAACCGTAACCGTCTATCACAAATTTTATTTAGAGATAGACAGATATACATAATACACCACGCCTGTATACCCCGAAGGGTTAAAATAAAAATCTAAATATTTTATATCACATAAACCTACATGGGCAAACTCAAACGCAAAGCATTTATTCCAGTTAAACCAATTACAGACACTTTTGAATTGTCAAAGAGTTGGTGTTAAATTAAACAAGGTTTTGATAAAATAACATTGGTTGATTTAATAATAGTAAAAATAAAAGAGCGACACATGCGAATTATGCAATGGCAGACGTGCAAAAGGGGGAGAGCGAGCTAGCACACACAGAAAGAGTTCGCTATATAACGATGACCACAGATTAGACTAGAACGTTCTAATGTCATGTAAACAAGGCTACAGATTTACAAGTATATATTCTAACACTCCCTCTAAATTTTAGCCTTGCTTATTCTAAACAATAACAACAACAATAGCAAACAAAATCTTGACTCTAACATAAACATGTAACCCTAACATTTATGTTCACCTTACCACAGCTCTTGACATGTAATTCTTTATTGTTAGCAACTCTTATTGTTTTGATTGGTGGTGGAAACTCATCATATATCCAGTCCTGATTCATTGTCATGTGCATTGAGGGACCCGAGTCAATGAACCACCCGGAGTTGTTGCTACTTGTCGCTGAAAAAACGGCTACATAAGAGTTATCACTTTGTTTCTTAGTCTTCACTTTTTTTTTTTTTTTTTAATGTTTGTTACCTCAGAACTCCGGCGTTTATGAACCGATTTAGAAAATTATTTTTTTATTTGAAAGGATATACGTTCAGATTGGTCCCATTTTTATTAAAATCTAGTTCTGATGTTGGGATCCATGAGTAATTGAGGGAACTCCTCAAATATTATAGTCATACGTATAGCGATTTTTATATTTTCACCAACAAGTCAATCATTAGCATTCAGAAAGTATAATTTGGTGAAGTGGAACTGATGAAGAAGGCCACAGATGGCCACCGAAACTTCTCAATGATACGTATTTCACGGGTGGCGATGAGATATCTGGATTAAGATAGTTAAGCGAAGCAAATTTATATAAATGGTACTATCAAACTGATCTGATGATGAAGCCGGAAGGTAGGCACTGGAACTCCGTAATATAACAATGTATACTACCCGTATTTGGTCTTATTGGAATTGTCATGAGATGCACTCTGGCTACAAATAATTTTTGACCGACTTCAAAAAAGGAGGAGTCTTCTAGAGGTCTTATATAAATATAAAAGGAAACCGTGACTGATTGGTCTATCAACACAGCTCAAACCACTGAACAGATTGGGCTGAAATTTGACACGTAGGCATCCGCTAAGAAGGGGTTTTTGGAAATTTGACCTTTAAGGGGGGAAAACGGGGTTTTGTTTGCATGAACAATCTTATTCCTAGAGTTAAGAGTTAATAAACTTGAAACTTGGACGAATAAAATACAAACTTTATAATTTACTTACGTAAGCGTAAGTAAATTATAAAGTTTGTATTTTTTTGTTATCTTAACTTCAATGGATGGGATGTCAAAGCTTGTGTACAAGAATTTTAACGCGCGGTCCGATCAACTCGAAACTCAGTATTTATACTTAAAACCAAAAGTTAAGAATAACTTGTATCAGGCTTTGTAGAAAATCTAACCATAACGGGATAAAAAGGGGTAGTCTTACAAGTGTTCTCTAGTTTTACAAGAGAGGATTTTACTATGTGACTTGATTAACTCGAAAATTGGTATAACCTTTAATTCAAATAATGTAAAATTCGCAAACCACTTTAAAAATTAACCTCTTTCGGAGTGTAAAGGGGGATGGATACAGTTTGTATGAACAAAATCTTCTTTCGTTGATCTATTAATTTGAAACTTCGCCTGAATACCTCATCATCAGTCTTCCTGCCCTAATCCCAATTTATTTGGAGTCGTCGTAATATGTTGAATTACACTATAGATTTAATACATACAAAAGGAAAAAGTGACTGACTTACTGACTGATCTATCAACACAAAGCTCAATTCACTGAATGGATCGGGCTAAAATTTGGCACACAGGTAATTATTATGACGTAGGTAACCGCTAAAAACAGATTTTTGAAAGTTCAACCCCTAAATAAATAAAACATGTTTCATGTTTTTTTTTTAAACAGCTCCTTCTGGGGTTGTAAAGAGGTAAATAGTCTACAAATCAATATGGTGTCATTTTCAAGGGTTTTCAGGACGTTGATCACGTAAAAGTCAACAATTTTGAAATTGATTACACTTGAACAACAAAAAAAAACTATTAAGTCTTAATTTATTATTATTTTGTATTGATCTAAATAACAAATCTATCTATATAAATAAATGGAGAAACTGACCGACTGATTACATATCAACGCACAACCCAAACTACTGGAGTGACGTGAAATTTTGCACTAGGGTTCCTTTTATGTAGGGTAGGTACTTTTAATCCCGGTTCCCGTGAGATTTTTACTGACATCCACGCGGGTGAAGCCGCGGGCAAAAGCTAGTATTATATTATGTTCAGGCATAACGTATTTGTTTATGAACAGATTTTTATAATTCTTTTATTTGGTAGAGGAAGCTTGCGCGGTCTCTTATACATTACACATCTACAGCTAACTCTTCAATAATACGTATTTAATCCACTCGGTGTATGTTGATGATGTTATAAAACTTCCTGTCACTGTTGTTTTCATAGCAAGTAGTGGTATACGAATTGGTGTGGGGTAGGTACCACTAAAAAGTGAAAAATAAAAAACTTTTTTACAAAAAAAACAACCGACTTCCAACAAAAACACTAAAAAGTAGAAAATAAACTTTAATTTCGGAAGCACATAACATAACATCACGCCTTGTTTCCTCGAAGGGTTGGGCAGAGGTGTACCTGTAGTACACCCACATTTAATATTATATTTAATTTAATTTCGGAAGTCGGTGGCCATAAACGAAAATACAAAACCAAAGACACCGACTTCCGAAATTAAATTAAATATAATATAAAATGTGGGTGTACTACAGGTACACCTCTGCCCAACCCTTCGAGGAAACAAGGCGTGATGTTATGTTATGTGCTTCCGAAATTATAGTTTATTTTCTACTTTTTAGTGTTTTTGTTGGAAGTAAGTTGTTTTTTTTGTAAAACAGTTTTTTTATTATTGGATGGTTTGATAGGTTGATTATTCTTTGCTTGGTTAGCAAACAGTACACTAGTATCAGAGTAATCGGAGATCTTGACTTCCTGTAACAGTTTTGTTTTAACCAAATCAGCTGTTATTTTGACACCGGAGCTTTCAATAGCCATAATCATTGTAATGATGCGGGAGCCCGGCGAGTAATAATGTACCCAACCACTCGTCATCAACCTGAAACCCTATGTTGCGGAGCTTGTGTGCTGTTGTCATTATCTTATTAACATAGTCCTCTATGCTTTGGGTACTTTCTAGTGTAATTGTTATGGTCTCTTAACAACCCAACTCGACGCATAAGTCCTGAATCGTCGAACGCCTTGCAGAGGTTGCCCCAGACCTCTTTAGTGGTTTTGGCATCCTGCACGTGGATATAGTTTATCGGATCCACTAAAAGGATGATTTTAGATTTTGTTTTTAAATCCTTCTTTGGATCTATGGTGCCGGCGCCCGCCACGCATTTCCAGAGTTCTTCGTGTTCGAGGTATGTTTGTACGGCAAACCTCCAGCTCGCAAAATTATCTCTGCCGGTCAATTTCTCGATAAGAGTCATATGGTTATTCGAAGACATTTTTCAACTATAAAGAAAAAAAACAATTGAAAGATTTTTTCACACGCGGCGTCAGATACGTTTGAGATTTTTACTAAATTATCAATCACTGAATTTACGGAAACAAACTCGCGGACTTTAATGTTAGAGAATGTCTGGGCCCATATCCTGTTAAATTAAACGAGGTTTTGATAAAATAACAGTGGTTGATTTAATAATAGTAAAAATAAAAGAGCGACACATGCGAATTATGCAATGGCAGACGTGCAAAAGGGGGAGAGCGAGTTAGCACATACAGAAAGAGTTCGCTATATAACGATGACCACAGATTAGACTAGAACGTTCTAAAGTCATGTAAACAAGGCTACAGATTTACAAGTATATATTCTAACAGTTGGTCAGTTAGTCAGAAAGTTGAAGCTATTTGCCCATTCCAAAACGTAGATCTCTATGGAGATGAACAGGCAAGAAACTCCAAGGACACTCTTTTAAATCAAGATATAACAAAATCCTGGGTACATTATTCTTGTCACTTCTATATGTGTACAAGGTAAAAAAATAATAAACAATTCAAAATATAAGATTAAAAGATTACAAATAAGCACTGGCAGTTAAGAGATGACCAGTCTCAAATGACGATGCCCGTTCACGAACATGACGCGTGGATCAGCACCATCCAGCTCAACCATTTTGTAGGGAACCGAATGATCCAACACACGTGCCACCATCAGCGAGACATTTATGTGAGCATGACATACTCTCAAATAACAAGCTTTTTTAAGTCAACATAAATCATAATAAACGGCTCCATGGTACCTACTCACATTTACAAAATTGAAAAAATGCTTTTAAATTATACAAAACTATAGTTTGCACTGTATTTCAATTCATACAATTTTACTAGCAAAAGGAAAAGCACTTATGAAACGTCGGAAGCTGTTCCAATCGGTCGATTCCTATGGAGAAGAGCCGGCATGAAACTCCACGGTTACTGTTTTAAAAATAATTGGCATTTACAATGGTTTCAAATTACAGTGTTAATAGGTATGGAAGGACAGTGTAGGCATTAGCATTCAAAATTACATGTATCTTTCAAACGCCCCTGTTTTTTTCAATAAAATACAGAAACTTGCGGATATTTGGGTGAATCTTTCGCGTTTAAGTTTAAGTTTTCACATGTATTTTACGGTGTATTATTCGTATAACATATTTATAGTCATTGATTGGCAGAACACACACCAAAAATCATAACCGTTTGACGGTAGATCGATTGAACAAATTCATATTGTAAACTCTAATCTGGAATTTTTCCATTTGAATCAAAACCAAAAGTCATTTATTCAAACTAGGCTGAGAACCAGCACTTTTCGAACGTCAAAAATTACATGAGACAGCCCCAAAAACGCCCACTATTCACCACTTCCTAGTGCTTTAGCTGGGAAGAAGAAGTGGCGCAACAAACTCCCCAGCAGCACAGCTGTCTGTTCAGTTTAGAAAACTTGATTCCATACATAGTATGTAAAATAATTTGCATTACGCAATCATCATTCATCATTTTAGCCGAAAGACGTACACTGCAGGCTGGACATTGGCCTCCCCCAAAGGGAGGGTTTGCCATAATCACCACGCTTGGCTGGCGGGTAGGCTATCGCAGTATGGTTGTAAAATGCATAGAGAACGCGAATGCCCATTCTCTAGTAAGTCCCTTAGTCGCCTTTTACGACACCCACGGGAAAAGAATGCTATATTTTCCCGCAATACAAAACGCAATACAAAACATTAAATTAAATCATTTGCCATATACGAGTATGTTAGCTATCACACGCCACTATACCAAAAAAATAACGAACCTATATTTCATGAAACGACGAAGCCAGTGATAGTGAAATTGAATTGTAGACTACTTATTTGTTTTATTTCCATAATTAACACCTACTCTGTTTATTTTGTGTCAACCGAGATATTGATTCGATTACGTAAAGTACATTAATTACTGTTCAATTAATATTAATAAGCAAGATTTTTCCCTTTGATTGTTAAAAATAAAAAAACTTTTTTCCAAAAAAAACAACCGACTTCCAACAAAAACACTAAAAAGTGAAAAATAACTTTAATTTCGGAAGCACATAACATAACATTACGCCTTGTTTCCTCGAAGGGTTAGGCAGAGGTGTACCTGTAGTACACCCACATTTAATATGATATGTAATTTAATTTCGGAAGTCGGTGTCTGGTTTTGTGTTTTCGTTTATGGCCACCGACTTCCGAAATTAAATTAAATATAATATTAAATGTGGGTGTACTACAGGTACACCTCAGCAGTAGCACTAGCGACCACTAAATCAATGAGGCTGATAGAGATAATTTAAACTTTATTGTACACCATTTTTTTTAAATTCTTATCACGTTGTTCTGTCATGCTTCTCGATGTTCCATCATCGCTCTCCGCTCGTCGGGCCGCCGCGCGTGTATGTTGCAGTAAATATTACACATTTTTAAGACTTTTCAAACTCTGCGGGTCTCTAAAGGGGTAGTAATCTTAATAGGGAAAGGTTAATGGCACATCAATATGAATGAAATCGCTTATCTGGAACGAGTTATAAACGAATAAGGGTCAGTTAGATAAATTATATGCTGGTATAGACATCATAATTTTTATTTGCACAAACGTTTCAACAAAAACACAAAACCAACCAAATCAAGCATTTTTTTTTATACAGACCTGGCTGGATTTCTCTATAATTCACTCACAATATAAGTACCTACAGTTTACCTTACCTACCTTACTGAATGTTTTGATGATTTGCTCACTAGGAATAAAACAGATTAGATTAATCAGTTTTATTTTTACGAGAATAACATTTACCTTATCGTAATTATCTAATCCCACTTGGGTAACGCACATAGTAGGTAACTACTTGTAACTACTTGTACAAGGTACTGGTAACTACTTGTTGCTCACGATTAAGTCAACCAGGAAGACAACCAGGAAGGAAAATATACGAGTAATAAATTTTTATCGTGATCATGAACAAATATGCGCTTACATATTTTGTTACGTGGCGATATTATATCCGATATTATCAGAAGTTGTGTCAACAACTACCGACCCATCTTGATTTTGACTGTAATCTCTAAGGTCCTCGAAAGGATCCTCAGCAGCCATCTTAAGAACTTCTTGGATAGGTATAGCATCATAGCTGAGAATCTATATGGATTTCGTACTGGAATCTCGACTGATGATGCGGTATTTGATCTGACGGAAATGGTTGCTGGGAACCTTGATAATAGGGTCAAATCTCTAGGTATATTCCTAGACCTTTCTAAGGCTTTTAACAAAGTTGTTGTCCGCATACTTATGGCAAAACTGGAACTACTTGGTATAAGAGATATCGTTCTTCAAATCTTCAAAGGTTATCTCAGTAACCGTACCTAAATAATAAAATTGATAAGCCTCTTAGTGCTGAGGCATCCGTGTCTTACGGAGTACCTCAGGGAAGCATTCTAGACCCCATTTTGTTCCAAATCTTTATAAATGACCTGTGCAGAATGACCCTCAGCTCCCTCATACTAAGATATTTGCCTATGCTGATGACACCGTGATTTTAGCTGATGGGCAAACGTGGGATAGTGTTAAATGTAGCATAGAATCAGCATAAACCAAAGTAAAAAAATGGCTTAACTCAAATCTGCTTACTCTCAACTTTAACAAGACATTCTATATTTCATTCTCGATTCGCTCTAACACCGCTCCAGATTACACTTTCTCAGTAACAGCTCACACTTGCCTCATAGCCTTGTGTCTATGTCCAGCACTCACAAGAACTGAGAGTCCGTTAAATTTGTTCCATAAGAAGTTCATATCGAACAAATCTAACTAAGAGAGTTGCAATAATGATTCTAACTATTATAATTCTGTAAATACATATTTGTTATGGTCGTGAATCTTTTTTGATCAAGATACAACCTGACACTGACCTGCAAATTGCAAAAAAACGTAAGAAAATTTGAATTTTGTGGTTAAAACGTTATCCGTTACATACATTTTATGGACGTGGACTATTAATTTCTAGACGCTCGAAATTATAAGCGTACATTAAATACTACTGCAAACTGCCACTGGTAAATGCAAAAAAAAAAAAAAAATAAGACAAAGTATCTGTAAATCTATATCAATATTATTTAATATCTCTTCGTTCAAAAAATCTTAATTTATGTTATGATTAGCGGTTATAATTTGAGCTATAGCGATCACTGCTAGCACTGCGATTGCGGGTTGGAAAGTGGATGCTGCGCCTGGAGCGGGTGTAGTTGCGGTCACTGGTGACGTCGTTGTCGTTGACGTCGTCGTCGTTGTTGTTGTTGTCTGCGCGGGCAACATCCCGATTGTACTATTTAACCATGCGCTGAAGCTGGAGATCCGGGTATACACTTCTGGGTCTGCAGAGACTATGCAGTTTTTGTGTCGAATTAGAATACCGTTTAAATAACCGCTGCATACTAACGGGTTGCCTAAGTCGCCCTGGAAATAAAGTAATTATTATTGTTTTTTTTCTTGTCATGTTTTGTTCGTTTAGAATATCGTAGGATCATAAAGTACAACTTTTGGGGTGCATACTTGGTTCTTATAATAATAACCAATGCATCGTACTGAGGGTCTAGACACATTTAAAAGCGTTGACGTCGCATCAATTTTAGTGCTGATTAAGTGACAGCCAATTAATTTTATCCTCTCGACTGAATTTCGAGATATGTGTATATATCTGAATATACAATCTTCATCACTCACTCTTCTCCTCGTCGAACTATGAGATCCGATACGACCGAGCCGAGATCAGGCGCAAGACAAACAGGCTTTACGTGCTTCCCGAAGCACGGGGGTGTTACACCACCAACTTCCAAACTCGACACTGATACAGAGAAATTACATGAATCCTGACTATCCTAATATTATAAATGTGAAAGTCAGTCAGTTTGATTGTTACGCTACCACGTCTTAACGGCAGACTTAGATGAAATTTGTCACACAGGAAGACCATGACTTGAGTTAGGAAATAGGATACTTTTTACCCCGGTATTCGTTCCTGTGGGACAATTTCCGAACTCCACGCAGGTGAAGCCGCATGCATAAGCTAGTCATCATCATCATCATCATTTCAGCCGAAAGACGTCCACTGCTGGACATAGGCCTCCCCCAAGCACCGCCACTTCAACCGGTTCTGTGCTTCCCGCATCCAGCGGATACCTGCGGCCTTTACAAGGTCATCGGTCCACCTTGTAGGAGGCCTTCCAACTCTACTTCCGGTACACGGTCGCCACTCCAGAACCTTTAGAGCTAGTACAATATAGTTATTACCGTGCATCCTGAAAACGGCGTCTGCTGAACACCCCACGTGCAAATCATGCTATCTACTATATTAAGTTGACCATAGTAATGTGCACTGCAAGCGCCCTGAGCGTGCACCTGCTGTTGTATCTGCATCAACTGCACACTGGCCTGTAACGAACAAAAACGAATGAGTGTTATGGCACGTTTGTACAGTTGACATCGCAACTGCTTTAATACCCTAAGATTGAATGTCACAACGATAAGAGGGCCTAGAAATAGTGATAACAATGATGGAAAATTCAAAAATGTATTGCATTGACATCACTACCGAAAAGCTTATGCCAATGCTGTTGAAAATCGTTGTACTCGTAGGACTACAAAACGATACGAAAACGATTTCGGCTTGTATATGCTTGTATATTTTTGTCTATGCGTCGGGCGGTACGCGCGTTCACGACGTTCTACGTAGGCGATTCGACTATCCAAGATAATTATAAAAGTGCGAGTCAGACTCACGGACCGAAGGTTTCGTATCTTGAGAGGAATACCATTTTTCCATTTTCAACTACAAACATTTTTTTTTTTAATGTAATTTTTAAATATAACTTACAGTAGCTGTAGCATTTTGGGCTCCCCATCCAGAAACATAACAAGGAGTTAAGTCGGTAACGTCAGCGTCCCTGATCGGCAATGGCACTGGTGTACTTGTGGTCGATGGGAATGCAGAGGTGAGCTGAAAAAGATGATCGCATAGATAGTTATACTATTTTCACGTCAGGTAAAAGTGCGCACATACTTAAATACTAAAATAAAATAATGCTATTATTTACAATCAGTGGTGCTAAACACCATAAATAGGACTTGGTCGCTGCATAACAGAAAAGTATTTTTCTTGCCCCACGGGGTGAGCCTATAAATATAAGCAATTGTCGCATAAATACGCGATCGTCGCGTTCATTTGACACGTATTTGTTTGGAAAATCCAAAACCGCCCTCTGTCGCCGTGATGACGCATTTGACTTCGTCGAACAAAATGAACGCGATGATGTTTCCTTAGATATCAAAATAAATCTTAATCTCAGATAAGATGTGAATCATAATTCTCAAAATAAACGGAAAATCACGTTGTACTGCTTTCTTGGTGTGTGTGTGTGTATAAGTATCTAAATATCACTGATTATATTTTGTTCAAAACAATTTACGTTTTATTCTTTACCTTTGATCTCATTTCAAATTTTAATTTAGATTTTTTATAATTATCTGCAATTTATTACCCATTTCCTTATAAACCTGTAAAAACCAAATGTATCAAAACTCAGGTCCCCAAGATACAGGCACTGCCTAGTTTGGAGACCACCGCTTATAACAAAATGAATGTAACAAACAGTTACAGACAGAATTATTATGTAAAAATAGGTTTAAGGTTATAATTGTAACAATGTTTAAATAAATTGTATTATTATTACTCACGAAGATAACAGCTATATTATTCACAAACGGGGTACTCGTGTAATACTGGGGGTGCACGGTGATTATTTCTATAGGCCGAGAGTGATAGGTAGAAATGTCCCCGGTAAGACTCACTGCACCAGAAAACACCCTGAATTGTGCCGGGTTGATTGGCGTAGAGACCCTGTGGAACAGTTTTAATGTTAACGTATTGTGCTCTGTCAAATAAACTGAGAAAGAGATTTCGACGGAATCACACAGTCAAGGCCACTTACCACTTACTTCACACTGCGTAATATGCTTTTGGGTTTCCTTTCTCTCTTACTCGCTCACACACACACACACACCCCCACACACACACCCCCACACACACCCCCACACACATTCACACACGAACATACACACACAATAATTAATTGGGTATCTGAGATTATGAATTCAAGTACCTAATTAATTATTATAATTGTAATTATTTTTTGTTCTTTTTTATTCTCTAGTTCTAGTTTTGTTTTGTTCTTTTTTTACCTACTTAGTTAAATTCTGTTATTAACAGGCTTTTTATGTTGTACACATAGTTATGGAAGAAGGAGGTCTTCTGTTACAAGAATCTCTATACTTAAAAGAAGGCGACGACTTATTTGTTAAAACCAGTTGATTATGAAATAAAAACTTAAACTTAAAAACTTATAAGGCAAAATCACATTGAAACCGTCAACAGAAACAATAGTAAAAGATGCATCAATGATAGAATTTAATTTAAACTGGCATAATTTCAGTTATTCCTTAAAATAATTATTTTTCTAGTAATTGATTTACACAGGAAAAAAAAGTTACCAAACTCGTACTTAAATATTTTTCTCGTTGTAATTTTCATGGCGACATTCAATTTCAAAACAAGAAAATTCAATTAACAAAAAAACACATAACATGACATCACATCACGCCTGTAATCCCCAAAGGGTAACGCAGAGGTGTGCCTAAAGTACACCCACATTTCACCAGTTATGTTTAAGTTCCATGCTATAGGGGGCGAGCCTATTGCCATCTACCGGGCACACATCCATACTCCGGGCTACTGAGAAATTCTTAATGGAAAATCCTAATAATACTGCCCGACCTGGGACAGTCTATAGTTGTGCTGACCTGGGAGAATTGAACCCAGGACCTCGTGCTCAGCAGTAGCACTTGCGACCATTAGACCAATGAGGCAGTCAATAACAAAAAAAAAACACTCCTCATATAGAGTTCAGGGCTTCAGCGTCAAAGCACTAGAAAGTAGTGAAGGACGGGCGTTTCGGGGGACTGTCTTATGTAATTTTGACGGTCAGTACTGAGTTTCAGCCTAGTTTAAGGGGACGATAACCGGCTTTTAATGATTTTATACTGAAGATCACGTCTAAACGAGTAGTGTAAATGATTTGAATATTTTAGATTATGTTTAAATTACATATTTAAATTAATTTGTAAAGGTATGTCTAACGCGGATAAAAAACTGAGAATAGCGCAAAATCTACCAAGCGTATTTTTCTGAAACCTTCACCAGTTTAAATATAATTTAATTATTGATCTTTTAGTATACGCGTTTTATTAAAATACTTTTTGTTTTGTGTATAATAAATTAATAATGCGTCAAATTGGGGACAGCGTTCCTTGATGAGCAAGTCCTATTACTGGCTGAACGTACGACGCGTTGCGTGAGCTCAGTACAGAACACGCAAGCTAACCACTCAAGGTCACTGGCGTATATCTGCGTTTAAATAATTGACATGATAATAAGTAGGTTTGAGACTTCTGTGAAGCGTCGTGTTTAGCGGCTTTGTTTTATTTTATAAAATTAGTGTTTAGCCAAATATTAAAGTGTAATAATCGTGGATTATTAACCATTGAGTATTCGTGGACGTGCATTAGTGTAGGCAAATGAAACAAAACAGTGCAACGTATCACTTCAAGTTCTTTTAAGAAGTCCTCGTGAGCTCTCAGTAAAGTGCCCCCGTCTTTACTGAAACTCAATTGGAGCGTACGGGCGGAGCTATCCATCTATCATGCATTGTTTATAATTCATTTCATCATTATACTTATAACATACTATACTTGTTACAAATACTATAGTAATAATTTATTACTTGTTACCTAATTTTACTTGACCTGACTAAATGTGCAAACCGCACCAAGCCATAACAAAAAAGAAAAATAAAAGTAGGTTAGACCACTGACCCATTGACTGCATCGAAATTGCAAGATGCAGCCGTCACTGCATGCTGTAAAGTAACCAACACTCCGCCACATCGGTGTCCTCTTGTGTAACTTAGTATTTCATCTGTGTTTTGCAAAGACACCTAGAACAACATTGATGCATGTTTATTTTGTTACGCTTGTATGTGCGCAGTGATTACAGCGCATTTTGCTCTGGAACAGTTTTCGCTTTTATTTAATGGCAGATTATTTATATCAAGGAATAAATTACAGGGTTTTGCTCCTTTTTAGGGGTCATTAAGGAATAGATAGGTATCAATTTTCGCCTAATAGTTTTTGCCATATCTGTCTGTCCCCGGCTTAGTTCAGAGACTCTTAGTACTAGAAAGCTGTAATTTGGCATGGGTATACATATTAATCACGTCGATAAAATGGTAAATTCAAATCTTGAGAAAAAATTGGATTGTGTCTCTTAAACGTAAAGTGGGGATGATATTTTTTTTTCCATTGATGTTTTTTTCTCTCCCATAATGCAGGGTATCGTTGGATAGACCGTTCAAAAATATTGAGGGTCTGTGAATACCATTTTTCGATTCAAGCATCCGTTTGCGTAATATTAAGCTTTTTGCTTATTTTTGTTAGAGTCAAGTGTGCTTATTGAGGTGCGTAATATAGTTGTGCTATTAGAGGAGTTATTTATAAACGTTGCTTAAGTAGGTATAGATTTTTTTGGCTGCACTAAAAATATTTATATTTACCATATATGGGAACTGGTTTGCAAGTGCAGGCGTTCCTTGTAATATTCTGTTGGCCCCTTCAGCTTTTAAAGAGCATACACGTGTGCCTGTTCATCAAATTAACAACATTAACATCGTATTCAACGATACTTACATAAGTATGGCAGCGACACTATGCTAAGTAAGGCATTTCTCACAGCGTTCGTCATGGCGGGCCATTCTATTCACAAACAATACTCAAGCGACACTTTACTATGCGAACGCACAGCGTCGATTATAGATCTGTGATTGGTCCGTTTCTGTTGCTAAGTTCGCTTTAGTGTTTGGCAGATGTGTGGACGTCATAAATATAACCTTTAAACGTATTGTCAGTTGTGAAATATGAACCTTGATGGTTCATATTGTGTGGTGATGTTTCATGTGTGGTGATTTATTTAATAATAAAAAGTACTTTGTTTTCAAGGATCGACAAACATAAAAGTATTTAGCTACCTTCAATTGATTAGTCATTAATGGATGTGCATCAGTGAACGGAAAAAAAATTTGCATAAGATTTCGAATTCTCCAAAAACAAACGAAGCCGTCAATTAATGGTTTGTTTACTGTTTTTTTTTAATGATTTTCTAGTATTATTACTACCTAAATAATAATTATTAATAAAATAATAATACAATTTTGGATAATTGTAATTATACATCTTACAACAAATTAATGACATCAACAACAATCATATAAAATATATTCTATCTATTTAATGACAATTAAATATAACTTTATTTTGCTTCAGTTTTAAGAAGCTACCGTTTTCTGTTTCGGAATGATAGCTCTTTGTACGGGAGCGGCCTATCATAGAAGACAAACGGACACACGACAAAAATATTGAATTCAAAAAGTTAAAATGAATAATAAAATAAAATATCCGAATGGATATAAAACATACAGAAACCACCACATTTGTGAACCACATTATCATTTGACACAGACCTTTTTTTTACAACAAGCTTCACTATGCGTCGGTTAAAATAGCTGCCCAGGTACTTTACGTAAGGGTCCTTCTAAGTGAACGCATAGCGTTGCACATCACTCAAGTATTGTTTATGAATCGGATTTACCGGCCTTATGCGTTGATGGGCACTGTGAGTCTTGAATATGGGTGTAAGTATACAATGGTTGCAATATAAAAAAAACTAAAGGCCGATTTAGACCAAAAGAGCAATTAATGCACAGTAGAATGTGCATTTGCTAGTTTGGTTTAAACCAGCCTTTATGTTTTTTTTTATCAGAATTAGTAAGAGTGGGGATAGATCTCCCACTCTTCCTAATTCTCTTCTGAAATAGAATATCAAGAATGTTCTTGATCTAGTTGTATGTTCGTTTGGTCTAAACCCACTTTCAGGCAAAATCGCACCTGTGCGCAGCAATATATCTGTCATACCTTACATGAATTTAAAATCTTAGATAATTACTAAGCTTTGAAACCAAAATCCAATATCATACAGAGTTCTGTTGCAACCAGTTATTTAAGGCCTTTTCTATTACAAAATTTGATCACACAATAATATGCATGCATATGACTACATACCGCTAAAGTAGATAGTTGACTAAGGCCCGTAATATAGAACCTCACTCAAGACTCAAGCACTACTTAAAACTTTTTTCAACCAATCAAATGGCTTTAAACTAGTTTTAAGTTATGCGTGAGTCTTGAGGTTCTGTCATACGAATCTTAAGTGTCGATATTCTGAATTCAAGAATGTAAATAAAAAAATATTATACTATACGATGTTTCATGTAAATATAAAAATCTATGGATATGAGAACCTTTTTGTCCCGAAAAAAAATACATATTGCTCGCACTTTTGAATGTCAATGATGATTTAAATTTATATTTTCAATTGTTTTTTTTCTACTAAGATATTATTTCATAATTTTATTAAATAATTACATTATTTAGTAAATCCTTACCACACAAGGCAATCACAAATAAAAACAAAAAGTTATTCATTTTTTCCGAAATGCAGACAACGAAAAACAATAGTGTAGCACAAAATAACGTAACACACTGCAAAATAGTTACCCGATTTCTGTTATTTATCTTGGCTTTATCATTTAAATAGTAATACCAATAATACTCTAATCTAATTTCGGAACGAATAAAACGTTATCATTTTACCGCTTGTTGACGACCAGTAACCAACCTCTTTTTATTTTTTTTATATTCATCTTATGTTTCTTTTTATATTTTTCGCTTTTGTTTTCTTGTGCTGTCATGGTCTAAAAGTCAAAGAATATACATGAAAAAAGTGATTGTGTTTCCCTCAGATTATAGAAAAGAAGCAGATAGACCGCGCGGAACACCGAGAGTGCGGCCAACAAAGCAAATACAAATTCAAAAGCGAATACACTCTCGATTCAGTACAGCACGAAGCGTCGCATCGTTAGTACGTCACGGGCTCTAACAGATAATGTCAGAATAATGCCGTCTTGTATTTTTAAACATTGTAAAAACTGTTCCCAAAAACAAAAGAAATAAGATGGAGTATCTTTCATACGTAAAATATTGATTATTTGTCTATTTGAATTTATTTTACGTGTTTATTGTTAGTGACATCTTGAAACACAAAACCTTAACAAAAATCATTCGGTGTTGCTAGTTTATATTGAAACATTTACCCCTAAGTTAGGAAATAAATGAGTATCGATTTACAAAAATATTTATGTCGATTATAGTGTTTTATTTATCGCCTTTTCTGGTTAGTATGTTTATAAATAAATAAGTATGTATGTGTCTTCGTAAGTGTAACTAGTTAATGGATTTTATAATACTTATTACATCAGTCGATTTGCTATATCTTGGGTTATATGACGTCACCATAAAGTAAATATAGCTACCAAAAACAATAAAATGTTGGTATCTCAAAATAAAAATATATCGCAAATGTATCGTATATATGGGTATTGTTAATTTGACATATACTGTTAATAAAAACAACTGATTTAAGAAAAAAAACTTTTTTTTTTCATGTACCTAATGAAATATTATGGCTAATTTTTTCATTCTTCTGGCAACCGGACACACACATAGAGGCACCTGTTCTTATAGTGCTGTCACGTGGCTGTAACGCACACATGTCTACAAACGGGCCTCACTTTATTGTTCCGCGCGGTCTATCTGCTTCTTTCTATAATCTGAGGTGTTTCCTTCTAATACTACTACTACGATACTATACTTATCTTATTTATAGTAAAAGTACTTATCTTATCTTACTTATCATCTTCATCACCGCTATTCTATGTACTAAGTAGATACTTAAAACAACGTAGAAAATTGTTGTTTACGTCCTTTTTAACCGACTGCGGTGAAGCCAAAAAAGGAGGGTTATGTGTTTGACTTGAGTGTGTATTTGTATGAATGTCTGTCCCTATGTTCCCTCGTAACTACTAAACGGCTGAACCGATTTTGATGAATCGTTAGATTCGTCTTTCTAACGACCTATTGCCTCCGACTGCATAAGGTTGTTTATAGTACCTATTAATTTATATAAATCTTGTTTCCACCTTTTTTTTAAGTATTTTTTTACGCAGTCGGATTTTTGATTTTTAAAATTAACTTTTTTTTTATGATAGATGATAAAAAAGATGACTAGTGTGGAGTAAAAGTGGAAGAGTTGAGGAGTTCTAAGGTAAGAGGAATAAGAGGATGTGATTTTAAACCAGGTTTTATTTGAGTGAGGCAGGTATCCAGCCATATCCTCATAACTAGCAAGCAATTAAAAAGTATAAATAAACTAGCTACTGCCCGCGGCTTCGCCCACTTGGCATTTTTTAAACATATAAACCTTCCTCTTGAATCACTCTATCTATTAAATAAACCGCATCAAAATCCGTGGCGTAGTTTTAAAGATCTAAGCATACATAGAGACAGACAGTAAGCGGGAAGCGACTTTGTTTTATACTATGTAGTGATAGGAGAATAAAGATGAAAGATTCGAAGGCGTATTGTGAATTCTGACAAACGATTACCGAAGAACTGATAAGGAAGCTTCACTAGATAAGCAACGAGTTTAAAATAACAGACTTGTGTCAAACAGCAGATAAAATTCCCAAAAGTGAAATAGTAAAATTGCAAACTCTGTCTTTTGCAACTGGATTTCCGACTTCCTGTGTGAAAGATTGATCAGAGTGGTCATCGGATCATATGGCTATTGATCCTCAAGGGTCTGTTCTTTCTGCGACTCTATTTCTGCTGCACATCAATGACCTTCTACAGCTTGGTGCTATTGGGTACGCAGATGACAGCACAGTCTCAGAAAGATACCAGAGAGTCCAGAGCGAGAGCCAGCTGGGATAAAAAAGCAATTCTTAGAGGCCATTATGTATCCTCTCGTTGATCTAGTGCTCGCTAGAGCTACTACTAACAGGTCCTGGGTTCGATTTACAGGTCAGGCAAAGTGTTATTTGGTTTTTTAACCGACTTCAAAAAAGGAGGAGGTTATATGTTCGTCTGTATGTTTTTTTTAATGATATTTTCGTCACTTGCAGACTAATTTTGAAAATGGTCTATTCATTATTTGTAGAGGAAGCTTGCGCAGTGGTTCAGTTAAAATTTTATTTACTTTTCTTGGGTAGGGTTTGAGCTAGCTTCCATAATACGTTTTTAAACTTTTTGTTTCTTGATGAATTTATGCTACTTCCTGTCACAGTTCTTTACAAAGCAAGTAGTGGTATACGAATTGGTGTGGGGTAGGTGTAGGTGAACTAAGACGAGAAAAATAAAAAAAAGACAAAAAAAACACTTCTTATAAAGTGAAAAATAACTTTAATTTCGGAAGTTGGTTGCAAAAAACACACAGTAAATTTTCACTTTTTCGTGTTTTTTTTTTGGAAGTCGGTTTTTTTTTATCAGTTATTGCTCAGTAGCAGCCCGGAGTCTGAATCTATGCCTGGTTGATGGCAATAGGCTCGCCTCCTATTACATAAGACTTCAAAATACAACTGGCGAAATGTGGATTACCTAGGTACTAGCGGTACATGTCTGCTTAGCCCTTCGGGAAAACAGGCGTGATGTACCGCTCGAATGCAGTTGGGAACTACAGTTCCCAAAAAAATAAACCGTAAAGTGCAGTTGGGAACTCTAGTTCCCAAAATAAAACACCGTAAAGTGCAGGCTGGGAACTCTGGTTCCCAGACGTCATTTTACGATGCCAACAGCACTTTAAGGTGTTTTTTTTTTAATGCCGTTTAATACTGCTTCGGACCTAGTTTTCAAATATCTGGCACTCGGGGATCACCCACGTGTTGATGATGTAATCTGACCTGGCACTCGGACGCCATCTTGATTTGATGATGACACTTTTTTTTTTTTTTCTTTTTACTTCTGGCTTCGCACGGTTTGTGCATTTAGCCAATGTCACGTTTAAGTTCTGTAATATTGATGAAATGAATTATAAATGCATGATGATGATATCCCCGCCCACTCCCCTTGAGTTTCAGTAAAGATGTGGCACTTTACTGAGACCTCACGCGGACTTCTTGAGAGAACTTGAAGCGAAGTTGCACTGTTTTGTTTCATTTGCCTACACTAATGCACGTCAACAAACACTTAATGGTTAATAATCCACCATTATTACACATTAATATTCTGCTAAACACAAATTTTGGAAAATTAAACAAACTGCTGAACATGACGCTTCACTTTCCCGCCAAGAAGTCCTGATCATGATGACACTTAGCGGCCATGTTTTTTTATTCTAAGTGGTTATGTCCATCTATTTATCTCTTAATAAAATTTGTGATAACGGTTGCACGTTGGAGTTGTTAGTGAATGGTTCTAACGGTAGAGCGGCAACAAAACACTTCCTAATTATTATTTATTTTTAATCTACCGAGGCGATAACGATGATACTTTAAAATTATAGATAGAACCAATTTTTTTTTTATGTTATCATCATCATCATTTCAGCCGAAAAGACGTCCACTGCTGGACATAGGCCTCCCTTAAAGGGGGGGTTTGCCATAATCACCATGCTTGGCAGGAGGGTTGGCGATCGCAGTATGGTGTTAAAATGCATAGAGAACGCTGATGCCCACTCTCTAGAGTCGCCTTTTACGACACCCACGGGAAGAAATGGGATGGTGCTATTCTATACCTACGTCCGGCACCAAACGGCAATTTTTTTATTGTGTGTATCGTCTTTATTAAGTAAATTAATAAAAAATAAAAAAACATAACCCGACTGTAAAAAACATATACTGAAAAGATAAAAACAAGCATTATTATCTATTTAACTTTGTTTTTTGTTACACATCGCAGGCGGGGGACAAACAAAAGTTACACCATGTTTAAGGTTAGTCCGGGGGCCTGCAATACCTTACAAAAAACAAAGTTCATCAAACATGTCAGTTAACATAATTTTTGGTCATAACTGTTAAAAGGTTTCGTATAGAAATCGTCACTAGATGAAACGTTGTTTCGTCCTTATTATGATAAAAATATAGATATGACTAATTATGATAAAAATGATAAAGCCAAAATTATCAACTTATCTCAGTCAACAATATGTGTAGAAGCTGGTAACATTATTTTGTTTGATAATAAAATTTGTTGTGCTCGTTTTATAAATATTTGTGAATAAAAAATGGATAAGTTTTTGTATCTCTTTGTGATTGTGTTTTCTGGTAAGTATTTTAGATAATACGTGTTTTATTTCTACCTATTATTATCATCAATTTATATCCATAAATTCCCACGAGGACGCTTGTACTCTACACGGAATTTTACTGACCGGTCCAGATTTGAAATATTCATACATTCGTCGAATCGCGCGACCAATCAAGTCGCGTATGTATGTAATGACGTACAGACGCCAGCAGGTCAAGCTACCCGAAACTGACAAATTTTCCCAATCAACCTTGAACCTTATACTGTAGGGATAAAGTTGAAAATATATTAAAGAAATTTGACAGATTGTAGTAGCTTGATGTGCTGGCGTTTGTACATACGTGACTTAATTGGTCGCGCGATTATATCTTAATCGTATTCGCGCGACATTCGCATTCTTTTAGGATGCAGGGTTAAATTTCCGTGTAGTTGAAGTGTAAATCATAATCGATTCATTTCGTTCACTTCAATTCATTGAACAAGCGAATACAGAGCACTACCATCAATAATCCCTTGCATATACAGTATAGGCCTATAATAAGTTAATTTTTGGTTTCCGTACCTCAAGAAGAATAAACGGAGCCCTTTTAGGCTCACTTCGTTGTCCGTCTGTCTGTCTGTCTGCAATACCCTTTTTCTCAGGAACGCGTGTATGTATCAAGTAGAAATTAATATCAAATACGTGTAAGTCCACGGTCCCTTGGAGCTCTAAAAAATCAAGCTTCTAGATTAACGTTATAAAAAATACGGCGATTTATGCGACATTATTGCGACATGTTTCGATACTCGCAAATAAATCAAAACCTGTACCCCTTATTACAAAACAAGATTTATATTTGACATGGCTTAAACCATGGAGGTAGTTTTTGTAATAAGAACGTAACAGTGATTGAAATACCGTTCTTTTTACAGAATTAAAAAAAATATTACGGTACTAAGTTATCAGTTTTGTGTTTAGGAACTTTACCATTGTCGGAATAGAGTTCGAAATTCAATAATGGCTCCATGTTTTAAACCTGGGTCTGAAGATAAACCTTGTTTTGTAATAAGGGGGTTAGGGTACTTTCCGTTCACCTAGAATCATGAAATTTGGCAAGAAGCAAGGTCTCACAGCACAAGTATAGGAAAAAGTCCTAAAATTGTAAATTTGTCTGTCTGTCAGTCTGTCAGTCTGTCAGTCTGTCAATACCCTTTTTCTCAGGAATGCGTGTATGTATCAAGTTGAAATTAATATCAAATACGTAAGTCCACGGTCCCTTGGAGCTCTAAAAAAGTTAAGCTTCTAAGTTAACGCAATAAAAAATATGGCGATTTATGCGACATTATAGCGACATATTTTCGATATTCGCAAATAAATCAAAACCTATAGGGTGCTGTCCGTTGACCTAGAATCATGAAATTTGGCAAGAAGCAAGGTCTCACAGCACTAGTAGGTATAGGAAAAAGTTCTAAAATTGTAAATTCGTAGTTTTAGTTTTCAACTACAAAGTTAAGTTTGTTTTTAGGATAAATTCATCCTAACTACGGAACCCTTCATTTTGCGTGGTCCGACACGCACTTGCCCGGTTTTTACCTTCAAAATACAGGCAGATACATCAAAGAAACGTCCCGACACAGTGCCGTCTAATTTTTCTGCATAACTTCTTTAAAACAATTCTTATTATTTTGATTAACAGTTACACGCACAAGGTCTTTCTATGTGGAAGCGCCAAACAGAATACTTAATGGATCACCTGCAAATGAAAATCAGTTTCCATATATGGTAATTAATTTTTATTTTAATACCTTGTATGGTAAGAGATACCTATTTCTAAAGATCAGTTAAAACCAAACGAGCGAATATACATTCTGTTCCCTCTCCACCATATTATTTTTGTGTAAACGGGGACTAAGCATTGTTTCATTGATTTATCCATAAGTACTAAAATGTCAAGAAAATTGTGCTTTTGTTCTTGTACTATTTCTATGTTCGTTTGATATAAGCCCATCTTAAACGAATGTTATATGAAAAAGTTAGCTGCAAATATACTGAAAATTAGTCAAACAATATGCTATATTGATGTTCTTTCGGGTGGTGCCGGACGTACAGAATAGCATCATCCCCTTTCTTGCCGTGGGTGTCGTAAAAGGAGACTAAGGGACTTACTAGAGAATGGGCAGCAGCGTTCTCCATGCATTTTAACACCATACTGCGATTGCCAACCCGCCTGTCAAGCGTGGCGATTATGGCACCCCCTCCCCCCTTTTTGGGGGAGGCCTACGTCCAGCAGTGGACGTCTTTCGGCTGGAATGATGATGATGATGTTCTTTCAGATTTCGTTGCAACGATTAAGTCAAGTACATAGTGTAACTAGAGGGCATAGATGCGGGGGAGCATTGGTTACATTACAGCATGCAGTGACAGCTGCATCTTGCACGCTCGAGTTCGTCAACCAACAAACGAATAACGTCGAGTGGTAATTATATTGCTCAATATTGTAATAGTTTTTTATAGAATGAGGAATCCTAAGAGCTTCTGCAAATTAATGAGTAAATACTTGAAGTGAAACGCAATCGGATCAGTCAGCTAGACTACCAATATTTTATCTAGTTAATCTTTGCACCTAAATGTAATGACACACCTGCTGAATTTCCGTAAACATCTGCGTAAAAAATATGTATGTACGCTTCGACGTAGGCGGCTGCGATGATACACGATATAGAAATTACGCGTCGTAATACCTAGACAAAATGCAAAGAAGACGTTGCATAGCCGCAGGATTCCTCGTCCAATCGCCGGCGCCGTCGCGCTTACGCCAAAGCACGACGTAATTTCGGCCCAGTAATTATGGTTGCCGAAAATCGATATGAACGGTGATTAGAGAGGCCTTATGTCCAGCATTGGACTACTGTAGATTGACGATGAGCAGCTAGACTAGCCATGGTTATTCTTGTGGTGACATTATAAAATAAGAATAATGTGACTTCTCTGCAAATGCTACCGAATTGACAGCAGGGTTTTGGTATTGCCAGCTAGATTGAGCATTGAAGAGATTGCTATCGCTAATGAGGAGTATCATAATAGTATAAAGCAATAAAAATTTTACAGAGCTTAAATCGTTAACACTAAGACTGTTTTTCAGGACCTTATCGCCAATAAACCCGGCTGAATACAGAGTGTTTGCTGGTTCAGTGGTTCTTACCAACGACACTTCGGCTGATCGCATTCGGCGTATTGCTAACATCGCCATACACCCGGAGTATAGTACGAGCCTTTCTCCTCCCAGTGACCAGTTTCCAAACGATATTGCAGTTATTATTGTACGTAATATGTTTATTTTATTGAATTGGTGTTAAAGCGAAAGGCAATGATTCATTATCTATAATAACTTTTTCGTTCAAACAATTTTTTTCAGCTTGGCACACCGTTCTTAACCAACACAGTGGTGCCACTGTCGGTAACAGACCTGAGTTCGTACACAGAACCAGTATTATGTACTCTCTCCGGATGGGGGGCACAGAGTTCATCACCTACTGTAAGTTTTTCTATTCCTTTTCCCATTCAGAGGGCTAATTCACGTAATTTCATGACGCGCCGATCAAGTTGCAGTGCAGGTGCAATGAAGTTTAAGTTTGAGTGATAGCTGAATATATATATCTGACAGCCGTAGAGAATAGTAGAATACGAAATGCGTTGTTTTGATCGAAACTTAATTGCAACTGCACTGCTACTGCACTTCTTTAGTTACGTGAATTAGCCTGCAGATTAATAAACAAGTTGTCATTTAAATAACTCAAAACCCGAATAGGGGTCATTGACATCACCATTATGAAGTATGAACAACATTTACTATTGGAATCGCGGAAAAAAAAAAGGTCTTTCCATACTTTTTTTTTTTACTAAATCATGTATTTGAATAATATTATTTATCTCATAACTCGACTAAAATGTATGGAACAACTTACTTTTTTCCGATTCGATTTACGATTTCAGTTTTGGTCACATAGTAAGTCTAATGACCCTTTCGGGTTTTGGACTTAATAATTTCAACTTTAATTGTTTGTTATAGACGAGTAAGCAGTTGATGCACTCACAAATGTTGACCATCTATCAAAACGTGTGCGCTTTAATGGTCAGCACCTCATTATTACCAACCATGCTGTGCGCTTGGGCTCCTGGCGCCGGTGTAATAGAAGGAGCTGCTGGATGCTCGGTAAGAACTTATTGTAAATAGCTGATCTCACCGTGAAAGCACAGGTGAAGTGAGTCCTGTCACTAGTGTTAAGGCGACGATAACCGACTTGTAATGATTTTATACTGAAGGTCACATCTAAACGGGTAGTGTTAATGATTTGAAAAAAAAAAAGTTAAATTAGAGCATTTTCTCAATAACTTAATATATGAATATTTTAAATATTTTAATTTGTAAAGTTATGTCTAACGCGGATAAAAAACTGAGAATGGCGCAAAATCTACCAAGCGTATTTTTCTGAAACCTTCACCTATTTAGAGATAATTTAATTATTGATCATCTAATATACGCGTTTTATTAATAAACGTTTTGTTTTGTGTATAATAAATTAATAATGCGTCAAATTGGGGACAGCGCTCCTTGATGGGCGAGTCCTTTTACTGGCTGAACATACGATGCATTGCGTGAGCTCAGTACAGAACACGCAAGCTAACCACTCAAGGTCACTGGCATATATCTCAGTCTTAATCCCAAGCATGGAATGGCAGATTACTTCAAGCTCACTTCACCTAAGTTTTTACGAAAACATTTTACAAAATAGACCAGCAGTTTGGGGAATGGCTCGAAGGTATGAGGTCCTGGGGGACTGCTGAGCCCATCCTCATGCTCATGCTCCTGGGTTCAGTAGGAGTCGGGTGAAGTAATATTCGGTTTTTCCATTACGAATTTCTCAGCAGTAGCCCTGCTCTGAGGGTGGATTTGTGCTCGGTTTGTGGTAATGTGCTCCCCCCCGCTGTAACTCGAGCGCTTCGGTGAACACTAGCGTGACATTATGTTCTGTTAAGTAGGAGAAGAAAAGTTGCCGCAGCATCTGATGGGTGCAATGGACACAATATGTCAAAACATCGAGATTCATATCTAAGTTAAGAAAAAACATTAGATTTTTTTTGTATGTTTGTTTATAATGGATATTTAAAAAAATAACACCTATAGAAAGCTACATTATCAGCGAGTAACATGGGAAGTATTACATAAAAAAAAAAAGAAGAGCTGTACGAAAACTGCAATAATGTCAAAAATTTGCCTATATAAGTCATTATTAGGCGTGCGCTGCGAAAAATATTGATAATACATAAATTTACTACTTGTTAGTAATCATTTGTCGGCGAAGATACGAAATCCACGCGGACGGAATCGCGAGTGAAGTACTCGTGTAAATTATTTGTAAACCTTCTGGAATAAACGTTCTAAATGGCGCTGAAAATTTATTCCAAATCCAGTGTGTAGTTTAGAAGGTCTAGGTTAGAGTGAGTACTTATATATTTTTAAATATTTATTTCCAGGGTGACGAAGGCAGCCCGTTAGTCTGCCACGGTAGCCTTGCAGGTCTTCTTATCAAACCCAGTGGCTGCTCAGAGGTAGTTACAAGAGCTCAACTGTTTACCCGTGTCTACAGCTACACTACATGGATAGATAATGTCGTCGCCCAACCTATACCTGAGCTTGGGCCTGAGCCCTCAACAGAGGCTCCACCAACGACGTCACCAGTGACGTCACCTGCGACTACACCTACTACGCCCGCTCAAGGTGGAGCACCCACTTTAAAACCTGGAATAGCAGTGCTAGCAGTGATCGCTATTGTTGGATTTATAAGCTTATTATAAAATTAAAGTTTTTAAAACTAAGAGTTATTAGATTTAAGAGCTTAAACGGAATACTAGTATTTTTTTTATTACATTTCATGGCCGCGTGGTTCTGATGGGGCTTCCATGGGCAAAATGACGCACATTCATACAAAATTTTCAAAAACCTTCCAGCGGTTTAGGCTGTGCGTTATTAGTCAATGAATTAATTTAAGATTATTATTATGTAGAATATATTCACTCTACAGAAAAAAAATATAAATAATTGTAGGATATTCAGGTGCAGGGTAAAATGCTTGTTGAAATAAATAGCAGCTTGATTGGTTTTACACGAGTTTAATACACGACAGTCACGAAAATACTGTTGTGCTATTAAGCACAACAGTTTTGAATCACATCACAGATACTCGTAGTTATTATACGACGGTTTAATACACAACAGCTCAATGCACACAAGTAGAATAATTAGAGAAACACGTATTTTAGATACAATCAACCTTACCCACTATTAACACTGTTAGAAATATTTAATGAGCTTTTACTATAAGCTAGGAGCACTAGGTGTGGACTGACTATGGTTGACTACTTTCTATCACTTTCTATTTACTTTTAGACGATTGATGAAGACTGAAGACACGGTCTTTTTTTTTGAAATGGCATCTCGTAGTTGACATTGAGAGGTCGTGACTACTTAACCGGACTTTCCTGTGGCTGCCTTAAGGTTGAGCTTAAGGACTCCAGGGCGAAAATAAATATTACAAACTAAACGACTGCATGCTAAGGGCACCCCCTGTGGGGTGAAGACCTCGGATTAGGGCGTCGTTGGGAGGTATTGCAAGTTGGGGACAGGCTGGACCAAAGTTTAAATCATGATTATTATTATGAGTTACTATTGATGCTACGGCGCACTCAGCCTCGGCGCGGGTGGCTGGCGATTCGACGAGCAAGGGACTGGGGGGACAATTACGTCTGGGTCTTCGCGTGGTGCCTCGGCGGCGAGGACGGAATGTCGGTTTGTGTCATTTGTGTACTTTACTGGTTGCCCTACAGCTTTTCTGGAGGAGGGTAATGGGGTCATCTGGGTCAGTGAGAGTATGCCTCGGACGGTTAGTCTGACTAATACAAGAGGGTCTATCGCAAGCGGCCTGCACAACCAGAGGGTTGCGATGTCTATCCGCGTAATCGAAGAAACGCTTCGTGATGCGCTTCATGAACTGCTTAATGGTGGGGATTTTAAGGTCTAGGTGGAGGGTTTCGTCCCGAACGAACCAAGGGGGCCCGTGATTTTACGGAGAAATCGGTTCTGAAGCGCCTGCATCCTATGGATGAGGTGGGGGCTGTGCGTGTGCGTAGACTGCACAGGTATAAGTCATGAACTTATGATAGAGCGGATGCACGCTGTGTAAATACGCAATTAGCACTTAAGGGACAATTTGCTGCGTTTCTTAAGGACGGAGTGAAGTCTACCGAGAGCAAAAGCGCGAAAGTGCTCTGTGAACGAAATATGGTGGTCGAGATTTACACCTAGATATTTGGCTTAAATTGTTGCTTGGCGACGTTTTCTGGTATTTGGCGTTTTACGGGGTCCGACTTTGGGCACAGTTAGAACAGCTACGGGAAGAATGCTGCTTTAGATGTTGAAGGTTGAGGAGATATTGCTCTCGGTTGTTGTATGCACGATTGAGTTGGCTGAGTTTGCTCGATACTCAATTGTGCTGGCTGAGTTTCTTCAGACTCATTTATAAGTGGAGGTATATTTTCAGTGGTGGTATTTATTAATAAACCTTTCAAGAGAATTCCTGCAAATAATAATATCGTAATCTTTCCGCAGCTTTATATAGTTTCTTTTCACCCTTATTGATCTCATATGTAGCCAATCATCACACTACTCGTAATAATAAAAAGGCGAAAGTTTGTGAGTTTGTCCTTGTGTGTGTTTGTTACTTCTTCGAACTCAAACGGCGGGACCAATTTTAATAAAATGTTGTTTGGAGGTAGCTGACACTCTGGATTAACATATAGGCTACTTTTTATCTCGATATTCCCACGTGATCGAGACTTACGTAGGTGAAACCGCAGGGCGCAGCTAGTTTCATAATAATTATGTAGTGGAGAAGTCCCTATATCCTTCCTTCTTTTGTAATTACGCACCCTATAAATGAAAAAATGCACTATTAATTAGAAATATCACTGCAATAAAACAAAAAAGTCTAGTATGGGGTAAAATAAAAAAGTCCTCTCGCGGGGCAAGAAGTGAGATCGGTGTACTTATTGCCGCTTACCTACGTCCTGTGATTTGCAAGGTTATAAAACAAACACGGGTAACAACGGGAACATTTTATTACCACGTATTTACTCACGGATATACGGAGGAGCTCGTGGTCAAGCTATAATAGCCGCACAGGTCGATCCATCAGGTTAAACTACGCTTGCTGGGGTTGGTCCACCGATGGGTAAACATCTTTACACACCAAAACTCCTCCGTGCCTCGGAAAGCATGTTAAGCCGTTGGTCCCGGCTGTCATTCGTGGATCTTTGACAGTAGTTAGGGGTCGTCAGAACCGCGAAAGTCTGACAACCAGTCTTACCAAGGGGTATCGTATTACCTAGTTACTGCGTCATGGAGGTCAGATAGGCAGTCGATCCATGTAAAATACTGGTATTCAGCTGCATCCGGTTAGACTGAAAGCCGACTCCGACATAGTTGGGAAAGGGCTAGGCAGACTGATTTTGATTTACGGATATAATAAGACTGCAATATAAACTAACCTTAATCTTTTCTTTACGTTAGTAAAGTCAGTGAAAGAAACGAGAACAAAGTAACAATTTTTTTTACTCGCATGAGAGTTCCACGATGACATGCGACAGGCTGCTCGTGGCTTCGTCGCCGCCCTTCCACCATCTCCAGCAAAACAGTCTGTTTTTAGTGCGATTAGATACTCCGATATGTATTTTGGGACTTCTTACCCATCGAATTTCTAGCCCCGCTCTTTTTTTTTTGTTTTCAGGGGGAAACCTTCAAAAGGCACTTGGACTTTGGGGAAAAAAGGACCAGGGAGTGTGGGATTCTTACCTCACTAAAACCACCCCGGTGATCACCATCATCACAAGGAGGGGATCCCGTTACCTCTTAACAGACCAATCCAGAACCCCCTCAGTGCAACACCTGTTAGGGCATGTCTCTGGGGAAACTATAAAGAGACCCCCTGAACCTCGCTATGCACGGCAGCACGTGATCACAGTGCCATCGTATTCCCTGAAATCGCTCGGTGGGCAATCAGTGTCCCCACTCTGCAGGTGGTGTTTCGGCGTGTTAGGCGTCGAGGCAGTTGCCTTCTTGGAGTGGGATCGGCTCTCTCACAATCTCGCCCTACCCTACTATTGGATAATTTGAAAATAAAAATGAAATAAAACGAAGGTCCTGTCATAATATGATTTAATATCTCTTAGTTCAAAAAAATCTTAATTTATGACATTGGCGGTTATGAATTGAGCTATAGCGATCACTCCTAGCACTGCCATTCCTGGTTGGAAAGTAGATCCTGCGGCGGGAGCGGGAAGCAGCCCGGTTGTACTATTTATCCAATCGCTGAAGCTGGAGATCCGGGTATACACTTCTGGGTCTGCAGATACTGAGCAGTTTTTGTGTCGAATTAGAATACCGTTTAAGTAACCGTTGCATACTAACGGGTTGCCTAAGTCACCCTGGAAATAAAGTAAAATATTTTGTATTTTTTCTTGTTCTTGTCATGTTTTGTTGGTTTAGAATATCGTAGGTTTGTAAAGAACAACTTTTGGGTAGTATATATGGTTTTTATTACAATCTTAACTTCCTAACTTATAATAATAATAAAAATGCGAAAGTATGTTTGTTTGTTAACACCTCCCTATTACTTCCCGTGGGTGTCGTAAAAGGCGACTAAGGGACTTACTAGAGAATGGGCAGCAGCGTTCTCTATGCATCTAACACCATACTGCGATCGTTAACCCGTCTACCAGACGTGGCGATTATGGTAACCCCCCCTCTTTTTGGGGGAGGCCTATGTCCAGCAGTGGACGTCTTTCGGCTGAAATGATGATGATGATGATCAAGTTTGTTTGTTTGTTACCACTGAACCGATCATACCGAAAATTTGCTTATACGTTATCAGGGGTACAGAAACGAACATAGGGTAAATTTCATCCCGAAAGAAAGTTCTATTCCCGAGTAAAACAACAATAACGTTGTTATGATAATAGATGGCGCCACCTGTCTTTCGAATCATGATTGAATCATATTATTACTAGCTTTTGCCCGTGGCTTTACTCGCGTTAATTTAGAATTTGACAATTAATACAGGTTGTACTCTGCTTGTAACCAATAAACCGTACTTTTAGTGCTGATTAGGTGACAGCCATTTTATTTTCTACTCTCGACTAAATTTCGAGATACGTGTATATGTGTGATTGTGTACGTAAACATATGTGAAGAGTGCACCGCTGTTTACTCACACACTCTTTCCTCACTCCCATATTATTTCGATGGGCCAACCCATCGAACTATGAGATCCAACACGACCGAGGCGAGATCAGGCGCAAGACAAACAGATTTTACTTGCTTTCCGAGGCACGGCGGTGTCAAAGACAAAGTCAAATCATTATCAACATCATATAATATGCACCTTTGAACGTCAAAATGTACTGAAAAATAGAACTGATTCTAGTTGCCCTTTCCAAAAGATAGTTTCGGATGGAGAAGATTGGGTAAGAAACTCCACCGTTACTGTTTTAAATGTTATACAATATTTTGTATACAATCAAATCAATCAACTCAGCCCATAGCAGTCCACTGCTGGACATAGGCCTCTCCCAGGCTGCGCCACAACACCCTGTCCTCCGCCTTCCGCATCCAGTCTGTCCCAGCCACCTTTTTAAGGTAGTCGGTCGATCTAGCTGGGGGGCGTTCCACACTATGCTTGCCGATACGTGGACTCCACTCCAGGACTCGTCTGTTCCTCCGGCGATCGGTCCTTTGACAAACATGGCCAGCCCACTGCCACTTCAGCTTGCTTACTCTGCAGGCTAAGTCGGTAACTCCGGTTCTCCTCCGGATAACTTCATTTCTCATCTTTTTTATACATTAATTATATATTATTACTTGGCGAATGCCTATGTCCAGCAGTGGACGTCTTTCGGGATATATAAATGAAACCGGCCAAGCGCATGTCAGACCACGCACAATGAAGGGTTCTGTAGTTGGGATAAATTTATCCCAAAAACAAACTTAACATTGTAGTTTAAAAACATGGTCTCCCATACATCCATATACGTCACGATCAATTCTCCAACTGTAATTGTAACTTGGTCGACTATTACTCGATAGCTTCTAAAGCCTAATTAGCTGTGATAGTTTTCATTTTAATTTCGTTATACAGAGTGTTAAAGAAATTGCATGCCATAGCTAAGAGGTACGTTCAGTATCGATAAAGGAACCCAGGAAAAAAATAACAAAAATATAAAATATTGAAAGATCAACCTAATTTAGTACCTACCTACTAACTTAGTAATTAAAACATTTAAACCAATAAAATAATTTTAATTCTAAAAGTTTGTTATTTTAAGTTGGTAGGTACAAGTAAATTCCTTGTTGACTACGGAACCCTAAAAAGACAAATTAAAACTCATATTAAAAGTACACTTTGTAAACAAGCATATTACAAGAGGATTATATCCAAGATACGAATGTTTGGAAACATTCTCGTCCTGCTTCACTGTACGATCTAGCTAGAGTCTAGACGAAATCAAACTGGCCCCCAAAATACCCCATGGTTTGGGGTACCGTTGGATAGGCCGTTCAAAAATATTGCGGGTCTGCGAAAACTATTTGTCGATTCAGGGATCCGTTTGCGTAATAAAGTTAAGCTTTAAAGTGCTATTTTTTGTTAGAGTCAAGTGTCTACACCCCGCCAGCTAAGGCTGACCCCACATTAGGCGTGCGCGTTCCTCGGGCGTGAAGCGTCGCGTTTTGCTGCACGCGGCTGAGTGCACGCGGTGCGCACGCGGCGTTCGCGAGTTTCACAAGTCGCTCACACGCCCGAGGAACGCGCACTTAATGGTTGATTTGATATGTGAATATTTTTTTTTTTAAACGTTGCCCCACATTAGGAATTTCTCCTGTATTGTGGGTGCGTTTACAAACATTTAAATTCACATACACAAACAGCCAGACCCGGAACAACTACTTGTAGGTCATACAAATATTTGTTCCGTGCGGGAATCGAACCCTCGTCACGCAGCGCAGCAGTCAATCGCTTAACTAGCTGCGCCAACCGTGCCGTCAAATTTCAAGGCCGTAGTGTATATAATGAAACTCAAAGGAAAACTATCACAGCTAAGTAGACTTTACAAGTTAACGAATAATAGTCCACCAACTTACATTTGTAGTTGGAGAATTGACCGTAACGTATAATGAGAGAATAATTATGTTTTTCAACTACAATGTTAAGTTTGTTTTTGGGAAACGTTCATCCCAATTACGGAACCCTTCGTAGTGCGTGGTCAGACACGCACTTGGTCGGTTTTTCATTTAATTGCAATAAATCACAAGGTACAGTCCGCGAGGCCTCAGCTGAGCTTTGTATTTGTGTTAGTGATTACAGTACAAGAGGTGAAGTGTGAAAAGGTGCGTGGCGGAGCTCCGTCGCACGAGGGACGCACCGCGCCTCAAGTCGATCGTATAAAACGGTTTAAACCAAGCAAAGGACGCGTCGCGCTCAAGGCCGACGTCACACCTACACTATCTACGTGCACTCACACAAATGCAAAGCTCAGCTTAGGGCTCGCGGACTTTACTTATTTTGTTTCACACCACCATCCACACCACCAACTTGGGTGTCCCACCAACTTCCAAACTCCAGACCGATACTGGGACATTACATGAATAAAATATAGTTATTACCATGCATCCTGAAAAGTGCGTCTGCTGAACACCCCACGCACAAATCATGCTATCTAATATATTAAGTTGACCGAGATAATGTGCACTGCAAGTGCCCTGGGTGGGCACCCGCTGTTGTATCTGCATCAACTGCACACTGGCCTGTAACGAACAAAAACGAATAGGTCACAAGACACGTTTGTGCAGTCGACCTCGCAGTTGCGAGGTCGACTGCACAAACGTGTCTTGTGACCTATCAAATGTCTATGCCTACTCAAATGTTACTTTACGCAATATTTGACTCGGAGCAGTGACACCAGGCTATTATTTTGAATTAACAATCACAGTAAAAGTATAGAAATAGGTATTTCGTGATAATGATAAATGTACAAACACTTTTACACGTCAATCATATTTTAAAAACTAGATGAGATGAGATGAAAGGCCGAAACAAACTCAGAGGTCACAGTCTCTTTTAAAGTCCAGACATAATCTTGGTCAGATCATGTGAAGACCATGTAGGCCACCCTAGGGTAGTCACATTGTACGTCATAAAACAACAAGAAGGCCTAGAAACAGGCACATTTTATTTGCGATAACAATGATTGACATAACTACCGAAAAGCTTATGCCAGTCCTGTTGAAAATCGGTACGAAAGCGATTGCTATTTGTCTAGACCCTCCGGTCTATTTGTCTATGCGTCAGTTACATAATTTCAGCCTTAGTGAAGTTTAATTGTCAAAAATGGTGAAGTACTTACAGGTCGACTATCAAAGATATAAAAAGTGCGGTTTGGATTCATGGACCGAAGGTTTCGTACCCGGAGAGGAAAATATTTTTCCATTTTCAACTTTAAACTTTAATTTTTTCATGGAATATAACTTACAGTCGCTGTAGCATTTTGGGCTCCCCAGCCAGACACATAACAAGGAAATAAGTCGGTAACGCCAGCGTCTCTGATCGGCAGTGGCGCTGGTCTACTTGTGATCGATGAGAATGGAGAGGTGAGCTGAAAAAGATGAACGCTGAGTTAGTTAATTATCTTCACGTCAGGTAAAAGTGCGCACATACTTAAAGTACTAAGACAAAATAATGCTATATATTAGCAATCAAAGGTGCTAAACAATAGGACTTGGTCGTTACGTAACACACAAGTCTTCTTCTTATCCCATGTATAACATCAATCGTCGCGCAAATAAACGACCGTCGTGTTCATTCGTCACTTATTTGTTCGGAAAATCCGAACGTGCCCTCTGTCACCGTGATGACGCATTCGGCTCCACCGAACAAAATATTATGGATCAAAATAAATCATTCTCAAAATGTAACTACATTACGGAAAATCACGCCTTCACGGTGTGACCATTAATTACAAATACCTAAATATTACTCACGTAAATAAAAGCGATATTATTCACATACGGGGTACCCGGGTTATAATTGGGGTGCACGGTGATTCTTTCTATAAGCCGGGAGCGATAGTTAGAAACGTCATCGGTAAGATTCACTGCACCAGAAAACACCCTGAATTGTGCCGGGCTGATTCGCATGAAGACCCTGCGGAACAGTTTTAATATTAACGTATTGTGCTTCTTTAAATAAATTGAGGAAGTGATTTTCAAAAGGCCTTAATTCCATTTTTCACCTGATTGGGAGATTTTGACGGAATCGCACACTCAAGGCAAAATCACACTTGAAGCTAGGAACAGAAATAATAACATCGACCTATTTCCACATTTCTATATTAGTACAGTCACGAGCACCAATATGTATATTATACTCAGCAACTTTTAAAAGTGATTTCCTCGAAGTATATTGATTGAAAATTTATTTTACTACGTACATAGTATTTTGTAACCCAAACTATTATGAAATAGAGATCTTTTCTCAAAGTTGCAATCGTTATTCCACGAGAAAATCGGTTTTGAATTCTGCTGAGCGTTTACATATTAGTGCTCATGACTGTACAGTAGTATTTCATTTATCCTGGCATACTTCCTGATATTCCATAGAATAGTTACATATTTTGTTAGTAATTGTAAGGTAATTGATTTTCACAAGAAAAAAGTGACTAAACCATGGATATATTAAAGGAGGAAGATATATTACGCGCTAACATCGCAATCAGTAAACCTGGGCTCGGCGCACGACTACATGCACCAAACCTCACACATCTGTGATCAGTGTGATCACAGTCGCAAACCTACAGTTACCGATAAGCATAATGTGCGTATCGTGTCTCTCACGCATGTTTGTAATATAAACCATTGATATATTAAAGGAGAAAGATATGTTACGCGCTAACATCCGTAACGACCCGGCGCTGTTACTAAGTCCCGTATCTACCGCTTCTAAAACATCAATGGACTGAACTCGTAAAAAAAAATCTCGAAATATTCATGGCAACTTTGTGAACACAGTATTTTATTTAAACTGGCATACTTCCTGATATTCCATAGAATAATTACATAATTATTTTGTTAGTAATTGTAAGGTAATTGATTTGCACAAAAAAAAAAGTGACTAAACTCGTAAAAAAAATCACGAAACTTTCATGGCAACATTGTGAACACAGCAAATTCATATAAAAAAACCACCCCTCAATTAGAGTTTAGTTAGAGGCTTCAGCGTCAAAGCACTAGAAAGTGTTGAAGGGCAGGCGCTTTAGGGGACTGTAATTTGATGAGGTGTAATTTTGACGTCCGAAAAATGGTGATTCTCAGCTTAGCATAGTTTAAATAAATAACTTTTCATTTCATTTAATTTGATTTGATAGTAGGAAGGTTAGACCACAGACTGACCCATCGACTTCGTAGAAAATGCATGATGCAGCTGTCAATACATGCTGTAACGTAACCAACACTCCCCCACATCGGTGTCCTCTTGTGTAATTTTGTATTTCACTTCTGTTTTGCAACGAAACCTAAAAGAATAAGTAATGTTTATTTTTTTTTCACTGGTGTGTGCGCAGTGATCACAGTTCATTTTGATTTGGTTTTTTTTTTGCTATTGCCTTAATGGCAGATTTTTTTATCCAGGTATAAAATTATTATACAGGGTCAAATTTAATTAGCTAGCGAAACTCCGCAGACGTGTTGGGTATCGATATCTAAATACGATAAAACGAAAAAAAATAAATATAAAACATTGGATTTTATTTTGGGATCAACGACTAGTTACTTGAAATATGAGTTTCAAAATCAGTTTTTTTTGTGTAAACTTCACAGATGTGATGGGTTTTAATAACTAAACAATATAAAACAAAAACTAAACTACTTCAAGTAACTTCACTGCCAGTGGTCATTGACACTAGAAAAAAAAACATCAAATCTTTATTTTTTTCGTTTTATCGTATTTAGATATCGCTACCCAACACGTCCACGGAGTTTCGCTAGGTAATTAAGTTTGACCCTGTATAATATAATAATATAATATATTGTATAATATATTAATAATATTATTATTTTTGTTTGTATAATTGTTTTCTTCGGCCTACCCGGATAGTACTGATGGCAAGGGCCTAAGCCATGTGTCCAGCAGTGGGGTTAAGTGTGGGAGTAATATTAACGTAGACTGTATGGTAGACGAAACTATATTTGAGTGGGAGTATTGGTGCAAGATGTCCGGCTCACACTGAAGAAATTTTCTAACTAGCCTGCATGTGTTAAGAATCGCTGCCTTCTGCAACAGGTAGTAGGTGTTAGATGGCAGAAGAGGCTAAGAGATACATAATTTTTATAGAAAATATGGCAAACCGTTACATTTATTATTCGGTAAGACATGTTTAAACGTCATAGGAAGTATAGTTAAGCTTTTTTTTTTTTTTGGGTGGGAAATTATCAAACAACTTCTCCCGCTCTGGGCGGAGCGGGAGGGCGTGTCAGACTTTTACTGACTAAAACCCACCCGTATTCCTTCATTTGCCTGTGTGCCAGGGCCACAATATCCCTTTCGGACAAATTCGCAACCCTGGCAGGCATTGGCCCTAGCGGACCCCGTCAGTTGGTGCTGACAACTCTTTGAGGCGCGCGTGGAATACGACACGCCGTCGACCCGGGCCTGGTCGTTATCGGATGGTGAGATACCCATCGCTCACCGTCCGTAGGCTCACGCCTACGGTGGCCGGAAATCGGCTTGCGACTCCCGACGCCCGGGGCGTCTCCTGCGGCGACTAGGGGCGCGAGGGCGCGAACCTTGCCTCTCCCTCACGCGTTCCGCCTCCTCCTTCGCAAGCATTACTAATTCGCAGAAGGAGGTGACGGCCTCCCATGCACTCTCGCTCCGAACCATGGCCTGCACCAGGGCCGGACGCGAGAGATCGCCGCCGCCGATCGCCTCCGTGAGGACACGGCAGACCTCCACCGTATGCTCCACCGTGTCCTCCGGGCGGTCCACACAGTGGTGACACCCGGGCGTTTCCTCCCGCTTTATCCTGAACAGGAACCTCCCGAAACAACCATGTCCGGTGAGGACCTGCGTCAGGCGGAAGGTGAGGACGCCGTGGCGCCTCTCTAGCCACTCCTCAAAGAGGGGACTTATCGCCACAATTGTGGCGTGCCCAGCGCTGGGTTGCGACAATCGCACTCTCCATGCCGCCATAAAGTATAGTTAAGCTGACGTGTATCATTAGAGCATTTATAAAACATTGCTCAAGTAGGTATGGGTTTTTCCCGGCTGCACTAAAAATATATATTTACCATATATGGGAACTGGTTTACAAATGCAGGCGTTCCTTCTAATATTCTGTTGGCCCCTTCAGCTTTTAAAGAGCTTGCACGTGTGCCTGTTCATCAAATTAACAACAATAAGTATACAAAAATTGCAAATTAAAAAAGAATAAGGTCGGTGGGTCGGCAACTTGCAGCTCACGAGCCACATGCGGCTCTTTTGATGTAAAGTTGTGGCTCTCCAATTACATACGCAAAAATAATGATTATTCAATAACTGTAGTTATATTATTGGATTCATTATTTTATTACCCTAGCAGCTAGCTAAAATGCTTTAATATGTTTTTTGCTGAAAACATTTTTGTATGTTTTTAAATGACATGAATAAATATTATTTCGTATTTAAAGTCGTTTATTTGATATCAAAAATATATAGGTAAGCAAATAATATAATATTGAAACAAAATTTTTAGTGGCTCTTTAAAAACTGGGTAATTATGTAAATTGTAACTTTTGGCTCCTGCGTCTCAAAAGGTTGCCGACCCGTGGTTTAGGCGAAACGAGCAAATGCACATTCTACCCCCACTCTTCCTCCTAATTCTCGTCTCTTCGCGTATCAATAAAATTGAATTATCATTCATCATCATTTCAACCGAAAGACGTTCACTGCTGGACATAGGCCTCCTCCAAGCACCGCCACTTCGACCGGTTCTGTGGGCGGGGTTGGCGATCGCATGGTGTTCAAATGTATAGAGAACGCTGCTTCCCATTGTCTAGTAAGTCCCTTAGTCGCCTTTTACGACACGCACAGGAAGAAATAGCATAGTGGAATTATTTACGTCCGGCACTACATGGATCGTTATAAATAGTCGAAAATAGAATCGTTTTGTCTAAACGCACTTTCAGGCAATGTCGCACCTGTGCGCAACAATATGATTATGTGTTCATTACCTGAATTTAAAATCTTAGATAATCTCCAAGCTTTGAAACCAAAATTCAATGTCATACACGTGTCTTATTTAACCAATCAAATAGTTTTAAACTAGTTTTAGGTTATGCGTGAGTCTTGGGGTTCTGCCATACAGTGTCGATATTATGAATTCAAGAATGTAAATAAAAAATCATTATACTGTGCAAATTTTTGGACCAGTAACGATGTTTCATGTAAACTTAAAAGCCTATGGAGGTGAGAACCGTTTTGTCCGATAACAATACCGCCCTTTTGCAATTTATAGCCGCACTTTTCAATGTCAGTTATGATTAAAATTAATATTTTCAATAAAATAATTACAATATTGTATATTCAATCCTTACCATACAAGGCAATCACAAATGAAAACAAAAACTTGTTCATTTTTTCCAAAATGCAGACAACGAAAAATAAAAAAGAGAATATTACACCACAAAATGGCGTAACACACTGCAATATTGTTACCTGATTTCTGTTTTTTATCTTGGCTTTATCACTATATTAGGTTTGCCAATAACAATCTAATCTAATGCAGGTACGACCGAAATTTCACCTTTTTGCTGCTATTTTTTTAACTAAGTAGATACCTACTGGAAAATGCGTAGAAAGTGTTGTTCAGTTCTTTTTATGAACCCTTAAATGGGGACTGGTACCCAGTAGGTACCAAGTACGTACCAATGTATTTTGATATTTAATCCGTGTATGTAAATAATATTTTTTTTTCTTTTGATCGATTGCCATCTGTTTTCTTCTTGTCATCCAGGGTGCAGCTGGGCGTTTTAACTTAAGTTTTTTGACGGGAGCATGGATGTTATAAAGATTTACTACAACATCATTGAAGATGTCAACCTTGTCGTCAACTGAAATGGCTTCCATCATAGGCTCCCAATCGACCACAGATGCATCTTCTTTGAGCTTATCGACATTCATCCGAGCAAAACAGCGCCTGTACAGAACCTTGGGTTTAGGTTTGGGAGGGGTTCAGGATATAAGAAAGGAAAATCATGTCGTGATGAGCAAAGCCAGGAGTGTCATGTTAACCATGGGAGGAAACGAAGAAAGGATTCGAGGTGAGGATCAGGTCGAGCCAGTTGTCATCGCCGACAGTGTTATGATAAGTAGGTTTGAGCGGTAACAAGTGCAGCCTACCTGACTTGATAAGATGGAAGAGCTTACGGGATCGAAGGGAGTTTTGGGCAAGGATGTTTGTGTTGAAATCAGCTAGGATATATGTACGTAGCCACTAAAGCAGTTGATCAAATCGGGTAACAGAAGCACAAATATTTAGTTGAAAATCTACTCGCGTCGCTTTCTCTCTAAATTCCTTTTAACCCCTTAAACCCCATGAAGCGCAAAAACAAAAATAATAGATCTAATCAACGGCGGCAATTCCACCCGCTGTAAGATAAACATCGTGAACAGAGTCGAAGCTACGCCGGTAGAGAGAGTAACCTAGTAGCTAGAGGGGGAGTGGTGTCTTCTTCCAGAAGTACCACTTTCTGAATCAGGCTCTTAATCCAGCTGCCCAACGAGAGCCTCCTTAGGTGTTGGTCAAGGCTCTTAGCAATTAAGCCATTGGCTGCTATGACTATCGGCACAATGATCGCTGAATCCACATCCCACATGTTGACAACCTCGCGAGCCAAGTCAAGATACATAATTTGTTTATCTTTCTGGGCTTTCACGAGGTTCCCGTCATGAGGGACCGTTATGTCAATAATCATTGCGCGCCGCTTTATTCGATCTACCACCACTATACCAGGCTTATTGGCAACAATAGTCCTGTCAGTGATTATCGATCCCAGTACAATTTGATATTTCCTTTTTCAAGGACAGCAATTCACTAAAATCCGTGGATTGCACTAAAATATCAATCCGGTACATCAACACTGACTAATCTACTCGAGTTCCGGATGTTGATGGCCACACACCCAATTGCTTAGACCTTCAGCTGACAACGAATCCGGACAGGCACTTTGTATCGGTCTGGGCTCTGTTTGGATCGTCTGATCACTTTATGGCGAAATCCGTGTTCCTTGCCTGTTCTTTGCTAGATTTTGACACGAGGCGTATGAGATCCAGAATTGCTTTGCATGTTACCCATGGCGGCGAACTTATTTCATTTTGCGCAACCCCGGTAGGGTTGTGCGCTGTCACAATAATTGTTGACGTGATATGTCAGGGAATGGAATATTTATTTTTATCCCATTTTCAGGTTCTAACGGTAGAGCAACAATATGCACTTTACAAACTTGATTTTTTACAAAACTTGCTAATTATTATTTATCTTTAATTTACCGAGGCGATAACGATAATACTTAAAAATGATGGATGGAAACAAAAATGTATTAAATACAATATTTGATATTAAATGGACCCGATGTCGTGCGTCATGTGCTCGACAACCGAAATAGAGAGACATATTACGCGGGCTATAGCGGGAACGAGATAGCAATAATTGTCACTGCTACGTACCCACAACTCGGAAACAAACTACGATTCGGGTATTCCCCGCAAACCGAGAGTAATGTAGGTTAATTATGTCCTTTCCCCTAATTTATGCGGTCCACATCGAGGAACGCGTACCATATCTTCCTGTTTAATACGTCAATGCTTTTAGCTTAATTAGTAAATAATAAAAAAATATACAAACAATGAATCCGACTGCAAAAATACATAACTGAAAAGAGAAAAACATGCATGATTATAATTATTTAACTTTGTTTATTGTTAGATATAACAAATAAACACTTTCAGGTTATTGGCCTGCAATACCTTACATAAAACAAAGTTTATCGAACATGGCAGTAAACATAATTTTTGGTTATAACTTTTTAAAGGTTTCGTACAGAAATCGTTACTTGATGAAACATTATTTCGTCCTTATTATGATAAAAATATAGATATACATAATTATGATAAAAATGATAATGCCAAAATTATCAACATACCTCAGTCAACAATATGTGTAGAAACTTGTAACATTATTTTATTAATTTTAAGAAAACTTACAGCTAATACATTCGAGTAGTCAGAAATATATTACTTCTGAATACTCGAATGAATTAGCTGTAGAATAAAGCCAATTACAAGTTTCCACATTATATAAACGTATGTATAAAATTGACAATACAGTATTAACAGCGTGAGAGTTACATAAAAACAACTGAAGAGAATAAACAAAAATAAAATAATTACATAACAATGCTACTCTTCAAAGAAAAAGTTACTCAACATTTTTTATAATTTCTGGACACTATTTTTGTGAATAAATAATTTTAAATAATAATTTAAATCTCGAAGACGTGTGACGTCTAGCTACCAACCCGCTCTGGGCCCGCGGGGTGGATTATGGCCCACTCCCTCTCACAGAGAGGAGGTCGGTGTCCCAGCAGTGGGAACATTATAGGCTGATTATATTATAAATAATAATTTTGTTTGATAATAAAATTATTTGAGCACGTTTTATAAATCTTTGTGTATACTCATAAAAAAATGGACAAGACGTTTTTGTATCTCTGTCTGGTTGTGTTTTCTTTTTTTATTTTTACCTACTAAATTTATCCATCAATTCCCTCGAGGCCGCTTGTACTCTACACGAAATTTTACTGACCGATTCATGTGAAATTTTCATACATTCGTCGAATCATCATAACAGTGACATTTGCTTGAAAATCGAACCGCCAGACCGTTACCCTGCGTCCTAGCCAAAAATATCGTCACGTTAATCATGCCATTGCATCACATTTGTTCAGAAAGCCTTCTAGTTTTCCGAACAAATGAGGCGAACACGCGTTCGGATTCACCGGACAAAATGAACGTGACGATCGCGTTGGTTAGAATGCGGCCTCGAAAGCGATTATCGCGCAAGTATGTGATCGTCGCGCACGTTTATATGAATATGACATAATCGCGCGACCAATCAAGTCGCGTATGTACTTCATTATTCAGGTAAACGATCGCGTATTTTCCCGATAGTCGCTTTCAGTTAGGATTCAGGGTTACATGCCGTGTGGTTTAAGCGAATACCAAGCACTCTCCGCTCGGTATACTTATAATAAAATCATAATAAAATGAAGAGCTCCTGGCTAAATTACAGTTGTCCGTGTGAGGAATAGTCCTGCGGTCGACTCCGCAGTCTTCAGTAGAAATTTTACGTTTTTAGCGAATTAATACTGCGTTCCTGTATGTTTATACCTAATGTCATAAAACTGATGCACTGACTGATGCATTCTTACAGATTATTCCTGACGAACGGCTATCACTAAAATAATACAACAGTAGATTATGCAGAACAGATTGATGACGGACGGGGCCGAAAGGTTCTGGAGTGGCGACGACGTACGGAGAGACGTAGCGTTGGAACGGCTCCCACAAGGTGGACCGATGGAAGTAGCGGTGCTTGGGGGAGGCCTATGTCCAATAGTGGATGTCTTAAAATGATGATGTGATAAAACTACAAACTAACGATTTTCTGACTTTTCCTTTACTTGTGCTGTGAAACTTTGCTTCTTGCAAAATTTTATGATTCTAAGTCAACGGGGAGTAGTATTAAGGTTTTGATTTATTTGCGTGTATCAAAATAATGTCGCATAAATGGCCATATATTTTTATTGCGTAAACTTAGAAGCTTGAGTTTTTTAGAGCTCTAAGCGACTGTAGACTTACGTATTTGTAAAACATTTGAACTTGATACCTGCACGCGTTCCTGAGAAAATGGATCTTGACTGACAGACAGACGGACAACGAAGTGATCCTAAAAGGGTTCCGTTTTTTCTTTTGAGATACGGAACCCTAAAAAGTAAGTTGTTGTCTCATTTCCCACGAAATGTATGGGAAAAAGTTTTTTGCGATTTCTGACTGTTCCAGTACTCAAACCTGAGTTGGTCGAATATAATTTTCTTGATCATCATAAGAAACAGGATCTATTGGCATCAAATTGTTTTGTTAAGTTGCCCATTTTCTTGCTGATATATTTTTTTACATCTGTGTTTGCAAATCAAAATGTCTCAAAAAAGTTAAGGACATTCTTCTCCGACCGATTTTGTGTAGCTGCAATGGTTAAGGCAGGGTTTACAGCCCTCAGACAATGCCCTCTTCCAGCCCCCCTAAATGGGTCCAGGGACGGCGGACTTGGGGACGTCCGCCGTCCCCTATCACACTGGACCCGAGGTGGCGGCGCGTAGTGTTCCACGCGCGCCCCTTTCAGACGTCGCGGGGGGGGGGGGGGTCAAACACACACCCCCCCCCAAACTTGAGGTCGGCACTAGTCGGGGATTGCGGAAGTAATAACAGATCCTAAGATCCCGGTGCAAGTGTGCAGGGAAGGGAACACTGGGGTGGTTTTTAGTCAGTAAGAGTCTCACAGACCCCTCGAGAGGACATATCCATGAGGATCTTCCACCCCGTGAACAAAAAAAAAAGGGTTTACAGCCCTATCTCAAAAATCCACTCCGTACATGTCATGATGATTGACAGCTTAGACCCATAAAGATATAGCGTGATGATTAAATCTGGAACTATCTGCAATGTTCTAACCGTTTGGCTCGTCTTTTTACAATTTCAATATTGCTCATCCCCCACAGCAAATAGCGTGATAATATATACAGCCTACCAATTGACCAGACTTATAGGGAATATATGTATAAGCAAAATCTAAACAGAATCTATTCGGTAGAATTTGCCTGATGCTGGAACATACATTCAGACAAACAGATAAACAACAGACAAAAAATCAAAAAACTATATTTTCGGCATTAGAATCGATCCCAGACCTCGTAGCAAAGCAATTACTTTCTTGCAAAAATATTCTATTTACAATTTTGACTTCGCTACGATTTGATTTTATGTAATAGAAGTTAATTGACATTATGCCCATTGTAGGCAATTAATCACACTTAATCACACTAATCACATCACACTAATATTATAAAGGCGAAAGTTTGTGAGTGTGTGTGTGTGTGCTTGTTACTTCTTCACGCTCAAACGGCTGGACCAATTTTGATGAAATTTTGTATGGAGGTAGCTAACACCCTGGATTAACATCAATCAATCAATCAACTCAGCCTATCGCAGTCTACTGCTGGACATAGGCCTCTCCCAGGCTGCGCCACAACATCCTGTCCTCCGCCTTCCGCATCCAGTCTGACCCAGCAATCTTCTTAAGGTCGTCGGTCCATCTAAATGATAAATGATTTTATTTCTGTAAGTAGGTTTGTACAAACAGTTTTACACATCAATCATATTTTAAAAACTAGATGAGGTCGGCGTTTCCTATCTGACTACTCTGAGAAGAAAGGCCGAAACAAACTCAGAGGTCATAGTCTCTTTTAAAGTCCAGACATAATCTTGGTCAGATCATGTGAAGACCATGTAGATTGGTGTCTGAAATGGTCTTTTGAGGAAAGAACCACACAGGTTGAGTGGACCTGACCAGTCAGTGCACGCATTTGTCAGTAATCGTGCAGCTCTACTCAGAATTTAAGGAGCTCAACGATGCGACGATCAATACCAAAGAAAGGACATTTGGGTAGGCCACTTATATGACTCAAACTGCCAGACCATGATTAACACTAACTGAGAATAAAAGAAAGGGAAAAAAAATATTATGCAATAACCCACATAGTCTTCACATTCACAATAATTAAAATAATATAATACTTTACAAGTAAATATTCCTGTCATTGTGTATAAAATAATAATTAAATGTCGCTGTTTAACAAAAACAAAAAAAAACAAAAAAAAAAACAATAAAAATAAACTACCTCAATATGTACAAAAATTGGAGCAGCTCAATCCCAAGCCTTTTTGTCCTCAATATAATCTTTAACAGTATAAAAGGCTTTCTGGCACAACTTACGTTTAATGAATGATTTGAATTTATTAAGGCTTAGATCTTGAACGGGGCTTAGATCTAGCTGGGGGGCGTCCCACACTACGCTTGCCGATACGCAGTCTCCACTCCAGGACTCGTCTGCTCCATCGGCCATCGGTCCTTCGACAAACATGGCCAGCCCACTGCCACTTCAGTTTGCTTACTCTGCAAGCTATGTCGGTAACTCCGGTTCTTTTCCGGATTAACATATAGGCTTTTTATCCCAATATTCCCACGGGGTCGAGGCTAACCGCGGGGCGCAGCTATTTAATAATAAACAAATGATCATTTTCTTCAGAAGACATGGGAATATTTCCATTGAAAGCATAATAATCAACAAGGTCCTAATTGTAAAAACACGTGCTAAATAGTTGTTGACCTCAATTAACGCAATCCTCAAGTATGGAAAAAGGAAGTTATCGAAACCGAACTACAACTAAGTTTCACAGCGACCGAGTAATTACTAGTACACACGGCTACATACCAAGCTATACTTTTTCAGTATAAGCTGATCTCGCATTGTCTATGATTTCCGTACAATGAGAGGTCAGCTTATACTGGAATTGTACTTGATGTGTAGCCGTATGTACAGCAGGGAATCGATTCCGTCACTCAGTTTACATTCGATTAATGATTTATTAATACATTGGCGATTGAGTTTTGCGATCGTATATCTTTATAACGTTGTTAATAAAGGTCGTTAGTCGTAAATAATGAAATGAAACTGGGCTAAACAAATCACTGGCCCCAATGACGGGGTAAATCGACTGGATTAAAAACAAAAATGATACCTAAAGGGCACTTATTATTTTGTTTGTCCGGTGTTTGTTATTAGATTTTGAATTGAACGATTTGGAAAATAATTCGCACTAGACATTGTAAAATCCAAACTGAATTTATTTAAAATGCTCTTAGAAAGATTTTTTAAATAAAAAGTCTTATAATTGGTCTAATCAAAACTTAACTATTAAAATTCAATTCTTCGATTCATCGATCACGGATTTCACTGTGTAAAGGCTCTCGCAGACAGGCGCGACGCGACGGTGCGATGCGATTCTGGTGGAACAATTTCCATTAAGTTTTCATAGAAATCTAGAGTCAAGTCGCACCTGTCTGCAGGAACCTTAATAATGTAGAGTTGTATATAAATCATACGAGATATCTATTTACACACAAAAGTTATTTCAAGTTCCTTTTCTATCTCCAGGTCTTCACATTCGTGTTAATTCAAATTCTTTTATTTTGAGACATTTAGTCCACTTTGTTAGTAACAATTTGACTTAAAACACTATGTTAGTAAGAACTTAGCATAAATAGAAAATTATAAATTGAAAAATGCATTACAGACAAATGATTTTATTTCTGTAAATAGGGTTTGTACCAACACTTTAAACGTCAATCACATTTTAAAAACTGGATTAGGTCGGCGTTTCCGACTATACTCTGAGAAGAAAGGCCGAAACAAACTCATAGAACTCTCTCTAGATAAGATAGGGAACTCTGTCTACATCGTATTTACTCGTACATCTGTTTAATTTGTTGAGGTTTCACTTGCACGTATTCCACATTTCACTGTAAAGTGCATCGTAATTGAATCCTTTTGTGAACGAACGGTCTGAGAGAGAAGTAATTGAGCCTCCACTACTACGAGTACTGTCACACGCCTATTGTCGTTGAATGTTTGAAACAGATAGTATAAAAGAACATTTTACAAAAAAATAATAACCGACTACCAAAAATAACACTAAAAAGTGAAAAATAACTTTAATTTCGGAATTCGGTGTCTTTGGATCTGTATTTGAGTTTTTTGCCACCGACTTCCGAAATTAAAGTTATGTTTCACTTTGTAGTGTTATTTTTGGTAGTCGGTTATTATTTTTTTGTAAAATGTTTTTGATTTTTCACTTTTTAGTGGGTCAGTTTTGAATTTATCTCAGTTACAATAGCCTAATATTAACTGCTTATCACCTTTTACGAAATATTGCTTTTCCCGATGCCGGGACGTTGATTGTTGAGGAGTTTTCCTGGTAAGTACCAGGAGAACTGCCACTCACCATATGCATAGTGACGAGCATAAATTGCATCAGATTCTAATTTGGTGGCAATGGAACCACCTCGGGAGTACACCCTTACAAACAAAAAAAGAATTTTCAAAATCGGTTCATAATTGACGGAGTAATCGCGTAACAAACATACAAAAAAAAAAAAAACATACAGCCGAATTGAGAACCTCTCCTTTTTGGAAGTCGGTTAAAAATGACATGCCCGTGCGGTCTTTTTGAAGTGTGTTACAATTTTGAGCCTAAACGAACCCACCCGCCGTTTTCAAGTTGGGAATAATGGTTCATGTCTTTTCATACAATCTGGTTGGCCGGCACAGTTTACTCGACAGTACAGTTTGCACATTTAGTGTCCTTTTTAGGGTTCCGTAGCCAAATGGCAAAAAACGGAACCCTTATGGATTCGTCATGTCTGTCTGTCTGTCCGTCCGTATGTCACAGCCACTTTTTCCGAAACTATAAGAACTATACTTACTGTTGAAACTTGGTAAGTAGATGTATTCTGTGAACCGTATTAAGATTTTTACCCAAAAACAGAAAAAAAAATACATTTTGGGGGTCCCCCACACTTAGAACTGAAACTCAATTTTTTTTTTCATCAAATCCATACGGTATTTATGGATAGGTCTTCAAAAATGATATTGAGGTTTCTAATATAATTTTTTTCCTAAACTGAATAGTTTGCGCGAGAGACACTTCCAAAGTGGTAAAATGTGTCGTCGTCCCTTCCCCCTTGTAACTTCTAAAATAAGAGAATGATAAAACTAATCAAAATATATGATGTACATTACCATGTAAACTTCCACCGAAAATTGGTTTGAACGAGATCTAGTAAGTAGTTTATTTTTAATACGTCATAAATCGTAAACCGCAATTTACCTTTTTATAGATAATGGTGCTTTTTATAGAAAAAAAACCGGCCAAGTGCGAGTCGGACTCGTACTTGGCCGGTTTTTTTTTTAAGTTTATTAGATAGATAAATGATTGATTAATGTAAGAAATATTTCAACTATAATAGATATTTGCTCACCTGCTCTAGGCAGTATATTATTATAGATAAAAGAACTTTGCTATATGTATCCTCATAAATTAAAGCAAATAAATGATTTGAGTTTAAATTGGTCATCAGATCAAATTTCAATAGATATCAATTCGAAAATGTAATATATTTCAGCAAAGATTTTTCTTTTGAGATCTCAACAGAGATCTCAAAAGTCTTTCTGTCGAGATCTCAAAAGGAAAATCTCAAATACCTAGTACTACAAAACAGATAACCTCCTGTTAAGAATACCTAGAGGAAATAAAGAAAGAAAATACGTATATTTGCGGTAAACATGACGCAAAGAAAGAACACAAACACGAAAAGAACAAGTTCGGGGAAAATATGCGTCACATCCACGCAAGACGGCCATCGCTCAGCATAATGCTGCGACCCTATGCGAGACAGAGCCCCAGGGCTGGTTGTCAGCGACAGCCGGCGTACCTACTGTAATTATATAAATAAAACAAATATCTTTGAAACATGAACATTATCTACTGTGTTTAGTCTTACAAGCTATCGACGTATACGAAGGTACCAGGGGTTTTTTAACAAATGTTTTGTACGTTAAAGACGCAGATATATGCCATTGACCTTGAGTGGTTAGCTTGCGTGTTCTGTACTGAGCTCACGCAACGCGTCGTATGTTCAGCCAGTAATAGGACTCGCCCATCAAGGACCGCTTTCCCCAATTAGCCGCTGTAACGCATTATTAATTTATTATATACAAAAAAAAGGTATTTTAATAAAACTCGTATACTAAAAGATCAATAATTAAATTATATTTAAATTGGTGAAGGTTTCAGAAAAATACGCTTGGTAGATTTTGCGCCATTCTCAGTTTTTTATCCGCGTTAGACATAACTTTACAAATTAATTTCACTATGTAATATAAACATAACCTAAAATATTCACATATTTTTAAATATTCACATTATTAAGAAAATGCTCTAATATAACATATATTTTTTTGAAACCATTGACACTACTCATTTAGACGTGATCTTCAGTATAAAATCATTAAAATATTCTTAAGCAAGAATCCTGTTATTTCGAAGAATTGCATTTTAGGGAAAAATGCCTTTTGAGATATCCATAGAATTAGACTTTTTGAAGTAAAACTTTTACGCACGCTTGACTTGGGGAGTAAGCTGGTGAATGCGTGACGAGAGCGTTACGAAAAGTGTGATCGGGTGAGGCGAACGAAAGTTGAGAGGGAGATTTGAAGTAAAACTTCTTTTGCTGCCGTTGCGCGAACGGTGATTTCTGTTTTACTTCAGTCGTGTGGTCTAAAACACACTCGTTTTTTTGTTTTGTATTTTTACCGGTATGGATAACACTTATTTATTTATAGTTAATTAACACGGTATAATACCAATTACATTAATTAACATAGACAACAAAACTATACAATGCAGACAATTATGTCATAAACAATTATTCGCTAATTACTAACATGGAACAGTGGACACCCTCGCATACTGTTTCTCACAGAACATCAGACATACGCGCTTAATTTTACTCCATTCGTCTGCAAACACATCACATTCAGGGTTGGCTATCAGGAGCCCATTTAGCATCCTTCAGGTGATTCAGCTCTGGCGACCGTTCTGCAAGGCAGTAGCGCGAACAGATTGTGTCGGCGACTTTGGCGGTGACCGATGTTTTTGTCGGGCACAAATAGTCGACAGAAAAGGTCATGGAGCTCAGGGCAGTCGATACGACCGTTAAGGGTCTTACAAGCTACCGTGAGCTGATCAAGGCCTCTTCTTACCTCCAACGAGTTGAAACCCAAAGCCCCTAGGATATAGTTGGTGGGGTACATGTAAGGGTAGAAATTATAGGTTATTTTAAAAAGATATCTGAGAAATGTTTTCTGCACTTTCTCGAGCATTAGTGTTTGAGCCGCGGTATAGGGATGCCAGACATAACTACTAGTCTCCAGCTCACTGCGAACTAGAGTGGTGTACAGTAATATAATAACATGCGGGTTTTGAAAATCACGAGCATTTCGCAACACATAACATCACGCCTGTAATCCCCGATGGGTTAAGCAGAGGTGTACCTATAGTACACCCACATTTCACCAGTTATGATTAAGTCCCATGTAATAGGGGGCAAGCCTATTGCCATCAACCATCCCAATAACACTTTGCCTGACCTGGGAATCGAACCCAGGACCTCATGCTCGGTAGTAGCGCTTGCGACCACTAGACCAATGAGGCAGGATGGATATACTCGTACCTACGGTAATATGTGTAGGTACCTATTATCTAATCAAATAAGTATTATTTGATCACTAAATTATTCGCTCGATTGGAGATAATCAGCTTAAATAAATGCATGAAACTGATCATTTTGAATCACGCAAACTGGGATATACCCTATTCAAGGTCGCTCAGCGAGCTATGGAACGGGCTATGCTTGGAGTCTTTCTGAGGGATCGAATCCGGAACGAGGTGATCCGGCAGAGAACCAAAGTTGTCAACATAGCTCACAAGCTGAAGTGGCAATGGGCCGGCCATATTAGCCGTAGAACTGATGACCGTTGGGGTAGACGTGTTCTTGAGTGGAGACCGCGAATCGGCAAATGTAAGGTAGGACGCCCTCAGGATAGGTGGAGCGACGATCTTCGCAGGATAGCTGGTGGCTGGTAGGGTGGCTGGTGGCAGCTGGATGACAGTTGCCGAGAATCGAGCTGAATGGCGTGCTATGTTGGGGTCAGCTTCCAGTCTACCCAGATGCAACTGAATACCAGTGTTTTACATGGAGCAACTGCCTATCTGACCTCCACAACCCAGTAACTGGGTAGTACGATACCCCTTGGTAAGACTCGTTGTCAGACTTTCAGGCTTCTGACTACCCGTTTTTCTTTTTCTTGGTGGTAAAATATCAATTGACTTCTCCCACTCTGCGGGAGCATGTGTCAGACTTTTACTGACTAAAACCCACATGACTTCCTTCATTTGCCTGTGTGCCGGGGCCACGATATCCCTTTCGGAAAAACTCGCAACCCTGGCAGGCATTGACCCTAATGGACCCCGTCAATTCGTGCTGAGATCTCCTTGAGGCGCGCGTGGAACACAACCGCCGTCGACCCGGGCCTGGTCCTTATCGGACGGTGAGCTACCCATCGCTCACCGTCCGCAGGCCCACGCCTACGGTGGCCAGAATTCGGCTTGCGACTCCCGGCGCCCGGGGCGTCTCCTGCGGTGACTAGGGGCGTGAGGGCGCAAACCCTGCCTCACCCTCACGCGTTCCGCCTCCTCCTTCGCGAGCATTACTGCTTCGCAGAACGAGGTGACGGCCTCCCATGCACGCTCGCTCCAAACCATGGCCTGAACCAGGGCCTTCGTGAGGACACGGCGGTGCTCTATCCAAACCGGGCAGACCTACACCGTATGCTCCACCGTGTTCTCCGGGCGATGCACACAGTGGTGACAACCGGGCGTTTCCTCCCGCTTTATTCTGACCGGCGTCAGGCAGAAGGTGAGGACGCCGTGGCGCCTCTCTAGCCACTCCTCAAAGAGGGGACTTATCGCCACAATTGTAGCGTGCCCAGACGACCCGTAACGACGAGGTATTCCACTCAGAGCACTGATTTCACGACTGTCAAAGATCCACGAATGACAGCCGGGACCAATGGCCTAACGTGTTCTTCGAGGCACGGAGGAGTCTCGATATGTAAAAAGCGGCAAGCGTAGATTGACCTGATGGATCGACTCATGCGACTGTTATTACGTAGCTACGCGGTTGTTGTTTTGTTATTGTATGTTTTTATTTTATTTTTTATTTCTAATTTGGTAAAACATTTTGTTTCTATGGTAGCAATAAACGTTTTTATTATTATTTATTAGCCTAAATTTCCTCTCAGCCGCAGCGACTCGAAGAATTTTTACAAATTTATAACGCGACAAAGCACACAGCTATGCCGTTACCATCCATTTGGTGCACTTAGGGTACTGTGGCTCTACTATTCTGTTAAATAACAAAACCACGGAGCAAGTTCTTACGGTAAATGGGTGTACAGTCCCCATTTATGACCCCCGTGTGACGTGACTCTGCCGACAATAGTCTACCCACCTCATGTATTATAAATTCACCTAATTCCAGGCTGAGTGAATTTCTGGTGTTGTTCGCGTCAGATTAATTAAAAGTCTACTTTGTTTATATTAAAGTTAATCTTAATTATTCAAAGCTAAGTGCGAAGTAAGCTCATGTCTAACTTAGTGCCGTGGTTTCTGCTTAAAAGCTTTCATATTTTCTGTTTTATGTGTTAGTGTAAAAGCAGTGATAACCCTCGGGCTTAGAACTAGAAATAATCATGGAACGTGTTTTTAACTCGACGTGCCACTCTCTTAATTAGGTACTATAAGTTTGTTTTAAAATTAATATTCAACTCGCTGAAACAATAATTCACTGCAGTTAAAATCGTGTTGAATACAGAATGATGTCTATTTTACTTTATATGGCTAGAGTTTAGGAGGTGTCAATAAAATTACGACAACTAACACTAGCTGCTGTAAAGTGTCGATGTGTTTATTCGAGACCGTGTCGTCACACGATCGTGTTAATTTGCCCTCACTTTGATCAATTCACCAGAACTTAGCACATAACGTGCAGGCAATTACTTAATCATGCTACTTCCCGCTTCATTGCACAGTCAAGTCTTAGAGGTGTTTGAGAACTTGTACCTGTTTGTGTACTTATAAAAAGAAGTAACTACATACGTGGAACGTTGCATTGATTATGCTCTGCTGGTCCAGCAGTCTGCCATGCCTTTTTTTTTTGGGTGGGAAATTATCTAATAACTTCTTCCGCTCTGGGCGTAGCGGGAGGACGTGGCAGACTTTTACTGACTAAAACTCACCTGTGTTCCTTCCGTTGCCTGTGTGCCAGGGCCACGATATCCCTTTCAGACAAACTCGCAACCCTGGCAGGAGTCTGCCATGGCTGTCGTAATTACTTCCGTCTGCAATCTACCGCTGCCCGAAAATGGTTTTAGTTTCAATTTTTGTCTAATATAAACTCGATGTAATGACAGCTAATATTTGCAGAAAATAATTCCAAAGCAAATATTTGAGAACAACCCTAACAATGTTGTGCAAAGACGCTTCAATGAGACAATTATTTGGCAGGTTATTACAGACAAAAGCCTTTCACATTATTGGAAAACATAATGGGAATGTTATAAATATAAAAAATAATTATCCTAAACCCATGCCGGATTCCAGGGTTTTATATAGGTTTGAAAAGTTAATCCGTTCATGGGTAGATTAAAAAAATGTAATATCATTTCGGGAAAAGACATGGTATAAATAATACAAAAGAGGTTACGAAACGGCTTTACAAAAATAAAATATGTGCGTAGAAAAAAATTCTCCTGAGTAAGCAACATGTTTCCCTTATAATACCTCGGTTACCTATTTTGTGGAAATCCCTATAAACCCCATCATAAATCCTATGTCCCATACGGGTCAAAGGACATAGTTTATGTATTGTGTCTCTGTGGAGGTAAACCGACTAATTAATGTGCATACACATTTGGTAAATCTTAGGACCGCTGCGGGCAAACTCTCTTGACATATAATGTTCTTGTTTCGGCTTTATCTTGCCCGCAGTTACTTAGCGGATATGAAGTTTTTGCGACACTTATGACTGTGAAAAATTAATGAGGGCGATGTGTTTGTTTTAAAATGAAATTTAATTTTAGAGTGTTGTCCTTGCCGTGATCAATTTTTAATAACATTAGCTGGATTCACACTCAACGATCCAGTGTGCTCCGATCGGGCGCGGCAAGAGCGCGATCTAACTAGGCAGTCGGTTTGGACGTGCCGCGCGCGATCCAAGCACACGCGGTGGAGCGCGCTCCGTGGAGCTGCCGATTCGAGCGCTGTCTGTTTTTTGTCAGTGCTCAAAGATGCCTCAGTCATTTGGCGCACACGGCGAGGATGGTTGTGGATCGGGCAATGTGGTAAATGCGCCTTATATTCCAACCGGTTACCTTTCCCACCCAGAACCGTCTTACCAATCTTTGTTTTTGTGATCATTTGAGAAAATATTTAACAACTAAAATAGCTGCCATTGCAGTCTGACGACGGCGCCGTTTGTGTGGCTCCATATCGAGTGTGTATTCAACTGAACTTAAACTAGCTATAAAGTGAATCGGCCCTGGAGCGCGCGGCAGCATCGCGGCTTTCCTAAAACGGATCGTGCGAAAGAATCTGCGATCCACGATCGGCTCTCCATGGTCGTGGAGCGCCGATTCAAACTTGGATCGTCCGGTGTGGACCCAGCTAATGATATTAGGTATCGATCGTTAAGCCTATCATGACTGATGACGATGACCTGTGAATATGGTCATTCACGGAATAGATCATTCGTAGCGATACACGAGTACGTCAGCAACATAAAAAATAGATAAATTAATTAGGTACCATTAAAAGGTTTCGGAAAATTACCAGTCACAGACTTCTGACTCTGTCTATCTAAACCTGACACATACATCGAGTTTTACAAAAGATTGTCTCACAGGACAATATGATTCTCCAGATATGATTCTCTAAAAACCACAATTTACGACCCGGTACAAAACACACCTATCATTAATCCAAACGAAATTTATAAATGCAAAACTTGCTCTGTCTGTTTGTCTGTTACCCTTTGACACCTTACCAGCTGAACAGATTTCGATGAAATTTGGCACACAGGACAGATAATACTTTTTATCCTGGTAGTTCCAGCGGGATAACTTCGTGGAAAATTATATTTTGTACATTCAAACGTCCATTTGCTTACCAAGAAGACTGCCACAGAATACTCTAACATTATTTACATTTCAATTTCTAAATTGATAATGTAGCGATTTGAAATGGAATGTAATCAACGATGTAATCGTCGGGTGACTAATATGGTTGCCTAATAACAATTCGCTTTATTTACTGTGAGACATAGTGTAGATAGATTTGTGTAAATAAGTATAAGATCTTGATATTTGATTGAACTTCGGTGTTGTAATAATTACGTCTTTTAAGCTAGCCTGAACTCTATTTTTTAGGGTTCAAATCAAATCAAATCATTTATTTTTGGCAACATGGGTAGGGGTACAGTTGTAATACAAGTTTTTCTAGTGTTCTCCATGCTCTGCCGTCAGTTGGGCATGCAAAATTTACACATAAATTACAATCTACTAACAAAATACAAAATTATTAAATTAGAAAATCATTTTATCTTTCAAGGTCAAGAAGTATCTAGTAGTCAATAATTAAATAAATGTCATATTAAATTGTGAATTAAATGAAAGTCCTTGATAAATAATAATTGTGAGTTATACATGTCATTTCTTTATTTCGACTATGGTAAAGTTCCTAAACACAAAACTGACAACTTAGTACCGAACTAAGTTTTCAGTTTTGTATAAAGAACCGTATTTCAATCACTGTTACGTTCTTATTACAGAAACTGGCTGCATGGTTTAAGCCATGTCAAAATATAAATCTTGTTTTGTAATAAGGTGGTAGAAGTTTTAAAATAACATAGTTTATCACTCAATATTGTGCGTCAAACTTACATTTTCAGTTGGAATGTATGGGGGAACATGTTTTTCAACTATAACATTAATTTTGTTCTTAGGATATAACCATCCCAAGTACGGAACCCTTCATTGTGCGTGGTCTGACACACACTTTGCTGATTTTTTTTAGTGTTTCTGAAAACTGCAGTCGTCATACCAAATCAAATTTTCTTTCATAAAAAACATATTCGTTGGAAAGAAAAATTTTATGTATTTTTTTTTCGATTAAAATAGTACTCGTAAACACAAAAGGGTTCTAAAACATTTCTGTTGTATCAAAAACTGGAAATTCTTTATGTACCTTCTGGCAGTTACTTAAACAGTATCAAAGTTCATTATCCCTTCATATCAAACGTAGATCCACGCAAGATACAATTGCTTTTTAATTGTTGCTGTAATTTCAGCATTCAACCGGTTATTGTTAAAAAAAATACATTTAATTCAGACAAGTTTTTGTCCATATTTTATTAGTATTAAGTACGTTAATTATCTTAAAACTATGTTAGTCATAAAACGATCAATTAATGCATTAGGATTAAAATCACAAGACATTACACACAGCTCATTTTAAAGAAAACATCTCAACCCTAATCACGAACAAAACCATTTCAATCTAGAAAGTAATCAGCATTTTCTTAAAGTACCGACATTTATTACAGAACATTTCGCACGATTCGACTCCATATCTTTCAGGAAGAGATCTTTTCCTTAACACGTCTTTTGGCTTCACGAATTACCAATTAGGGTCGCTTAGCGAGTAAAGGAGAAAGGTAAAAGCATATATTCAACATTTACAAGACATTTGACGCGGCTCCGCTCGACTCCTGGTCCTTAGCAAGGCATGCTCGTTAATGCTCGCGTTCGTGGTGCTGGGAAAGTTTGAAAGCGGGACATGCCTAAATTACGAGTTTTTGCGCTTCTCAAATAATAAAACCTGAAAAACTCATAAATTAGACGTTTACAAGTTTCACTCTGATTATACAATATTAGTTTTAGTGTATGCGAAACCCGATACACATGTCTAGTATTTTTATGTAAAGAATCTATGCATATATATACAAAATTTCAAAAAAATCACAAAGTTATAAGGTTGTTATGTTACCGGGTTGTCCGTACAAAAACATGCTAACGGCGCCCCCGCGCCTCCAGGGTTGTCTTGCGCTCATTGATAATAATTTGGCAGTAGGTCCCTAACCATACGGGCGATTGTATTGTAATTAAAAAAAAAAAAAAATTGTTTATTTTTTTAACCAAATTACACAATTAGTTTGTGATTGGAGCCTTCTTTTAAGCAAACAATGCCTGTATTAGAAGACTCCGCTCTTCCATGAAAAAAAAGAGAAAAATATTTATAACAAAATCATGTATAAGAAGACAAAATTAGCATAAGAATAGTTTATGTGTGCAAGTGTGTGTGTGCATGGGTATGTGTGTGTGTGCATGTGTATGTGTTTGTGCGTCTGTTTTTGTGTATGCGTGTGTATGTGTGGGTTTATGTCCCTGTGTGAGAGGTTATGCTGTGGGTTTCAAGAGCTCTTCCGTTTCCTCATAGGTAAGTGGTTTGATCCATTTCAGGGTTTTTTTTTTGCATTCATTAAACAGATTTTTACATAAACATATTTCTTTATTTATTCTGTTATATAAACGAGCAGACCGTGTCTTAAATTGCATGGAGGCAACCAAAGTTTTTGTTTGGGGGACTTCTGCAACAGCATGCTTTCTTCGTTTTGCCAGTTTGGATGCATCGTAAGGTAGGGTCTTATGCTTTTTTAATATAGTTTGAACTATGTATAGTTTTCTTATTGAGAGTAATTAAATGTTGATAACATTTTCCATCACACTTAAATATTTTTGGGACAAAATATAACATGGTGTAAAAATTATTGAAATCGATTCAGTTCTCTACAGATCTGAACAAACTATATTCAGGTTTCGCATATACTAAAAATAATGTTGTAGATAGTCCATTCCAATACATACAATTTCGAAGAGACGAAAAATATTGGCTTTGGAGGGTACTTTGCACGCCCGGACAGGGCGTTTAATATTGTTAATTTAACTAGCATAATCAGCCTATAGGTTCCCACTGCTGGGACAAAGACCTCAGTGAGTGTAAGTAGTCCGTAGTAAGTGGAACGCGGGCCCTGTGCGGGTTGGTAAATGTGACATGTGTTCGAATTTTTGGTTCTAGGAACGTTTCTTCACGATGTTGTCCATGATGTTTTCCTTCACCGTTTTGAGAGCAGTGATGATGAAATAATTTACATAAAGTAAAGCGGCTGACAGGGATCGAACCTATGACCTACAGCTCGTTAGTCGCGGCTATTACCACTGGGCCACCACAGCTCTCCTGACATTACTTCACAGATTTTACTAACCAAAGCCATTATTATTGACAATACAAATGATTACAAATAGCTGTATCAATAGAATTAAATCATAATCCCCCCCCCTCCCCCCGCTTCTTGTGCCATTTGCTCCAACTAACTGCAGACAGAACTCATTCCTTGTGCGTTCAAGCAGAAAATTTTATAGGGTGTGTGAACAGCATGACATCGATCCTTTTACAACAAGTGTGTCCGTAGCCAGAAAGTGTTTGAGCCTTAACTTTTTCACCTGATGCTTGATGCTGCTTAGGTTATGTTAGACAGAGTAGCCTAGTTTTATCACCTTTATTATATTGTTGTATGAGAGCTTTGGCGGTTTATTATTTATGATAAGATAAGATAAGATAATATATTTCTTTGCATATGTTATGTATGTATGTTGGCAGTACTGTGTTGTTCACAGATTTGTTATATTATTATGTTAATTATATGTGAAGACTTGTAATTGGCTGTCAGTCACATTTTCAATGTCTTAGTCTGTTTTGTTTAGCTGTAACTCTTCCAAAGGCAATAAATAAATAAGCATAAGCATAGCATTCAGCCTATAATATTCCCACTGCTGGGACACAGGCCTCCTCTATTCGAGAGGGACTGGGCTGTAATCTACCACGCGGGCCCAGTGCGGGTTGGTAGATGTCACATGTCTTTGAATTGTTGGTTCTAGGACATGCCGGTTTCCGCACGATGTTTTCCTTCACCGTTTTGAGAGCAGTGGTGATGAAATTATTTATACAAAGTAAAGCGCCTGCCTGGGTTCGAACCCACGACCTATGACTCGTAAGTCGGGCTCGTAAATAAATAAATAATTATAATTCAAAAGATCGGTTAAATATGTATTTATCTCATGATACAGGAATATGTTTGGTTTGAATCACCTTAAATACAAATTTAATTATTACTATAATTCAACTTTTATCTCTAGGAAATCTTACACCATTAAACCATGTTTTACGGTAACATTCATAAAGTGTTAAGTTTACTTTTACGCGCGGCGTCAGGTGTGTGAGCTGCAATTCTTCTCATGGCTATAATGTTCACGGGAGATAGCACACGGATACGAGTTAAGGAGCTCGTCCCGTGTAATCTGTAGGTACCTTCATTTTGTAAGGCGTCTTTAGCGAGCATTTGTACAGATTACTCGTAAAACTGTTCCGTTTGAAATTAATTTTGGTTGTTAACAGTTTTGCTGGAGAATAATTTTTCAACTCTTTAAAACTTGGCATTTATGGACGCTTTAATAAAGTCTATATTTCCGCGTTATTGTTTTCACATCACGTTGCACTAAACACTACTTTGACTAAGATAAAACTATTGATTTTATATATACTTATGTATTAAAAATCTGTCGAGTTTAAAAATTTGAATTATTTTCAGTGTCGCAAACTTGACAATAAAAAAGATCAATAAATAATATGAAGTCTTCCGTCTGTAGCCGAACGAATGCAGCCTAAGGTCCGTATTAATAGAGCGTTACTCAGTACTCAAGCATTACTTAAGACTAGTTTCGACCAATCCAATGGCTTGAATCTAGTTTTAAGTAATGCTTGAGTACTGAGTAACGCTCTATTAATACGGGCCTAAGTAACGCAGTGCGTCTGCGTCCCTTCGCTTGTTGTTCACCATAGACGATAGTCTATGGCATGACAAATGATGTTTCGAGTGTCGGGCGTGAGTGAAGGCTTCTACAGACTGGCACGACTCGCTACGCGACACAAAGACACCGCTCTTCACGCGGGGCCTTTGTGTCGCGTCGCGTGTCGCACGGGTTTGTAGAAGCCTTCAATCGTATCATTTATTGTAGGTACACACGGCTACATATCAAGCTATACAAATCCAGTTTACGCTGATCTCGCACTGTATGGAAATCTTATACAATGCGAGATCAGCTTATACTGGAAATTATAGCCTGATGTGTAGCCGTCTGTACATAGTAACGTTTTTTAATCAATTTTGTGTGTTTTATTTATTTTTATTACCCTAGTGGGATTTATAATATGTATCCGTAGGTGAGTTCGTGGTGTCACAGCGGGCCCTATCACAATACCAGCGCTGCGGTATTTATTTGTTTCATATCGCAGCATTATGCTGAGATAAGAGCCTTTTTGGCATCGCACAAGTCATGATTGTTTTTTTTTTGTATATTGTTAGTTATAAATGTTTTTTTTGTATTTCTTGTGCGTGTCCCGAAAAATTTTTTTTTTGTTTTGCTTTCTCCACCATACATAGCAGAACTTTTTCAATTCACCTTCATAAACAGGATGCATATCAAAATACCTGCCAACATACTATCCTACTGCTATAATACTAACCCACTATCCTCAACCGTACAATAGAAACGCTATTATATACCTCGTACAACGCTTGTTCGAAGTTTCCAGCAGCTAAAGTAGATTACCCTTGTAATACTCTGCACTCGGATCGAAATACGACACGTGTAAGTATAAAATGGATAATGTTAAACACGACCAGTTTGTACAGATAAAATAGACGGTATATTTAAGGTCCTCTCGAAATATTAGGTCCAATTACATAGGAAGTTACAACGACATGAATAATGATGTCTTAGTGTGCACATTCAGCTGCGCTTCAGCTTTGCACAAGAAGAACCTTGGTTAACAAAAAGATGGATGTCTGAAAACATTTTAAGATATTATGAAATAACTAATTTCTTGAAAAAATCCATGATAATTATGTGCCAAATAGCAGCTCATTACAATAAAAACCATCTAGTCTTTCTAAGCACTTCAATTTGCATAAAAGGAAACCCAACAACGCATTGATATTATTTGTATTTTTCCACCGATAGCAATAAGTTTAATGCTAACAGTATTCTACGTCCAACGCATGCTACGAGGCTACGCCGTAGCTGTCGTGACGTAGCCACTGCTAAAAAGGCGTAGACTCTCGTAGGTGGTAACTATAGAACCGAAATACACAAACACTATTCAAAAGCATACATTTTCGCGTGTGTTAAATTTAAATACTCACATTGTGTATGTTTTCCAGTATTTTATGTGTATTGAAAGTATATTTTACTTGTTACCGTTTAATTAAAATAATTACCGCAGTTCTACGTATCGGAGGCATCGTTCCTTATTATCTTTTTTATTATCTATATCGCCAAGCGGTTGGTCGACTATTCACGTGACGTCACGGGCTGGTCTATGTTTCGGCCAAAGAATTAGCATCGCCATACAACGTGGCAATGCTGCCAGCCTTTTGAGCACTTTTCCTGTTGACAGCGATGCGGACGAATTTTTTGATGCCCTATGATTCTGTCCCCCTTCTTTTTTATATACATGTACATATTATTATTTTAAGTCTGTTAGCGAGCGTATATTTTATGTAAATATTACTTATTTATCTACGTAATTAGGATATATCTTCTAGCACAGCATGTATATATATACAGTGCTGAATTTTATTTTATTTATTTGGGGATATCCTTATTAAACGCTTCTCGAACGATATCTGTCAGCTAGTCACGTTCGAAAAACAACAAAGCAAAGTACATATTCCTCAAAATCCTTGTTTCCGATTGATGTTATTTCCACTTAAACAAATATCAACTCTATTTCAGTGCAAATTAAGTTGATTCTAGAATGAGTAGCACAATTGAAAAAGTCATAATAATGTTTAAAGGTGTAGCGCAAACTGAACTGTATGTGTGGGTATTAAAGCTATTTTTCTAAAAACACATATTTGTTTACATTTTTGTAAACTAAATAGTGAACGCAGGATATCTACTTCAATAGCGCCATTCGTAAAATCACTGCTAAGTGACTTCCATTAGTACCCGTTCCATTAGTATCTTTTAAATAGACGTCTTTTTTCTTTCTTTCAATTAATAAAATAAACACCGTAACTCTGTTGTTGCAAGCTCTCACCATTATTTAGCAGTAAGGAATAATGTTTCATTTTATTTTATAGCATTTTCCGAGCTAGGGTTGTATTCTCAGCAACAAAGATAAATTAATGATTTACTTTTGCTCTATTTATTTAAATAACACATAAATCCTACTAATATTATAAACGCGAAAGTTTGTAAGTAAGATGGATGGATGGATGTTTGTTACTTCTTCACGCTCAAACGGCTGGAACGATTTTGATAAAATTTTGTATGGAGGTAGCTGACACCCTGGATTACCATATAGGCTACTTTTTATCTCGATATTCCCACGGGATCGAGACTTATGCCGGTGAAACCGCGGGGTGCAGCTAGTTGTTAATAATTAAGGGAAAGAGCGAGATAGCCCCAACACAAGTATTATCAATTACATACTGGGGATGTCTCATTTATAATCTATGCAACTGTTTTGGGACGAATAAACATTTTTCTTTGTTAATTTATTTTTCATTTGAAATTTTCATAAATTGTGCACCCTTTTGTCTGATGAAAAACTACGTTGTTATTTTCCAATGGATGACAGCTAAATCAGCCGCGGAAATTGTGGCTGTAATTTGTTTATTTAAATAACACAATATATAAATTGTTTCAATAAATAATTTTATTAAGGGAAAGAACACAAGTATTATCAATTACATACTGGGGATGTCTCATTTATAATCTATGCAACTATTTTGGGATGAATAAACATATTGCCTTTTCTTTATAAATTCTTTGTTCATTTAAATTTTTCATAAATTGCACCCTTTTGTCTGATGAAAAACTACGTTGTTATTTTCCAATGGATGACAGCTAAATCAGCCGCGGAAATTGTGGCTGTAATTTGTTTATTTAAATAACACAATATATAAATTGTTTCAATAAATAATTTTATTAAGGGAAAGAACACAAGTATTATCAATTACATACTGGGGATGTCTCATTTATAATCTATGCAACTATTTTGGGATGAATAAACATATTGCCTTTTCTTTATAAATTCTTTGTTCATTTAAATTTTTCATAAATTGCACCCTTTTGTCTGATGAAAAAATTCGTAATTATTTTCCAATGAATGACAGCTAAATCAGCCGCGGCAATTGTGTCTGTAATTTGTTTTCCATACTGACTAAAATAATGTAAGGAAAAAAAAACGAATGAACTTTTTCTACGCTTTTTTTACCTTATTTTCATTTATCTTCAACCATTTTATATCTGAACACATCAGCAACATTTTGGTAACAAAAACCTTTAAAATATGGCTTCATTAAACTATTTTATATTGTATGTGGCAAATGGCACTCATTTGGCAAGTTATGATGCCCCAGAGACTAATTAACTCGGACCGCACCTAACTAAAGAGGATTTTTCTTATCCATTAAAACTTTATAGTATGCCATTGTTTTTATCTTTTTCATTTTGAAAATTGTCTCTGGGAAGATTGTTTTAATTTTAGAATGAACGAGTTACTTAGTACGTAACGATGAAGCTTTAAGAATGTTATGTTAGTAACGTAGAGATCGTCTAATTTAAAATTGCACGCCCCTCTACTGCTTGTTGCATAATTACACATTTCAAATGAGTGTAATTTTAGTGGCGGGGTGTACCTACAGTTTTAATTTAGACAATAACTACCACTTCTTGATGATAAACATAATTATACCGAATATCCGCAGTGGTTGGCAAAGATTACAGGACAACTTTGCCTCTTGCCTCTGCATATCAGTCGGATAGAATATTTTGTATACAAAAGAACCGCAATTTATTCGAACAAAAAAGCGCCATTTTCATTTTTGGTGCTGAATGAAAATATTTGTTTTTATTAATATCACAAACGAAACCATCATGATCATATTGCAGTTTGATTTATTATTTTTGTGTTTGTTTTGTTCATTTTTGATGTTAAATGGATAGAACCTATATAAATATTTTACTATCTGGTATAATAAACTATAGATAGAGTGCTGCAAAGATTTTGTGGGTGAACAATTGTCACAGAAATTGTATTGAAAAACTATGATGGTGGCATTAGTTCCGATTATAGCCACGCGCCAAAACATCCTTTTATCGTTGTAATACACTATTATTAGAGAACCGGAGTTACCAACATAGCCTGCAGAGTAAGTTAGCTGAAGTGGCAGTGGGCTGGCCATGTTTGTCGAAGGACCGATGGCCGGTGGAGCAGATGTGTGCTGGAGTGGAGACCGCGTATCGGCAAGCGTAGTGTGGGACGCACCCCAGCTAGATGGACCAGCGACCTTTTAAAGGTGGCTGGGACAGACTGGCTGCGGAAGGCGGAAGACAGGGTGTTGTGGCGCAGCCTGGGAGAGGCCTATGTCCAGCAGTCCACTGCTGGACATAGGCAATCAATCAACTCAGCCTATAGCAGTCCATGCTATAGGCTGAGTTGATTGATTGACACTATTATAGTTTATTTCATGTTTATTAACAGATAATGCTTATATACAACAACTATACAACTATCTACACTAAATAAATTAAAATATTAGTATTAAATAGGTACTGTAATAAACTACATGCAATAATCTCCGAGTGTAACACGATCGCCGGTGAAACAACTTCCATGTAATGAAAACATCTTCAATATTAATCTGCATTCAGGTTATTGGTGTAAACTTGAAGATGGTTGGATGAGAAGTACCCCATAAAGTTTGCTCACAGGCATCATTATGAGGATCTATTGCTAAAACTGGGTCAATGACTCTAGCCCCGACAGAATGGAGTGATTCGAAGAACGCATTCGATGCAGACAGACAAACACTTGAATTCTTTAACCATAAATTATAAAACATATGTTTTATAATGTGTAGACATCAAACTATACATTTCCAGTATACGCTGACCTCTCATTGTACGGAAATCCTACACAATGCGACATCATCTTATACTGGAAATGTATAGTTTGATGTGTAGCTGTCTGTACTCCTTTTTCTTCTTCAACATTTATTCATTGTTTTGTTACTTTTAAAGTAGTATGATGTGTGCTTACTTACAGTATACCATAAAACAAAATAGTACGTGCGTTTAATCTAACGTAACATGGATGTCTTAAGTTGTCTACCACTATCTAACTTTGTAATATGAGTGTGCACTGAAACGAACAACTGAATCTATCAATCAATGCCAAAGCCATCGCAATTTTGGCGTCCATTGCTCCGATTGTATTCAAGACGTCAATCAAAGGTACAATTCAAGCTTGATCCGTCAATGTACGTCAAAGGAACATTATTGGCTATTGTTTGTAGCTGCCAGCATTGACACAGAAGAACAATATTATTCCCGTAATGGCTTCTTGGCGGGAAAGTGAAGCGTCATGTTTAGCAGTTTTATTTTCTAAGTAGTGTGTTTAGCCGAATATTAATGTATAATAATGGTGGATTATTAACCATTAAGTGTTTGTAAACGTGCATTAGTGTAGGCAAATGAAACAAAACAGTGCAACATCTCTCAAGAAATCCGCGTGAGGTCTCAGTAAAGTGCCACATCATTACTGAAACTCAAGGGGAGCGGGTGGGCGAGGATATCATCTATCATGCATTGAATATAATTCATATCATCATTATTTAAACAACCTTTGTACTTGTTACCAAATTTTACTTGACACTGGCTAAATGTGTAAAACCCACGGAGGCATAAACAAAAATCGTAATTAAAAACGTTCAAAATATAGTTTTATAAATTAAAGATAATCTTGACAGATTAAGACTGAGATCAGACTGTGAACGTTATTAAAATTACAGGAATTGCCCCTCTGGTGTATTTCAGACTAAAATATATGAAATCAAGTAAAACATAAAATAAACAACGTAGCTATGTAATTTGTTTATTGAATGAGTTGCTTTTTGACTATATGACGTGAGATTACAGCGTTTGGTGATTTGACAAATTGATATGTTCCTTATTGACATAGACGTTTGACTACACGTATGGCAGTTAATGAGTACTTGAGTAGTATATCTTTTCAGGCAAATGTTTTGAAATAGAAAACCAAGTTACATAATAATATTTTGCAAGAAAAACAATAATATTAAATTCTTCCTTTTTCAATAAACATGTTAATGTCATTAATACAACCCAACAAGCTCTTCTTAAGATTCATTTAATATTAACCAAGTGCGGCATTAAAGTTAACGCAGGTTGTATCTTACTTGACATTCTAAAATGTAACGGTAAATTTAATCTGAACCACAGACGTCGTTTTGGGCATATTCGTCCTTTATAACCCGACCCTCAACGTTATCTTCTGAAACATTATATCTACTAAGGTTTTGTTTTCATTTTTACACACATGTACAAACCACATAAACTGTAAGATTATTGCAAAGAAGATTTACAGGCACATAAATCAGTAACTCAAAATGTAAACAGTCCTGTGACAATTAAAGCTTTCACAAATAAATTATAGGAGTAAATTAACAAAGAAATAAGCAATAAAGCGACAACTAAAATATCAGAGTGAAATTATATGACTAAAATGCGTACTGCAGGCTCGAGTATTAATTGAATCTCAACCTAAATCAAACATGGACGATAAATTCTATCAAAGAAACAACTAAAATCATAGTTTGAGAAGTCTTAGAAGATCAAATAATTTAAACAAAGATTAGTCTGTTACCAAATTGGCAAACAAGATTTACAAAGCGATTTATCTTCACTTGAATTTGTTAAGTCAATCGTACAGCAAAACTTAAATTGAAAACATAACGAGAGATGATTTACGACAAATAGACCCTTTCCCTTTAGCTAAATAAAGGGACGCCTTTCAGACCGGAGCATTTGAGACGAGCCTGTATTCTTCTCACGAGTTTCGTATTACCGACCAAAAGTGTATAAGTAGAGACGTCAAACGACCGATCTGAAGGCTTTGTAACTTTTGCTTTGATGCCAACCAGAATCTTTTATAAGTTTTAGCGTCAAACCTTCAAACAAACAAACTTACAAACTTCTGCTCTCGAAGCGTTGATCGATTACCTTTATTCAGAATTAGTTTAGTTGAAAAATTGTGATATTATTCAAACAGTTCTAAAGGAAGAGCTATCACTGGAAGATTGATAAGTAAAAGGTTTCGGTTTTAAGAATTTATTCTCATACAGAGCACAAACAGTTCACTTTACTATATATACAAATAAATCATACAGTTATATGGTAAAATAATGTCTTCGTGAGTCGATAAAAGGAAAACAGAAATATTTTTTATACAATAGGGATATAAAGATTATAAATTCAATAGACAAAGTTGTTTATCATTTACAGGCAGTTATTTTTGTGGCTGGCTCTTACATTGTTTTTGAAACATACATTTTTAACATTTCTTTAAAAATATTAAAATGTATTGTACAGTACCGCTTCTTCTTATAACATATTTTTCTTCCCGTAATTGGTTCTGGGTGGTCTGAGATCAAGTTTATTGCGATTTCTAGTGTAGTATCCATGATTTCTTTTTTGAAAGTCAATTGAGAGTGTGTTTCTTATTTTATAATTTCCCTAACTAGAGTACATGTTTTGTATATACACCATGGCATTTTAATCGTCTTACAACGGCAGCCCACTTCATGTATCCAATGACTACTAATCATTCAAAAAAGAAAAAAATATCATTTGAATAATTTAAAAAATATTCATTAAGACGCAAGACGTACATAGAAACATCTTGTTACGAGCGCGGTGCGAGCCTTGCGTTCCAAGGGCAGCGCGGAATGGAGCGCAAGGCTCGCACCGCGCTCATAACAGGGGGTTCAAACTACATCATGCGTCATAATGAATAATATATTTAAAAAAAACAAATGTTAATATTTTTTATTTTTACTTTTATGAATGAGTAGTAGTCATTGGTTACATGAAGTGGGCTGCCGTTGTAAGACGATTAAAATGCCACGGTGTATAAACAAAACATAATTATATACTGTAGTTAAGAAAATTATAAAAAAGAAACACACTTTCAATTGACTTTCAAAAAAGAAATCATGGATACTACATTAGAAATAGCAATAAACTTGATCCCACCAAAAACATTTCATGTAAAATGTTGCCACGACAATTGTTGTTTCAATCTACGTCTTGCGTCATAGTGAATATTTTTTAAATATTCAAATGTTATTTTTTACTCTTTTGTATGATTAGTAGTCATTGGATACATGAAGTGGGCTGCCGTCGTAATACGACTAAAATGCCTCGGTGAATATAGGTATAGTTGTTGTTTATTTTAGTGTTATTTGAAGTTGGGTAGTGGTAATTGTATAGTTTAACGCGCATTGTCTGAGAACTTTTGCTCAGGTAAATGTATTGAAAAGTTATAAGTGAACGACTAGTCAACTGTAAGACGTATTCACACTAAAGATGTTAACATCAACTTTTGAGACACTTTCTAGACTGAAGTTAGAATAGGTGTTGGTACTTAATCTGCATTGAATATAAAGTCTGTTAAGATAAAACAAATAGCATTATTAAGATTTCAAAGTTAAACAGCAGTAAATAATACTGGCTTTTGTAAAGAACAGAAGTTCTTCACAAAACCAGTATTATTAACCACACTTTTTTTTGGTGGTTTGTCTTCTTTTGTTTAAATAACCTCTGATGATAATTGAAAGTGCTCCACTTATTAGATATATTTTATCATCATCATCATCATTTTAGCCGAAAGACATTCACTACTGGACATAGGCATCCCCCGAAGGGGGAAGGGGGTTTGCCAAAATAACCACGCTTGGCAGGCAGGTTGACGATCGCAGTATGGTGTTAAAAAGCATAGAGAATGCTGCTGCCCATTCTCTAGTAAGACCCCCCCCCCCCCCTTAGTCACCTTTTACGATACCCACGGGAAATAGGGTGGTGCTATTCTTTACGTCCGGCACCACACGGTACCTATATAATTTATGTATGCATTTAATTAATTACCTACTTTAGTAGTTTTTTGAGCTTTGTGCAGATGCTTAGACGATCTCACCTAGATTTTGTGTTCAAAACTATATCCCCCTTATATCAACACAAGGTTTATGTTCAGACCCAGGTTTAAAACATGGAGCCATTATTGAATTTCGAGCTTTATTCCGACTATGGTAAAGTTCCTAAACACAAAACTGACTGCTTAGTACCGAACTAAGTTTTCAGTTTTTTATAAAGAACGGTATTTCAATCACTGTTACGTTCTTATTACAAAAACTGGCTCCATGGTTTAAGCCATGTCAAAATATAAATCTTGTTTTGTAATAAGGCGGTATAGGTTTACAATGAAAAAAGAATAATAAAGCATTTATTACGGAACCTCAAACATTTTAGTTACTTTTTTACAGAACTTGTCGCGGAAAAGTTCTGTGGTTTAATGAATGAAATTCCAACTTCCCGAGACTTTAATGCACCGTTAGAGTAGTAGATAAAATGAAATCGGGTAAACTTTCTTAAGAGCATCAGTGGACAGCGATAAGCATGGTTTGATTGAGATTCCACTCCTACTAGCAGATTTTTTGTACGCATTCAACGCCCAATTTTGTCGCCGTAATCTATGTTTAAAGAAAGAAGGAAGAAAGAAAGAAAAATAATTTTATTTGTCACAGAAACACGTACATACGAAAACATAATAAACTCGAGTAGGTAAACATTACACAAAACACATCTTCTTACATTATTTAATAATAATGAGCATTAAAAACAAATAGTCGGTATTTGCACGTCATGACTGTGACAAGAAAGCTTACACTCAGCATGATGCTGTGCTATGCCCACAGGACAGAGCTGATTATCAGTGGTTACCCGAAAAATACGTACGGAATCCAAGTCAAGTCATGTAGTAATATGCTTGCGAAGAAGGAGGCGGAACGCGTGAGGGAGAGGCAAGGTTCGCGCCCTCGCTTCCCTAGTCGCCGCAGGAGACGCCCCGGGCGTCGGGAGTCGCAAGCCGATTTCCGGCCACCGTAGGCGCGGGCCTGCGGACGGTGACCGGTGGGTAGCTCACCGTCCGATAAAGACCAGGCCCGGGTCGACGGCGCGTTGTATTCCACGCGCGCCTCAAAGAGTTGTCAGCACCAACTGACGAGGTCTGCTAGGGCCAATGCCTGCCAGGGTTGCGAGTTTGTCCGAAAGGGATATCGTGGCCCTGGCACACAGGTAAATGAAGGAATACGGGTGGGTTTTAGTCAGTAAAAGTCTGACACACCCTCCCGCCCCGCACAGAGCGGGAGAAGTTATTTGATAACTTCCCACACAAAAAAAAAAAAAAGTCTAGTCGTATGATTCGTAACTTTTCCGATTGGAATTGGTTTATAGTAAATTAATAAAGTATTATTTCTCTTGCCAGCAGCATTATTGAGTATTGACAGTTAAGTCACGTATAATTAAAAACGTGAAATTGGTTATCTCTGACGGTAATGTGAAATTACGGTACCTACATAAGACGTTCGTGTCAAGTTGTCAAGCATCGACGTTCTCGCGTCACCAATTCATATAAGTGGTTTGCTGGTTCAAAAATGTAAGCTGAAAAGAAAGATAGAAAATTTCGGTTAGTGGCCTATAACCAAAAAACAACTTAAAAAAAAACTATGAAAATAAGCAATTGATTGTTTATTTTTAATTGAAAAATGCTTATTAAGGTTTGAATCACCAACGAATTGTGTTCGAATACCTACATCACGAAACTTACTTTATCTTTGGTAATTCGTATTCATGAACAAAAAAAGTAAGTAAATCAAGACATTCTTCGTAAAAGAATCGTCGTCTTTACCCAAAACGAGGTCTTTCGGTAACTGACAGCTTGACGAGGGGGGGAGGGGGAGTTCTTCCTGAGAACAAACGAAAAGTTTTGATTTCATTCACGACTGAATTTTCTGAAGTTTTTTTTGGCAACTTTATGTTTTACGATCGCTTGTGTCTAGTCGTGTTTATTTATGTTTGTGCGTTTCATTAATAAATTGCAAAAACTAAGCAAGTAGTAGACAGTATTACGTCTTTATGAAAACAACCTATAGGTAACTACCTACCTACATGAATAACTAGTTTGATAGACCTTCTACCCGAATACCTAGAATAATAGCAAGCAGATAATAAACCTCACCCATTTTAAATTGTTCTAAATAACCACGAAACATTGTTGTTAGCCTTTTTTGTGTGAATACAAAATGAATTAGGTACGTAAATAAATAACGTCTGTACACAAAGAACGCTTGCGTCGCTCAACGGCCACCGCGACCCTACCAATTTTAAATCTCGAACACCTGTTTTTTGGACATATTGACTTAGGGGTAAATGATTTAGTCATTGGGTCATTTGATTAATTATTAGCGACCCATCCCTGCTTTGTAGGGTGTTGAGGACTTGTTAAAACATCCAGATTTCTTATTATGTTAATTTTGTTATACACATAAACTTTATATATTTTTAATATTTTTATGTACTTTATATATTAAATTCCGGAAGCGGAATAAATGCTCCTAATGATGGTGAATACCGCATTAAAAATTTGACTGCCCCGTTGGTCTCATGATCGCAAGCGCGTCTGCTGAGCGAGGGGTCCTGGGTTTGGTTCCCGAGTCGTGCAAAGCGTTATTGAGTTTTTCCATTAGGAGTTTCTTAATAACAGCCCGGAGTTTGGTGTGGTGTCGTTCATTTAAAATCCAGAGAATTCAACCGCCGCACCCGCTGCCTGTGTGTGTTGAGCTTCATTGTATGGTTTCGCAACATGTATCGAACGTACCTTTACAGAGAAATGCATTCTATTTTTAACCGACTTCCAAAAAGAAGGAGGTTCTCAATTCGGCTGTATGCTTTTTTTTTTTTTGTGTGTTTGTTACGCGATTACTCCGTCAATTATGGACCGATTTTGAAAATTATTTTTTTGTTTGAAAGTGTATACGTATACTCCCGAGGTGGTCCCATTGCCACCAAATCAGAATCTGATGAGAGGATCGCATGGAAATCGAGGGAAATCCTCCAATTTTATAGACAAACTTATAGCAATTTGGGTATTTTTTATAGCACTCGGTAACTCGTGCATTTGCTCTCGGATAGCACCATTTGGTGAAGTGGAAGTGATGACGGAGACCACAGATGGCCACCGGAACAATATTATAATGAGTACTTATTTAACGGGTTGCGATTAAGCAATTTATGCTCGTCACTATGCATATGGTGAGTGGCAGTTCTCCTGGTTCTTACAAGGAGAACTCCTCAACAATCAACGTCCCAGCACCGAGAAAAGCAATATTTTGTAAAAGGTGATGAGCAGTTAACTTTAGGCTATTGTAACTTAGATAAATTCAAAACTGATCCACTAAAAAGTGTAAAATAAAAACTTTTTACAAAAAAATAATAACCGACTACCAAAAATAACACTACAAATTGAAAAATAACTTTAATTTCGGAAGTCGGTGGCAAAAAACTCAAATACAGATCCAAAGACACCGACTTCCGAAATTAAAATTATTTTTCAATTTGTAGTGTTATTTTTGGTAGTCGGTTATTATTTTTTTGTAAAAAGTTTTTTACACCTTAAGTTCCGTATTCGAATGTCGATCGTAAAATGCGCGTGTCATCTCTACGTTCCATGATGACGTCGCAAGTTGCTACATTACACGTTTGTACCGCCGAAACAATATTCAAATGGACATATTATATTTATATCTACTTTTGAAAGTGCACAATCGCTTCAAAACAATCAAAAATGTATCAAGGTCTTTATTTATGAATCTGACTTTTCTGAAAATGTAGGTAAGTACTTACATTTGCATGAACATAAAACAGAAAGGGTCAGCAATTCTCCATTGTATTATATCGTGTGGACCTAGTATTTTAGCATGGTTAGAGAGAGATAGAGTTAAATAAAAAGAGCTAACAGTATTATGTTCTTAGTACACCACACCACATAGTTCGTAGTACCTACTTGATAATACAAGGTTCATGAATTCTTGTTAGTTTCCAGTTATTTTGCCTATTTTTACCCGACTGCTCCATAAGGAGGGTTATGTTTTTCGAGTGTATGTATGTATGTATGTCCATTTCTTTGGCACGCTCTGTAGGCTAAACGGCTTGATGGATTTTAACATAAGAGGTATTCTTAGATTCGTTTTAACTGCGGGAGTGACATAAGCTATAAAATTTTAATATGGCATTTGCGAATCAAAAAAGAGAGGGGGAATAAAAAAAAATATTATGTTATTTTATTAGTATGGGCCTCAAATAAAAGCTAGTAAATAGCCAATTCCAAATATATATATTTTATAACACTTTTAAGCTACTATTTTGTCACAAACTACAAAAAAAGTGCATTTTTTTTTAAAACAAAATTGAAGCGAAGTTAAAATTGTACATTAAATATTTTTGAAAAATAGTAATTAGTTTGAGGTCTGAGATCGTTCTAATGTCGAAAATATAGTTGTTAGAATTTTTGTCTGTTTGTCTGAATGTATGTTCCAGCATCACGCAAATTCTATTCGATATTATTCTGATTAATTTTTGTATAAGTATAATACAAGTCTGGTCACCCCGTAGGTTATAATATATTATCACGCTATTTACTATGGGGGATGAGCAATATTGCATTATGTTTGTATTCCTCTATGGTTTACAGCAAATTGTAAAAAGACGAGCCAAACGGTTAGAACATTGCAGATTGTTACAGATTTAACCTTTTAACTGATTATCATCACGCTATATCTTTATGGGGCCAAGCAGTCAATCATCATGGCATATGCAGGGTGGATTTTTAAGATGGAACGTTAGGATATTTTAACCGTTGTAGCTACACAAAATCGGTCTTAGGAGACGGTCCTCAAATTTTTGAGACATTTTGATCTGCATTCACAGATTTAAAAAATAAATTACAGTCACCAAGAAAACTAGCAATTTTCACTTTTTTATGCCAATTGATCCTGTTTCATATGAGAGAGTAGACCAACTGATATTTGATGCATCGGATTTGGTACACTTGCGTGAATGACATTTCTGCTAAAGACACTTGCGCGAACCCACTTGCGCGAAAAGATGTCGTGATTTTGTGATGATTTTTCGTCATGGGTGTCGTTTTTATCGTTTTCGAGGTCTCTGATAACAAAACTGGGGTTGAAATCAAAATTCATCATGGCACCACCGAAAAATTTGCAAATTTTTCGTCATGGGTCTCGTTTTCATGGTTTTTGAGGGCACTGACAACAATAATGGGGTCAAAATCAAAATTTAAAATGGCGTTACCGAAAATTTGTGAATTTTTTGTCATAGGTGTCGTTTTCATGGTTTTCGAGGGCGCTGACGACGATAATGGAAACAAAATCAAAACGCAAGATGTTGCCGAAGCAAAAACATGGATCACTTCGTTGTCCGTCCGTCTGTCCGTCTGTCTGTCTGTCAAGACCCTTTTGGCATTTGCAAGCAATGGGGAATTGCCACTGAAAACTGCGGAGTCGACCTTAGGACTAAAACTGGTTCTCACACGGACAAGTATACGTCACTTGCTCCCTCGTCACCAGTCTTGAGTCTCTGTGTATTTTGGCTGCTGAGATAGTATACAGGGATTTTTATAAAAAAAATAACATAGCATCACGCTTGTACATGGGTTAGGCCGAAGTGTACGGTATAGAACATCCACATTTCGCCAGTTATGTTAGGTTCCATGTAATAGGGGGCAAGCCTATTGCCACTAACCGGGCACTAACTCAGACTTCGGACTGTTTCTGAGAAATTTCAGACGATAAACCAAATAACACTTTGCCTGACCCGGGAATCGAACCCAATACCTCATGTTCAACATTAGCGCTTCCGACCTATAGTCCAACGAGGCCGTTTTCTATAAAAATGTGGCTATTCTACTACTTCCACGCCAAGTCGCGGGCAGAAGCTAGGTTTTCTAAAACCTATCCTATCTTATCTTGCTAAGTTGAATAGCTTTTTAACTTACCAATACTTAACTAAACAATATGTTCATTAATAACACTAAAAGGCTTTAAATAAAACAAATTATTAAAAAAAATATAACCCGACTGCAAAAAAAATAACTGTAAAGATGGAAACAAGATGAAAAGAGAGAATCCTTTAAGGATCAAAAATAAATAAATGCAGTTGGAGACAAAATTTAAGGCGTTCGTAACATCCTAGATGCTTCCAACTGCATTTATTTATTTTTGATACTTAAAGGATACTGGTTTTCTTTTCATCTTGTTTCCATCTTTTCAGTAATTTTTTTTGCAGTCGGGTTATATTTTTTTTAATAATTGTTTTTTTTTATTTCTACAGAATATTATCAAGTGGTCACTGGCACATTATTATACTATTTATTTCTCAAGTCGACCAAATCTCTATTTTTGGAGTTCTTAAACAGGGTTATTTTTAAAACGTCAATAACCTCTTAAAGGGTCATTGTACTCATCATTATGAACAAGTTTTACAATGGGACCAAACCTGAAATCGCGAAAAAAAAAATCAGCTGTTCCCTATATTTTAACGAATTATTCGAACATAAATAAAGAGAACATCTGGTTTTTTTTCGTGATTTTAGTTTTGGTCCCATAGTAAAAGTTGTTCATAATGATGAGTACAAAGACCCCTTAAGAGGTTATAGACGTTTTAAATTCTATTTCCAAACTTAGATTCGACGTTACTGTAACATAAAAAGAAAATACTTTTGTATGTAAATATAAGTATAAAAAAAAATATTGTAAGACTATTTTGAACATGAATTAGGAAAAAATACATCTTTTTATTTGTTTTTTTATTATGGTTAATACATTATCATTATTAGGTATTCGTAACATAACTTAAATGCTACTTTATCATATACATTGAGTGATTAATGAATTAAAAAAGGAAACCAACAGTAACTTTATAAAATAACAACAAAAAAGATATGTATAAGCGTGTTTACGGACACAGACAGAAATGCTGTGTTCTATAATACTTTATGCTTGTAAGGAGTCACGTTATTAGATAATTAGTATCTATACACACTGATACTGATAACCTACCTGAAAATGTTTAATTATTTTTGGAGATTATCTCAACCTCGTCCACGTGTATGATAAAGAATAGAACGAATCTGTCTGATCACGTATTATGACTAATAGGTACATTTATTTATTTTTATGGCAATTCAACGAGTTACTCACTAAAACATACATAAACAAAAATCACATACAAGTTTAAGGAATTGTGAATTCGTCACTTACAGAAGTGCACAGCACTAGCACAGAAATTAAAACTACGTACAATATATCGTTAGCTGCATTACATACAACTTATAAAATAAAATAGAAGGAAAATAAGCTATGTTTACAAATACGATCGGAAAGACAAAAATATTCAACAACAAAAAAACACCACAAAAAACAAAAAGGAAGGGAATGGAAGTAGATACAATTATTAATAGGTGGGTCGTATTGCACAGGCGACTCGAAACTCTAGGTACATAGACTAAAGGGTAACATAATGAGGTTTCCCAAATAATTATCCACATGTATGCTTCTACCTTTTATCTCGTATTTCACCTTGTGCCTTATCAAACGATTAGTATACAGCGATGAGTTGCAACTGTAGCGGCATCAACATCGCGACATGCAAACAACGCGTCAATATGACGTCACGCAAAATCCTACATCGCGCAAGCAGAGTTTACCACGCGACTAGCATTTAAACAACATCCCGACATCAACCGTCGGGCAGTTGCCCACCAGACACAACACCCGTCTGGTCGGAGGATCCTCCCTTTTCTATGGAGGATGAGTGAACTTTACACCCTGTTCGTCATGCCTCTAAACAACAATGTGGAGCTCGTGGCTAGGTAATAACAGCTGCACTGGTCGATCCATAAGGTTAAGCAACGCTTGCCAGGGTTGTTCCGTAGATTGGTGACCATCTTTACATACCGAGACTCTTCCCTGCCTCGGAAAGCATGTTAAGCCGTTGGTCCCGGCTGTCATTCGTGGATTTTTGACAGTCGTTAGTCGTCAGAAACCCGAAAGTCTGACAACCAGTCGTTGGTACGTCTTCATCATTTCAGCCGAAAGACATCCACTGCTAGACTTAGGCCTGCCCCAAAAGGGGGGGATTGCCATAATAGCCACGATTGGCAGGTGTTTTGGTGATAGCAGTATGGTGTTAAAATGCATAGAGAACTGTGCCCATTCTCTAGTAAATCCCTTGGTCGCCTTTTAAGACACCCACGGGAAGAAACAGGATGGTGCTATTCTTTACGTCCGGCACCACACGGTTAAGTAGTCGTACAAAGGGGAACGTGGGTGATATTACCCAGTTACTGGGTTATGGAGGTCAGATAGGCAGTCGTATCTGGTAAGACTGGAAGCCAACCCCAACATAGTCGGGAAAAGGCTGGGCAGATTGATTATGTTTGTTCTAGTTCTTTCTCATTCTCACCGCTTACGATTACACACTTATACGCTGCTACGCTAACAAACTCTGCAAGAGCAGCCTGCGTCATGGTATTCACGCTGACCTCTCATTGTACGGAAATCCTACACAATTAGAGAGATCAGCTTATACTGAAAATGTATAGCTTGATGTGTAGCCGTGTGTACCTTAGTGCGTCGTCCACGCGATTACATTTCCCAGCCTGATCTATCCGACCACTCAGCTATACCGTACGTGATAGCGCTTAAATGCAGAGCCGCGCGATCATCGCGTAATCGAATAACTACGCAGAGTGCCCCCGTGTGAAGGCGCTTAAACAACTGCACTGCAAACGCTCGGCAGTATGTACAGAATTGCAGAGTGGCGCTTGATCGCCACTTCTACGCAATTAGTCGTGCGACAAAACTGATAAGTTCGCACCCACCGTAAGCTGGAATTTAAAATTGCGTGTCAGAAACTGCTTCGGGCGACAAAAACCTGTTAATCGCAAAAGTCTTAACAGGCTATTAAGGAAAATCGGTTTGCGCTATAATGATATTTGTAGGCGAAGGGCGACTACACAATGCTATTTAGCGGATGATTGGAATCTGTAATACCCATTACCCAGCACATTCCTAAACGTAGCTCGGGTTGCTTGGGGCGTGTGTTCACACCTTTATCTTTAATACCATTGCTGATTTCCTCATTAGAGATAATCTTGATTATGAAAAGATACCAAGGGGAGGTCGGATTTGCAAATGTGGCCTGATACGTGGATCAGCATTTGACCAATATTTACCAAGGGACAGGGACTCCGGACAAGTAGGCAAAGTCACCCGTAAGTATCAACGGAACTAACCTAATTACTTAGGGATAACTATATAAATTTGGTCAGCCGATCCTGTGTTTGCCAAGAGGTGCTGAAAACACACAGAAATTAAGGCATTTTACGTTTGATCGTTAATTTTATCACAGTCACTAGCTGCTGCCCGCGGTTACGCCTGCGTAGCTTTTTTAAATAAAAGTACCTTAGGTTACTCTTTATAACTTTAGTTATCTGCCAGTGAAAGTCCCGTCAAAATCGGTCAAGCCGTTTCGGAGATTAGCCAGAACAAGCAGACAGACAGACAAAGATTTATAAATGTGTTTTTTGTTATAAGTGCCATTTATATTTTCATAAGCATTTAATTGTCAGTGTGGTGCCGGACGTAAAGAACAGCACCATCCTATTTCTTCCCGTGGGTGTCGTAAAACGCGACTAAGGGACTAACTAGAGAATGGGCAGCAACGTTCTCTATGCATTTTTTAACACCATACTGCGATCGCCAACGCAAGCCTGCCAAGCGTGGCAATTATGGCCAACCCCCTTTTGGGGGAGGACTATGTCCAGCAGTGGTCTTTCGGCTGAAATGATGATTTTTTTTTTGCGTTGGACCTGCTTCCTATTTCAAAGTTGTATTTTTCTAAAAATACACTGTTTACATCATATTTTATGTCTAAGCACCGTGAAATCGATACAATAAGGCATGTTGCATATCAAAATAATTTCTGAAAAATTACCTATCCACTGAGGTCACTATGGTAGCTGTATTCATTCCCGTTGAAAATAATAATACAGGGTGTTTGGTGCATCGTGTGCCAAATTGAAATGGTCGACTGAAGGGGTCATCCGCTAGCCTTTCAGACCCCTTAACACCCCTCATGCTCTGTGGATTTTTTTTTATCGACTTTTTATTGTTTTCCAAAAAAAAGACCCAAATTTTACATTCAAATACAGATTTAAAAAAAAATATAAGGCGTAGACTCTGAATTTTATTTTTATTTCGATGTGTATTATTTAAGAATACTTTTAAATACAAAATTAGTGATATTAGTCACCTAGTTCTTTTTTAATTCACTCGCAAAGGTAAACTTAAATTAAAGCTGTACATGTTACAGCTGTTTATAAGGCTACAAAAAAAAAAAACAAAAGCGACCGGGATCTTCCAACTCCCTCATTAATTCTCCAGTCTATCCTCTTTCTAATGATGTGCCACATGCCATAAAAGTATTTTAACAACTTTGTGAATTCGCTAGAATTGTGAATCGAGTCACCTAAGGCTAATATTCAAAATTATGATTTAAAAAAAAATCTCTTAAATGATACCTGTCAAACCTATAAATCTGCTATCTCATTCTTATGGTTAGGTAAATTCGTGTCTCATATCTGTATCTTTCGTGGGATTTACTTTAAATAAAAAAAACAAAATTGCATTTTTAACATTTATTTAATCATTGTTACAAATCTTGCTCAAATTGTTGGCCTCTGTTGCGAATGCAGGCCCGACACCTGTTTCGTATTTCAACAGTTGTTGTACGAAGTCGTATTTCCTCCTTAATAGTATTGAATGCCGCTTCTATGCGTTGGACTAATACCTCCCTAGTTGGAACCTCCGTGGCATATACCAACTCTTTGGCACGTCCCCAGACATAAAAGTCTAACGGAGTTAGATCTGGGGAACGTGGCGGCCATGGAATAGGGCCATCGCGTCCAATCCATGCATTGGGGAACACATTGTCGAGATATTCCCTCACAGTCAATCGCCAATGCGCGGGACAGCCGTCATTTTGAAATACAATGGGCACACGTTCATTAAATACGGGCACATCGGTCACTAATTCGGGCAGGTCATTTTGTAGGAATTCCAGGTAGTCTTCGCCATTGAGATTATCGGGCAGGTAATGCGGTCCAATTACCTGATTCCCAATCACTCCTGCCGAAACGTTTACACTAAACCTTCTTTGAGAAGATTTCTGTCTTTTAACACGTGGGTTTTGCGTTTTCGTTGTCCAGTGGTGCAAATTGTGTAAATTGAGGATCCCATCCTTGGTAAATTTGGATTCATCCGTCCACAGTATTATTTTAAAAAAATCAGGATCATCCACATCCGTGTGTAAAAGAAACCGACAAAAAGCCACTCGTCTCTCAAAGTCGCCACCCTCAAGACCTGCAACAAACAAAAAACTCGTTTAAATTTCTCTTGGGCAATAAGTAATTGCACAAGAAAGGACCCGCTGTTCGTGCCAATAGATTCACTACCTGGAAATGACGCCATACCATACCCATTACCTGCTAAACAAAGGCAAGGTCAAACAAAGCTTGCACGGGTTTAAAGTTAGTTTAAAATTACGTACCTTGCACCGGAGTGTAGTGGAATGGATGCTTTTTGTTTTGACGAAGTACTTTCCACACTTTCCATATTGAAATATCAAGATGTGATGCCACATTTCTAATGCTTCTTGTAGGGTCTTCCTCAAAAAGTGCCCGTATTCTCTCGTCTACTTCAACATTATGTCGCACAATATGGCCCCTTGGTTCATTAAAAGTAACACTGCCAGTCTCGCGTATGCGTCGGTATGTGTCTTGGAAGACTCTGCGGCCAGGTAATCGTCTACCAGGAAAGCGTTCCTGGTAAAGTCGTTGCGCTGCACGAGCGACGCCATTAGCGGCTCCGTAAGCCATCATGATGTCCGCATATTCTTCGTTAGAGAATGTCGCCATTGCAATAACAAAAAACTCAAAGTTTAACAATAACAACAAAAATTAAACAAATGTAACAAGAACCAGCAAAACTTAACGATAACAAAGTAATAAAAGAATCGCGGAGTATGGTGAACTAGCACACACGTTAGGTAGCAGAGGCAGTCATGTCTCGACTAAAAAAATGGCGGGTCGGGCGGCGCGATTTGTTCAAACCGATTTAAGGTATGCAAGAAAGAGATAGAAGATATATTTTACTGTGAAAGAGTGAGAAAACAAATTTTACCTCTTTCTCAAGTAACAGTTCCGCAATAAATATTTTTTCATTAGAATTTGGAATGTAGTTTTATGTGACTTGATTCACAATTCTAGCGAATTCACAAAGTTGTTAAAATACTTTTATGGCATGTGGCACATAATTAGAAAGAGGATAGACTGGAGAATTAATGAGGGAGTTGGAAGATCCCGGTCGCTTTTGGTTTTTTTTTTGTAGCCTTATAAATAGCTGTAACATGTACAGCTTTAATTTAAGTTTACCTTTGCGAGTGAATTAAAAAAAAAACTAGGTGACTAATATCACTAATTTTGTATTTAAAAGTATTCTTAAACAATACAAATCGAAATAAAATTAAAATTCAGAGTCTACGCCTTATATTTTTTTTTAAATCTGTATTTGAATGTAAAATTTGGGTCTTTTTTTTGGAAAACAATAAAAAGTCGATAAAAAAAAATCCACAGAGCATGAGGGGTGTTAAGGGGTCTGAAAGGCTAGCGGATGACCCCTTCAGTCGACCATTTTAATTTGACACACGATGCACCAAACACCCTGTATATTTCAGTGTAAATGGGAAGGGTTGGACAGAGGTGTACACACGGCTACACATCAAGCTATAAATTTCCAGTTTACGCTCATCTTGCACTGTACGGAAATCCTATACAAAGCGAGATCAGCTTCATTCCATGTTCAACCCTCGGGGGGTTGAACATGGAATCATTTAGGGGTTCAACATGGTCAGGGGTAAAGATTGAGGTGGATGAACATGGACTAAACCGATAAAATTGTCTTTTTTAATTAAAACTGTTTTATTTATTAATTTTATCGAAAAAGTACTGAACCGATTCCCAAGTTACTCATAGAAACTTCAGCCATTGCTCTAGAAAAATCTAGTATTTTAAACGTTACATCTAGGTTTTTCAGCAAGTAAAGGGCATTTGAATACCAGATGGTACCGAAACCGGAAACCGTATTTATATAAAAAACTAACTAAAGTGTTACAACACGTATACTCAATTAAATAGGGTTTTCTGAAGGGCTAGACACCTGAAAGTTAGGTCCAGGGCTAGGCCTCAGTCTAGGGTACCTCAGTCTAGGGTTTTTTTAGTGCGTCCAGGTAACCTAGACTTCCACCGTAGGCGCGGGCCTGCGGACGGTGAGCGATGGGTAGCTCGCCGTCCGATAAGGACCAGGCCCGGGTCGACGGCGCGTTGTCAGCACCAACTGACGGGGTCCGTTAGGGCCAATGCCTGCCAGGGTTGCGAGTTTGTCCGAAAGGAATATCGTGGCCCTGGCACACAGGCAAATGAAGGAATACGGGTGGGTTTTAGTCAAGAAAAGTCTGAACCACGTCACGCCCTACCGCTCCGCCCAGAGCGGGAGAAGTTATTTGATAATTTCCCACCCAAAAAAAAAAAAAAAGAAAAAAAGGTACCCTAGACTTAATTGAGATTATAAGTTGTACTTACGATTTCGTGAGGAATCACTTATTCAAGCACAATTTTGAAGCTAAGTAGTACGGTAATTACTATCCTATTTTGAATTTAAGTTAATACAAAAAACACTATTTATTATAAACTTTTTGGTGCCGCATCGTCGCGAAGAGTACGGAATAATTATATTATTACTAGCTTTTCCCGGCCCGGCTTAGCACGGGTAGCGCTAAGTATCTACCCTACTCAACCTACCTACTCTACCTACCTACCCTACGCCCCTTGCGGCAATAAATTGAGATGTAAGGTATCCTATCTTTTAAGTTAGATCAAACTGCACACGGTGTGCAAATTTGATTAAAATCGGTTAAGTAGTTTAGGAGTCCATCGCAGACAAATGACGTGACGCGTAATTTATATATATTAAGATGTTTAGAAATTGGTTAAATAAAAGTACCTATCCAAATAGTTTGATATGTACAACGATCCAATAGAAACAAACAGGAAGGGCCAACAATGATTGAATCCCTTATAATGTGTTGTGCGAAGAGCGCCGAAGGTTTGACGGCTCGCGTCACAGTAATCGATAAGCATCCCTTTTCCACATGATTGATGTTCTAAATTGGGCTGGTAGTTACCGCACACCTTGCGTCGTATAATCAGCCACAAATACTTGTTTATAAACTTAAAGTTATGCAGAAGTTGTGAAATAATAAACAAATTTACTGAGCAAATACATAATCATCCAAACTTGTTTGAATTTTGCACTAGGGCCAGACAGAAAGACAAGCTGCGCACCGTAGCCAGTAAAACAAAGCTTATTCACCAAAGCATCTTTTGTATGGGGCCACGTATCTATAATAATCTTCCACCTTTTCTCAGAACAGTGAGCGAAATAAATACATTAAAAAAAAACTACGAGAATTATTGATAAATAAATGTTGTTATTACTCTATAAGAGAATTTCTAAATGACAATACATTGAAACACACTATTTTGTAAAAATTACTAATTTGTAATTTGACATAAGTATATTATATCTACTAATTTAATCTTAATGTATTGCATGATAATTTGATGTATTGTATTTGATCTATGTACCGAATTTATGTTATGAATTTTGTATGCCTCAATGGCGCGACATAGCAGACTTACCTGTAACTAACACAACATCTTATGAACCTATGATCCACAATAAATTATTTGAATTTGAATCATCATCATCATCATTTCAGCCAAAAGACGTCCACTGCTGGACATAGGCCTCCCCCAAAAGAGGGGGGGTTTGTCATAATGTTGGTTGGGCGGGTTGGTGATCGCAGTATGGTGTTAAAATGCATAGAGGACGCTGCTGCCCATTCTCTAGAAAGTCCCTTAGTCACCTTTTACGACACCCACGGGATGAAATGGGGTGGTGCTATTCTTTACGTCCGGCTCCACACGGATTACACGAATACATAATAGGGAATTTATATTATAACAAAAGAGAAGATTTATTTTAAAATTACACAAAACATACAGAACATAACCCTTCTTTTTTTTTTTTTTTCCCCCGAAGAGTTGGGCAGAGTTGTACCTATAGTACCCCACATTTCGAAAGTAATGTTTAAGTCCTATGTAATAGCGGGCGAGCCTATTGCAATCAACCGTGCACAAATCCAGACTACGGGCCGTTACTGAGAAATTCCAGATGGAAAAATACAATAACACTTTTGCCCGCCCCGGGAATTGAATGCAGGAGCTCAAGCTCAGCAGTAGTGCTTGTGAGCACTAGACCAATGAGGCAGTATTTAAAAATTATCATTTGAATAATACTATAACTATATTTACAAATAAAACACCCAAGAGCAAAAATTAGAACATTTGAGCTTTAAAAAAAACAGAATATAAGAGCTTTCATGGAATACTGGAAATATTTAAAATACTTGCAATAACACATACGGTTTATACAAATTTTAATTAAAATCAGTAGGTATTTGCAGTTCCGTTTGGTGCCGGACGTAAAGAATAGCACCATCCCATTTCTTCCCGTGGGTGTCGTAAAAGGCGACTAAGGCCAACCCGCCTGCCAAGCGTGGCGATTATGGCAAATCCCCCCCCCTTTTTTTGGGGAGGCCTATGTCCAGCAGTGGACGTCTTTCGGCTGAAATTATGAGGTATTTGCACATAATCCCATAAAATCTGCTTTATGTAAAGAAACTCTACTCTACTAGGTACCTATATATACAAACATAGGTACGTTCATTGAAATAATTACCAGTCCTTTATCACAGCTGGAGTTGGGTTAGTTTTATCCAAATAATCAATTCAGCGAACAATAACAAATGACATAATACGATGGTAATAATGCCTGTTATTAATAACTGGCCACTGACAGCGGTAGATAAGGTACTGGCATAATAAGGGACCAAGGAACATACAACATACCCATTTAATTACGTCATCATCGTTAGGCGGAATCGCTCACGATCAACACTAAAGCTTCGCGCTAAGTAGGTACATACAAAAGACCTATAAAATTAGTGTTTTTTGATGCCGCTGAAGGTTTTACGACATGAAAATAACCTAAAAAATAAACGTTTACCTTTATTAGCGGTAAGGGCGTAAAATATAATGTTACGTTCAAAGTTGGCCGTGTAATATTGTTATTGCCCGAATGATGGCGATAAGAAATAGATAAAATATAAAGTTCTCTTTCTTTAGGGTCGAAATGTCCTAGTAAGTGTTGGGTGGATTTTTGGAGTTGACCTAGTGACGATAGAATATTGAGGTTATTCTGACCCATGACCATAACTTATGGTACAAATTATACAGTTATAAAGTTTTATGCATTAAGTAGATGATAGCGAGAATTTTGAGAGGGGTTGTTCTAAATGTTTACAACAACCAGGGAACCAGAAGCATAGTATCATATTCCTTCAGAATTTGTAGGTAATTCATGAAATTATATACCAGTAGATGTGCGTAACTCAATACAAACATCTTTGTCAATATACTTAACTACTAAAGTATGAGGACAATAATAAATGAAACCCCGAGATGCTGCTGCTGAGGCATTTTTAGAATCACACCTATACACAACATTTAAAAATATCTCCAAAAACTTGCCTCCAAAAGTCCAGTCAAACATTTCAAAAAGTTCCTATCCTTAAGGAAACGCTTTAGCAACAAAACAATTGTTTCGTCAGTTCAAAAGAAAATTAAATAAACAAACAGGATTAGTAGTGCTATCCTCAATGTTTTTAAGGCTCATAATCAATCAACACGCACGCCCGTAATTAGCGAGTTCTTTGATAGATCACCGGAAGGCGCAGCGATGGAAACAATAGGACAGTCCTGAAGCTTGATTTATTTGCCCTACGAGCCATTAACATCTGGGAATGTTTGTTTTGGAGGCCTCTAAGATTGGGTGTGTTTTGCTTAATAATACACTGACTTTAAGCTATACAGAAATGAGAATTGTGTCAATCTTACCTACTTATCCGAATTCTTAATTCCTGAATACCTTAAAAAGAAAGAAAATACATTTATTTAGCACAGACTAAAAGGTACACACGGCTACACATCAAGCTATACCTACATTTCCAGTTTACGCTGATCTCTCATTGTACGGAAATCCTACATAATGCGAGATCAGCTTATACTGGAAATATATAGCTAGATGTGTAGCCGTGTGTACCTATACAATATGCTGCTTTTGTTAGCTTGGGATTGTTACCTGTTAAAACAAATGTATGTGTTATTGAATATTTAAATAAATATACAGCAGATCAAAATAATAAAAATTAAATAAAAAGTGTAAAGTACGATGTAAGAAGTTAGCAGGAAAGTAAAGTAATTTAAGTGAGTCATGAAACAAATTCAGGTCCCAATTCTGATTTTGCAAAACTTTTACCTACCTAATCTAATACGTTTATAGACTAGGATAGAATTGAGAAACTTGAATCCCTACTTTTTCCTTGCTATAACGTTCAATCTTGTCACTCAAATTGACGTTTGAATCTATTTCTCCATTTCAGATTTCTTCTAGGTACTTAACGTCAACGCGTACAAAAAACTGAAATCTTCAATGCTTCAGACATTTATTAAACCTCAGACAATTTACTTCACATAAATAGCTGTCTAAATTCCTTTTCTTAGCTGTCTTAAAAAGAGCCAATCTTTAAAATGTGTTATTATATATTCATGTAGCTAACACGGTAAGTACTTACTTACAGTGAGTGGATTCTATAGTAAAAACATTTCTGCTGAACGTAATCTACGATAAAGGAATATTTTTGAAGTGGCTTAATCACATATTAATTATCTGTGTGGGTGTACATACCAGGGTTGTTGCGAACATCAGCATCGGCATCCGCGGAACTTCAGCGTCATTTTCAACATCAGTATCAGCATTAGCATCCGTATTGATCGATGCTGAAGTTCGAGTCGTGACATCACCGCAAAGGGGGCGGGGCTAATAGCACGTGTTCTTCTCGTTTGCGAGTTTTGACCAATAATGCAATGGACTCGCTCTTTGGAAATTTTCCATTCACTTAACATTGTCTCGTATTTCCCGGAAATAACATCACATTGCCCGGAATTACGAGACAAAACTGAATGGAAAATTTCCAAAGAGCAAGTCCATTGCAGTATTAGAGACGAAGGATCTAAATAATATGAAAAGGGCCATGACACTATCTACTACATAGATTGCACAGCACATAAGCAGGTTATGTACATAACCTGCTATCTATTAGTCTAAGTACTTAATCTAGTACTAATTATTACTAAACTAGGTACTTAGTTTGATTCTATTTTCTATTAAGTCACAAAATTATTGAAACATATTTTATTTCAATACCAAGGAAAACTGCAACTTTTAGGTATAAATTCATAATGGTCACTACTTTTACCCTGCTCTTTTAAGAAAATAATTAAAATCAGCACCACCATCAGAATCCGTTGATGTCAATGATAAAAAATCAACATCAGCATCAGCATTCGCTGATGTGAAAAAAAGATGCATCTGCAACAACCCTGGTATATACTAAGGTACACCTTTGCCTAACCCTTTAGGGAATTACAGGCGTGATGTTACGTTATTACCTACTTAAGAAACTAACAAGAATATTATAATTATAAATCTTTGCAATATTTTATCGTGGTTAGGTTATTCTATTATATATTATCATTTACGATAGGAATTCTAAATGTAGGTAGATACATTAATCTAAACAAAATATCTTCAGACTCGATTCGTTTAAGTCGTATTTTTAAAGACTTTGATCGATGAACCCTTATGCAGTTTGCAGAGCTAAAGAACTCGTACTAACTACTATGAATCAAGTGGCAATACCTAGAGCTCTGTTTATTATATTAGTATACTTCAAAGAATTACTAACGATCGACAAACATAGTTAATTTACTAACTAAATTAAAAGTAGCGCTTAAGGCGACAATAACCAACTTTTAATGATTTTATACTGAAGATCACGTCTAAACGAGTAGTGTATAATAAAAAAATATATGTTAAATTAAAGCATTTTCTCAATAACTTAATATGTGAATATTTTAGATTATGTTTATATTACATAGTGAAATTAATTTGTAAAGTTATGTCTAACGCGGATAAAAAACTGAGTATGGCGCAAAATCTACCAAGCGTATTTTTCTGAAACCTTCACCAATTTAAAGATAATTTAATTATTGATCTTTTAGTATACGCGTTTTATTAAAATACCTTTTGGTTTGTGTATAATAAATTACTAATGCGTCAAATTGGGGACAGCGCTCCTTGATGGGCGATTCCTATTACTGGTTGAACGTACGACGCGTTGCGTGAGCTCAGTACAGAACACGCAAGCTAACTACTCAAGGTCACTGGCATATATCTCCGTCTTAAGGTACTATTCACACAAATAAGGTATGAATGCCAATCCATTTATAATACCTATGAATGCCAACAACAAGACACGGTTGTTAACAATCATTTGTTGACAACCGCAAGCACGGTTGTTTAATCATTCAACGGTGGTGAGGCACCGACGAAGCGAAATCTCGAGTGCGAAATTTCAACAACGATCCGATAATTTAATGTGAAAGGCACTCAATAAATAATAGTCAAAGGTGACCTTGTTTTTAGCTCGGAGACAGGCCTCGCGTCAACTACTCACTTAACATTCAAGTTGTTAGTTAGTCATCAATTTTCCATCCCTAACGAAGTCTCCTTAATTAAGTTATTGTGACCCTCATTCCGACCCCTTTATACGTGTCGGGCAACGTCATTGAACTTAAATATTGTAATATGAAACTCTGATTTTCGAGAATATACTTTTCCACTAAGATACTACTTAATCTTATCTATATAATTATTATCTATGCGACTGAAATTAAATGTCTGTCTAAATGAAAACCCACATCAATTTGAAGTTCAAAGGAGCAAAATAACGTCAGACATTTTGAGAAAGTCTTAATCAAAATATTCTGTAGTCATCATTATACTTACTGGATTTAAAGTTAAAGATTAATTTATTTGGTGGAAAACGCTCAAAGAGTTTTGTTTAAAGGCTTCTACAGACCGGCGCGACTCGCGACGCGACACAAAGGCACCGCTCGTCGCGCGACACGCGGGGCCTTTGTGTCGCGCCGGTCTGTAGAAGCCTTGAACCACATCTGACGGAAGATGCGTCATATCGTCGAGAAGAACGATTTCAGAACGGACAAGTAGATAATAAAACATTCAACCAAAGATATTATATGTCTAGATAGAGAATAAAAGCTGTGGACTCGTCGAAAAAATTGCGTCCAACTGTTGGCTGCAAAATGCACGCACACACATAACACAATGACAGCTCAATGACGTGACGCGAGTGTAAGACGTAGCTGTCACGCACACCAGCATATCAACGTTTACCTGTTTGTTTTAGTTATTTTGCAGCGTGACACTCTATTTAGACATATAAATATTCAAATCATTCAACAGTCAACCGATGATGCGTTTGTGCTTCGAGCGTACTAACTGTAAGTTAACTAATTTACGCCTGACGCATGTTCTGTCAGATGTGCGACCACCCTAATAAACATCTCCCAGTTCATATGACTTAAGTTAAAGACTTAAACCACATAATACAAAATTCCGGAATACTTGAGTCTCAGAAGAAGTTTGCAAACATTCCTACTGTTTTGACATAAAAGTTTAAGTTGGAACCGCCGAACAAAATAGTTGGCACAAACAAAGATGGGGTTTTGGTTACCTGGGTGTATACGAACGGTGCTGTATGCTTTATAACATACTAGCTGTTGCCCGCGGCTTCGTCTGCGATAGGGATGCAAGAAGTGCCAAAAAGTATCGATATTATATCGTACCGATATTTAAAATAGATTTTTATGAAATTGTATTGTTTTTTATTCTTAGAAATACCAAACTAGAAACATCATTTCTGATGTAAAATCTTAAACTAATAAAACATTGATAAAATTAAGTTTACTTTTTTACGGCTCTGAATTCATGCGGTTTTAGTCACGGGGAACAACGGTGTTGCTATTGGAAATATATCGTATTCGATACATTTTCTTGTTATATTCTTCAATTGATAATTATGTTATATCGATGTATCTATATAATAGATATCGCCGAAAAATATCGATATATCGAACAAAAAATATCAATATACGATACATCGATATTTTTATCTGCAAGCATAGTCTCCGATCCAGGATGAAAGTATCCTATGTCTTAACCAAGGTCATGGTTCAGCCGTTTTAGCGTGATAGCGTTACAAACAAACAAACTCACTTTCGAATTTATAATATTAGTTAGGATTTGTAAGTGCGTTAAACTGGAAAGGGCGTCTTTAATTGGACAAAGTGTGTAAATCGGGGCCAAAATTCTGTGTCTAGACGGGGGTATTCTGCGAATAGTAATCTCGTTGTCATAACTTACATAGCATACAATAGAAAGTGAATAGGGACATCATAGAGGACGTATTTGTAGATTGTGAATTTTGCACCTTCGTGGAATTTAGAGAGAGGCGTCCTGAATTCAGACATTTCAGACATACCTTGTTGTATATCTAATTTTGGCTGTCCTCCAATTTATGCTAACAAATATTTATTTATCTTAAACAATTATTTTAAACCCATCCCCGCGCTAAACAATTCCAGACAAACAAAACCGAATACATTTTGACTTCAACCCTGAACGAATAAATAATACGAAACATTATATAGAACAAACATTACGCTACGAAATATTTTTCGAACAACATCCCGTGGAACATTCGAGAACGATACGACGGTAACGGCATCGGTTTTGATAAACTTTTAACGATTTATGACAGAAGCGGTGACGCGACGGCGATTCAGTGCAACCGCTCTCCATTGAATGGGCACCGATAGTTCCGCAATGCAATTTAAGTTAGTTTGCTATTTAGAAGTTCAGCGGATAACAGCTTCAAGCGATTTTTATTATATTTAATATTAATCAGTGTATGTGTTTTACTGATTTTATTTTTGTAAGTAGGTTTGTGGCGTTTTGTGGCGACCGCAGACCGGAAGACATAGCGTTGGAAGGCCTCCTACAAGGTGGACTGATCATCTTGTAAAGGCCACAGGAATCCGCTGGATGCGGGAAGCACAGAACTGGTCAAAGTGGCGGTACTTGGGGAGGCCTATGTTCAGCAGTGGACGTCTTTCGGCTAAAATGATGATGATGAAGTAGGTTTGTTTAAACACTTGTACACTTCAATCATATTTTAAAAACTGTAAGGCAAAGGTCTCTTACAAAAAAAAAGTCACTTATTTAAATTATATTATTTTTCTTTATGTATGATGTACCGGTACAGCGTCCTATTAATTGTTTGCTGCACCGTACGACGTCATTACGTCAGCGCCGGCTGTCGCTGAAAACCAGCGCTGGGGCTCTGTCTTGCATAGGGTCGCAGTATAATGCTGAGCGATAGCCGTTTTGCGTGGATGTGACTCATGTTTCCTCCAACCTTTTCTTATTTTTGTGTTTATGTTCTTTTTTGCGTCATGTTTACCGCAAATAAACGTATTTTTTTCTTCTTTTTCTTTTCTTTCTTTCTTAGGAATTATAATCATAAAAAGAGCGACCGGTGATTAATCCTCATATACAGAAAAACCCATCATACTTTATTAAAAGCTGACTTTTCATTAGTTAGACAACTTTTATCTAAATAATAAATCGACATATTTTCTATATAAAAGGTGTCAAACAGCATTACTTATTTAATCCTCAGACACCTAAAAGTCCAAATCAGCCCTAAAACTGCGGTGGTCGTCATTATAGCGTCCGCAATTTACCATCGAATGACCTCACTGAAACATTATTAATTAAAGTAAGTTGGTGTGTTGACCTAGAGAGCGTTTTTTTGACGCCGTAAAGTCAAAACCCGGCTGCTATCATTTTCATGATAGCCACCACTGCGGCCGTTATGTGCGGCCACCGCTTGCGTAGGAAACTAAAGCTAAAAGCGTTTTACGGCATTTCATACAAACTTTCAAGCCCTTGTTTTTCGTAATGACTGAACCGATTTTAATGAGAGCAGGATACAAAGGTCTAAAAAGTTAGTAAATAAAATTTTCGAAAAAAAGTGTTACAGTGAAATTAGACCAATTTTAAATTTCCCATGGAAACAGAGATTTCCAGTTATCTGTTTTTAACCGACTTCCAAAAAGGAGGAGGTTATATGTTCGGCTGTGTTTGTTTTTTTGTTTGTTCACCTATATCTCCGTCAATTATGGACCGATTTTGAAAATTTTTTTTTTTTTTGAAAGAGTATGTTCCCGAGGTGGTCCCATTGCCACCAAATCACAATCTGATGCGGGAATCCCATGGAAATCGAGGGAAACCCTCGAATTTTATAGGCAAACCTATAGCGATTTGAGTATTTTTTATAGAAACTCGTGCATTTGCTCCCGAAAATCACCATTTGGTGAACTGGAACTGATGATGGAGACCACAGATGGCCACCGGAACAACATAATAATAAGTATTTAACGGGTTGCGATTCGATTAGGTACTTTAATATGCTTGCTAAGCAATTTATGCTCGTCACAATGCATATAGTAAGTGGCAGTTTTCCTGGTTCTTACCAGGAGAACTCCTCAACAATTAACGTTCCAGCATCGGGAAAAACAATATTTTGTAAAAGGTGGTGAGCTGTTGACTTTAGGTTATTGTAACTTAGATAAATTAAAAACTGACCTACTAAAAAGTGAAAAATAAAAATCTTTAATGTAAAAAAAATAACCGACTTCCAAAAAAACACTACAAAGTGAAAAATAACTTTAATTTTGGAAGTCGGTGGCATAAAACTAAAATACAGATCCAAAGACACCGACTTCCGAAATTAAAGTTATTTTTCACTTTGTAGTGTTTTTTTGGAAGTCGGTTATTTTTTTTACAAAAAGATTTTTTAAATAAGACATTTCGAAAATGTTCTTAACTAACTTTTAGACCTTTGTATCTTGCTTATGCGTATGAAATTTCATTAAAATTGGTTCAGTCATATCGAAAAACAAGGACATGAAAGTTTGTATGAAATGCCGTACGTCGTAAACGCTCATAGGGCGAAAGCGTCAGGGTAGCCCACGAGTTGCAAATTTTCTTATATATTTTGCAGTTTGCAGGTTAGGTTAGCAGGTTGTATGTTGCTCTAAATATGATGCGCGGCCATATCAAAGATTTATGTATAGAATTATAATCATAAAAATCATCAATACAACTCTCTAAGTTCATATTACTCTATTAAATGATTTCATGAAATCATGACATTTGAGGCCAATTCTAATTTAATGAGTTGTTGATTCTAATGATTATAATTATGTAAAGCTATATTTGTTCAAAGTTCAATGATCAATGGAAAGGAGTATGACTGGTATTAAAAAACAAGACAGGATACGAAATACCCTGATTAGAGAAAAGACAAAAGTTATTGATGTTCTTACCAAAATAGACCAACAAAAGTGGAGATGGACAGGCCACATGTTAAGAGGCATTCAAGAAAAGTGGAGTAAAGTCGTGACAGAATAGTACCCCAGAGATGGCAAAAGGAACAGGGGAAGACAATATAAAAGATGGGAAGACGAATTGAAGCTCACAGCGGGTCCAAATTGGAGAAGAGTTGCGAGTGATAGGACTCATTGGAAGGTGTTAGAGGAGGCCTTTGCCAAAAGGCACACTGAACTAAGAGACATTCTATAAACTACTGAAATAGCACAACACAAAGAAGTTCAGAATAAAAAGGACTTATTATTATTATATTTGTTACTGTCGTGAAACATACAACCTGACTCTGACCTGCAAATTACAAAAGAAAATTTGAATTTCACGGGCTATCTTAGCGCATTAAGGGTGCTATCACAAAAAAAGTTTTTCGTCAATTTCTTATCTAATTGTGAGAAAGCGTAAAATAATCGAAACAATAAGTCTGTGTAACTATAAAAGTACAGTTTTCGTAGTGATAAACTATTCGTGTCAGTCTCAGCACCCGTTAATAGTTTCATCACTTTTGCGCTCTCGAAAATATAGCTTATTTCGCCGTTGATTTACGCCGTTATTTTACTTTTAAATAGACTATTTTATTTTTTTTCGAGCAAGGTAACATAGTTATCTTAGTTATTAAATAGTTTTTGTTTGAATTTGGATTTTATATTCGTAGATAAAAAATAAAACTTCGGATGAAAAATGGTCAGTAACTCTCTGTTTTACAGAATTATTTTTGGTGAATTACTCTACGAAATATAATAAATTGATTAAAGCGCTCCCAAGTATAAAATACAGTAGTACCATGGACATTTTTATAATTTCTTAAATTACGTTATCGTCGGTGTAACAAAGCATCAAAAGATACCCAAAAGTAAAATTTTATGAAACCTCCTTTGCAGAGACAAGGTTTTTACAGATTTATGTAAATAAATTGAAATATTTATTTAAAGCGCTTCCAAGATAAATAATTAACCTTGCTTGTGCATATTTAATTTTTTATTTTATGGCTATATCTAAACCATAATCACACATCAAAACTCGAGTAAAACGCGCAAATTCAAGAAAAATTGTGATAGCCCTCTTAAGCTAAATTATGTGTGTACATTGTGACTGATATATTATCCAGGATCGATGCTGGTACGGGGCTACCACACGGTCTCCCGTGAGGCGGCGAGCCTCCTTGCCGGACTGCCGCCCAAAAGTCCTCGCGTACATTTGGGAGTGGCGCGAGGAGGTGAAACGCCGGGGTGAAACTCCGCTGCCGCGAGAAATCGTGGCACAGCGGACGGAGCTCCGGCGGGATCTCATGGCGGCATGGAGAGTGCGATTGTGGCAACCCAGCGCTGGGCACGCTACAATTGTGGCGATAGGTCCCCTCTTTGAGGAGTGGCTAGAGAGGCGCCACGGCGTCCTCACCTTCCGCCTGACGCAGGTCCTCACCGGACACGGTTGTTTCGGGAGGTTCCTGTTCAGGATAAAGCGGGAGGAAACGCCCGGGTGTCACCACTGTGTGGATCGCCCGGAGTACACGGTGGACCATACGGTGGAGGTCTGCCCGGCTTGGGCGGAGCACCGCCGTGTCCTCACGGAGGCGATCGGCGGCGGCGATCTCTCGCGTCCAGCCCTGATTCAGGCCATGGTTCGGAGCGAGAGTGCATGGGAGGCCGTCACCTCCTTCTGCGAAGCAGTAATGCTCGCGAAGGAGGAGGCGGAACGCGTGAGGGTGAGGCAGGGTTCGCGCCCTCACGCTCTTAGCCGCCGCAGGAGACGCCCCGGGCGTCGGGAGTCGCAAGCTGATTTCCGGCCACCGTAGGCGCGGGCCTGCGGACGGTGAGCGATGGGTAGCTCGCCGTCCGATAAGGACCAGGCCCGGGTCGACGGCGCGTTGTGTTTCACGCGCGCCTCAAAGAGTTGTCAGCACCAACTGACGGGGTCCGTTAGGGCCAATGCCTGCCAGGGTTGCGAGTTTGTCCGAAAGGGATATCGTGGCCCTGGCACACAGGCAACGGAAGGAACACGGGTGGGTTTTAGTCAGTAAAAGTCTGACACGCCCTCCCGCTCAGCCCAGAGCGGGAGAATTTATTTGATAATTTCCCACCCAAAAAAAAAAAAAAAAGGATCGATGCAGCCTTGAAGAAAATATTTAGTTGATAAAATTCAGATACTAAAAAAATCGACGCAAAAAGTGACAGTGATTGGTCACTCTCTGGAACTAGCCTTTTTCTAAATGAGCAACTTTCAGCTGTTACTTAATTAAGGTTCTTTTTGTGAAAATATCCCCAAATTAAGGGAAAATTAAAATGAAACGCACGGATGGGTATGAGAATCGTTTGTGAACTTTTCGTATCATAGGGACTAATGATTGGTAAAATATGTATAGGTTAACTAAGTTCATTATTCAGCAAACAACTTTATAAATTATCATAAAAAAAACTCTTATAGAATACCCCGAAGACCTTGTAAAAGATAAAAATGAAAGAAATAAACTTAATTAGACCCGACGTTCACGACGCTACCTACAATACACAATATACAAATTATTTATTTATTTATTTATTTAACAGTTTATGTACACACATATATACAGACAAGAAAAAAAAGGAACAGAAAAATACGTACAAAGGTGATGCTTGACCACGACGTGGTGTGACCACTAGTTACAAACTAAAATCACTAATGAGTAGCCAGAATCTGATGGCACTAATATCTTAATGGCAATCCGTACACGACCAAACCAATCACAAACTAGTTAATAATGCGTTGGTAAGTCGCGTCGTGTATGAACCACCATTTAAATACTAGTGCTGTAATATACTGGCAAGTCAAACTGTAACACGTTGCTTTTGAGTAGCGTCGTGGATGATGGGCCTTACTGTTTTCTTCACAAACTGGAGTACATAAATGTAAGTATGTTATTATCACAACAATAAAACTCATCTTTTTTGGTAGTTATATCCAGTAAAACAGCGTAATATGTTAAAGATTTGCATATAAATAGAATAAGCTGAGACAAAATTGGGCTCCCAGTTGTCACCAAAAAAACTTTATTCGTTTTCCTTCTAAAAGCTTTTATTATCAGATTTGTTTTGTAACATTTTTAATGCTGTAGATATGTTTACTATTATTTTTATATATGGATATCCAATTTCAGCCAGTATATTTATTATTCCAATGAAAGGCAAAATGATTTTCTTTTTTAAATATAAAAAGTCCTGCCCGTTATGACATACGGTGCCGAAATGTGAACACTGACAGTCGGGCTGGTCCACAAATTCAAGGTAACTCAGCGTGCTATGGAGCGACAATATAAACAAATAAAACAATTACCCTTACATATTATTAAACAAAGCCCCCCCCCTGCCGCGCCGCGTCTGACTGAACGCAATAAACTCAAAACTACCAAATAGATTTTCATACGTTGGAAGGTTTAAGGCTTCTACATACCGGGGCGACTTGTCGCGCGACGCGACGCGACACAAAGGCACCGCCCGTCCCGCGACACGCGGGGCCTTTGTGCTGTGTCGCGTCGCGCGACAAGTCGCGCTGGTATGTAGAAGCCTTTATGTGTATAATTCATGAAGTTTTTGTGTTGTTTGAAATTGAAATTGGCTGAAATATGACGATGATTGTTGAAGATGTCGGAAAAAAATCATGCCGACTGGGAGCTGGTGTGCGCTTTACAGTACTACGTTTCCGTGGGATAATTTCTGACCTTCACGCGTGCAAAGCCTCTTGCAAAGGCTTGTTAATTAGAGAAAAATAGATCATTAACACTACATAGCGTTTTTAGGAAATTGATTTATAAAACACAATCTTGCAAAAAAATTCGCTAGATAAGTTAGGGCAAATAAAATTCAACATTGTAAATCGATATAACTATATTATTTATAATACATAAAAATGAAGTAAAACACAACTGTCTTCGCTCATCTTCGTTCTGTCTGCCAAAAAAAAAAAAAAAACAAATAACAAGTTCTCCAACTATTCCAAAATAAAATTAATACAGAACGATAGCGAGTAAGATATTCGCTATCGTTTGGATACACAACAGATAAAAATAAAGCTTCCAACTCATTTCCAATCCTATTCTAAATCTGTCCTCAGACTCCTAGAAAAATTAAAAAAAAGGAATAAAAATGTATCATCACACTTATTAAATTTAAGTAAAAAAACCGGCCAAGTGCGTGTCGGACCACGCACAATGAAGGGTTCCGTAGTTGGGATCAATTTATCCCAAAAATAAACTTAACATTGTAGTTGATAAACTTGTTCTCCCATACATCGTTATACGCCACGGTTCTCAATTAAAAATGTACAGACGCCAGCAGGTCAAACTACCCGAAACTGTCAAATTTTCCTAATCAACCTTGAACCTTATAATGTAGGGATAAAGTTGAAAATCTATTAAAGAAATTTAACAGATTGTAGTAGCTTGATGTGCTGGCGTCTGTACCTACGTTTTTAAACGCAAAAAAAAGGGTGATAGAACTACAAATGAATGATTTTCGGACTTTTTCCTTTACACTGCTGTGAGACCTTGCTTCTTGCCAAATTTCACGATTCTAGGTCAACGGGAGGTACCCTATAGGTTCTGATTTATTTGCGAGTATCAAAATATGTCGCATAAATCGCCCTATTTTTTTATTGCGTTAACTTAGAAGCTTGATTTTTTTGAGCTCTGAGAGACCGTTGACTTACGTATTTGATATTAATTTCAACTTGATACCTCCACGCGTTCCTGAGAAAAGGTGTCTTGATCATCAGACTGACAGACAGACAGACGAAGAGACAACGAAGTGATGTGTGAACCCTAAAAAAAACACATTTATTTTGAAAAACAACTTACAGCAACCTACACTACATTTATACAACATGAAACACTAAATAATCATGAACTGCCAGAGAAACAACATCACACAAAATGCAACAACCTATCTAACTAAATTTGCAATCATAAATAATTAGGTTTTAATGTTACCTCAGCCTAGGTCGGCCACCTTTCTATATTCTTGGTTACATACATTATGTCTGATAAATTTTTATTTAGCACCTCTAACATTTTTAAATGGAAAAATACACCTTTTGAATCCAATTTACTGTAAATTGTAGCTCCTGACAAATCGACTAAATCATCGTCAACGATTGGGATGGAAAAACAATTCTGCACCATTTTCTCCTTTATCTTTTGATAGTCTACACAAACTCGCGTTTTACAGTACTTCTTTTTAACTAACACAAAAGTATTGTTAGTATTTTCAGGAAGGTCATTTATATAGAGTTAAAACAATAGGGAGCTGAGCACACCCCTTGGGACACACCAGAACTATTATGTTTACAATTTGATCTGTATGACTTAGTTTTAGTTTAGTAATATTTTTTTTCGATTTCTAAACACTTCATTCTGTTATTTATGACTTTCTATCCATTGAAGCGCTGGGCCCCGTATCCCATACTTTTCTAGTTTGTCTATTAGCAATTTGTGTGATACAAAGTCGAAGTCGAAGGCCCGAATACGCTTATCTAAATTATTAACGACTGTGTGAATTAGGTTATAACAGGCTAATGTTGTGGACTTTACCTTTTGAAAATCGTATTGCTCTTCCCTTAGGACAGTGAATCAGTCGATCGCCGCGTGTCATCGACTGGCGCGTCATGGAGAGGGTGGAGACCTATTCTGATCACCGGTACCACCAAAATGAAAAACAATAGGGAATAGAAAACACAAAATACAATTTAAAAATATCCTTCTAAAAATTGGCCAGTGTTCTGATTAATCTTCAATGTAAGTTTCAACAATAATGTAGTTCAAAAATAAAAGATTCCTACTGAGACCTTATATAAAATTAGTGATCTACTTTCCGTAAGAAAAATGTACATTATCCAAACAGTGTTTGTGCACACCAAATTCTTCACCCAATCATAGCGTAGGTTTGGGTCCATTGGCGCTTCCAGTTTAAGTTAATTCAGCAGAAGAACTAATTAATAGTTTCGAACTCGGACGAAAGACCGACTCATTCGCCGCGCGTTGGGCCACTACACTACCTGATAGTCATCATCGGAAGGTGCAAGTTCTTCTGAACCCGCTCCGCTGCACTGCATGTAATGGCTGACACGCTGTCGTCATTATACAATCAATCTTCGATTCATCTTGGTCCCGCCGCCATTATTACATACGCTTCCTGCAAATCTTTTGCAAAATCGGTCGATTAAAGATCCCTCCCTTTTGCGCCGCGTCTTGTCGCCGCGATTGGCTAATCCTGTTTGTTTTTATTTCTATGGGCAAATCGAATATAGCCGTGGTATATATAAAACCGCAAAAAACCTCTATAACGCTTCGCAATAACGCATGTCTGTGCCGCCGGGCCTGCTGAAGAAGACATCCGAAGACAGTGTGACTACTTTTTCTGGTGAGTCCAACTGTTTATCTTCTTGCTCGTATGAATTGGGTGAAAATGCATTCAACAAAATCCCCCCGCATCAATATAAACCATAAACGCATCATCCGTCTTAAAAAATCATAAAACCCTGCTATACGATCCAGAACATTATTTGATATTTTAAGTACCTACGGGTTTGATACCAGATTAAGTAATTACGCTATGGAAGAGCGAAGTATCCTAACACAGGCATTATTGCTTAAAAGGAGGCTCTAAACACTAAATCCTTTTTTGGGAACTAAATTATAAATTAAAAAAAATAAATAACAAAACTTATTTATTATTAGGTACAGTATATTTGGCGCCTTGGAAATATTAGCTGAAGTCCTTCAAATACTCTAGAATTGTTGAGTCACCGTTAAGTAATTACATGGTCCTAGAGGGTCAATAAAGTGTCCCTGTCAATATTAAGTCCACCCTTTGTTATTTGTTACATGCCAACAAGTATTGTATGCTTTGTATCGAATTCTAGTCAAATGTTTGCTACACGATTGCTTGCGTTGGAGAATATTTTACAATGTTATATTGGAAATTCTTTATATATAACAATGGTACAGCTTTATCATTACAAAATATGCATGTTATCGCTCTCATCATCATTATCCTGTCATCAGTGTGTCGTACTTTAAGGATGCTCAATGCCCTCCTGATGGCCAACCCTGAATGTGATGTGTTTGCAGACGAATGGAGTAAAATTAAGCGCGTATGTCTGATGTTCTGTGAGAAACAGTATGCGAGGGTGTCCACTGTTCCATGTTAGTAAGTAGCGAATAATTTTATATGACATAATTGTCTGCATTGTATAGTTTTGTTTTCTATGTTAATTAATGTAATTGGTATACACATTGGAACCACTCCACCATTCCATTGGTATACCGTGTTAATTAACTATAAATAAATAAATATAATAAAATCATCATAATCAGCCTGTTATGTTCCCACTACAAAAAAAGCCTCCTCTCTGTGAGAGAGAGTGGGCTATAATACACTACACTGGCCCAATTCGGGCTGGTGGATGTCATGTGTCTTCGATTTTTTGGTTCTAGGATATGCCGATTTCCTCGCGATGTTTTCCTTCACCGTTTGAGTGCAGTGGTGATGAAAAATTACCCAAGGTAAAATTCCAGCCGACGTATGGACCCAGGACCTACGACACGTATGTCGGGGCCGCTACCTCTACAACTGTTCCTCACTCTACCTTGACCTTTCCTTAAAAGTCCTTGAACATCCAAAGGCCTCGATTCGTCTTAGTAATTTGACATATACGTAGGCGATATTGTCTCATATCATTACGCCCATCAATCACAGTGCTCTGATTGACGTATCGTGTATCTAAATACACCCCTGAGATTCCCTTTCACTTGTTTCAAATGGGATTACATATTCGATCAATCTGTGGTAAGCCGCAAAGGTATACAGTTGCAGTTTTTTGTGGTTTTTCTTGTTTTTGGTGTAATGAATGGAAACTTATAGTTCACACACACACACACGCTACACATACAAATACACAATACATACAAACACACTCACACATACACTACACACACGCTTTTTCTTTTGGGTGGGAAATTATCAAATAACTTCTCCCGCAGCTCTGAGCGGAGCAGGAGGGTGTGTCAGACTTTTACTGACTAAAACCCACCCGTATTCCTTAATTTGTCTGTGTGCCAGGGCCACGATATCCCTTTCGGACAAACAGGCAACCCTTTTTGTTTTTGGTGGGAAATCATCAAATAATTTCTCCCGCTCCGCCCAGAGCGGGAGGGAGTGTCAGACTTTTACTGACTAAAACCCACCGTGTTCCTTCAAATGCCTGTGTGCCATAGGGCCACGATATCCCTTTTGGACAAGCTCGTAACCCTGGCAGGCATTGGCCCTTTCGAACCCCGTCAATTGGTGCTGACGTCTCTTTGAGGCGCGCGTGGAACACAACGCGCCGTCGACCCGGGCCTGGTCCTGTATCGGACGGCGAGCTACCCATCGCTCACCGTCCGCCCGCGCCAGCCCGCGCCTACGGTGGCCGGGAATCGGCCTGCGATTCCCGACGCCCAGGGCGTCTCCTGCGGCGACTAAAGGCGGAAGGGCGGGCACCCTGCCTCACCCTCACGCGTTCCGCCTCCTCCTTCGCGAGCATTACTGTTTCGCAGAAGGAGGTGACGGCCTCCCATGCACTCTCGCTCCGAACCATGGCCTGAACCAGGGCCGGACGCGAGAGATCATTGCCGCCGATCGCCTCCGTGAGGACACGACGGTGCTCCGCCCAAGCAGGGCAGACCTCCACCGTATGCTCCACCGTGTCCTCCGGGCGATCCACACAGTGGTGACACCCGGGCGTTTCCTCCCGCTTTATCCTGAACAGGAACCTCCCGAAACAACCGTGTCCGGTAAGGACCTGCGTCAGGCGGAAGGTTAGGACGCCGTGGCGCCTCTCTAGCCACTCCTCAAAGACTTATCGCCACAATTGTAGCGTGCCCAACACTACACACACCCACACATACACTACACACACCCACAACCACACCCACATGACACATTATAAACTGCTGTTCCAACTTTCAATCATTATGTAACCGGACAAACCCAATTTTCGGACAAACTAGATTGTCCTCGGCAAAATTAGTTCGCCTAAAGCGGGTTGGGACAAACCACAATAGCTTAGAGGGTACAACCAATGTGCTTCCATCATTACACCGTATGCTACTAGCTTTTTTCGTATTCCACCTCATTTTAACCCGTCGACAGTTAAGCATAACACAGATTTATTTTCATTTGCATCGATTTATCACATCACACTTATATTATAAAGGCGAAACTTTGTGAGTGTGTGTGTGTGTTTGTTACTTCTTCACGCTCAAACGGCTGGACCAATTTTGATATAATTTTGTAAGGAGCTGACACTCTGGATTAACATATAGGCTACTTTTTATCCTGATATTCCCAGGGGATCGAGACTGAGGCGGGTGAAACCGCGGGGCGCAGGTAGTTTGTAATATAATATATATTTCATTTACCTCATTGGTCTAGTGGTCGCAAGCTTTACTGCTGAGCATGACGTCCTAGGTACGATTCCCGGGCTGGCAAAGTGTTATTGTGATTTTCCATCCGAAATATCTCAGTAGCTGGCCGCAGTCTGGATTTGTGCCCGGTTCACGGCAATAGGCTCGCCCCCTGTTACATAGGACTTAAACATAACTGGCGAAATGTAGTTATACTATAGGTGCACCTCTGCCTAACCCTTCCAAGAAGACAGACGTGATTTATGTAAAAAAAATCTATAAAACGCTTAAATTTCATTACATTTTCGTGTCACAATTTAATAGGTAGGTAGTCTACTCTCTGAAACTAGTATATTTCATAAGCTGTTCACGTTGTTCGTTATCGGTTCACGAGTCATTTCGTGCCCATCGCGACACTCTGGCGCACAGTGCAAGCCTTTATAGTGTAGGCTGGGAGCTCGCGATAAACATTAAAATATCATCTGAATTGTATTTTTATTGGTATTCACTGACAGACAACGAACAGCCTAAATCGCTGGGTCTAGAAGGATGAAGAAGGATGAAATTTTGCACAATGGTTCCGTTTATTGCCGATGGGAAATACACGTTTTTTATAATAAAAATATTTAGTAAGTACTTATTATTTTCGTAATTTCACTGAACATCAATTGATTTAAACGCATAATGATTTTTCGAATCACATCTTTTACCTACCAAGTCAATTTAATTATTATTACAATTCATTTTACAATTATTCGTAACAATCGACATGTGCTTTTAGAAATAAGAGTGACGTATATAATAATGTAATCAGTGGCAGTCACTCTGACATCAACTGTAATAATCCGCAGCAAAACTGAAATCTGAAAGAAACGTACTTAATTCGACCAAAAGACTGATTTTCTAAACCATTGAAAGCCGTATTTAAATAACTTGAGGACTACTTTTAAATGAAACTGGACGTAAGCTCTTAGCCTATCTCTCCACTTTATCGGACCACGCGCGAATGCTCTATTTAACTTGTCACTTGCGTTTTAATAACTAGTTGTTTACAATACAATATTAAACAACAATTTATCCAAGAACAATTTTCCTTAAACAACCTTTTAACATTCTGTAGATCTTGTACAACGTTAAAGCGAAATCTACAATAGTTGTTTGTATTAATAGATTCTTCATTAATGCAAACAATTATTTTTAATAATTAATTATTAGCTAATTCAAATAATTAAGTTTAATACCTATTTGTACGTTAGGCTCAATTTACATCGCCACGGAACGGAATGGAAGCGAATTTTGGTAAATAAAATGTACAAAGCATTATGAACTTTATGCTAGATTATGTAATGTACAAACTAGGTACGGGCTAAAAACGCCGTTCGGGCGGCCTCCGGAGAATTCTCGCGTATTTTTGGTAATCCCGCACCTAGCAGCTCGTATCTAGTTTGTACGTTACATTATTGACATAAAGTTCATTATGCTTTGTACAATTTTGTTAAGTTGTTTTTCGTTCCGCGGCAATATAAATAAATAATTAAGCCTTATACTTTCCAGGAAATAAAAATCTTACAAAACTTTTCTGTGTGTATACCTACTAGAGTAACACAGTAATAATTCAAAAAAATGACGACTCATACAGTTCTAAATATTTCAAAGAAAATATTTTTCTTTACCAAGAAAATATTTTTCTTTACCAAGAAAATATTTTTCTTTTCCGAGATTGTATTTGGTGAATGAATAGAGTTTACTCATCCAAATAATGAGCAAAAGTGCGTATCTAGGATGATATTAGCCTCTCTGAAAGACTGCTATTATTAGCTGAAATGAGCAAAGTACGGCTCCCTTTATGCTGTCTATAAAGATATATTGAGGTCCAGGTATAATAAATAAGAGAATAAAATATTGGCAGCGTTTATTTGAGCGTTTTGGTTATGGTATTCCAAGGTACTTTGTAAAAGACGTTAATATTGATTCCTTTTAATATCCATAATGATGTATCTATTCAAATGATGAAATATGCGGTAAAATCTTTTGATATACTTACAATATCATTTTAATTCGACACAGTTATCATTCCAAACAGTTATCATTCCAGCAATTTTTTTCCTAGCCTAATCAGTTAACGAAAAACAATTCTTAAATTGATACCTATATACCTATCATTTCCGAATACGAGTACCTAATGATTGTGTCAAAAAATCAAACTATAAATAGTTTTATCAAAAAAATTAAAATAATATTTTTATATTATAATAATTCCTGTTGATAATACATCTATTATCAACAAGAATGTATATATATTTGATAATAATATTTACGTTTTTGTCAGCTCTGAGGAGGAAGCGGAATTTAGACTATCGGTGAACAATTCTCGGATAAATGATTCATCATACTCGATAGTCCTATCATTATGTGATCTAAAGGGTGTGTCATCAACGTCGTTCACTGAATTTCACGGTTTTGTGAAATTCTTTAGATGTTATCGTAATCTGCGATCTGACGTCGACGTAACTTTTAGGATAAAGTCAGTTGGTTTTTTTTGTGTTGAATGAGAGTTCTTTTGTAATAGGAGGATACTAATGTGATCATAAACATGACATTTTACATAGGTATGTAGAGTAGGTACTTTAGGGCAGTCTACTTCACGGTCTGACATGTTCTATCCGGCACGACGAATGTGTATTTATTTTGGAATGATACAACAAAAACTGTTTTTGACGTATATCAGTGATTTTACACGATTCGTGATCGAGTAAATACGGTCATAGAAGTAAAACAAGGATTTCTTAAGACTGCAGTGGCCACCACAGTCATGTCGTCCGCAATTTACAGTCGAATGACGTCATGAAACGTTACAACGTGTCGTTTTTTTTTTTTTCCTAATTTTCATGACGACCGTCACTGCGGCTGTTATGTGGCGGACACGACCGTCGAGGGAACCCAAGCTTAAGGCCACTAAACAAACGAATAACGAAATGGCAATTTATTATTATGTCTTCCGAAAAAAATAACTATTTATCCACGTATGAAAATACTGTTAACACGTTGACAACAGCTAAAGCACGGTCACTGTCAGACTGTATACAAAAGAAAGAGAAGTGCAATGACACAACGCTTGTAATTTATTGCAAAATATGAAGCAATTATCTATTTACTCAAAAATGAATTGAGTAATCGAAAATAAAAAACAACCAAGGTCTGCATTCAAATATGACGCTCTTGTTGTTAATTACATACCAACCGTACGTTGATATTTAATACAGATATTTTGGACTGAAACTCAAAGTAAAGGGTTAGTTTACCGTTAATTTGTATCGAGATTTTTTTACTAATTGGTAACAACCAAGTTCTGAGAAACATGTTCAAGAATAACATATATTTTTTCCGCTACCACAAACTATATACATTTAGCAATTTTTTTGTTTAAGACAAGCCTACTTTTATCATTTGCCTCTTGTCAGCGCCTTAACAATTCGAAGGTATGTTTCTACTTACAAAATATACCGCGAGATGTGCTCCCCTTTTTTATTACCTAATATGATATTTAAACCGCTTTTGTATTAATAAAAGCAATTACCGTTAAGTATCTTAGAAGTAGCGGAGACAGCGAAAAAAAACAACGAGCAACGGAGAACTTTCCGAAGATAGAAAGAACAAACTCCAAATAAAAAGTCGGAAACTCAGCAAAATAAATACGGAATAACAAACAGGTGTTTACCGAAGACGTTGCGAGCACCCGATCCTTCTTTTATTAGCTGCCTTGAGCCCATTTAAGACCGTGTGGTACTTAAGTGTATCGCATTTGAATGCGTGGGCGTCGTAAACTGCCAACGAAATGTGTTTAAATTGAAAATTTTCTTCGGAACAATAGAGCATGAACGTTACGCACAAATCTATACGAATATAATGAAGTAATTTATAAACGGTACCGTCTGCAACTTAATTAATCATTACACCGCATCGTATTATCGTTTGGCAACGTTGCATGAATTGTAGAAGGCGATCTGGGTTGGGGTGTTCCCTAACTTTATGGTGTTCGGCCTTGTTTATGGAAAAAAGAACAAAGTTTCCGACTCCCTGCATATTAATATGTCTGCTGGAGTATTAAACTGTTCAGCATTATTATATCTCGTTGTATTCCAGAGGGGTTTGGAGAAAAGTCTAAGAATAAAAGGTTGCTGAATAAGGTTTTTTTTATGTGATCAGAAAATGTGTATGCTTTCCTTTCTAATCCGTTCGTGACTCGATCACACAATAGTAAAGAACGTCACGTATCGATAGCAGTAAAAGAGCTTTAGCCGTTTACTTGGAAACACGAATTAGTTAAGTAAACTGTCTCGGTTCTCGTTTCTGCACACGTACGCAGTTCCAGTTTAAAGTGTGTGTGTTTATAGGTTTTATTCTCATTTCGATATTGATTATTGTTTGCCGGGTTTTGTTATCACTTGCGAATAAAAGCAGAATGTAAAGTAGGTATCCAGAGTCGTACCTATTTTAAGGCTCCGTACCTCAAAATGAAAAAAACGGAACCCTTATAGGATCACTCGTGTCTCGTGTCATGCCTGTCTGTCTGTCCGTTTGTCACATCCGATTTTCTCCGAATCTACTGCACCGATGAAGTTGAAATTGTGTATTTCTGTGTCCCAAACATGGACGTGTAACGTAAACAAATGAATTTTGAATATGGGGTTCACTTTTGGGGAAAAATTAGAAGAAGAAAAAAAGTTTTGCATATTGTACCATGTGACATATCAAAAAGGTCTTGTTATTTTTATTTTATTTATTTATGTACACACAAAAGTACAGGGTGTTAAAGTAACTGCGTGACATAGCTTAGGGGTAGGTTCAGTATTGATAAATAAACCCAGGAAAAAAAATCAAAAAAATAAACATAAAAAAAAAATGTAGGTACAAATAAATATAAATAAGTTTCTTCTTACTTTAACGGGCTTAGGACAATCAAATAAAATAATTTGAATTCTAAACGATTGCTATTTTAAGTTAGTGGGTACTAAATTAGGTTGATCTTGCAATATTTTTTTTGTTTCCGTATTTTTTTTTTTTTCCTGGGTTCCTTTATCGATACTGAACCTACCCTTAAGCTATGGCACGCAGTTACTTTAACACCCTGTATAAACATAGAAGAAGAAAATAACAGAAAAATCCGTACAAAGGTGATGCTTATTTCTAAAGAAATCTCTTCCAGCATACCTGCGATAGGAAAGTTGATAAAGAGATGTAGACAACGTGTAAGAGTAGAAGAGAAAATAGAATACATAAAATCAAAAACAATACACTAATTAAATTACAACAAATAATATGAGTATTTACTAATATACATAGTTGAATACATAGGTACATACTTCTAAAATAAAATAAATATCACTGGATTATTAATAATTATAATTCAATTAAAATACTAAATACATACGCAACTATGACGAAGTGGAAAGATAGTCTTCTTTCACTCTTCTTTTAAATACTGCAACAGTTAGGCAGTCCCTAATATCAGATGGAAGTGAATTCCATAACCGCACCGCGTGCACAGTGAAGACGTAGGAGTAGAAGTCGGTGGAGTGGGGAGGAGATTTAAGAAGGTTACTAAGATGCGACCTGCAAGGCGCAGCAGGACGGGCGTAGGTAAAACGTTCCCGCAGATAGAATGGCGTTTTAGGATTGTGAAGGAGGTTAAATAGCAGACACAAAATCCGAGAGTTCCTGAGAAGTCGAATAGGGAGCCACTTGAGTATCTTGCGAAAGTTAGAAACGTGGTCATACTTTTTAAGGTTGAAAAAAAACGAATACAGATGTTTTGCAAACACTTGTTTATTTAAAAGCTCCTCGGTGGCATCCAAATAACAGGCATCAGCGTAATCAATAATGGGCTGAATGAGAGTTTGAGCAAGGGAGATTTTGGTGTTCAAGGGCAAGAAGCTCTGGAGACATTTCAACGAATGGAACGTGTAGTGGACTTTGCGACTGACTTGAGCAACATGGGCAGTCCACGATAAGTAGGAATCCATGGTCACCCGCAGGTTTTAACCGTATTTGCGTATTCAATCTGAACTCTATTCAGAGTGGAGACAGCGACGCAACAGCCTATTCCGCACATTGCCGTTTGTTATGAGGATTTCGAATATACATTTTCTTATACTTTTAATAGCATTAGTTTTAAAGTTGTTAAAGAAAATAGATGAAAATTGACCATGCCATCTCCGAAACTGCCGACACTAAAATTTTAAAAAAAATACAGTTATTAGTTTTATACTTACAGATTACAAGAAAACCTATAAGAAGTTTATGGTCTTAAAATAACGTGGTAAATCACTCAATATTGTGCGTACAAACTTACATTTGCAGTTGGAATGTATGGGGGAACATGTTTTTCAACTACAATCTTAAGTTTGTTCTTGGGATAAATTCATCCCAACTTCGGAACCCTTCATTGTGCGTGGTCCGACACGCACTTGACCGGTTTTATCTGAAAGTATTAAGCTTATCTCTTATCACGAGAGGCACTATGTTCGATACTTTTCCAAGAAACCGGAATAACTAAGTAATGAAAACTGTGGTAAGATGAAGGGCGGTGGTTTTACTAACTTTGAAATTGCTTTTAATTCCAGGGAAATAGGTATAATATATAATAGTAAGTCTCCAGACTTTTTAATTTAAGTGTAAAAATTTTCCTGGAAGTGTTCACAAGATCCTTCAAAAGGAAAATAATTGGTAAATTCCAGCATGTGTCTACTCGTAAATGTTTTCTCTCCCGTCAGAAATTCTTTGGCGTCTTAGAAATATTTGTTCTAAGACGGTCCTCAAAGCTGCTCTAAAATGTAATATCTTTTATCCAAGGAAATAACAGGTTTTATTGTATGGGAACAAAGTAGGTATGTCTGGTTGGTTAACCATAAGCCTTTCACAATTCATCCACATATTAGAAAAAAAAAATCAGAGGCACATTTTTGTGAGCTGTTGTGTAATATATATTTATTAATTTGCTACTGTCTGTGTAGTGCCGGACGTTAAGAATAGCACTTCCCTATTTCTACTCATGGGTGTCGTAAAAGGCGACTAAGGGACTTACTAGAGAATGGGCAGCAGCGTTCTCTATGAATTTTAACACCATACTGCGATCGCCAACCCGCCTGCCAAGCGTGGCGATTATGGCAAACCTCCCCCTTTTGGGGGAGACTTAAGTCCAGCAGTGGACGTCGTTCGGCTGCAATGATGATGATGATGAATTTGCTTTAAAATACGGCATTTGCAGGAAAGATTTATCTTTATTAATCGGTATTACCTAACCACGTAGCAAGATTTTGAAATGCAATCTCATCGTTGCACGGACATAATTTTGGGACAAAGCGATACTATACCTTTCTATTCAACCTATGGTCACCCCGGATAACTTTAGTTGTATATTTAATTAACTTTATGTTTCGTGGCACATAAAAGCTCGGCGATCCGCATTGAAAGGCTTACCGCAGGTTGAGTATCCCTGTTTTAGACGGCCTTCTGAATTATATAAAGTAATATCACGCTTTTGTACAGGGGTGGTGAACAGTTAGGTTTATAATCGTGCTGTGGTTTGTACTGGATGTTGTGAGAAGAATGTTTACGTTAATTATTAAAGATAAACATATTTGGCGATGTAAGATTACTATTATAACAGTTGACGACCGGAACTTTATTACGGGTTATTTTTATGACATTTATTTTAAATTCTGTGATTACGTTAACTCACACTGATATTGTTATTTTTTGGAAACCGTATATATTTTTTTATTTATATTATTATTTTTGTAAATATGTGAGCACCATGTATCTATTACCTATATAATTAATTTATCTGTCATTGTTTCATTCTTAACTCTTTTTATTGCCTATTGTGGTATAGTAATTTTATTCTAGGTGCATTGTCTTCACATATAATTATATAATTAATGTACCTACCTATACAAAATATTGTACAAGATTTTAAAAGAGTAACGGTGGAGTTGCTTGCCCATTCTTCTCCATACGAAACTACCTTTTGGAAGGGGCGACTAGAATCAATTCTATTTTTTTGTAAATATCAACGTTCAAAAGTGCCTTAAATGGGCCTATTTGAAATAAACAATTTAACTTTGACTTTGACTGAACTTTACTTTATAATGGTAATATAGCTTCTGCCTGAACTTTCGTCTGCGCAGAAGAAACTTATCTTATGGCATTCTGCAATAGTGTTGCTTTCAATCAGTGAAATATTTTTTGTAATCTAATCAATACTTCCAGAGATTAGTACCTCTAACAAGGGACCGCAGTCCGTTTGGTGCCGGACGTAAAGAATAGCACCATCCAATTTCTTCCCGTGGGTGACGTAATAGGCGACTAAGGGACTTACTAGAGAATGGGCAGCAGCGCTCTCTATGCATCCAGGGACCGTACAACCCCGGTTAAGAGTTAAGCCTTTCGAAGGGGTAACCCATTCAATGGGTTACCTTTATCATGATGTAACCCATTGAAAGGGTTCTATACTAGAAACCCATTGAAAGGGTTACATGATAACCCATTGAATGGGTTTTATACTTGAAACCCAGTGAAAGGGTTACATGATAACCCATTCAATGGGTTCTATACCTACTAACATGAAAAAATCATAATATTATGTTATTTTGATATCCGCCCAGCACGCGTAGCATGACCAATTCTATCTCTATTCTACCCACCCTTTCAATGGATAGGGTTTTTCTAAGCAGTTAATCAAAAATCCATACGGTGGGGGTAATTTTGAATGGCTTAAATTGAGCCGTTTAAAAGGGTTACCCACACCGTATGGGTTTTTATCGAAAACCCTTTCAACGGGTTACCAAAATTTAATTTAAGTAGTTCATAAGGGTTACCCATATCGTATGGTTTTTTCTTTAACCGCTTAGAAAAACCGAATTCAATGGGTAACCAAAATGGTCCCTGATTTTAACACATACTGCGATCGCCAACCCACCTGCCAAGCGTGGCGATTATGGCAAATCCCCCCCCTTTTTTTGGGGAGGCCTATATCCAGCAGTGGACGTATTTCGGCTGAAATTATGATGGAATGATGAACAAGGGACCGTTCAACCCCGGTTAAGAGATAAGCCGTTTATGAGGTTACCTTTATTATGATGTAACTCCTTGAATGGGTTTTTGCTTGAAACCCAGTAAAAACCCATATCGTATGGGTTTTTGATTAACCGCTAAGAAAAACCCTATCAAAAACCCTTTCTTATGAGTTCAGCATTAAAAAAAATTGTATTTTTTCTTTAAATTAATGTTGTTTTTTTTTTACTTTTATATGTTGGCATGGTGCTTGCACGAGCGATTGTCGCAACCCAGTGCTGGGCACGCCACAATTGCGGCGGTAAGTCCCCTCTTTGAGGAGTGGCTAGAGAGGCGCCACGGCGTCCTCACCTTCCACCTGACGCAGGTCCTCACCGGACACGGTTGTTTCGGGAGGTTCCTGTTCAGGATAAAGCGGGAGGAATCGCCCGGGTGTCACCACTGTGTGGATCGCCCGGAGGACACGGTGGAGCATACGGTGGAGGTCTGCCCTGCTTGGGCGGAGCACCGCCGTGTCCTCACGGAGGCGATCGGCGGCGACGATCTCTCGCGTCCGGCCCTGGTTCAGGCCATGGTTCGGAGCGAGAGTGCATGGGAGGCCATCACCTCCTTCTGCGAAACAGTAATGCTCGCGAAGGAGGAGGCGGAGCGCATGAGGGTGAGGCAGGGTGCCCGCCCTTCCGCCCTAAGTCGCCGCAGGAGACGCCCTGGGCGTCGGGAATCGCAGGCCGATTCCCGGCCACCGTAGGCGCGGGCTTGCGGACGGTGAGCGATGAGTAGCTCACCGTCCGATAAGGACCAGGCCCGGGTCGACGGCGCGTTGTGTTCCACGCGCGCCTCAAAGAGACGTCAGCACCAATTGACGGGGTCCGAAAGGGCCAATGCCTGCCAGGGTTACGAGCCTGTCCGAAAGGGATATCGTGGCTCTGGCACACAGGCATCTGAAGAAACACGGTGGGTTTTAGTCAGTAAAAGTCTGACACTCCCTCTCGCTCCGCCCAGAGCGGGAGAATTTATTTGATGATTTCCCACCAAAAAAAAAAAAAAAAAAAATGGTGCTTGCACGAGAGTAACAGGGGCATTAAATTACTCTATTTTTTTGCCTAGGACGCACCGTTTTAAATATATTTGAATTTATATTTTTTTTTATTAGTTATAAAAACAAAGCAAAAGGAGTATGTAAGGAGCGTAGCAAGTGGCGTTCCATAGGTTTGCCTACCCTCATGGGAAGAGGGCGTGAGTTTATGTATGCATGTATTAGTTAAAAAACAAACATCTGTGATCATTATTGTATGTAATATAGAGTTCATTTTAGCTTGGCTACTTACCGAGCGGCTTGTAAACAGGGGTTTACAAGCCGTTCGGGAAGATTAACTTCTTAAAAAATCCCAATCGAAACCCGGGTAACCAAATTTGAATGGCTTATAAATTAAGCCGTTCAAAAAGGTTACCCATATCGTATGGGTTTTTGTTTAACTGCTTAGAAAAACCCTATCGAAAACCCTTTCAATGGGTAGCCAAAATGGTCCCTGCTTCTAACAAACAAAAAATGTCAACTCTTTATAATATTAGTTAAAACATTAGGTAATAATGAAAAATTCCACTTCAGCTCGATTGCGAAGAACTCAGTACTTCTTATTTCTTATCGTGATAGACAAAATACAATATTTTCAACACTTTTTTCATTTTAGAAAATCTAAGTACAAGCATATACCTAGGTGCCTACATTTCGCGGGCAGAAAATTTGTAAACCTTTGCAGTAGGTGATATCAGCGATTGTACGTCATTCAATCAGTTTTCGGGCTAGTTGCAAAATCCGGGTATGAATTCACTGACTATTGAGTTTTTGATAGTTGGTCAATTTTTTCCTGTCTTTTCTACCAGAGGTAGTACAGTCAGCATCAAAAGTTGATGACTACATTTAGATTTTCAAAATCAATAATATAAATAATAATATAATACCAGTATTCGAGTATCGGAACATGACGCGAGCCAGTTGAATTCAACTACTGCGGTTTATCTGTGAATTTAGAAATTAAATATTCTGGCTCTATGGTTAATGTTCTATGGTAAAGTGTCTAGCTGTCTATGATGCTTTGTGGAATATTGTGTGTAATGGCGGACGCTCATCTCATTGTTGTACTATGTATAGTTTTGCAAGTTGTTCTATATTAAAGTTAATCCAAAATATCTGTGTTCTCATTCCAAGACCGAATAACATAATCTACATATCCGTAAAACTTTTACCAGTTATGCAAGCGTGCATTTAATAATCATATCAATGAAGCGAGAAGGCAACATACTCGCCCGATACTGTAATCAGAAGTTTTAAATAGGGATATTATGGACTGACCTTGCATAGCTATAAGCATAATGGCACACTGGGACACAGGCCTCCTCTCCGTGAGAGGGAGTGGGCTTTTATGTACCACGCGGGCCCAGTGCGGGTTGTTAGATGTCACATGTCAAACGTTGCCCCATACTAGGAATTTCTCCTGTATTGTGGGTGCGTTTTCAAACATTTAATAGTACATTAGTGGAAAGGCCGTGAAATAGGCAATTGCAGGTCGAGTATGAGTTTGAAGGCCGAGCCGTAGGCGAGGAATTCACTAATACGAGACAGGCAATTGCAATTTCAGCCAAGGCATATATAGTGCTTTTCTCAAAAGAATGCAGGGAAAGTAAATTATTTATAAATTCCAGATTCAATGACGAACAACGATAATTTTTCACGCGCCAATTATTTTAAATATACAGCTTCCTATTTGCAAGCCAGTTCGATATTTTAATAAAACCTTTGATAAGTTACCTCCTTGGTTACCATGTTTCGGAGTAAAAGAGTATTTAATAACCCTTAGAATAATCCTTGTCCTTTAGAATAATAACTTCCTTGTTCTTAGCCTTGTTCTTAGTAATAACCCCAGCACGTTGCATACAACATTGCTGGAGCGTTGTAATGTTCCAAATTCAAAAAACGCTCCTGCAATGAATTTGATTTTCTTTGACCGTAAATTCGGTACTTCGCGTGTTCTTTTGTCGAAAATAATAACAATATTTCCATGCATGTTTAAGAAAACTCACATACACAAACAGCCAGCAGTAGAATTTTTGATTCTAGAACATGCCAGTTTCCTCACGATGTTTCCTTCACCGTTTTGAGAGCAGTGATGATAAAATAATTTACACGAAGTAAAGCGCTTGTCTGGGTTCGAATTTATAACCTACACCTCGTAAGTCACGGCCGTTACCACTGGGCCACCACTGCTCACTGACTGCTGAGCTTGCATCCTCTGCACATTACTAGTCCCCTAGTCAGTTAACGGTAGATAGCAAGGGGGATCGGCTCTCTAATCCCAATGGTCACGTTAGCAAGAAAACTTGCAGGATCTCGAATTGTCAACCCTTGACATCGCCACTCGTCAGGCTTCTACGCAGAAGAAAGGTTTTTAAAAGATATGTGCCGTGACGGTCAAGGAAATTAATTGTTAAACAAATAAATTGACACTGGCTGAAAAATGAGGTGATAAGGCAACGGTGCAGTTTAAAACAAGATGTAGTGACAAAGATTGAAAAGAGTATGCTTAGATGGTTTGGTCATGTGGAGAGGATGAGTGACTAACAAAAGGTATTTATAAAGCAGAGGTGATGATGATTTCTCCTGGTAAGAACCAGGAGAACTGAAAATGATGGTGACTTCACCATATGCATTGTGAGGAGAATAAATTGCTTAGCAACCATAAACTGTCTAATTGAATCGCAACCGTGAAATACTTATTATTAAGTAGTTCCGGTTGTCATTTGTGGTCTTCGTTATCAGTTCCACTTCACCAAATGGAGCTTTCCGAGTGCAAATTCATGAGTTACTATAAAAAATACCGAAATCGCTGTAGGTGTGCCTATATAATTTGAGGATTTCCCTCCATTTCCATGGAATACCCTCATCAGATTCTGACTTGGTGACAGTGGGACCACCTTGGAAGCATACCCTTTCAAACAAAAAAAGAATTTCAAAATCGGTCCACAATTGACGGCGCAATCGGTGAACATAATTATTATTAAGTAGATCCGGTGTCATTTGTTGTCTTCATCATCAGTTCCACTTCACCAAATGGTGCTTTCCAAGTGCAAATGCATGAGTTACTATAAAAAATACAGAAATCGCTATCTATCTGCCTATAAAATTTCAGGATTTCTCTCGATTTCCATGGGATCCCCTCATCAGATTCTGACTTGGTGACAATGGGACCACCTCGGACGCATACCCTTTCAAACAAAAAAGCAATTTCAAAATCGGTCCACAATTGACGGAGCAATCCTAGGACAAACATAAAAAAAACATACAACCGAACATATAACCTCCTCCTTTTTGGAAGTCGGTTAAAAATACATACATATGTATTAAATGTAACGCAAAATAATGATGCTAACTCCCAAACTAGGCCTGCGCCTGTATTTTGGAGGCCAGCTATTGAGCCATGTTACTCGTATAAATAATTACAAAAATACATCACCGGAGAGCCAATATTGGTGATAGAACGTAAATAAAGATTCTATATATACTTTAACAAAAATTCATATTACGCACTTCACTTTGCAACTATTTATCAACTTCTGAAACACTTCTAAGTGGACATCAATGCCTCACGTCAACGGAAAAGGTTACTGAATAAGATTTTTATCTAAACGACCCAAAAATGTCTCGAAAATATGGCACAGACGTTAAGAAGGGTGGAGTGGGCACATCTCAGCTCGTAAAGGGTGTAACCTCTCTAAAACTTTCAAAGGATGGTTTTAACGTTAATGTCCATCTGCGGCATATTTCAAAAGCCGCGACCGCGCGGTGAACTATAGTCATTCATTCGCTGCCGTACACACGACTGCTGGAGCAGTCGCGACCGCTTCAAGCCGTCAACTGCATGACGAAATTCCATCGTGCCGTCGACCGCTCGCAAGCGGTCGCGAGGCATACACCGACTGCTCGAGCCGTTGACTGCGCTAGAGCAGCCGACAGCTCTCCGACCTTGGTTGGATACTTCTTCTCATAATTGTGTCTTCACGTTTAATTTGAGACTTTATATTATTCAATTCATCCAAACGAAGACATTGACATTCTAAAATTGTTGAAAAGTTTTCCTTCATCACTTCTAAGTTCCATAAAAAAATGATGGAATTGTCCATGTTGTTCTCTTAATTCCAAAATTGGATGAACCCAAAATTTTCTCTTTTGACATCGCCGCCGTCGTCTCCGCTTTAGCACAAGCACCAAAAGCAGTACTTCCTCGTCAGAATCCATGACTCGACTGTGGTAGAAAATCAACTGCTCCAGCGGTTGGTAGCGACAGCTCGAGCAGTCAATAACCGACCGCTCGAGCAGTCGACGCCGACCGCTCGAGCGGTCCGTGTACGTCGCTCAGCCGCTAACTGCTCGAGCAGTCCGTGTACGGCCGCCCTTAATTTTTGTCAAATAGAGTTTCAGTTTTCTCGGAAACTCTAAATATTTTGTTGGGAATCAAACACTATAAAATATTTTACTATTGGGAAATTGTAATCCCTCTTGGTTTTTATGTAAAAAATATTTTGGTGTAAATACCTTTGTGAAAAAGTGTCAAAGAAAACTGAGGCAAACTCACACGGTAAAAAATTCACCACCAAAGTCCTGGTGTCTGTACACAAAATAAACTCAATAGTATGTATGGGCACTATACGTTGAGTTTTTTGATAAAGGTATATTCGGGCAAAAATGACACTTTCACGAAATGACATTTTTGACATGTTTCATACCTATATTTTTATTGAAACTGACGCCCTGACAAAATAAACGTGTCTCGGGTATCTACGTAGAGATTCCAAAATTTTGAAACTTGACGTTAAGTTGAATATACCAAGCCAAGAATAGAATAGAATAGAATTTATTTATTTCTGAGTTTAAGATACATTAAGATCTTAATATTAATATAATAGACAGAGAGAGAGAAAAGAAAGAAAGATAGGAGAAGAACAGAGAAAGAACAAGGAAGGGGAAGAGAGATGTTTGTTAGGCAACATTTCGTTTTTTTTTATTTTAAATTGATCATAGCCTTTTATTTTTTTGGGTGTGAAATTATCAAATAACTTCTCCCGCTCCGCCCAGAGCGGGAGAAGTTATTTGATAATTGGATGGGATGGCAGACTTTTGCTGACTAAAACCCACCCGTATTCCTTCAGTTGCCTGTGTGCCAGGGCCACGATATCCCTTTCGGACAAACTCGCAACCCTGGCAGGCATTGGCCCTAACGGACCCCGTCCGTTGGTGCTGACAACTCTTTGAGGCGCGCGTGGAATACAACGCTCCGTCGACCCGGGCCTGGTCCTTATCGGACGGCGAGCTACCCATCGCTCACCGTCCGCAGGCCCGTGCCTACGCCTACTATAGCCTACGTTTTACTTATGACTTATGATGGGAGTTATATAAGTGCCAAAGACTAAGGCCCGTATTACAGAAAGTCACTCACTCAAGCATTACTTAACACTAGATTCAAGACCTTTGATAGGTTAAAACTAGTTTTAAGTAATTCTTGAGTATTGAGTGACGTTCTGTAATACGGGCCTAAGATCGGTTGAGGCATTTTGATTGAATCTTTGGCATAGATGCTATGCGGACAACGTAAAATTTACGTTTTTAGTAACATACCAGGGCCTCAAGTCTGTTATTTTTATAAATTTAGTCATTCCAACACGATCCCATTGTCATTTTGCTAAAAGTTCGTAATCTGCTAAATTCATAATGGTCGATCATTGGTCGGTCAATTTTCTCGTAATAGAATTGTGTTAATTATAATGGCATTGTCGTATTGCCATTATTATAAAACCCATTAGTAGAAATGTCATTCATTTGTCATTATGTACGAGATTAACAATAAATGCAATTGGAAAGTCATACTGACGCCATTATAATAGTAGATTACCAAACTTGTCAAAATCAACAATTATGAAATCAATAATCGACCATTCTGACACTATTGTAATAGCACACTTGAGGCCCAGGTTTCTTCACTATCGCCTTGGAAATTTAAGGCAAAACTAACGAAGTAACCTAATATGATCATCATATACCATGGTACATATTTTTCACACAAAGTCAACATTACGTAACTGCCGAAGTTACACAAAGTTTGTTGTTTAACTAAAGCCGAGACTACACGCCGCAGTATTCAAAAAGGTATGTTTACCGACCACGTCAAAGAGAAAGTTCGCATGTAATTTGTATAGGAGTGCACACTGACGGACATCGTCTGCCCTGACCACGCTCCGCTATTACCAAATTGTTATGCAGCTGCCGACAGAAGGTATTCATTACTGTCTTGTAGTGTTCAGTTTGTTGGCACGTCACGTCAACGGCTTTAGTTTAACATGAAATCACATGATGCCTGTATTCCCCAAAAGGGAATACAGAGATGTACACTATGTGCAGCCGACCGTACTGTGACCTTATTTATGTATTATTCATCCTCCCACTGAAACGCCATACAACAATTACACCAACGAACGGAGCAAAAAAATATTTCATGTGCTGTGCTCTAGCCATATTGGGCGCGGTGGACATTGCACGGGGCGGCGATGGACCACGCACGCCCTCGCAGCGTCAAGACAATTCTGCATAGCTCCTTAACTCCATGCATATTGCGCACATTCATTGCGATTTTTTTGAGACTGAAAATAAATACAATAAAAAGTTGGCTTGAGTTGGCCTAGCGTAGTATGGAGTTTTAATAGAATAAGAGGCCAGCTTATATTGTTCCCATTATGGGTGGCCTCCTGTCCACACACATATCCTCAGCTATGTCGGTATAAGTCCCATATACTAGAAGGCCTAGCCTATAAATTAGTAGGCACAAATGTAGACTTCAGATTGCTCTAAATAAATGGACATTATTATATTTGTATTTTTTTTTCACACCACAATAAACATACAGACATTATTAACACTTAAAGGTACATGAAATGGTTTAAATTTACTGTGGGAGACTGATGCCTAAGCTAGGCTTTAAGGGCCTGTGTTTCAGGTCACCAGTTCTCCACCCTCTAGCAGTTAGAACATTTTAAAAAATATATGAAAAATAAAAATAAAGAAAGAGTGATTTAACAATTTTGAATTAAGTCTGTATCTCAACACAAAAAGTTTGAGAAATAAAAAATAAAAAATAACTATAGTATGATTTGGTGATGTGTTAGTATTGTTAGTAAACATTTGTAGTGAGAGCGTGAGTAAGTGATGAGTTTCGTGTGTGTATGTCTGAGAGTGCGTATTTGGGGGTGCGGTATTAATTGCGGGTAATATCAATTAAAGACACACGACAAATACGTCACAAAAACAGACTGTGAACTCACAGTCAAGTAATGTTGAATTCTCCTACACAACACACACGTTGTGGTATAAAAAAATCCTGTTCGTTCAGAGAAAAACAACGTAAAAGTTGAGTCTAGTGTCGCATCGCACGGAAGGCTTTTTGGCTAAAATTATGATGTTAGCGAAGTATGCCCGCTTGCGTATCCTGCAACCGTTATGGCACTTTAAAACAATTTTTGCATACAAGTTTTTGTAATTTTTTGCCAAATTAGCATAAGTTCTGTTAGCAACACTGGGAATAAAATTATACTTAAGTTGACTATTTATTTTACAAACGAAACATTGTTTGTATCTCTGTTTTAGAAGAATTAAATTATATTTTTGAATAATTAGGCTTACTTGCGGCTTTGTTAAAGTGGTGTAGACCCGTACGATATTCGTTTAGGTACTTTATTGATTTGTAACATCCTTACAGCTTTCCTTTAACTTTCTGTGGATGTGAAGCGACAGCATGAGCATGGAATAAGCAAGTACATTTTAATAGCATGGAATTAGTGTACTAATAGAATTAGTAAGTACTATATAGACTGTAAGTAGAAGGGGTCGAATATTGACCAGTGGGCGACCTCTAGTAGTGAATAATTATTCGAATACATTTTTCAGTATTTAGCTTTATTAAATTTTGAGGTTAATTTCTGTCGCTGCTTAGTAGCTTATTATCAAGATGAGATGTCAGATGTTACACATCTTATGCGACTAATCGTAAGGCTCGTTTTTTTTAGGCATTTTTGAGCTCTCACTATACTTGATTTGAAATAAGTTTAGACATTTAAATAAACCTTTTTTACAGTCCTTTCAATCGATTTTGACATCTATTGCGTTAGTAGCATGACAAATGGCAGCTGTAATAAACAGTTGGTATTGTAACCACGTTTTTGCTTTTAACGCCATCCATAAGCCTACGGAATAGAAGTCAAAATCGGTTGAACTGACCGTAAAAAAGTTTATTTAAATATCTAATCTTATTTCAAACGGAGTATAAGTGCATTGGTAACTTGGAAAATAAATCCTTGGTTTTTAATATAATGCTGAAGTGTGTGTTACGGGGAGGCAATAAGATACAAGCGTACGCTACGAGTGGTTTATTGCTACTGTCTCTTAATACATGAATAAATGTGCTTAGCTTTCACTTAGGTTCTACTACACTACAATGCGTTACAATAAATATGCAGTAAGTGTAGTATAGTATAGGTAATATATTATTTACTTTGATAATTTTTTTTTTTTTACAGATTTTTGGCGTTAGTTTAAAACAGCTAATTAAATTATCTATTTTGGAAATTAATACAAATAGTATCTAATAACCACTGAAGGAAATACCACTTCTCATTCAGAGAAGCAACGAGCATTGATCAATACACGTCTTGTTCACGATATATTGGAGATTCCGATTTCAGATTCCACAAGTTAAATCCTCGTGTTATTTGCCTGTATACTTGTCAAAAAATAATAGGCCCGTTTTGATGTTTAACTTTAATCGATTTATCGTGAGTATCGATACTTCGTTCGTAAGTCGTATGGTTACTTCACTAGTTACGTCGCGATGGTCAATCGCGACGTACTCGAGACTCGCGATACATGACTCGGTACTCCATACTCACGATAAATCGATTTAAGTTAAACGTCAAAACGGGCCTATCATTTTTAGACAACTTTAAATAATCATAATTAAGCTCCTGGTCCTTATAAGAATCCCCTAATCCCTTAACCACCACACTAAATAAAGGCTTCTGCAAACCGGCTCGACACGCGACGCGACACAAGGGCCCGCCTGTCGGGCGACGAGCGGTGCCTTTGTGTCGCGTCACGAGTCGCGCCGGTCTGCAGAAGCCTTAAAGCTAGAAACAAGAAATCATAATTTATTCTGACTTTCACTATTATATAACTCAAAAACGAGAAGAATAAATAAAATCCTACTTACGAAATATAATTTTGGTCCAATTTTCCTATAAGTTTTCGATGCTTCATTATCCATTTATTGTATCAGATTCCCTTATTCCACAATAAAATAATCTCGGTAACGAAAATATCTTGGTTTTTTTTACGACCAAAACGATTTTTCAATAGAAATCGTTCAATAAAACCTTTTTATGTATAGTTGTATAGATCAAGACATTGTTACCTCAACAGTGGCATTCAGACAATTCTATTTCCAATGTATCTCGATGGCCGATATGTTTGACCCTGGGGACTCGGACGCTAGTACTGATCCTGATCAAATTACATATTTTATGAATCCACTGAGAATTTTATTGGAACGCCTAACAAGACATTGGCTCGCTTACAGTACTTCTTTGTGAGGAATCAAATGACTCATCTATAAACACGTTGGTTTTTGTTACGAGGACCTTAACAAATTCGGGTTTGTTACTTTGGCATTTTTTGTTTGGAATAGAATGTTAGTAAAGAACAAGCTAAGGAAACGTGACTGTTTACAAGATATAATGCGAAAATGTTGACCTACATTACTTATTAGAAAAAAAAAAAACAATATCTAATAATTTATCCTATCATACTATGAAGCCTTATAGTATTCATAGTATTTTCTCATCGAATAGGTAGATACCTAAAACAATAAAGTATCAGGGAACAGCTGTTAAATTTTTAGATACCGGTTTACCTACGACCGTCAATACGTAGTACTTAAGTACTGAAATACCACAGGTTTCCTAGGGAACTATCTGATCTTGTAGCATCTTTATCCTAATAATAAGTAGAGGTCTCCAGTAATTTACTTTAGCTTCGACTTTAATCAATGAATAAGGTCAACATTCCTATCCAAATTAATTCTCAAAGTAATGCCGAAATAAATTGTCTAAAGAACGTTTGTGGTCTTTGTTCAAAATGTGTGGAATATTAACTACAGTCCGGCCGTTGAGAGAATGCGTTCTTGACACCTCTCAGTTTCAAACTATCGAATATATTCTTGCGAATTTGATCCTTATTTCAACTAGAAATTGTACAACTAACTGGTGTCAGGGGCGCATTCTCCCGACGTGACAGCTGGACTGTAGTGTCTAAAAATCGAGCAAATCTGTAGACAAGTACTCGATTTAGACGATCAATAAGATCTCTATCTGCCTTTGACAAATTTGCTCGATCTTATCGATCGTTACTGTCTCCTGTAAACAATCGATGCAAGGCTAAAATTTCTCGATTTTTGTTGATTTAATGAACGAAAACAACGATCCACAGATAATGTGAACCAAATATTTACTGGTTTTTGTTGGATCACACGTGTCAATCGTCGAAAATTAAGTAAGTCTGTAGGCACCTCAAGAGCGTTTACGACGTACGGCATTTCATACAAACTTTCAAGCCCTTGTTTTTCGAAATGACTGAACCGATTTTAATGAAACTTCATACGCATAAGCAAGATAAAAAGGTCTAAAAAGTTAAATATGAACATTTTCGAAAATAGTGTTACAGCCAAATTAGACCAATTTTAAATTTTCCATAGAAACCGAGATTTCCAGTTATCTGTTTTTAAATAAGACATTTCGAAAATATTCTTGACTAACTTTTGAGACCTTTGTATCCTGCTTAGGCGTATGAAGTTTCATTAAATCGGTTCAGTCATTTAAAAAAACAAGGGCTTGAAAGTTTGTATAAAATGCCGTACGTCGTAAACGCTCTTAACACACACAACATCATAGTGTAAAGAGTTTTTCAGAAGCCAACGTTAATGAAGTTGCGGCTTTTTGTAAACAAAATGAGTTGCTCGAAACAAAAGCAAAAGGGAAACCCTCAAAAACCGCAACAGAAGATATCGAGAACTGCAACTAACACCAACACCACTTACAAAGACATTGAGAAAAAGCAGGGGAATGAAACCGCGAGCCAGCAGGGGAAGCCACACCGAGTAAAATAACCTGGGGAATAAAATTGAGCTTAACTTTTAGAATTTCTTCTTCATAATGCCAGTTTTTGCAACAACAACTTTGTTCTTTTTTTCATTAGCTTGTTTTGATTTATTTTTTTAATGTTTCCTAAACAATAATAATGTACTAACGTAATGATACATTTTGCTATGAACATGTTTCTTCCTACTTATGTTTTTTTAATTCAGCATCGTTGTGTTTAGATAATTTTTTATAATAGTAAACTTTTTATTGAAACTGAATTTATTTACACTATGACGATTTGGTCTATTGACCAGCTTTTGATGCATGAGTTCCGTTAAAGTTCCGAAAAAGCCTAAACTTGATAAAATCTCAACTGTAATTGAGTAATTAATTTATTTGTGTATGTCTGCCGCGATTTCACTAGCATCCATGGGGAGGTACTTAATGAACCCTCGTGAAAAGTATATTTTTATCCAAGACTTGGTGTATCTGTCTGATATTCAAAGTATTAAGAGCGATAAAGTAAACAATCAAAATTAGTAAGGAATATTTAAATAAAAACCGGCCAAGTGCGTGTCGGACCACGCACAATGAAGGGTTCCGTAGTTGGGATGAATTTATCCCAAGAACAAACTTAACATTGTAGTTGAAAAACATGATCCCCATACATTCCAACTGAAAATGAAAGTTTGTACGCACAATATTGAGTGATTTACCATGTTATTTTAAGATCACTGTAATCTATAAGTAAAGAACTATTTTCTGTACTTTTATCAAAATTTTAGGCTCAGTAGTTTCGGAGATAAGGGGAATGGTCATTTTTCATCTATTTTTAACCGACTTCCATAAAGAAGGAGGTTCTCAATTCGGCTGCATGTTTTTTTTTGTATGTTTGTTACGCGATTACTCCGTCAATTATGAACCGATTTTGAAAATTCTTTTTTTCTTTGAAAGGGTATACTCCCGATGTGGTCCCATTGCCACCAAATCAGAATCTGATGAGGGGATCTCATGGAAATCGAGGGAAACCCTCAAATTTTATATGCAAACCTATAGCGATTTGGGTATTTTTTATAGTAACTCGTGCATTTGCTCTCCGAAAGCACCATTTGGTGAAGTGGAACTGATGATTGAGACCACAGATGGCCACCGGAACAATATAATAATGAGTACCTATTTAACGGGTTGCGATTAAGCAATTTATGCTCGTCACTATGCATATGATGAGTGGCAGTTCTCCTGGTTCTTAACAGGAGAACTCCTCCACAATCAACGTCATCGGGAAAAGCAATATTTTGTAAAAGGTGACAAGCAGTTAACATTAGGCTATTGTAACTTAGATAAATTCAAAACTGACCCACTAAAAAAGTGAAAAATAAAAAACTTTTTACAAAAAAATAATAACCGACTACCAAATATAACACTACAAAGTGAAAAATAACTTTAATTTCGGAAGTCGGTGGCAAAAAACTCAAATACAGATCCAAAGACACCGAATTCCGAAATTAAAGTTATTTTTCACTTTGTAGTGTTATTTTTGGTAGTCGGTTATTTTTTTTATTGTAAAAAGTTTTTTCTTGAATAATTTCAAAAGTACGTATAATTAAATTATAAAAAAATATATATAAAATCCTTAAAACAAGCCCTTTCACTTGATATGTCACACGGTACGTTCATTCATTTGATAAGTCACGGTAAGTTCATATGTGTACCAAATTTCAACTTAATCGTTTTAGAAGATTCGGAGCAAATCAGCTGTGACAGGCGGACAGACAGACAAACAGACACACGAGTGATCCTATAAGGGTTCTTTTTTTCCTTTTGAGGTACGGAACCCTAAAAATGGAATGTAGGTGTACTATTATAGGTACACTTCTGCCTAACCCTTCATTACCCATTTATTCAAAAGGTCCCAATTTTACACAGTTATCGTAATAATGAACTAAAGTAACTTCCCAATGTTTTTTGGTGTTGGTTATGAACTTTGGCTACTGCCAACTGACGCAATTTCAACTGAAACTTGGTGTTATTAAGCGGAGCGGTGTAGCGGAAGGGGCATTCACAGGCTTTGAGCGAAACATGCTTACACAAATTCATCAAAACTTTAAGTCAATCGGTTACAACTTACAAGAAATTGCTGTTTACTTATGTGTTCCAGGAACCTGTATTTAAACATTTGGATGGCCTTTTGAAATATTCGTGAGCTATTGGTATCCCAACAACATTAATTTGTCCAGCATAGTGCTGTCTGTCACACCTGGACATCTCAAGAACTACTAATGCTATCAACTTGAAATTTAGAATAGTTTTAGACGTTTGGCCAACTATTTTGCAAACAAGAAATAAATTGAAAAAAATATATCTTTTTTGCAAAAAGGACTGAAAGGGGGTCTTAAAAATTTGAAGTGGGGGCTACTAGGGCATGTGGGGTATGAAAGAGCGCTGTTTACACATTCTCAAACATTTTTTTTTTAGGCAGCGAAGTTTCCGACTTTTGATGAAAAATGTAAAAAAAAATACCGTTCCCCCGCACTTATCTCCGAAGTTTGCATAGATAAAAATCTGAAATTATTCTATGTGATAGGAGTTTATATAAAGATTACAGGAAATATAAAACGGTGTCTCTAAATAGCACAGAAATTATCAACATCATATATACGTAGGTACGGAACCCTCGGTGCGCGAGTCCGACTCGCTCTTGACCGGTTTCTTCTTGTCATGTTCTTTCAATGACAGCAAAAATCTAAAAAAAGCAGAGGTGTATTGTAAAAAGCCGAAGAATACTTTCTCAACTTTATTCAACTCCGACGTTTTCTAGGAAAAAACAACGACGCACGATAAAATTGACATTAGACGTTATAACTCCAACGCACCAAGCAGCCCAGCAGGGGGAACATTATAGGCTGATTATGTTCATGCATATGCTTTTAATATTAAGTTCTTAGAACACGTTATGGTCTGATTATGCTTTAATTAAATCTTAATACCTAGGTGAGCAATGTTCATTCATCATTGTATCACTTGTATGTCCCCATTGTATCTCTGGTTATAATATGAACGTCTGACGTGAACAGCCGCCTACACGTCATGACCTAGTTAGCAATGCTGTTACAAAAATGTTTCAGTCGTTTTTCAGTAGTCTTTTTTTTTTTTTCCTTCTGGCTTCGCACGGTTTGTGCATTTAGCCAATTTCACGTTTTAGTTCTTGTATAGTATTGATGAAATGAATTATAAATGCATGATGATGATATCCCCGCCCACCCCCTTGAGTTTCAGTAAAGATGTGGCACTTTACTGAGACCTCACGCGGACTTCTTGAGAGAACTTGAAGGGAAGTTGCACTGTTTTGTTTCATTTGCCTACACTAATGCACGTTCACAAACACTTAATGGTTAATAATCCACCATTATTACACATTAATATTCGGCTAAACACAAATTTTGGTAAATTAAACAAACTGCTGAACATGACGCTTCACTTTCCCGCCAAGAAGTCCCTATCAGTAGTTTTCGACAAAATAAATTCTGTGAATTTTTTTGATAATAAGAAGTCTTCTTTATTCTGCGACATCAAAATCATTATAAACAATAGATCACGCAACTAACTATTTACACTAGGTACTAGATAGGAAATTTCTCGCCGACTGATCGACGCTTCACGTGAGCAGAGGGCTGGCTCGATCTTTGGCCAAAGAATTAGCATTGCCATTCAACGTGGCAATACGTTTTCAGGGCACATTTCCGGATGACAGCGAAGCGGTTTCATCAATAAAACTGAACGCGATCAGCACATTTAAACTGAGTTCAAGATCTGTCAGTGTCAATATTCCATAACAATAATGACACTGACAGCTCTTGATCTTGGTTTAGATGTGCTGATCGCGTTCAGAGTAATTGGTGAAATGAGTGTCCTTTTGTTTTTATTCGAGATGAGCATCGATATCTAAACATGATAAAACAAAAAATTAATTAATGTGAAGTATTTTTTGTGGGGTCATTGACCGTAGTTATTGTAGTCACTTGATATATCAGTTTAATAATCCTGTTTTTTTGTGTGTTAACTTCAAAGACGTGATGGGCATCGATATCTAAACTTGATAAAACATAAGAAAACAGTTTTTCTAAACTCATACTTCAAGTAACAACACTAACAGCGGTCGTTGACATAAAAATAAAACATTAAAATCTTCTTATTTTGAGTTTGATCGTGTTTAGATATCGATATCCATCGCATCTGCGAATTACGAGTATAAGTAAACAATTTAAAATAACCCTGTATAAAATAAACCCTGAATGAAACGTAAATATACTCCATTTGAAATAAGATTAGAAATTTAAATAAACTTTTTTACAGTCCGTTCAACCGATTTTGACTTATATTCCGTAGACATAAGGATAGCATTAAAGCAAAAACGTGGTTACAATACCAACTGTTTATTACAGCTGCCATTTGTCATGCCACCAACGCAATAGAAGTCAAAATCGGTTGAACGGACTGTAAAAAAGGTTTATTTAAATGTCTAATCTTATTTCAAATGGAGTATAAGACTTATACTCCATTTGAAATAAGATTAGACATTTAAAAAAGGTTTATTTAAATGTCTAATCTTATTTCAAATTGAGTATAAAACTTATACTCCATTTGAAATAAGATTAGATAAGGTTAGTAAGCAAAAATAATAATCAAATCATTTTAATTAGTGTTTAGCTTCATCTACGAATATAATGTAGGCATGACGTGGCGTAAAAGCCTCTTTGGCTAAATCGGGCCCAAATAAAATAGAAATACCAAACCGCCTTATATTATTTTACATTAATACTGAATTAAGCAGAAAATGTTGTCCTTCATAATCATTATAATTAGAGTTAAAACCTTTTGTGTCTGTCTCCGAGTTGATTTAGGACCGTTTCGTTTCAAGACTTTGCTTTCAGGAGGCTCGAATTAGCGATTAACTCGTAGGTACTCTCTTATTTTGGAGGCTTTACAAATTCTTATCAGGCAATTTAGGATGCGGCAGACGCTGCTAAATAAAGAGTTTGTAAGTAGAGGCGCGTTTTACATTATGCTAAGTTCAGTATCTGTGCTTACGCCAGTTTTTGCTGTTCAGGACGGAGGTACAAACCAAATCAGATACGAGTAAATTACTTAAGGAACTTCCTGAAATTCTGAACAGTAAAAGCTATACATTCTATTTATACAATTAGCTTTTAAGTTCATTTCAGCCGAAAGACGTCAACTGCTGGTCATAGGCGTTCCCCAAAAGAGGGGTTGCCATAATCGCCACGCTTGGCAGGCGGGTTGGCGATCGCAGTATGGTGTTAAAATGCTTAAAGAACGCTGCTGCCCATTCTCTGGTTAGTCCCTTAGTCGCCTTTTACGACACCCACGGGAAGAAATAGGATGGTGCTATTCTTTACGTCCGGCACCACACGCACCAACTATAAATAAAAAAATGAAATAAAATACCCTTCACTAAAATAGAATGTAAAGGGTTCAGAGATCTTCAACCTTTAATGAGTCAATTTGTTAAGCGTGTTGTTCTCGCTTGATGACAAACAAAAGTAGCTCGATAGCTGTGTTTTGACTACGTTTTAATTAACATTATCTTTTAATGAAGTACCTGAGGGTTCTCGTAATGTTTACCAACAATGCCCGAGAATAGTTAGTAAGACTCAATATCAAATGTCGAAGTTTTAGCCCACTGACGTCGGTTTTGAGATTCTTATTGTTCTATTGAAAAGAACTTGGGAATTTTCTATAGAAACTAAACATACATCCCGCTTATTAATAAACGGATGAAGTTACCAACCTATTTATAGAAGTATGTTTGGCATAACTTTACGCATGTATTATTAAAGGCTTCCGCAGACAGGCGCGACGCGACGGTGCGACGGTGGACTGCGAAAGTCGAGTATTGAAGATAAAAAACGTATATCCAATCTAGTATCCAGTAATATGCTTCACTTAAAATCACCTCAAGTACCTACATAACATTCATTATATCAACTACTTAGAAGCCCACTATTACGAATGACCAGAAATGTTCAAGACCTCTGCCATTATTTAGACAAAACATATCCATCTATGTAGCGGGTACATACACGTTTCCAATTTAGTAGAAACACAATAAATTATGATGCGGGTGCGGTTCGGGACAAAATTATGGGCAAAAAGGGTAAACAAACTAATCACAAGGCCTCAGCAACGATGTTTTAATTATGTGAATTTCTGAACACATATGTATATACTTGCTGTAGCCCGCGAAATTCAAATTTTCTTGGGAACCCTATTACTAAGGCTCCGCAGTCTGTCTGTCTGTCTGTCGGTCTGTCACCAGGCTGTATCTCATGAACCGTGAGAGTTAGACAGTTGAAAGTTTCACACAGGATGTATTTCTGTTGCCGCTATAACAACAAATTATACTAAAAAACAGAATAAAATAAATATTTAAGTGGGCTCCCATACAACAAACGTTTTGCCATTTTATAGATAATGGTACGGAACCCTTCGTGCGCGAGTCCGACTCGCACTTGGCCGGTTTTTTTTAAATTTGCAGGTCAGTGTTAGGTTGTATGTTGATTAAAATATGATTCGCGATCGTAATAAATATGGCTTTACATAATTATACTCATTAGAATCAGTAATACAAATTCTTAAGTTAGAATTGATTGGCCTCAAATGGCATGAATTCATGAAATATTCATTCAATAGGGTAATATGAACTTAGAGAGTTGTGTTGATAATTTTTAAGAATCTAATTTTATAAAAAAATTGTTGATACGACAACATACAACTTGATACTGACCTGTAAATTGCAAAAAACTGCCACTTTCGCCTTAAGACGCTGACAACAGCTTAAGCGCGATCACCGTCAGACTGCATACAAAAGAAAAAGTAGCGCGATGACACAACGATTGTATGTAGTTTATTGCAAAATATGTAGGAATTATCTATTTACTCAAAAATTTATTGAGTAATCTATATATATAAAATTCAAAGTCCTGACTGACTGACTGACTGATATGACATGAAATTTGGAGGGTGTGTTCTTTGTAAAGAGTAGGTATCCACTAAGAAAGGGTTTTTCGAAATTCCACCCCCAAGCGGGTGAAATATGCAGCGGAAATTTATATGAAAGTCCGTCAGTTTTAAAGTTAGGATCTTCAAATTTGGTGTATAGGCTGACAATTGAAAATTAATTAATAGGTATTTCAGCGTTTTTGATAATTCCACCCCCGAAGGGTTAAATAGGGGGATTAAGTTGTGTATCAAAGTCCTTAATTTTCGAAGTAAAAAACACTAAATATATTATCTAGGGTTATGGTTAGAAGCTAATGCAACGGTGTTGTTAGAATTTTAACCCTTAAGGGGTGAAAAAGGGTATACAATTTTCTTTTTAATGAAAGTTCTTTTTAAGTTAAAATCACTAATATTTCGGCTTATGGTTGGCAGGCATCCGCTTAGAATTTTCAAAATTCAACCTTTAAGGGGTTAAAAAGGGGAATAACCGTTATTCCTTGAGTTGATAAACCTGAAACTTGGCACGAATACTAATCTAAGTAAATTATAAAGAGTGACATTTTTTGTTTTTTTGGATGTCAAAGTTTGTATGGAAGCGTTTGAACGCGCGGTTCGAATAACTCGAAACTCAGTATTTATACTGTAAACCAAAAATAAAGAATAAAATTTATCAGAGTTTTTCGAAAATTGACCCCTAACAGGGTGAAAAGGGGTAGTCAATTTTACAAGCGAGGATTCTACTGTGTGGCTTGATTAACTCCAAATTATGACGTGGGCATCAGCTAAGAAGGGGTTTTTTGGAATTCGACCTGTAAGGGGCAGAAAAGGGGGAATTTGTTTGTATGAAAAATCTTATTCCATGAGTTAACAAACCTGAAACTTGGCACGAATACTGTAGGATATTCCGGTGCAGGGTAAAATGTTATCGTTGAAATAAATAGAAGCCTGATTGATTTTTATACACGAATTTAATTATCAAAAGTCTAGTAGCACAAATAGTTATTTACGACGGTTCTAAATCACTCACAAATAGTCATTACACGATATATCAATCGGAGAAATACACAACAGTTCAATTCAAAAAAAGAGTTATTAGGAAAACACATATAATCAATCTTACTCACTATTAACACTGATATAAATACTTAAGATGCTTTTACTATAAGCTAGGAGCACTAAGTTCGGACTGACTATGGTTCACTACTTTCTTTCTCTTGAGGACTAGTTGCTTTCAGGCGAGTTGGATGAAGACTGACTAGTCGGACCAATAGTGGCCTCCTTTATAGGTTTGGTCGTATGCGCAGGTAGCGTGGGGGTTTGGGTAACTATTTATTGTTTAGACCAAACAGAGCTCTCAAAAGTGGTCATTCCCACGGTCCTAGCATGATGCAACCCATACATAACATTGTGTAATTGTGGTGCAATCTTTAATATGATGCAATGTGCCAGGTTATTGCGTCAGTTCAGTAATTATGTTGCAATTTATAATGTGGCGCAATCTGCCATGTTATTGCGTAGTAAGTACATGCTATTGTTTACTTTAACTTGCTCAGATTCTTATCTTTAAGACGCTAAGTGCCTGGGAAACAATGCAAATTCGGTTGCCTTGCTGATCATGTTGGGCTACTTTAAATTACTAAAAACAGCCAGGTTACTGAGCTAACAAAATATTTGATGAACCTACTTAGGATTCTTAGGTATGCTAAATAATACCTATCTATATGCTACTAAGGTACCTTTGCTTGCTTTCTAGAGAGAGATTGCTGTGTTTCTCAAACAAAAGTACCTTTGTTTACATTTCTAAAGATAGAATGCTGTGCTTCTTAACAATCCCACCCCCAGTAGGAGGGTTCAACCGACTACACTTCCGTCTGTAGGAAGCACAACAATCTTTACAACGGGCCGACCCAGGACCCCATGATTGGTTCTTACGTCTACCACTCTGACTACAGAGTCCGACCCGGGATACACATTTTTAATGACCCCTTTGGTCCACTGGTTACGTGCTTTACTTTGGTCTGTTATCACTACCACATCACCCACTTTTACGTTTGGCACGTTATTTGTCCATTTATCGCGTCGTTGGAGCGTCGGGAGATACTCGCGCAGCCATCGCCTCCAAAAGAGGTCGGCCAGCGCGTTCACCTTTTTCCACATGCGGCGGGAGTCGACGTCGGCGGCGTGTCCGCGCGTACACGGAGCATCTCCTGCGGCAGTGCCCAGCAGGAGATGGTTGGGGGTCAGCACCACTGGGTTCTCGATGTCGCTGGTCACGTACGTGAGAGGCCGGCTGTTGACTATAAGCTCGGCCTCAGCGAGGAGGGTGTAGAGGACCTCCTCGCGAGGGGCGCGCTCTCGCAGCGTCGCCTTGAGTGCGTTTTTGATGGAGCGCACCAGTCGCTCCCAGCACCCCCCCATGTGTGGGGATGCCGGAGGGTTGAAATGCCACGCTATTCCGCGGCCTATGGCTTCGCTCTGCACCTTGTCGTGGTCCATGTCGCGCAGAGCCACGCGTAGTTCGGCGTGTGCCCCGACAAAATTGGTGCCACAGTCGGAGTACATGTCTGCGGGACGCCCGCGGCGCGCAATGAGGCGCCGCAAGGCTAAAATGGCTGAGTCAGCGCTCAGCGATGACGCCAGCTCCAGGTGGACGGCGCGGGTGGTGAGGCATGTGAACAACACGCCCCACCTCTTCTCCCTGCGCCGACCTATCGCGACTTCCATGGGGCCAAAGTAGTCGACCCCACAGTGCACGAAGGCTCTGCTTGTGACCTCCAGCCTTGCGGCTGGGAGGTCACCCATTTTAGGTGTCACCGGTTTGGCCTTCTCCAGGCGGCACCGTTGACAGCTCGCGGTGACGGCATTGACTGTCGACCGCAGGTTGGTCACCCAATATATCTCACGGACCCTGTTAACTATAGATTCTTGGTTAGCGTGAAGAGCCGCGACATGGTACCCATATACCAGCCGGCGCGTGAGCGCATGTTTCCCATCTAAGATGATGGGATGGCGCTCCCCGAAGCTCAGCTCGCTGCAGGCGCCCAGCCTGCCGCGTACCCTCACCAGACCGTCTTCGTAAAGCATAGGGTCTAGTGGCCGCAGCTTGCTGTCGTTAGGCAGCGGGCGAGCCGCCCGCAGTGCTGCGATGTCTGCCTCGTAGCTCTCTGCTTGCGCCAGACGCAACAGGCGCATCTCTGCGTCGTGCAGATCGTCTGTAGTCACGGTGGGCGACTGACGCCGCCTACGGCAGCCTTCTGAAAATATAAGTAGTCGCGCCACGACATACAAGGCGCGTGTCCAGGTGGGTAGCCGCTCGTAACGTAGCAGCGGCTCAGCCTGTGCTGCCACAGCGTGTACTCGCTGCACTCTCTCCAGCTGCGACTCTGCCACCGTGTCGAGGTCGGTGCTCGCTGGCCACTGGTCCTGTGGGAAACGAAGAAACGAGGGGCCCGACAGCCACTCGTTGCCATTATTGGGCCAGTCCATTCGGGTGGCTTTGTCAGCAGGCTTCATCGCCGATGGAACCCAGTGCCAGTCGCTCCTCCTTGACCTTTTGTCTATTTCAGCTAGCCGATGTGACACGAACCTCTGAAATTCTAACGCGTCTGAATTTATCCATTTTAAGACGGTTTTGCTATCTGTCCACAGATATTTGCTACTAATAACTATGCCTAGCTCTTTTTCCACTGTGTCAGCTAATCTGCAGGCTAACACAGCCGCTTGCAATTCTAGTCGCGAGATGGAAACTAACTTTTGCGGCGCTACTCTGGCCTTTCCGATTACAATAGCTAAGTCCCTGACCCCTTCCGAATTTATCCCTGCTAGGTACACTACCGCCGCATAGGCTGACTCACTCGCGTCACCGAACACGTGGAGTTCCAGTCCCTCCGGCTTTAGGCCGTACCACCGAGGTATGGACACGTCAGTGAGGTACTGTAACTTGTGCAGCCATTCGAACCAAATCTTAGCCTCGGCTTCCTGCAAACTATCATCCCATTGGATTCCCGTGTGCCATACCCTTTTCATGAGTATACGTGACTGTATGATGCACGGGTACAGGAAACCTAGCGGGTCAAAAATGGACATAATAAACCGAAGAAATTCTCGCTTTGTCGGTATAACTTGCCCTTCTACTATGGCCTTAGGTAGCCGTTTAAATGATAGGTCGAACGCCAATTGGTCTGTGCTCGGCGACCAGATCATTCCTAAGGTTCGTTCCGTTGCACCTTCACCTTTATCTAGCGAAACCCGGTCAGGCATTTCTACGTGTAGCCTGTCGCGCAACTCTTGAGAGTTGGTGACCCACCCCCGTATAACAAACCCGCCTTTGGCGTGGATGCGAGTCACTTCCTCAATTAAGCGTCCCGCTTGCGTGACAGACCACGCACTATCGAGATAGTCGTCCATGTAATGCCTTTCGTGTATGGCCGCTACTGCTTCGGGAAATGCTTCTTTATGTTGAGCCGCGTTTTTATTTAAAATATAAATGGCTGATGTCGGTGATGACACGGCACCGAATATCATCGAGTTCATGACGTACACGTCAGGCTCATTATTACCGGTACTGTCCCATAGAAACAATTGCGCGCCCCGATCCTGTTCTCTAATTTTCACTCGGAGAAACATATCGGCTATGTCCCCGGTGAACGCGATAGGCCCAATTCTAAATTTAAATAACACGCCTAAGAGAGAGTTCAAAAGGTCAGGCCCGGACAGCAGATTGTCGTTTAAAGCAGTACCGTTGTAACCGGCCGCGGCGTCGAACACTAACCTTAGCTTTTCCGGTTTGTTTGGATTCTTTACCCCGAAGTGAGGTAGGTACCACACCGGATCGGCTTCGACCCCGCCTTCTACTTTACTCGCGTACCCTTCTGCTACTAGCCTATCTATTTGAGCCGTATAGGCCTTAGCGTACACTGGGTCTTTGACCAGACGACGCTCTATTCCCGCTAACCGTTGGCGCGCGTACCTATAGTTGTCAGGCAGCTGCGGGTCATCTCGTCGCCACAGCAGCCCTACTTCCCAAGCGCCGCTCTCTGTTTGGTGGCTAGTGGAATCTAGAATACTGTTAGCCCTTTCAGTGTCTTTGTGTGTTCGAGGCACTTCTGAGATACCAATAGCCTCTAGCTCAAGTTGCTGCTTGACTAGTTTATGTAGGTCTGTAGTTGACTCTACCATGCAATTTATTGATTCTTCCCTAGTATCATGAATTCTCCCTACGGGGCCGTGCACCACCCACCCTAAACTGGTCAAAGAGGCAACCGGCTTACCTGACTTTCCTCGGCGGATGTCCTGGCTGACAAGCAACTCCCAGTTGTCCTGTCCCAGCAACAGCAGTGGCCTGGCTTCCCTCATCTCCTCGCAACCTAAGTGGTGAATGTGGGCGTGGTCGGTCATCGTTGCGGCGGGCACCGTCTGCGCGGGTAGATCCAATTTCTTCAGGGTGCGACACTTCACATTATGTGTTTGCCCACTTGGTCCGCGCACTGATATACTGATCACCCGTGAGGCTTCATCTATAATTTTCTGCCCGCACGCACTTCGTAGCACTAGTGGAATCTGTTTTCCTTTGGCGTTTCCCGCCAACGAGTCGTCTATCAGAGACACGGTGGCCCCGTCATCCAATAAGGCATAACACTGGCTATTCACACCGTTCACGGTTACACACACTGGTATTATCTTTAATAGCGCTTTCCCGGTGTAGTCACTGACGTTAGTGACGCTCTCTGTCTTCTTATCGGCATGCAATAAAATGTGGTGCGCGTAATTACATGAGGCGCACTTGCTTGCGCGACAGAAATTCTTATTATGTTTCTTTATTATGCATTTGAAACATAATTTATTCTGCTTGACGTGTTGCCATCGCTCGTCGACACTTAACCCAGTGAACTTCTTGCACTTTGGTAGTTTGTGTTCTTCTCTACATAAAGTGCATTTTTCCTCTATCGCTTTTGCCTGTTGTTCACTATCGGAATGCACGTGCAAACGTTGTACATTTCTCGTTTGCTTGAATGGCTGTGCATTGCCTCTGTTCTTAATAGCGCTCGTCGATGAGTCTATTTCCATTTGCACATAATATGACGTGGCTCGGGCTAGATGACTTAGGAACTCTGCAAGTATTTCTAAACTAGGTGAAACTCGCACATCTATGCCCCGAGTAGTTGCCATGCCCATTGCATAATCACCATACTGAGCGCGTTGTATAGGCGTAAGCTTATTGAGTAGTTCGCTTACCAGCTGTGGGTTATTTAGGTATCCATTTGCACATACACTTCTCAGGAGCGATACGCAATTACGCACTGTCGTTGAGAACTTTCTGAGTTCGCGGCCGCTCTCCGTAACTTTAGGTAAAGCACGTATCTTTCTGAAAGCACATTCTAGCACTAGGTTAGGGTGCCCGAACTCCTCATCCAGTGTCTTCATAATGTCTGCTGGGTTTGTTGACGTGCGCAATAGATCCTCTACTGCTAACTTGGCATCTCCCTGGAGCGACGTTTTCAAACGCGCCAGGTTCTCATGCGGCTTAAACTGGTACATGGCTGTCGTATCGTGATACATATTTTTATACGACAGCCAATCCGCTGGGTCACCGCTGAAGAATGGTAACTCGTACGATTGTCTCGGTACCGGTCGCGGCCGTGCCAAGTTAGTGATAGCGTCCGCTAGCTGGTCAATTTTGGTCCCGTGACCTATTTCTTTCTGGTTCCTCGGTGGGCGTGTTTTCCCACTCGGGCATTTCTCTGCCTGGCGTCTCACTATACGGCACTTCTCTAGAGGGCACTTCTCTATACGGCACCTCTCTAGACGGCACTCGCGGGGCACTAGCCGTCGCTACGGGCGTATCGTTCGTCAGATACGTCGGTTCGCGAAACTGTACGGTCGCGGGCGCACACTGATAGCGGAGCGCAGGTATATTGCCGGGCGGAGGTACTGACACTAACACATCGCGAGAAGGCGCGGGCGCGGTCATTTGGCGCGGCGGCGAATCGCGACGCACAGCGTGTATTTCACTGGTCACAACGGGCGTCGTGTCTGTAACCCATTCATCGACACGACGTGATGTCCCTTCCTGGTCGGAACATGAGTCTTCATCTGCAGCAACGTCTATCTCAGCGAGATCAACTTCAAGCTTCTTCTTGACTAGGTTTTCCTTTAGGCGCACTAACTCTCGTTCTGCCTCGTATTCTACCCTCCGACGAAGATAATCGGCACTTCTCTGGCCGCTCTTCGAGGAGACGTGGCTTATCCCGGACCTTGCCCTGTATGCTCTATCTGATCTCACTGGCGTGCCGTATCCTATGGTCGATAATACGACCGGGGCCAGCCAGCGGGATCACAGGTGCAGGGACCGACGAGGTTGTAGGTCGATCAATTTATAAATTAAGTCCAAGACACTCTCTCAGAGAGAAATTTAAGGAGATTAATGTAATGACTGTGCCTTCTCAGTATATTTTTGAAAATCTATTATATGCCCATAAAAATATAAAATTATTTAAAAAATACAGTGATATCCATAATATAAATACTAGGAACAAACACAAATTTGTTGTACCTACAACAAGGCTCAAGAAAATAGGTGGCTCGTTTCGATGTCAATGTATACGCTTTTATAATAAACTTCCAAGCCACGTTCAAGATCTAAGCCTTAATAAATTCAAATCATTCATTAAACGTAAGTTGTGCCAGAAAGCCTTTTATACTGTTAAAGATTATATTGAGGACAAAAAGGCTTGGGATTGAGCTGCTCCAATTTTTGTACATATTGAGGTAGTTTATTTTTATTGTTTTTTTTTTTTTGTTTTTGCTAACTTTATTATTTTATAAACAGTGACATTTAATTATTATTTTATACACAATGACAGGAATATTTACTTGTAAAGTAGTATATTATTTTAATTATTGTGAATGTGAAGACTATGTGGGTTATTGCATATTATTTTTTTTCCCTTTCTTTTATTCTCAGTTAGTGTTAATCATGGTCTGGCAGTTTGAGTCATATAAGTGGCCTACCCAAATGTCCTTTCTTTGGTATTGATCGTCGCATCGTTGAGCTCCTTAAATTCTGAGTAGAGCTGCACGATTACTGACAAATGCGTGCACTGACTGGTCAGGTCCACTCAACCTGTGTGGTTCTTTCCTCAAAAGACCATTTCAGACACCAATCTACATGGTCTTCACATGATCTGACCAAGATTATGTCTGGACTTTAAAAGAGACTATGACCTCTGAGTTTGTTTCGGCCTTTCTTCTCAGAGTAGTCAGATAGGAAACGCCGACCTCATCTAGTTTTTAAAATATGATTGACGTGTAAAAGTGTTTGTACAAACCTACTTACAGAAATAAAATCATTTATCATTTAGGCGCAATCGAAGGTGAGCCTGGTGCCATTTCAGACGGCACCCCAGAGTCGGCTTCCAATTGCTGACGCTGTTTCATCTCTGCCTCTAGCTTTCGTAGCTTACTTCTAGTCGTAATAGTGCTTCCGTCACTCATGTTTGCTATTTATCTTGCAAATCTAGGCTCTATATTCCGGTGCAGGGTAAAATGTTATCGTTGAAATAAATAGAAGCCTGATTGATTTTTATACACGAATTTAATTATCAAAAGTCTAGTAGCACAAATAGTTATTTACGACAGTTCTAAATCACTCACAAATAGTCATTACACGATATATCAATCGGAGAAATACACAACAGTTCAATTCAAAAAAAGAGTTATTAGGAAAACACATATAATCAATCTTACCCACTATTAACACTGATATAAATACTTAAGATGCTTTTACTATAAGCTAGGAGCACTAAGTTCGGACTGACTATGGTTCACTACTTTCTTTCTCTTGAGGACTAGTTGCTTTCAGGCGAGTTGGATGAAGACTGACTAGTCGGACCAATAGTGGCCTCCTTTATAGGTTTGGTCGTATGCGCAGGTAGCGTGGGGGTTTGGGTAACTATTTATTGTTTAGACCAAACAGAGCTCTCAAAAATGGTCATTCCCACGGTCCTAGCATGATGCAACCCATAATGTAAAAAATGAAAATCCAATAACACTTTTCCCCCCCCACATTGTGTAATTGTGGTGCAATCTTTAATATGATGCAATGTGCCAGGTTATTGCGTCAGTTCAGTAATTATGTTGCAATTTATAATGTGGCTCAATCTGCCATGTTATTGCGTAGTAAGTACATGCTATTGTTTACTTTAACTTGCTCAGATTCTAATCTTTAAGACGCTAAGTGCCTGGGAAACAATGCAAATTCGGTTAATTGACCCTTGCTGATCATGTTGGGCTACTTTAAATTACTAAAAACAGCCAGGTTACTGAGCTAACAACATATTTGATGAACCTACTTAGGATTCTTAGGTATGCTAATTATAATACCTATCTATATGCTACTAAGGTACCTTTGCTTGCTTTCTAGAGAGAAATTGCTGTGTTTCTCAAACAAAAGTACCTTTGTTTACATTTCTAAAGATAGAATGCTGTGCTTCTTAACAAATACTAACCTATGTAAAATATAAAGTTTGTCATTTTTTGTATTTTTAAACTACCCCTAAAGGGGGATTGGGGGATATCAAAGTTTTTAAGGAAATTTTAAAAGCGCGCTCCAATGGGAGCGCGCGTTTAAATTATTCCATAAAAACTTTAAGAGTAAGAGGTGTACCTTTAGTATACCCACATTTCGCCAGTTTTGTTTTAGTCCCATGTAATAGGGGCGAGTCTATTGCCATCACCCGGGTATAAATCCAGACTTCGGGCTGCTACTGAGAAATTCCTAATGGAAAATCCAATAACACTTTTCCCGACCTGGGAATTAAATCCACCCCTCATGCTCAGCAGTCGCACTTGTGACCACTAGACTAACGATGCAGTCATTACTTAAATAACAATGTTTGTCATAATTTTTGCGTTTTTCAAAACTACCCCTCAAAAGGATTTTAGGGAGTCAGGGATTTTTTGGGTTTTTGGGGATTTCAGTTTGTATTTAAGAATCTTAACGCGCGGTTCGATTAACTCGAACCTCAGTGCTCATGGAGCTCATGAGTTTTCGAGAATCGGAAAAAGGGGTAATTAAGTTTTTGGGAGAATTTTACTGCGTACCTTGAATAACTCAATTGTACATCAATTATTATTTAAGAACAAAAACGTAGAAAAAATAAACAATACAAAATTTCTTTCAAATAGACAAGTTTATTGAACAAGTATGTACAAAACGAAGTTGGTATTTATACGCTATCTATATCCTCCGTAAAGTTGTAAATCAAACTGCACTCCTATCTGCTTACCACGTTTACGTTGCAGTTGGTTCCAACTAAGTTTTGGTATAATGTTTTGGGGGAATGCTGCTGATTTTTAAGTGCCGCAGCATCATGCTGAGATACGGGCCTTTTGGCCTCGTACAGGACTTTGTTTTTATTTTATTTTTATTTACTTTGTTTTATTTTTGGTTTTGTTCTTTTTTTGTTTCTATGAGTGTGTTTTATTTAATTTGTGATCTGTGCGAGTCCAATAAATGTTTTTTCTTTCTTTCCTTTGATAGAGAAGCTGTTTTTTTTCTACATCCACACGGGCGAAGCCGCGGGCGAAAGCTAGTCGAACATAAAAAACAATCAAGTTCTGCATTCAAAATAAGATGTTTTTGTTACTAATGAAATACCAACCGTACGTTAATATTTAATACAGATTGGAGGTTTGGTTTTGGAGTAAAAGGCTAGTTTACCGTTTGTATCGAGTTTTTTTTTCTAAACGTGTTTTGGTAACCACCAAGTTCTGAGAAATATGTTCAAGAATAATTTTTGCCAATTTTTTTGTTTAAGACAAGCCTACTTAGATCATTTGCCTCTTGTCAGCGCCTTAAGTGTCTACTCAAATTATGTATGACCACTTGACCGCTGTTTTCCTCTAAAGCTTTGGTTTCAAAAGAAAGCGTTCACCGCTTTTTTATGAAACGGTCACACAATAACAGCTGTTCAAATACAGAGCATTTTTTTATACCTACCTTAATATCAAATACTGGTGAAAATTACAGATTAAATACTACTGAATTGCTCTTCTATGAAACCGTAGCTTAAACAATAACAACTTACAGCGGACATGAAATTTAACTGCCAAATGGATCAGAACCGGTATTACTAGACCCGTATTTGTAACTAGATTTGAGTCGAGATTGGCATGAAATCTGACAGATTTGAATCCAGAATCACGCTTGAACAGACGCTTTAGAAGACGTTTATTGTAGATTATAATTTTATTTATATTTCGTTTCTTTTTGTATTATCTAACTTTATTCAGAATTAAAATAATAATAAAAAAACAACTTATACCATTTTTTTTAATTAAGCTAGACTCATCGTTTATTTAGTCATAAGAATAATTATTATTATACCGAATTAATTTGTAATATAACAAAATTGTATCCTAACTTAACTAAAACTATTAACAAATTAAAATATGGCGTCGAAAAATTCCTCCACATCGCTGTCGACTGGTAATTCCACTAGTAACCCAAGACACTAGTGGAATTGCCACTTTGTATGGCAATGCTTAATTATTTCATTCATTAAAATAACAAAATATTTTTACCTATTCCAGATAGGCTTAACTGATGTCGATCTTCGAATGAATCAAATTTCGTATAAATAAGTAGACCTTTTTTTTTTAAGTGATGTTCTTCTCAGCGAGAACATTGTTATTTGATATTTTACTATTTTTGTCTTGGATAGCCTACAGAAATAAATTATAAGTTTCAAAGAATCCCGAAACATTGCTTATCAAAAACTTATCACAATAGAAACGGTTTCATTTATGAACCTAATACAGATTTACTTCGTTACTTCACATAACATCAAAAAAGTAGCTACAAACGTTTTTCTAATCAAAATAATTGAGTAGAACAAATGGAAAGTAGGCTTTGTCATCGCAGTTCTTTTTACTTATGATTGTATTATACCGTATACACAAAAAGAAAACGTTTGCTTTTGTATAACTTGGCGTTTTTTCCTCATGGCGTGAGCGGAATGCTAAGCAATGCCAATTACCTACTTGTTCGTTTGGTTCAGTTTGAAGCCAATACTCGGTAATAACGATTGATTGTTCAATTGCGATAAAAATCATGGAATTTAGATCGTTCACAGGGATTACGTCATTCGACGTACAAGCAAACAATAATACTGGGCCAAAAATAAAACTTGAAAAAAACTGATAAAAAAAAACTACTTTAATATTAATTATGGATTTAGTGAAGTACAAAGGTATATTTTGCTTTATAGAAACTGTTTGCAGACCTGCGACAAAATACGGAATTACGAAGAAAATTTGCCATCAAGACCACATCTAACTTAGAGGATTTGCGTAATAATTTAAACAAAATGTTATTAGTTTATCTCACTGCGCCAGAACTAGTAGTTCCATTGTATCCCCAGACAACATTTGGTCTTATACATTTTAAAGAGAATTAATATAAATGGGAATTTTCATTTTATAGCGAGACACAAACAAAGCTTAAGAAAAGAAGGAATGAACGGAATGAAATGTGAATTTAATTTTACAGTTGGCTGGACTTTGAATGACAAGGGTGTGTGTGGATGTGTCGCGGGGATATTGCAGATTCGGGCTTTTCTTAATGTTATTGTTATGTCGTATTAGATTACGAGTATGTTCGCTTGCCCCGTGGGATAACACAATTTTATATTAACAAAATCTTTCTCGCTCATATTTATTTTCTCGGTACAGTTAATCAAATGTCAATCACTGTGTTGGATAACGTGAACGCGATATATCCACGTCGTGTTAGGTTTCTTGTGAATGTAAGGAAAGCATTACATTCTATTATAACATGACACGTTGGGTTATTCATGATGTTTTCTTTGGCGTTTTAAGTTGGTGATAAATTATGTGCAGGGCAATGTGCGAGCAGTCAAGCGAGATGGTTGGAGATCAAGTTGAAGTAGGTATCTACCGTGGGTGTAGAGCATTTTTAAATCAAATCAAATAATTTATTTGCATAATACATGTTAAACAAAAAAATTGCCGATGACTTAAACCATGGAGCCAGTTTTTGTAATAAGAACGTAACAGTGATTGAAATACCGTTCTTTATACAAAACTGAAAACTTAGTTCGGTACTAAGTTGACAGTTTTGTGTTTAGGAACTTTACCATAGTCGGAATAAAGTTCGGAATTCAATAATGGCTCCATGTTTTAAACCTGGGTCTGAAGATAAACCTTGTTTTGTAATAAGGGGGATATAGTTTGTGGTAGCCCCGATTCCATCTTTGATGAGGTTTTATTCTATTTATTATCATTCATGCAAACCAAGACTTCAAATCGTTACTTTATGTTTAACTAGCGTAAAAATGAAATGAAATGAAATCTTTTATTCTGTAAATAGGATATTAAAATCACTTTTACACGTCATATAAAAAAAAAAAATATCTAGATGTAGCCGACATTTCCTATCTGACTACCCCTGAGAAGAAATGGCGAAACAAACTCAGGGGTCAAAGTCTCTTTTAAAGTTCAGACATAATCTTGGTCAGATCATGTGAGGACCATGTAGATCCGTGTCTTAAATGGTCTTTTGAGGAAAGAACCACGCAAATTTGAGCGGACCTGTCCAATCAGTGTAAGCATTTGTCAGTAATCGTGCGTTCAACTAGCTTACCATTGTTTTTACGACTTAACAAAACATTGAAATTGTTAAAATTTAAAATTTCACGTAACATCAATCGCTGTTGGGGCGACGCATGCCACGTGGCGATTCACCGGTCATTCCGCGGACCCCCGCTACGCGACCCTGACTTTTTTTTCGATGTTTTTTTTTGTTTGATTTTGATGTTTCACATCTGCCAGGCATCCCGTGACGGCTCATATTTTTGTTTAATGCTCGTCGAAGTCCATTGTATAGTTTATAAATACTAAGTGGTCACGTCACACAGACAGACACAAAAAGCGACTTTATTTTATACTATTTATAGGTACATAAAATTGAGACAAGGTTGAGCAGACCTTTGAAATTCTATGTAAAATACAGCTTGTAATATTTTCTTCAGGTTAAATTATTATAAATTCAAAGTCGCAGGTCAAGAATAAAGAGACCTGAATACAATGATTCTACTTTTAAGTCAGTGTGCAACAGACTGTAGCTTCGTATCTTAGAAATATTTAAGTAAATAATGGATGAAGTTCATACTGAACTTGCGTTGATGTAACTCTGTTTGAGACATGACATTCGGTTATCGGTAGCCGATTCTTTTGTTACTTAAAATAGAACATTTATATTATTGTAAATATACGCCTAATAATATTTTTAGTGTAAAAGAGGCGCTCTCGTTTATCTTCGTAGCACGCCTAGCCTACGCCGTAGCAAATTAGCTACACCGGCTACGAGCCGCTCACATATCATGACAAAAGCTTGGGTTACCTGAGAAAGCGGTGGCGTCAATCAATAACGGTCGTCATTTTACAGCAACCAAAGGAAATCCAAGCTTTAAACGTGTTACATACTCAAACAATACTATACATTTCAAACATTACTGTTTCATCTTTAGTAAATAAACTGGCAGTATTGAGTGTCGAGCCGAAACGTTGAAGTTTGTTATGTACTGAACACGGCTCTCTGTTCCCTTTCGAAGGCAGGTAACAACTTCTCAATTCAAGACGTGAATTCGCCGGAAACCGATGCACTTACTCGCGAGTATGTAGGAGGGACTAAACTAGAATGTCGTGTTTTACTTCTTCACAGGTTTGTAGATAAAAGTTTTATACTTTCTTTCGTGCGTCACAATAGGAAGCCGTCATATAGACTGTGTATTCCGTGAATGTAGAATAAATATGTGTCGGGATAGGTTCAGACATCAGCAGGCTTAGCATGGCGTTTTCGATCTCTACTCTACTGTAGAATAGACATCGCTTGTCTACACTTCTCGTAATCTCTTCTTCGCGAGCACGAGGACACACCTAGACTCGGGTTTCTTCGTAGACAGTGACTTGTCCATAGCAACGGGGTATTCGCTAGTGATGTGTATTGCTACCCAATTTTACCGTACTTTTGCGTTTCGTTCCCTAACAAATCTATGAAGCAAAGTGTTTTTAACGAATATTTCTTCAATTACAAAACGCAAATGGTCAAGGGGGATGCGCTGAGTAGCCCGCGAAATTCAAATTTTCGAACGTTTTTTGAATTCTAAGGATTTTTCGAAGAGAGTTCGTTGTATTGCCGATTCTAATGATTATAATTCTGTAAAGCAATATTTGTTACGGCCGCGAATCATATTTAAATCAACATACAACGTGTTACTGACCTGCAAATTGCAAAAAACGTAATAAAATTTGAATTTCGCGGGCTACCTTAGCGCGTCTCCCTTTTAAAAATATTGTTAAATGGCTGTAGCCAATGACGTATTATAGGTAATACATCATTGGCTGTGGCGCCACTAAGTTTTAAAACTCATTTGTATTGCATACACAGAGCACTATATAATATTGGTAATTGCATATAATGTACAGGCATTATTTAAATAGAGAACCATAATTATACTATTTTGAAGGCGTCACGCAAGAAGTATCCTTTAAGGGTACCACAGACTGGCGGGTCACGCTATCAAGTCGCGCCTGTCTGCGGGAGCCCTTGTTTTAACTAGGTACTTACATTGTTATTGTATTGTTGTTTATCGATATTTTATTTATTAGTAGGTAAATGCTCCATTTAAAACTGAGTGTGTAAGATTTAGTCAATGAAAATAATAATCACTACATAGTCAAGGCTACTGCAGACCAGCGCGACTCGCGACGCGACACAAAGGCACCGCTCGTCGCGCGATACGCGGGGCCTTTGTGTCGCGTCGCGTGTCGCGCCAGTATGTAGAAGCCTTAATGCAACGGGGGCGAGGCCGCGGGCGGCAGCTAGTACTTAATAAATAAATAATTTAGTGTTCAATGAGGAGATTTTGGCTCATAATCAGATGTTTTACATTCCCTGTGAATGTAGGTATCTAATAAATCAAAGTTAAGGGACAACATAGTGTAAAAACTGAAGGATACTTATATTGTTGTTCTTATTTTATTGTTAATTCCAAAAATCTATTATTTATTTTGGGCGACAGGTCCTAGCCGAGTTCTTCGCATAAACATTGATTGCACTATCTCCTTGCTTATTTTATAATTCTACAGAACTCACTTCCCGTGAGATCAAAGGCTCCCAAACAAGCAAAGCAAGCTCTCTAATAGTATTTCTTTCCCATCTTCGCTGAAGTTTTTCTATAAAAAAACTTAAATAAAAAGCGCAATTTGAACCCAACATGTTAATTTCAGCTTAATATATGATAAAAGTAAAAATGCACCGCCTTAAATTACTCGAATTAACGAAAAAACAACTAACGAATCGTTGTCTAGGTCATTTTATATGTAGACTATTTCGGAAGAAAGGTTTCTATCCCAAGCTGTCAACATCGGAGAAAGATTGTACGTCGTGCTCGACGTTGTAGACAGTTGTAGAAGAGGTAGAGAAGACAAGTCTCTTCACATTTGATTTTGTAATTGCCGTGCTACAGACAGTAGAAAACTTTCTGTTGTCTACACTGAAACGTCATTTTTGTCTATTATTCCGTCGACAAAACGCGTAGAGAGGGTTCTCGTGCTAAGCCTGCAGAAGTAATACTCAGTTATGGCAATACAGAAATATATTTCAATCGAACAATCAGTTATTTTAAATTGAGAGAATATAGAAATTAAAATAGAATTAATTAAATAACTAATAATGGTAGTGGCGGTCACATAGGGCAGTACTGACTGTCAGGGACAGTGGTCCATGCACCCACCGCAATAAGGATAGTACGTATTTGTCGGAGACAGCGTTCCATATCCAATAACCGGGCAGTACTGACTGTCGAGAGACAGTGGTCCGTGCACCAAGACGCATCCGTTCAAAATGCGTACCGACTCAACAGCGTAGCTCCTTATGAAGGCGATCCGCTAGTGGGGGGTAACGTTACAATATTTCACTCAATTGACTTCAAGTGTTTTAAGTCAAATGACCGATAGAATGAATGATTGTCTATGGTGCACGTTCCACTAGCGCCATCTAGTCGCCACCTCTCGCAGCTGTTAAACAATATGGCTTCCGTCATATGCATGGTTTGTGTTGATAGTAAACTTGGCGTGTAAATAAATATTTAAATATTTTCCTCATAACATTATAATGATTTCAAACCTCAATCGGCCTACCAAAATTGTTGACACCTTTTTTTTTTTTTTTGGTGGGAATCTATCAAATAACTAGTCCCGCTCTGGGCGGAGTGTCAGACTTTTGCTGACTCAAACCCACCCGTGTCCCTTCCGTTGCCTGTGTCCCAGGGCCACGATATCCCTTTCGGACAAACTCGCAACCCTGGCAGGCATTGGCCCTAACGGACCCCGTCAGTTGGTGCTGACATCTCTTTGAGGCGCGCGTGGAACACAACACGCCGCTGACTCGGGCCTGGTCCTTATCGGACGGTGAGCTAACCATCGCTCACCATCCGCAAGGCCGTGCCTACGGTGGCCGGAAATCGGCTTGCGACTCCCGACGCTAGGGGCGTCTCCTGCGGCGACTAGGGGCACGAGGGCGCGAACCTTGCCTCTCCCTCACGCGTTCCGCCTCCTCCTTCGCGAGTTTTACTGCTTCACAGAAGGAGGTGACGGCCTCCCATGCACTCTCGCTCCGAACCATGGCCTCAACCAGGGCCGTACGCGAGAGATCGTTGTTGATACCTGATGAATTGTTGAATTGTTGATACCTGATGATACTTAATGGAGATTCTAATTAAGTGATACTAAAATTATTAAATTACTCATTTTAAACGACTATCATCATCATCATTTCAGCCGAAAGACGTCCACTGCTGGACATAGGCCTCCACCAAAATGAGGGGGGGGTTCATAATCGCCACGCTTGGCAGACGGGTTGGCGATCCCGAACGACCATGCAACCTTATTATTTTAATACAATATCGAAACGAAACAAAAATAAGAACGTAAGTACATAAATTGATAAAAAACCCAATCCCCTACTTCTTTTAGCACATCGCTATCTCAGTTTCGGCACCAAGAGGGTTATAAACGGAGACGTGACGTCATCGCCCCGTATCCGAAACGTGCTCAACACCTCATTCGGCCACAGTTGATGCGAACGAAAAAATTACCTCTCTTATCGTATGAGACGTAGCACGTTCTGTTGACTTTCCACTTTATAAGATTTATCCGTTGGTTACTTACCTCTAACTTGCCACTCAGTTTAGTACGTTTAAATTTAATTTATAAATAAACAATCTCCATGGATGTTCTTTATCCGCGAAAAACGTAGTGTTTCAAGCTGAAACCCACCCACAGTGTTTCTCCTCCCAGGAGGTCTACTCCGAAGCGTTAATCTGAATTATCGGCCGAATTTTCGGTCGTTTTATGACTTCCATAGTTTCCTTTTTAGGGTTCCGTACCAAAATGGTAAAAAGGAACCCTTATGGTGAGACTAAGTCTGTCTATCTGTCTGTCTGTCACACCTGGATATCTCAAGAACTACTAATGCTATCAACTTGAAATTTAGAATAGTTTTAGATGACGTTTGCCCAACTATTGCAAGCAAGAAAGAAATTTAAAAAAATATATCTTTTTTGCAAAAGAAACTGAAAGGGGGTCTTAAAAATTTGAAGTAGGGCTACTAGGGCATGTGGGGTATCATATGAAAGAGCACTGTTTGCACATTCTCAAACATTAATTTTTTAAGCAGCATAGTTTCCGACTTTTGATGAAAAATGTAAAAAAGATACCGTTTAGATAAAGGGGGGGGTAGATTAGAGATAAAGGGGGGGGCTTTATCTCCGAAGTTTGCAGAGATAAAATCTGAAATTATTCTATATGATAGAAAATTATGTAAAAATTACAGGAAAAATAAAACGATGTCTCTAAATAGCACAGTTTTTCAGAAATCATCAACATCATATATTCGTACGGAACCCTCGGTGCGCGAGTCCGATTCGCTCTTGGCCGGTTTTTTTTTTACTTTGTATCCTTACCCGACTTAAGGTTACATTTTTGACTTTGGCTTATCTCTTTAACTGTGGTTTTTTTTTTCGCTGTAGTCAGCCATATTTAGCCGTAGTTAAGCAACGGCCGAACATTCGGCCGATACTTCGGATTTATGTTCGGATAGACCCCCTGGAGTAACGCTATACCCCCGACATGGGTCGAGTATCGGCCCGCAAGGCCCAACTTCGTACGACATACAACACACACATAGTTATATCAGATATAATTTTGAACCTGCTATACAGGCATTCCTAGTGCGGACACCAGTCTCTCTCAACATTCTTCACGTAGTTTTTAAGCTTGTTTTAAATTATTTATCATGATTTTGTTTGTGATAAGAAAATAAATTATTTGATTTTGAAATATATAAAATACTATGATTGCATATTTACTCTGTGTTGCTTTTTTATTGATACTTAAATGATGTTTACTTTGTACATTGGTTAAAACATATTTTAAAAACTAGATTAAATCGGTGTTTCCTATTCGACTACACATAAAACGCACCGATACAAATCCAGAGGTCATAGTCTCTTTTATGTTTGGAATTACTTTATGCATGCCATAAGTATTTATGTATCAAAGAATATTCTCTGAAAGTTACAAAGCAATATCTCAAATAACGTCGCCGGTAGGATAAGAAGCGCTATGTAGATGTTTCAAGATAAAAGTAGCGATCAAAGCTAGTATGCAAGTTCAATGTACTCGCAAGAGCTTGAATTTTACGCGATGGTATTTGTGTTATAGGTATGCAGATACTTGAAGAAGCAAAGTAGTTAAGATTATTCAAAAAGCTTGCATGGAGGTTCGATAGTGATCTTTACAATCAGTTAATGCAAGTGGACTTTATAAACGCCAGTTTAAGACGGAGATATATGCCAGTGACCTTGAGTTAGCTTGCTTGTTTTGTACTGAGCTCACGCAACGCGTCGTACGTTCAGCCAGTATTAGGACTCGCCCACCAAGGAGCGCTGTCCCCAATTTGACGCATTAATAATTTATTATACACAAACCAAAAAGTATTTTAATAAAACGCGTATACTCAAAGATCAATAGTTAAATTATCTTTAAATTGGTGAAGGTTTCAGAAAAATACGCTTGGTAGATTTTGCGCCATTCTTCGTTAATTATCCGCGTTAGAAATAACTTTACAAATTAATTTCACTATGTAATATAAACATTATCTAAAATATTCACATATTAAGTTATTGAGAAAATGCTCTTATTTAACATATATTTTGTTCAAATCATTAACGCTACTCGTTTAGACGTGATCTTCGATATAAAATCATTAAAAGTCGGTCGTCACCTTAAGTCCACGTAGACAAATTGTTGTTGAATCACGTGCTTCACGGAACGTTATTATTGAATTAATTATATTGTAGGTAGATAACACAGAAATGTGATAACTACATATTCATGGACTACACTTTTACTATCGACTCTTAGTAATTTTTTTATTCTGCTTTCATTATGATACTTAATTAACTCTGAATCGAAATATTTTTAAGAACAAAAAAGCTTTATGTATAAATACCATTAAATATAATTAAAAGTAATAGACTAAATAAAAGTCTTTAAAAATAATAAGATGCCAACAATAAACAGTTGAAAGTAAAGTACGCAAACAAAATGAACACCGCATTCGGGGCAGCAGTAGAAATAAAACAGAATCTTAAGTGGACAGATAAGAAGGCGAGTTGCTTTATAAGAATGATTTTCTGTTCAGGTCCAATGATAAGAACTCGGTTAAATGGCTAATTAGGATTATGAAGGCAAGTGAACAAACGAGATCCTAATCTCTTTCTCAGCAGGGAATAGCTTTTGAAAATTCTGATTATTTTATTTAAACATAATTGTCTTAATAATCCGAGACTGTTTCAAATGAAAATAAATGATGCGTTGTCATTCACTTTGTACTAATAAATAATATTATGTTTCATTTTACTATGCTCCTGTTGTTAATTAAAGAATTTGAAGATAATAATTGTTAAAGTTAAATCATAGACTTTCGTGTAGTCTTTGCAGTTATATTTTAAATTACAAGTCAGTCTGTAAATTGTATTTAAAATAATAAAGCTTATTATTTTAATTTAGTCCAATTCGTAAATTGCTGTCACAAGTGACTTTAAGGTGACGGCACCCTTCTCGAGTTTTATGAACTTGAACTGTCCTGTATACAGCGTGGCGCTTTAGTGACGACATTAATTTAACACACGTATACAGTTTAGCCTTTACGTTTTATGAAAATATTTTAATTTCATTAAACATTATTACTTATTGATTTATTTACAATTGTCTAAAATAGCATCTTGGAGCAACCTGTATTTAAAGAACTGTAGCGCAGAGGTAATCAGCCGGGGTCATGGATCATAACATCGAATCAATGAAATTAAAATAAATAACGTGCAAGGAGTAGGGGAATTGAAGGAAAGAGAGAGCTTTTTATGATTTAGTTTGTTTGATTTTTGTATTTATAATTATTTATTTTAATATAATACATAAAAATATATAATATATTATGTCGGATCGTCAGGATTTGCTCCGTTAGATTCGGTCATCATGTGGGCAGAAGATGGGTTTCGTGCAATGAAAACACACTGGGTGAGATACACAGCATTTATTGAAATCACAAATTGACACAATCACTACAAATTATAATAACCACAATAACTGAGCACAATGAATCGAGTACAGTTCAGCGACGTCCTTACTCCGATGCGATCAGACCCTTCAATGTCCTCCTCATCATCGGCTCAAAACATTACGACTCTGTAGAAGCGATTTTTTAGGTGCGGGTAGATCACGTGATGTCACCAGTGGGGCGCTTGCGATTCGTTTCGTGTCCGTACTAATGACGGGATCCGACATATATTTATATCTATATATATAAAATTCAAAGTCCTGACTGACTGACTGACTGACTGATATATCAACGCACAGCCTAAACCGCTGGTCCTAGAGACATGAAATTTGGAGGGTGTGTTCTTTGTAAAGAGTAGGTATCCACTAAGAAAGTGTTTTTCGAAATTCTACCCCTAAGAGGGTGAAATAGGGGATGGAAGTTTATATGAAAGTCCGTCAGTTTTGAAGTTAGAATATTCAAATTTTGTTTTTAGGCTGACGATTGAAAATTAATTGATACATGTCTCAGCGTTTTTGATAATTCCACTCTCGAAGGGTTAAAAAGGGGGATGATGTTGTGTATGGAAAGTCCTTAATTTTCGAAGTAAAATCACTAAATTTATTATCTAGGCTTATGATTGGAAGCTAACGCAACGGTGTTGTTAGAATTTGATTATTACCCATAAGGGGTAAAAAGGGGCTAAAATTTTATTTTTAATGAAATTTCTTTTTAAGTTAATAAAAATAATAATAATTCGGCTTATTGTTGGAAACTATAGGCATCCGCTAAGAAGGGATTTTTCGAAATTCAACCTTTAAGGGGTGAACAAGGGGGATAAATCTTATTCCTTGAGTTAATAAACCTGAAACTTGGCACGAATACTAACCTAAGTAAATTATAAAGTGTGACATTTTTGTTTTTTTTAAACTACTCCATAATGGGGGATTTGCGGATGACAAAGTTTGTATGGAAGAATTTTAACGCACGGTCCGATTAACTCGAAACTCAGTATTTATACTGTAAACCAAAATAAATAAAAGAATTTATCAGTTTTTTTGAAAATTTACCCCTTTTTTGCGTGGGAAATTATCAAATAACTTTTCCCGCTCTGGGCGGAGCGGGAGGGCGTGTCAGACTTTTACTGACTAAAACCCACCCGTGTTCCTTCCGTTGCCTGTGTGCCAGGGCCATGATATACCTTTCGGACCAACATCACAACCCTGGCAGGCCCTAACGGACCCCGTCAGTTGGTGCTGACATCTCTTTGAGGCGCGCGTGGAACACAACGCGCAGTCGAACCGGGCCTGGTCCTTATCGAATGGTGGCCTACCCATCGCTCACCGTACGCAAGCCCGTGCCTATAGTGGCCGGAAGATGGCTTGCTACTCCCAACGCCCGGGGCGTGTCCTGCGGTGACAAGGGGCGCGAGGGCGCGAACCTTGTCTCTCCCTCACGCGTTCTGCCTCCTCCTTCGGGAGCATTACTGTTTCACAGAAGGAGGTAACGGCCTCCCATGCACTCTCGCTCCGAATCCGGACGCGAGAGATCGCCGCCGCCGATCGCCTCCGTGAGGTCACGGCGGTGCTCCGCCCAAGCCGGGCAGACCTCCACCGTATGCTCCACCGTGTCTTCCGGGCGATCCACACAGTGGTGACACCCGGGCGTTTCCTCCCGCTTTATCCTGAACAGGAACCTCCCGAAACAACCGGTGAGGACGCCGTGACGCCTCTCTAGCCACTCCTCAAAGAGGGGACTTATCGCCATAATTGTGGCGTGCCCAGCGCTGGATTGCGACAATCGCATTCTCTATGCCACCATGAGATCCCGCCGGAGCTCCATCCGCTGTGCCGTGATTTCTCGCGGCAGTAGAGTTTCGACCCAGCGTTTCGCCTCCTCGCGCCACTCCCAGATGTGCGCGAGGACTTTTGCCTCCAGATCCCACGGCGGCAGTCCGGCAAGGAGGCTCGCCGCCTCACGGGAGACCGTGCGGTAATGACCCTTAATAGGGTGAAAAGGGGTAGTCAAGTTACAAGAGAGGATTCTACTGTGTGGCTTGATTAATTAAAAAATTGGTATAAATAACCTATAATTCCAATAATAGAAACGTCAAAAACGATGTTTCAACAATTTACCCCTTTGAGTGCCTAAAAAGGTGCGATATAGTTTGTGTGAACAGAATCTTATTTCTTTTGATATATAAACTTGTAATTTGGCCCGAGTACTTATTTACATAACATCAAGCCTGCAATCCCCAAAGGGTTAGGTAGAGGTGTATCTTTCGTACACCCACATTTCGACAGTTTTGTTTAAGTCCCATGTAATAGGGGCGAGCCTATTGCCATCAACCGGGCATAAATGCAGACTTCGGGCTGCTACTAAGAAATTCCTAATGGAAAATAACACTTTGCCCGACCTGGGAATCAAACCCACCCCTCATTCTCAGCAGTCGCGCCTGTGACTTCTAGACTAACGAGGCAGTCATTGCTTAAATAACAAAGTTTGTCATAACTTTTGCGTTTTTCAAAACTACCTCTCAAAAGGATTTTAGGGAGGGTTTGTATTTAAAGAATCTTAACGCGCGGGCCGATTAACTCGAAACTCAGACCTCATATTGAGTTTTCGAGAATCGGAAAAAGGGGTACATAGTATTCGGGAGAATTTTATTGCGTACCTTGAATAACTCAAAAGTTGGTGCATCTATTATTATTTAAGAACAAAAACGTAGAAAAAATAAACAATACAAAATTTCTTACAAATAGACTTAGATATGAAATGGACGAGGACACGTAGGTATATTGAACAAGTATGTACAAAACGAAGTATGTATTTATATGATATGTATATCCTCCGTAAAGTTGTAAATCAAACTACACTCCTATCTGCTTACCACGCTTACGTTGGTTCCAACTAAGATATGAATGCTGCTGATAGAGAAGCTGCTTTTTTTTTACATCCACGCGGGCGAATACGCGGGCGAAAGCTAGTTTAAAATAATAATGGTTACTGGCCACTAGCTCAACCAGGTGTGTTAAATTAATTTCGCCACTGTAGGGGCACGCTGTATAGTTTCAAACCAACGAACCACAATAAAACTATTTTGACTGTTCAAAATATTTTGATTTTGTTTTTAGCTAAAAGTAAAAAGAAAGAATGAAAATATGTTTATTTGCGATAAATATGACGCAAAGACACATCACAAATACGAAAAAAACAAGTTGGGGGATAATATGCGTCATATCCACGCAAAACGGCCATCTGAACGATGGCCGTTTTGCGTGGATATGACGCATAATGCTGTAACCCTATGCGAGACAGAGCCCCAGTGCTGGTTATTTAAATATTTTTTAAATAATCCCGTTAACACTGAACATGAGCCATACATTACCGCAACAATGAACGTTCAAAGAACTTTAATCACTTAGTATTGGCAAACGCATAGGATTGCAATATATGACGCTGCTGCGTCTTCCTTACGTAATTTCTTTCTAAGATTTATGACACCCACGTACGTACCCATCTCTTTGATCAAAAATAATGTTTAAAAAGTCTAAAACATTGTGTTCAAATAGTAGAATTTATACTTAGTAATTTATATATTCATTCTTTTGTTACAAATTTTAAAATAAAATATACAATCTAACCTTAAAATATGTATAATAAGAACAAATCAAAAATAAATCTGCCTATCCTTTTCAGTCTAACCGGATGCAGCTGAATACCAGTATTTTACATGGAGAGACTGCCTACCTGACCTCCATAACCCATTAACTGGGTAATACGATAACCCCTTGGTTAGACTGGTTATCAGATTTTCGGGGTTCTGACGACCCGTAACGACTGTCAAAGATCCGCGAATGACAGCCGGGACCAACGGCTTAACGTGGTTTCCAAGGCACAGAGCACTCTCAGTATGTGAAGATGGTTACCCATCCACGGGCCAACCCAAGTAAGCCTTTTTTTTTTTTTTTTTGTTCTCGGGGTGGAAAATCCTCATGGATGTCCTCCGCCCTGAGGCGGGCGGAGGGGTCTGTCAGACTCTTACTGACTAAAAACCACCCCAGTGTTCCCCTCCCACACTTGCACCGGGGATCTTGGGATCTGTTATTCCTTCCGCAATCCCCGGAACCCAAGTAAGCCTAGCTTAACCTGATGGATCGACCCGTGCGGTTGTTATTCTTTAGCCATTAGCGATGTACAAGGAAAATAAAAAGGGGAGGAGCCCATTGGGCATAACAAAATTCGTCCCCAACGCTGTTAGTGGGAAAAGTGCTGGCGGCGCTGCCACGTTGGATGGCAATTCTAATTCTTTGGCCTAAAAATAGGCCAGCCCTCTGGTCACCTCTGATCACGTGAGAGGTCGACCAATCGCTTGGCGATATCCCGAAATATTCGATGAGCATTCGGACCCCACGGCCAGAGTGTTTTAAACTGGCTGTTTGTATATGTGAGTTTAAATGTTTTTAAACTTCTTTGGCCTAAAAATAGGCCAGCCCTCTGGTCACCTCTGGTCACGTGACGGATCGACCAACCGCTTGGCGATATCCTGAAATATCCGATGAGCATTCGGACCCACCGGCCAGATTGTTTTAAACTGGCTGTTTGTATATGTGAGTTTAAATGTTTGTAAACGCACCCACAATACAGGAGAAATTCCTAGTGTGGGGCAACGTTTAAAAAAAAAACCCTTTATAAATACGAATAGCGTTTCTAATCCGCGGGTATAAAAAGATTTTCCGGCAACGTTCCTTCCCGAGACGGAAGAACTGCTTTAACTATTTATGAGCCTTAAAGTCTCTCGATAACGATGAAATCCGAGCAAATTACCTCTTATCTAGTTGCCTTACCCTTTGTTGTCGCGTGTCGGTTATACGTTGTGAGCATAATATTATTATGAGTGGCGAAATGGGATGATAAACTTCCTCGGTCTCGATGTTGCCCCAATGTGGCGAGTTGAGACAATTATCACAACCGAATCAAAGTTTTACACAATAAAGTTCGGCATTTATGACGCGAGCAACTGATAAGATCACACATATTGTGCGGATTTGAAACTCTGTTTAACGCTTAAGTTCCAAACTTTGGATCAGGGGGTCTACTCTGAAGATAAATCCAAAGTATCTTTCTTGACTACGGCTGACTATGGCTGACTACGGCGAAAGAAAAAAAAACGACGGTCAAAGAGATAAGTCAAAGTCAAATCCACGAATTGAAGTCGGGTAAGGATTCAAAGTCAAATAAGGAAACTTTGGAATACAAGAACTTGCCGAACATTCGGCCGATACTTCGGGTTATCGCTTTGGAGTAGGCGGTATGCTTTTCTGTGTTTCGGGTTTTAGGATCTAAAGTTTTCTCATTAACTAAAACGTTAACTCTGACAGTTTTAATCTCACAGTTTACCAGTTACCTACTGCTAAGTCGTATGTCAAATACATATTTTCTCTTGCCTATAACGCGCCGTTTCCAAGATATTTTCTTTTTACTACATTTTAACGTTATAAAATCTTTTTACCGCAGAATTCTAAACATAAAAGACTGAAGCTAGAAACTGTAGTTCACACCAACGAACTATAAATTTAAAATCAAGTTGAAGTTGAGATACTTTGCGAAGAAATTGCTATTTCGAGAGTGCAGTTTAATATTTAGAATGTTACAAGCTGTCGACCTCGAAAGCACTGTGGTGGATTCCGGAGTCTTGGACAAGAAGATTGAACTAATATTACCGAGACAAAAGCAATGAGACAACAGGGCTGTGGGAATTATTAGAACTTATTAATTAAACAGTAAAAAGTGGCTGATGGTATTTTATCTGCGTTTTAACTTTTAGAGTTATAAGGAACAGGGTGTAAAGTTCACTCATCTTCTATAGAAAAGGGAGGATCCTCCGACCAGACGGGTGTTGTGTCTGGCGGTCAACTGCCCAACGGTTGATGTCGGGACGTTGTATACAACATTAGTTTTTGTTCATACTAAACCCGAAAAGGGGTCATTGTACTCATCATTTTGAACATTTTTTTCATCAGCTGTTCCCTACATTTGTGTTCACATAAATCGACAAAATTTATGGAACAGCTGATTTTTATTTCGCGATTTCAAGGTTGGTGCCATAGAAAAAATTGTTCACAATGATGAGTACAATGACCCCTTTTCGGGTTTAGTATAAACAAAAACTAATGTTGTATATGCTAGTTCCGCGGTAAACTCTGCTTGCGCGATGCAGGATTGTGCGTGACGCCAGTGTGACGCGTAGTTAGCATGCGGCGATGTAGATGCCGCAACAAACTTTTACAAGAAAATGCTGGAATGCCAATTGCTATCGGCGATAATGGACTTCACTTGATCAACGCTCACAATTTTTACAAGATGAAATAATACATTTTAAGTCCAACCTAATTTGAAATACTTATTTTCCGTCATTTCTAACCTTTTTGTATCGAAGAAATCAAAATATTTTCAGTTAGGAAATCACTTCAGGTATTTCTATACAAGAATCTTAAATAAATCAGAATCTGTGACCCAACTCTAATCCGCCGAACGTAAACCACATTTTCTCAGCCCAAAAGCTACCTCCCAGCAAAAATATAGCCGAGTTTAGATAATTCATGTCGCAAGGCGGTCCAAATATCGTTGTTTACATCTTGCCGGATAAATTCATAGCTGGGGAAGGCTTAGGTAAAACAGTAAGTACGTAAATTTTTGTTTTCTTTTAGTATCAAAACTGTAGCTAAAGATCTTGGTACTTTCAAGTCGTGGCTTTTATAAATAAAGAGTACCTATATAAACTTAACAAGTCATATTTTTATGGATGTTGACGTAGCGTGGGTGACGTCAACCTGGCTTTCGACGTGATAAGGGTCCGGTTAACCCTTGTAAACTCTTAACAGAGAAAATATTTCAGATATCTATTACACGGTTCAAATGCGTGCGAGAGATTTATCCGACTGATGTAAAAAAATAGTTTCGTATCAATTTTGATTACTTTCGAAGATGAAATCATGTCAATATGGCTTTCTTCAGATGTCTAAAATGACACTAAGTTACGTTGTTGATAATTATTAGGATTTATTCTTAGGCGATTCGTTAAGATTACTAACCAAGCTGAGTTCCATAATGTATTATTAAAACGGGGTTATTTCGTTCGTGATCTTTTGAATTTTAGTAAAATTATTATCAGTAGTTGCTTGAACCGACACGCTATTTTAGTTTTTAAATAATAAATCTCTTTGTAGTATTTTAGGACTTTTATAAACTCTTAAAACTTAAATAAAACACAATATTCTTCTTAAATTCTTAGAACACTGTATTAATAATTATGTACGGTCAGCATCAAAAGTTGATGACTACATTTAGATTTTCAAAATCAATAATATAAATAATAATATATAATGTACAGTGATTTTGAAAATTTGAATGTGGTCATCGACTTTTGATGCTGACTGTACCTACCTTCAACGAAAAATATAACACAACGTGAATCCAGTTTCTGCTGAAAAACAGACATAGAGGACGTGCACTTTAATTAAATGTTTAATTGCAGGTTACCCCAGCGTCACAAAATAGATCGGTGCAGAAGGTTGGCTCTTTACAACGAGCAAAGACGCACGAAAGCATAGACACGCTTCTCTTCCAGTAAGTGCAACCGCACTGGCGACTAAAGTTACAAACCGTTCGGATTTGTCCGGAAATGACCGGATTTTGGTTGCCCGTCCAGACTTTATTCGGCCTTGTCATTTGTCCGGAATTTTGAAACGGATATTTCCTTACATAAATAAAAAAAATATACGAGTACTGAAAAATAGAAAGATTAAAAAGTATTAAGTCTGGACAAGTATGGTGTCTGTGTGGTGCCGGACGTAAAGAATAGCACCGCCCTATTTCATCCCGTGGGTGTCGTAAGAGGCGACTAAGGGACTTATTAGAGAATGAGCAGCAGCGTTCTCTATGCATTTTAACACCATACTGCGATCGCCAACCCGGCTGCCAAGCGTGGCCATTATGGCAAACCAAAACCCTTTGGGGGCGGCCTATGTCCAGCAGTTTTTTTTATTTTTTAATATTTATCAGGAACAATAATTTATGTTGTGCTTGATTAAGATTACATACATCTTAATTAATAATATAAATGGGCGTGGCAGTGGACGTCTTTTGGCTGAAATGATGATAATGATGATATCTGGACATTTATGTATGTCTGGTCAGGACTTTTCAAATTTCAGAATGATAACGCAACTGGCGTTCGATTGAGATTATCATTTATGTAGGTTACGGTTAAACGTGTGCGTGCACTTGTTTTCACTCTTATAAAGTAGTAATGGCAATGAATGCGATTTCGAATTAATTTCATTAGCCTGTGAGCTCTTGAGTCTCAGCGTGTTAATTGCTCCTGCCGGGGTTGCGAGTTTGTCCTGCCGGGGTTGCGAGTTTGTCCGAAAGGGATATCGTGGCCCCGGCACAGAGGCAATGGAAGGAACACGGGTGGGTTTTAGTCAGTAAAAGTCTGACACGCCCTCCCGCTCCGCCCAGAGCGGGAGAAGTTATTTGATAATTTCCCACGCAAAAAAGGGGTAAATTTTCGAAAAACTGATAAATTCTTTTATTTATTTTGGTTTACAGTATAAATACTACTAAAAAAAAAAAAAAAAGCATGTTAATTGCTATTGCAATGCTATTTGCTAATGACGATAATTGATAATAATGAAGTATGTCAATTTTGTTATTAAACGAATTTAAAATCGTTTTCGCGTTTAGTTTACTCGCCTACTCACCGATAATTAAATATATTTATAGCACACCACGCTACCGCGCTGCACGCGCATGGGCGATTGCGCGACGCTCTGACTATTTAGAAAAGTGCATCGCTTCGCATTTCACAGAATTTCGCGACTACATTTAATTTGGTAAATGCTAAATGATCATTCACACGCTAACAATGAATGCGAATGCTAATTAATCCATCACTATTATAAAGAACTAAACTTCGGTAACTATCTATTTCGTGCCACAGCAAGTAGAAAAAGGTGAATATAAAGATAATTGCCGACCGACGGTTCGGAAATCCGGTGAGTTTAATCTAAGGAGCCTGGATTGTGCTATGATTGCCTCACTAAGTACAGCTTATTAATTTTAAACCCGACTAGTTAGTTCGAGAAATTACTTAATCATAGCAAAGTTATAATAAATTGTTCCTTTCATTTAAAATCTCGCCAAACGATTGGCTGGAGTTAAATGAAGGTATAATTTTCTTAGTGATAATAGCCTATTAAACGTTTTAACATTGGCCAATCAATGTAGTGGAATGCAAATTGATACTTACCATGGCCCATTCTCGATGGTTTACCGATCATTATTGGATAACTCCCGTTTCAAAGCTTGGCAAAGTTATCAGTTTTCATGTCTAACAAGCGTACAGGTAAAATTACCTCCAGATTATTTAAAAGCAATGTTTTAAGATCTTTTAATAAGGTCATTATTATAAGACTGCTTTTAAATCTTTTATGATACGCTAAGATAGCCCGCGAAATTCAAATTTTCTTACGTTTTTTGTAATTCGCAGGCCAGTAACAGGTTGTATATTGATCTAAATATGATTCGCAGCCATAACAAATATGGCTTTCCAGAATTATAATCATTAGAATCAGCATTACAACTCTCTAAGTTCAAAAAATCCTACTGAATGATTTATTCAAAAATAATAATCACTCAGTAGGATTTTTATTAATAATAACAATATACACTAAATAATGGCCTATCTGCATCCGAACTGGGTAAACCTGTATCTCGGATTACATTTAATACTACATTACACTTTATACACTTTTTATACTTTGACGACGATATCTTTGTTTCTATCCGAATAGTCGAATATTTTAAAGAGATGTTCGTGCATGCGGTACCAACCAAAGTTCCTAAACTTTACATACATTTTTGATAAAATATTCGTGAATAAGAGAGAATAAGAGATTCCACTTATAAGATGAATAGAATCGTTATTGGTATCTACAAGTATAATACCTAGTCAACCGTTCCACTTTGACTTTAAAAACTCGGATCTTAACGTGCAAACAGTCGAAGCAAGTTCAAAACGGTTCAAACACCGGATACGGCTGAAATTCTGCACGTAGATGGTAGGATCTTTGAAACCACGGCAGGCATATAACTCCTAAGGGAAGGAAGAAAACGTAAGTTTCATACGACTGAATTGGATTCCCATCTTTTTCCCAGTGGGAAAAACAGGACTTCAAGCGATGCTAGAATGCATAGATACGATAGTACACTCGGGCAAAAATAAAAAGGTAATGGACGTAGTGCAACGTAGAGAGAATTATTGATTAGCAGTTGGAAAAAACCGGCCAAGTGCGAGTCGGACTCGCGCACGAAGGGTTCCGTACCATTATCTATAAAAATGGCAAAAAAACACGAGTGTTGTATGGGAGCCCCCTTATATATCTATTTTATTCTATTTTTAGTATTTGTTGTTATAGCGGCAACAGAAATACATCATCTGTGAAAATTTCAACTGTCTAGCTATCACGGTTCATAAGATACAGCCTGGTGACAGACGGACAGGCAGACGGACAGACAGACAGACAGACGGTGGAGCCTTAGTAATAGGGTTCCCGTTTTACCCTTTGGGTACGAAACCCTAAAAAGACGGTTCATAGGTTCTGAATTTGATGTTAACTTTCAACAAAGGGGGTGTTTTGCGGTAGCATTGTCGGTTACTTACGTCAAGCCCGAGGTAGGTAAAGGATGTAAATATTGTCAGTAGTATTGGTCAAGCAGCAACCAAAAATCACTAAAGCATTTGAAAAATCAACCAGCTTGAACTCATAATAAAAGGTAATGGTAACTGATTGATCGTCTATAAGATCCTAATCCTCTTTCTCTTAAATTTACTCCATCTCATCACGTAAGCAACTGAGGCAATAAAGGGATTGACATACTTAGTCTTAATAAATAATTGTGTCGTCAAGTTCAGTAACCCATCACTGTATGAATAGTAAATAGGTACACGGAACACTCGCCTTACGCAAACAGGATTGTATTCAGCCCAGCAACCGGCCCCACTAATACCGCTTGCTTGTAGCGGAATAAGCACAACATACAATATTGGACACATCATGTAGTTCCAGAATTTGGGTAGCGTTTGCGTGACCTACTTAGGGTTTGTGAACACGTACCACAGCTGTAATAAAGAGGCGAAAATGTCGCCGGGCAGTGGAGGATTTCAATGGCTACCAATTATTGCAGTTGCTTCAAATTGCACTGTGGCTGCAACAAAATACTCGCTGGTTGATGTGCCACTTACATGACATGTGTTCTTGCAGCGGACCGAGCACGGGCTGCCCAAGACGTTTGTGACAAGACATGATAAATTATGTCATATTAATTTGTACTAGCATTTTCTGACAAAACAGTTTTATCGCTCAAACTGTGATAAAATGTGTGACTCAAGTCATGTCAAAGTAGGCCGTGCTCGCCCCGCTGGTGTGGTTGCAATGTCGTCAATTGATCACACATTTGAACACGATTGGAAACTGTAACAGGTGTGAGAGGAACTCGTCTGTTTTTAGCTGGCCATATTTTTGTGGTATCGTTGTGGCACGTCTGAAAATACCCTTAGAACAGTCGAGCGCTTATTTTGATTGCAACATGAGACTGCATTTTTATTTGAAGGGATGTGACGGAAATAGGAAAACGTCGTTTTATTTAGGTGACAGACGAAACTGAGAACCTGAACTGACTTGTAAGGCTTGTAATCATTGGAAGGTTAAAAACGTGCAATGTGGAGACAAAATGTTAAAAGTGACAAAATGATTATGATTAAATTTCTACGATTTTGATTTTTTTTTTCTTGTAAACCATTTATCTACACGGTTGGCGCAGTGGTTAAGTGATTGACTGCTGCGTTGCGTGTCGCGGGTTCGATTCCCGCACGGAATAAATATTTTTATGACCTACAAGTAGTTGTTCCGGGTCTGGCTGTTTGTGTATGTGAGTTTAAATGTTTGTAAATACACCCACAATACAGGAGAAATACCTAGTGTGGGGCAACGTTTAAAAAAAAATATACTCCGTAACTTTATGTGGAGACTTCTAACAATACTATGATCTTTCTGTAATAAAAATATCGACTCCCAACTCGTTAGATTCTAAAGTAAAACTTAGCCAAAGTTTTGGTTTCACTAGAATATTCCTCTTTGTTAAGTCGATAGTCTAGTACAAATTAGTCAGAAGCGTACAAAGGGTAAAAATACGCCGTATTTTAGCCATTTGTGAAATAAAATACGGTCTGATATGTCTGATCTAAGCTACATTAATACAAGGCGGAGTCAATTACGGAGTCCAGTCGTAAAACCTCCTTAGGTTCAGTTTATGGGCACAGGGTCAAGGCATCTGCTACTAATGGCCGCCTTTTTATTGCTATCTGTAATATCGACTTACGGCCGACAAATTAATTTCACATCAGTTTTGTAATGAAAGTACCTCTTAGGGCTATATTTCACCGGGATACCATGGCGGCGCAAACAATCGCATCACCGTGGTGTCCGTAAGCTACCAAACTAGACGTAGACACCATACAGATACCAGAGTCGCCACACCACTCTGAGACAGTATCAAAATGCACCTCGAAGAGATAGCACTGCTGCTGTATGTACGTAGGAAAAGAGAGTTGGGGCGTCACTGGCGGCCGAGTGAGTGAGACACCTTACAGCGCTATAGTAATTAGTGGTGGAGCGACCAGCGTGGCGGCACGACCAGTAACATTCTGTGCACGCGTCCGAGCTGGTCGGGCCGCCAAATTGGTTGCTCAACCAAACGGACACCTGGGCCTCAAGTCTGCTATTACAATAGTGTCAGAATGGTCGATCATTGATTTCATAATTGTTGATTTTGACAAGTTTGGTTATCTACTAATAAAGTGACGTCATTATGACTTTCCAATGGTCGGCCACTGACACTACATTGAAAGAAATTGCATTTATTGGTAATCTCGTACATAATGACAAATTAATGACATTTCTACTAATGGGTTTTATAATAATGGCAATACGACAATGGCATTATAAGTAACACAATTCTATTACGAGAACATTGACCGACCAATGATCGACCATTATGAATTTAGCAGATTACGAACTTTTAGCAAAATGACAATGGGATCGTGTTGGAATGACTGAATGTATACAAATAGCAGACTTGGGGCCCAGGTGAGTAACTCAGAGCTGTATACATTTTGTTGGTAGCGGCGACTGGTTCCGCTGCCATGATGTCTCGGTGAAATACGAGTATAGCCCTTAATTATGATACCAACAGCAGCAAGATCTACAGTAGCAGATAAAGCTTATTATAATTTAAATGAGTTTTTAGATGAGAGATTTTCATTATGTTTTACGAGTACTCATTTATTATTTTTAATGATCTCTATAATATAATGACATTTTTTAAATTAGACTCAGAGTGAAATTTTGTACTTAATCACACTAATATTATAAAGGCGAAAGTTTGTAAGTGTGTGTGTGTGTTTGTTACTTCTTAACGCTCAAAGGGCTGAACCAATTTTGATGAAATTTTGTATGGCCGTAGCTGACACCCTTGATTAACATATAGGCTACTTTTTATCCCAATATTCCCACGGGATCAAGACTTACCTACGCGGGTGAAACCACGGGGCGCAGCTAGTTTTATCAATATTTGCATGCCTTTGTTTAAGGCAAACGTGATGATCTGTTTTTTCCTCTATTTTCACATCTCTTGCATGGTGACATTTTGTGTTGATGTATTGTACTCATGTTTGAGCAAATAAATTATTATGTTATCTTATCTACAATAGGACTTTTAATTACCAGCTGGCTTAGCACGAGAACCGTAGAGAAGCGTTTTGTCGACGGAAGAGTAGACAAAAATTACTTTTACGTATAGACAGTATAACATTTTCGGTAGTCAAGCGATTTCTATTCTACAGTAGAGTATAAATAGAAAGCGTCATCCTTAGCCTGCTGCAGTAAAATAATACTTCTTAGTGTTACTTTGTCAATAACTTAGAACTTTTTTCCGTGTGGTGCCGGACGTAAAGAATAGCATCATCCCCTTTCTCCCGTGGGTGTCGTAAAAGGCGACTAAGGTACCTTACTAGAGAATGGGCTGCAGCCGCGTTCTCTAAGCTTTTTAACACCATACTGCGATCGCCAACCCACCTGCCAAGCGTGGCGATTATGGCAACCCCCCCCCCGTTTGGGGGAGGCCTATGTCCAGCAGTGGACTCGTCGACTGAAATGATGATGGACTTGGAACGTTTTTTTAACGATTTGGCAGTGAGAAGTGTCATTTCACTTCAGCTAATTGTAATTCCCACTTTATGTATATAATATAATATTTAGGCATGAGTTTATTAAAATACTAGCTTTTGCCCGTGTGTATGTCGGAAAATATCCCACGGGAACGTAGTACCGGGATTAAAAATACCATAATTACCTATGTGTTAATCCAGTATCTGCTTTCATCCAAATCCGTTCAGCCGTTTTTGCGCCAATTTGGATCATACATACAAACAGACCAACGGACAAAAATTCTTAGAACTATATTTTCGACAACAGATTCATCCCCACACCTCGTAGCAATTACTTTTTTTCAAAAATATTCAAGGTACAGTTTTGGGCTTTGTTATTATTTTAATATAGATAGATAGATAAATGTATACATTTACAAAAAACATAACATCATGCCCTGTAATCCGCGAAGGGTAAGGCAGAGGTGTACCTGTAGTACACCCACATTCCGTCAGTTATGTTTAAGTCCCATGCACTTATAATAGGGGGCGAGTATATTGCCATCAACCGGTAACAAATCTAGACTACAGGCTGCTACTGATTTGGGCACGCAGTCCCCTCTTTGAGCAATGGCTAGAGAGGCGCCACGGCGTCCTCACATTCCGCCTTTTTTTTTTTGTTCCCGGGGTGGAAAATCCTCATGGATGTCCTCCACCCTGGGGCGGGCGGAGGGGTCTGTCAGACTCTTACTGACTAAAAACCACCCCAGTGTGGGGAACACTGGGGTGGTTTTTAGTCCCACACTTGCACCGGGGATCTTGGGATCTGTTATTCCTTCCGCAATCCCCGGCTAGTGCCGGCCCGCCTCTGCGGACCACCTCAAGTCTGGGGTGGTGTCTGACCCCCCCCCGCGACGTCTGATAGGGGCGCGCGTGGAACACTACGCGCCGCCACCTCGGGTCCAATGTGATAGGGGGCGGCGGACGTCCCCAAGTCCGCCGTCCCTGGACCCATTTATTGGGCTGGAAGAGGGCGTTATCGGCCCTCCGCCGACGCCCGGTGCGCCTGCTGCGGTCCGGGTGAGCGGATGAGATCTCCCGCTCCCTTTCCGCAGCCTCCTTCTGCGACACGATTGTTTCGCAGAAGGACACCACCGCGTCCCAGGACTCCTCACTGCCGGCCATCGACTCGACCACGGCCGGCAGCTCACCTTCCGCCTGACGCAGGTCCTGACCAGACACGGTTATTTCGGGAGGTTCATGTTCAGGATAAAACGGGAGGAAACGCCCGGGTGTAACCACTGTGTGGATCGCCCGGAGGAGACGGTGGATCATACGGTGGAGGTCTGCCCGGCTTGGGCGGAGCACTGCCGTGTCCTCACGGAGGTGATCGGCGGCAGTGATCTCTCGCGTCCGGCCCTGGTTCAGACCATGGTTCGGAGCGAGAGTGCATGGGAGGCCGTCACCTCCTTCTGCGAAGCAGTAATGCTTGCGAAGGAGGAGGCAGAACGCGTGAAGGTGAGGCAGGGTTTGCCCCTCACGCCCTTAGTCGCCGCAGGAGACGCCCCGGGCGTCGGGAATCGCAAGCTGATTTCCGGCCACCGTAGGCGCGGGCCTGCGGACGGTGAGCAATGGGTAGCTCGCCGTCCGACAAGAACCAGGCTCAGGTCGATGGCGCGTTGTGTTTCACGCGCGCCTCAAAGAGAGGTCAGCACCAACTGACGGGGTCCGTTAGGGCCAATGCCTGCCAGGGTTGCGAGTTGGTCCGAAAGGGATATCGTGGCCCTGGCACACAGGCAAAAGAAGGAACACGGGTGGGTTTTAGCCAGTAAAAGTCTGACACGCCCTCCCGCTTCGCGCAGAGTGGGAGAAGTTATTTGATAATTTCCCACCCAAAAAAAAAAGGCTGATTAAAAGCCAATAACACTTTGCCTGACCGGCGCGACGCGGGAATCAACCCAGGGTCTACTCCGAACATAAATCCAAAGTATTCATAATCTTGACTACGGTTAACTGTGGCTGTCTACGGCGAACGAAAAAAAAAAGACAGTCGAAGAGATAAGCCAAAGTCAAAAAGGAAACTTTGGAAGTTATAAAACGGCCAAACATTCGGCCGATACTTCGGAGAAGACCCCCAGTAGCGCTTACGTTCCATGTGGGGTCGGACGTAAAGAATAGCACCATCCTATTTCTTCGTAAAAGGCGACTAAGGGACTTACTAGAGAATGGGCAGCAGCGTTCTCTATGCATTTTAACACCATACTGCGATCGCCAACCGCCAGCCTTCCAAGCGTGGCGATTACGGCAACCCCTCCCCCCTCTTTGGGGAAGCCAAAGTCCAGCAGTGGACGTCTTTCGGCTGAAATGATGAGTAGCGTTTACGACTACTAGACCAACAAGGCTGTCGAGGCTGTGTATTTAATCTTTTGCCTCTAAAATTAAATTCTTATTTATTCTACGAGTTTTGTTTAATTTAAAAATAAATGGGATTGCTAATTTTAATTGCTAAAGCGAAAAATAAAAACGTCCTTTGTTTTTATCTTTATAAAATTGTCTGACGTAAAATACCTTCTGGCGATATGAAGGTCCTTGTACCATAAGCCTTTGAACGCATAACCTTTTCAACTTTGATTGAAACTTACAGTTGAAGGCGTTTAATTATACAAAATTATTCCCTCTTCCAGCATTGTTTACATTATAGGATGATTATGTTATGTATGTACACCCCCACACATAATTATTTACTGTACCTGATTACGTAATCAAATCATCAAGGAAGCTTTTTGTTATAAAAATATGTATTTCGGTTCATTCCTCAATGTTATCGGCATTGTATTGACTGGAATGAATGAAACTTACAGTTGAAAGCGTTTAATTATACAAAATTACTCCCTCATCCAGCAGTGTTTACATTATAGGCTGATTATGTCATGTATGTACACTCTCACACATAATTATTTACAGTACCTAATCACGTATTCAAATCGGCAAGGAAGCTCTTTGTTTTAAAATGATCTATTTCGGTTCATTCCTCAATGTTATCGGCATTGTATTGACTGGAATGAATGAAACTTACAGTTGAAAGCGTTTAATTATACAAAATTACTCCCTCATCCAGCAGTGTTTACATTATAGGCTGATTATGTCATGTATGTACACTCTTACACATAATTATTTACAGTACCTAATCACGTATTCAAATCGGCAAGGAAGCTCTTTGTTTTAAAATTATCTATTTCGGTTCATTCCTCAATGTTATCGGCATTGTATTGATTGCTGAATGCTTATGTGTGAATTGTTGCTGCAAGCTTTCCACTTCGGTGTTGAGTTTGTAACAGGGATTCTCCTAACTATTAGGCAGTGTTAGGTTAAAGTGTGTAAGTTAAGTTTACTAACATAAATGTTAAGAAATGTTGTTACCAACACATTTTAGTCCATTGTTACTTGTATATTTAATACTAGCTTTCGCCCGCGGCTTTGCCCGCGTGGATGTCGGAAAAAAAACAGCTTCTCTATCAGCAGCATTCCCCCAAAACATTATACCTTAGTTATTATATCTTAGTTGGAACCAACATAAGCGTGGTAAGCAGGAGTGCAGTTTGATTTATAACTTTACGGAGGATATAGATAGCATATAAATACCAACTTCGTTTTGTTCAATATACGTGTCCTCCATTTCATATATAAGTCTATTTGTAAGAAATTTTGTATTGTTTATTTTTTCTACGGTTTTGTTCTTAAATAATAATTGATGCTTATCAAATTTTGAGTTATTCAAGGTACGCAGTAAAATTCTCCCGAAAACTTAATTACCCCTTTTTCCGATTCTAAAAAACTCCATTTATTTTTCTGTCAAAAGTATGAGCGTTAAGATTCTTAAAAACAAACTGTAACACTCCCTAAAATCCTTTCTCCCCTAGAAAGGATTTTAGGGAGTGTTACAGTTTGTTTTAGGGTAGTTTTGAAAAAACGCAAATGTTATGACAAACTTTGTTATTTCAGTAATGACTGCCTCGTTAGTCTTGTGGTCACAAGCGCGACTGCTGAGCATGAGGGGTTGGTTTGATTCCCAGGTCGGGCAAAGTGTTATTGGATTTTCCATTAGGATTTATGCCCGGTTGAAGCCAATAGCATAGCCCTCTCCATTGCCATTTGGGTGACTTTTAGCCTTCTGATAAGGCCCATTGTGAGAGACCACGTTTCAGTACCATAAGTCATCACTGGCAACACGCACTGGTCAAACCCTACGTGATCGAATCAGAAATGAAGAGATCCGCAACCGACATAGCCCGAAGAATTGCCCGCAGAACTGATGGCCGATGGGGCCGAAAGGTTCTGGAGTGGCGACCGCGTGCCGGAAGACGTAGCGTTGAAAGGCCTCCTACAAGGTGGACCGATGGCCTTGTGAAGGCCGCAAGTATCCGCTGGATGCGGGAAGCGCAGCTTAGAACCGGTCGAAGCGGCGGTGCTTGGGGGAGGCCTATGTCCAGCAGTGGACATCTTTTGGCGGAAATGATGATGATGATGATGCCAATAGGCTCGCCCCCTTTTACTTGGGACTTAAACAAAACTGGCGAAATGAGGGTGTACTAAAGGTACACCTCTACCTAACCCTTTGGGGATTGCAGGCGTGATGTTATCTAAATAAGTACTCGGGCCAAATTTATATATCAAAAGTTTATATATCAAAAGAAGTAAGATTCTGTTCATACAAACTACTCGTTTTATTGCCCCTTTTTACGCACTCAATACCCAATATATTTATTGCTTTCACATGTGAACTTAGGTGGTAGGTTTTACAAAAACACCAAACACACTCAAAGGGGTTAATTGTTGAAACATCGTTTTTGACGTTTCTATTATTGGATTTATAGGTTATTTATACCAATTTTCAAGTTAATCAAGCCAAGCAGCAAAATCCTCCCTTGTAAATTGACTATGCCTTTTCACCCCGTTAGGAGTAAATTTTCGAAAAACTCTGATAAATTTTATTCTTTATTTTTGGTTTACAGTATAAAATAAATACTGAGTTTCGAGTTTATCGGACCGAGCGTTAAAATTCTTCCATACAAACTTTGACATCCGCAAATCCGGAGTAGTTTAAAAAAAAACAAAAAATGTCACACTTTATAATTTACTTAGGTTAATATTCGTGCCAAGTTTCAGGTTTATTAACTCAAGGAATAAGGATTATCCCCCTTTTTAACCCCTTAAAGGTCGAATTTCGAAAAATCCCTTCTTAGCAGATGCATAGTTTCAAATATTAGTGATTTTAACTTAAAAAGAACTTTCATTAAAAAGAAAATTGTATCCCCTTTTTCACCCCTTAGGGGTTGAAATTCTAACAACACCGTTGCGTTAGTTTCCAACCATAAGCCTAGATAATAAATTTAGTGATTTTACTTCGAAAATTAAGGACTTTTCATACACAACTTCATCCCACTTTTTAACCCTTCGGGGGTAGAATTATTAAAAACGCTGAAACACGTATAAATTAATTTTCAATTGTCAGCCTATACACATAATTTGAAGATCCTAACTTCAAAACTGACGGACTTTCATATTAACTTCCATCCCCTATTTTACCCTCTTAGGGGTAGAATTTCGAAAAACCCTTTCTTAGTGGATACCTACTTTTTACAAAGAATACACCTTCCAAATTTCATGTCTTTAGGACCCGCGGTTTAGGCTGTGCGTTGATATATCAGTCAGTCAGTCAGGACTTTGAATTTTATATATATAGATAAATAAAAAGCAGTCTGCCCGACGCGACTTCGTTCGCGTGGTGTCCTACCCCTAGACTATTACCCTACTCGACTACACTACCTATGTATGCAGAAAAACTCACCAAAGTTTCATTAAAATTAGTCCAGCCCTTTCGGAGTCCATAGAGGACAAACAAACAAACATTTCACATCATAGATTGAAAACAGACCATTGTCCGATCAAATTCGATCACCAATTCAAAAACAAACTTCAAGCTTCGTTGAAGAGACTTCTAGAACTAACCAGTTGTTTGTTTGTTCATCTCGATTCACGTAATCGCAGTTGGACAAACAAATAATTGGTTCACTCTTTGAAAATAGAACTTTGATAAAGGGTAGTATTTAAACGCAAATCAAAAAATATCCTTTTTCTATGCAATAAGATTCCGAATTCCCATCAAAATTACTGATTGCACAGCAAAATATTCAACTCAAAATATTACTAAACACACTACAATTTATTTTCGCAGCGTACAGCGATTTTTCCTAAAGCAAAAGCTTTTTCATATTATGTACAGCAGTTTTTCTAAATAAAACAGCATTTTATTAGTCACAGTCGTCTTATTATTTATTAATTACCACATATTGAGATCAGCAAAAAAAAAAAAAATTAGATACAAAATTGTAATTTATTGAATTATTAAAGCGGGTCTTGCTTTCGCGGGGCGTCCACGCTTCCTTTTTTGCCCAATAGGCACATTTTTAGCTTCTGCAGGTGGCGCCACGTACTTGAGTCGGATCGCAAGTCCGATGATATGCTTGCACATATAGTTCTTAAAAAAAATGGGCCAGGTGCATTTTCCGTTGACCCAGGCGGTTTGTTGGGTGGGCAAAGCAACTCTCCAATATGCGAAAGCGTTTTTTTTGTAACCATCAAAAGTGTCCCAATCGAAACTGTAACGGTTTACCAACAGTCGATTGGTCCATGAATCGTTGGTCAACGTTATCTTTAAACCATTAACTTTTTATCCAAAGGACTTTTCACCCACGAACGTTTCGCCAACATAACTAAACGTCAGTGAATGCTTAACTAACAGAATGTTTTGTTTCGCGACCAATTTCGAGGTAGCGCTCGCCGGCCGCTGCCGCGGCACCGCTCGCTACGCTCGCTCGGCTCGCGCGTTGTTGGTCACAGTTCTAACCTAACCTAACCTATGGATATCTTTGAAAGTTATTGGTCAAAATATTCTGTTGGTTAAGCATTCACTGACGTTGAGTTATGTTGGCGAAACGTTCGTGGGTGAAAAGTCCTTTGGATAAAAAGTTAATGGTTTAAAGATAACGCTGACCAACGATTCATGGACCAATCGACTGTTGGTAAACCGTGACAGAGTGGTCCCAATCTTGAGTAAATGTCATGTCACTTGCTGTTGAGCTTCCAACTATATAAGTATTTAGTCCGGAATCAGATTCTAAAAATTTTACATTCTTATCAAGTTTCGCCCATTGATACGCAAGAGTCCAGTCTTTCAGTTCTATCGGAGGTAAAGTGTGATATAAACAAACAAATACACGTGGATTGTGTAAAACGACACCTACACTAACGAAATATTTCTATTTCGCTCTTACGCGCGAGATATACGGCTAACTCCCGACGACATGACCTAGCGCTATCTCTATCTTACTCGCTCGCGCCACTCTGCACTCCAGTGACGAAAAAGCGCGCGAAGCCGCCAACCTTTTAATCAGTTAATTTGTTCTGCTTTTAGAAATAATGCAATGTAAAAGGATTTTTTTGTTATAATAATCATTAAATTTGCCGAGCATGGCTTCTTGAAAATTAAGACAAATATGATGAACAGGTTTTGTTGTACTTACTGGTTAATATACGACTGGGATAGTTATATTGCTATGAAATATGGAAAATTTGCTGTGCAGTCAGTATTTATGCTATTTATGTAGTATTTTTGTACAAAAATAAATTTAACTGTATTGCATTATGAGGAAAAAAGTAATGTTATATTGATGTATAATTTCCAATTATCTGCAGTTTGAGTTTTGTTAAACATTTAGTTTATTTGTAGTGAAGTAAGTTATTAGATGTAAATAAGAATATAAATGATGAGTATGTATTGATAGGCGATTATTTATTTGATATGCAATTTATAATATCCCTTTGATAAATAAATAAAGAGAAAAGGGGGAAGGTACAGTTAAACAAAGAGATAAGTAGGTGTACAGGCACCTTATTTGCAAGTAGATACTTTTAAACAATATTGTAAGTGTGCAGAATAGTCAAATCTTTTACATCACTCGTTTTTAGCCCTCTCAGGACGCGCCTCGCCAACACCCTGAGCGGGACGCCCGAAATCTCGCTTTTTTATATAAGTATCTTGGCGCTGTACGAAATAATCAGTCGGCAAAAGTAGAAGCGCAGAAGGCGACCGGGCGGATCTTTTTTGATCTCATTGAAGTCTCGTTTTGAACTATATGATTGTAACCATATTTATGATTTTTTTCTACGTTTACGATGATTTCGTCCCAGTCCCGCTTTTCTTTTTCATTTAAGTCTCGATATTTGGAAAAACTGATCTGGCAATCACAAAAATAAAAAGTTATTGAGCACACCATTAAATGAAAAAATTGTGGTGGAAAACTAAATATTGTTGCCAGTATGTATACTAACCCTTTGTTTGAATGTACAATGGGTGAGTACCTACTTAATAATATCATTCCTGGAATTGTAGTTGCCAATTTTGCCATTGAATTGAATGGCAATGCAGGTCAATGGAATTAGAGGTGAAATCATGGTCTTTTCATCAAAGAGACGATATGAATGTCCTTCGGAGAACTCTATAACTGTGCTTTATTTATTTTATTAACAGTTTATGTGCACACAGACAAGAAGAAAGGAACAGAAAAATACTATACTATATGCTTTGATTTTATGCAAACTTGATTTAAGGCTCATACAGACCGGCGCGACTTGTCGCGGGAAGCGACACCTCTGGTAGAACAATTTGTATGACAATTTCATGAAACATGGTTTGCTTGCTTCTATTTTGTTATTGGCCTATTTAAATCATAATTCAAATGCATAAGTACAAGTAAGGTATTTTATTTGGAGCTTATTTTTTTTCTTCACGCAACGCTATATATTACATGCGTGGTGTACCTTCTGAATCACTACAAAAACAGGATGGTTTTAGTACAAAGTACATACCTAGATATACCTGCTATGTTCCTCTCTGTTGACACCTCTTCCAAAATAAATACATAGAACGTAAAATAAAGTAGCATTCTCACTCAGTATATAATTTTTACCTCTCATTTCTCACAAATAAAAAACTACAATAAAAAGTCTAAATGAATTTTTTCAGCGTGCTCATTACAGTTGAGTCTGATTTTCATTGTAAGAATATTTCACAGTTATTTTTATGTGCAGAAATGAATGCCGCAAGCTTTTGAAACTTGATTTGAAAAAAAGAAAAGGTTTTGTTTTTTTATGGACACGTAGACTAACTTAAATACGGACGTCGAGAATCAAGGGTCGAGCAGACTGGCGCGAAATCGCAGGCGCGACAGGCAGCTTGACACTTTCCATTAAGTTTTCATAGACATTGTGCTATTAGTGTCGCGTCGCGCTGTCGTTTCACGCTGTCACGTAGCGCCTGTCTGCGGTAGCCTTTATGTTAGTCACTTTATGCTACTGCACTGTATACTCACCATCATCATAAATATTTATGAAAATATACATTATACAACATTATTTTTAGTATATGCGAAACCTGAATATATTATAGTTTGTTCAGATTAAGAAACTGAATCGATTTCAATAATTTTTACACCATGTTATATTTTGTCCCAAAAATATTTAAGTGTGATGGAAAATGTTATCACCTTTTATTTACTTACAATACAATCGCCGTACGGTAAGGTACCTACCAAATTATTATCACCTGACCCTGGCGGCGCGGAGGCATCGTTATCATATTTTTGTACGGACAACCCGGTAACATAACAACCTTATAACTCTGTTTACGTTTTTTTTTTTTTTACAATGTTTGTAAATATGTGAGCACCATGTATCTATCACATAATTAATTTATCTTCGTCATTGCTTCATTATTAATTCTTTTTACCTGTTGTGGTATAGTAATTTTATTCTAGGTGCATCGCCTTCACATATAAAAATGCTGATGGTTGATGCCTATTTCACCTACCTTTATAATTTTGCATGCTATGTTTGTATCCTAGCTAAACATGTTTGTGCCATATAAATTTGTATTTAACACCATTTTATACCATGTTTTACGCAAATAAATATTTTGATTTGATTTGATTTGATTTAAAATGTTTTACAATATTTTGTATAGGTACATCAATTATATATACTATGGCTAATGGACACTGTTGTTTGTTTTAAGACCTTCTTTTTGTACCCATATTCGCAAATTAATAAATGATTATGATTATGATATATTATATAATCATAATCATAATCATTTACTGTCAATCCAATGCAGTAATTTGTCAATTGTATCATTAATGTCAAGCTCATGGTCTAAAATGGTTTTTTGTTTTTTGTTAGATGTCACTATAATAGATATATCGTCGGCAAATAAAAAGCATTTATGGTTAGTTATTTTTATAATGTCATTTATGTAAATAAGGAATAGTATTGGGCCCCGTACGCTACCTTGTGGAACGCCATATTTATTATGTCTATATTCTGATGCGTAAGATATAATGTAATTATTTTCGTTTTTTTTATTGATAATGACACGTTGTTTTCTATTACTTAAATAAGACGATAGCCACTGAAGTACTGGTCCTCTAATCCCAATAGCTTCTAACTTTTCTAGCAATATGCCGTGTGATACCAGATCGGAGGCTTTCGATAGATCAAAAAAAAGGCCAGTAGTTATATAATTATTATTAATATTTGAAAGTACAGCTTGCATAAGTGAAAAAATTGCCAACGATTTAAAAGAATAACGGTGGAGTTTCTTGCCCATTCTTCTCCATACGAAGCTTTTGGAAGGGGCGACTAGAATCAATTCTATTGTATTTGTAAATTTTGACGTTCAAAAGTGCCATTTATGTGCCTATTTGAAATAAATAATTTGACTTTGACTGTGATTTTTCATGATACAGTTTTGAAATTTTGTGCATAGATTCTTTACATAAAAGTACTAGACATGTGTTTCGGGTTTCGCATACCTATACTAAAACTAATATTGTATATTAATAATATCATCAGTTCAGCCGAAATACGTCCACTGCTGAACATAGGCCTCTCCCAAATGGGGGGGGAGGTGCCATAATCGCCACATTTGGCAGGCGGGTTGGCGATCGCAGTATGGTGTTAAAATGTATAGAGAACGCTGCTGCCCATTCTCTAGTAAGTCCCTTAGTCGCCTTTTACGACACCCACGGGAAGAAATAGGGCGGTGCTATTCTTTACGTCCGGCACCACACGGACGATCAAATAATATATTTAATATGTATTTGCCTGTTGAAATTCACAACAACTGAGACCAACCAACCTTGATTCTCCAATTTTAAGGAAAGCAATACTTAGATATCTACTCACGTGCATCTAAATATACTCGTAATCCATACTTATTATCACCTCAAATTTCTATAAGCGTCCAAAATAGTTCGGTATCATTATATCAATTAAGGTGGATCATTTACGGTGTACATAATAAAGAGTATTCTATTCTATTCAAATTATAAAGCGCAACTATATATTTACTATAGTAACTGTACTGTACTGTAATATTATTTTATTGTAACATCTTGCATGCCATGTGTGTGTATACTCATGTTTTGGACAAATAAATGACCTTATCTTATCTTATGTATTATTAGCACCACGTCACGCGTCGTCAAGGTATTTGTTATGAAACCCAATAAATCCTCGAACACGGCTCTTTCGAACATGTAACAATAATCTCATAGTCTGATAACTTAGGTAGGTACCTAATCTTATTAAAAGAAGTTGCTAAAGATAAAACCAAGCTTTCAGGAAAATATAATATGTAGTTTTTAGGATTTTTGTTCGTTTATCTGGATGTATGTTCCGGAACGGCGGAAAAACGGCTGAACAGATTTGTATGAAATTTATAGGGTCAATCATGAAATTGGTAAAAATTGCAAATTATATATTTTTTTAGCAATTTATGCGTTATTTTTTATTTAACAAAAAATATATTTACATAATATATAGGCTAACAGACTTTAAAATAATAATATGTAAGGCAACACATAGGGTACATTAATCCCGGTAATACGTTCCCGTGTTATATTTTCCGACATCCACACAGGCGAAGCCGCAAGCAAAAGCTAGTACAAAATAACTTTAAAAATTGTTTCAAGGACCGCACATAACGTCATCTACTGATACAGCAATTTTCTATGATGGTTGGAGCACATGGACTCCGTTTTAACATTCAGCAAATTGCTTTCCCAGTTTTGATCAACTCGATCAGCGCAGTAAGCCGTTCAAATGTATGATCCCTGATCGACACAGTGGTACGAAGCTGTATAATAGCCGGGTTTCATGCACGGAGACCGGAAGGGTCTCGATATGTAAACAACTCTGACCTATGCGAGGTTTGATCGCGGCAACGTTGTTAAAGCATCCTTCAATTCAAGTGACACGACCCGTAGATTGACGTAGCGTACAATACGACGTGGTAATGCAATGGAAATTCAAGTAGATAGATAGATAGATGAAACATTTATTCAGTGTACACAAAATACATAGCACAACACACAATAGCACAATAAAACAACATAAAGGAATATATATGAAAACAAGGTGCCAATAGACAAAAAAGAAGAACATACTTAAAGAATTAGTAACACTATGACATACTTCAAATTAATCAATATTACCTAGGTACGGTGTGCGTCTAAGGTTGCACCGAATGGGAGTCCAGCTCAGCATGTGTCAGGCAAATATACCTGACGCTGATATTCTGCTGGATCCCTGTTCGGCAGTGACATACGGACGTTGAGCAGACGAGACAAATTTGTATTGTGACAAAGTGTTACGCCAAGTAAAACATAAAACCTTTTTTTTTGTTGGGTGGGAAATTATCAAATAACTTCTCCCGATCTGGGCGGAGCGGCACGACGTGTCAGAAGTTTACAGACTAAATAAAACCCACCCGTGTTCCTTCCGTTGGCCACGATATCCCTTTCGGACAAACTCGCAACCCTGGCAGGCATTGGCCGTATCGGACCCCGTCAGTTGGTGCTGACATCTCTTTGAGGCGCGCTTGGACACAACGGGCCGTCGACCTGGGCCTGGTCATTACCAGACGGCGAGCTACCCATCGCCCACCATCCGCAAGCTCGCGCCTACGGTGGCCGGAAATCGGCCTGCGACTCCCGACCGGTGCGTCTCCTGCGGCGACTAGGAGCGCGAGGGCGCGAATCTTGCCTCTCCCTCACGCGTTCCGCCTCCTCCTTCGCGAGCATTACTGCTTCGCAGAAGGAGGTGACGGCCTCCCATGCACTCTCGCTCCGAACCATGGCCTGAACCAGGGCCGGACGCGAGAGATCATCTTCCAAGACGGAACAGCTAGATATTCAATAGGTTTTCATGGAAATATATTTTCAGTAAGACCTTGTTCTGTCCTGTATTTAAACTGTTTATGATTTGGTTGATTTAGTTATAATCGCAATTGTATAGTAAAATAATTTGTTCATTTGCTATTTTCTTTTTCAGGCAACTTGACTTTAAACTTGTAACATAAATGTCTTATTACTTGTGTAACTCATCCACGACCCTTTTTAGGTTTCCGTCAACAAAGAACCCTTATTAGTTTCGCCATGTCCGTCAGCCTGTCTGTCTGTCCGCGGCTTAGCTCAGAGACTCTTAGTAGTACTTTCACGGCGACAAAGTGGTAAAATAAAACTTTGAAGAAAAAATGGTTTTAGGGTAGACAGACGAGAAAAAAAATATCATCCCCAGTTTACGTGATCGGAGGTAGGCCGTTTAAAAAAAAACCGGGTCTGTGTAAACTTTTTTTCGATTCAGGAATCTGTTTGCGTAATAATAAGCTTTAATTAAAGTGATAATTTTTTTAAGAGTCAAGTGCCCCCTCTGGCGGACAGGTAAAAGTTTGTTCTTGGGATAAATTGATAAATTCATCTCAACTACGGAACCCTTTATTTTGTGTGTACCCACGGTCCGACATGCACTTGGCCGGTTTCTTTGTTTCCTTCCAAAGAACTAATAAAAGGCAAGTTACCTTCTATCGGATCTTTTCGTTACTTACTGTTTCTCGTAAATTATTTCTCACTATCTCCACTTTCAAATTTCATCAGGCGAGAGCACTCAAACCGATCTTCTCTGTACCCTCGTTACAAGTGTCTTACTAAAGGGATGCGACTACACTTAGTTTTGTGACGTCACTGGTAATTTACCTACTACATGGATGTTTAACTTCCTACATTGATGGAGGTCATCTCATAGACACAACTACATGCTACGGAGTTTACCAAGTGGATATACCTAGTGAGCCTCGTTGGAGGCACTCTCTGTTGATCGATCCGAGCGACAAAATGAATTCTCAAGTTTTTTTTGCAGAATTTATACCTAATACTTACTTGTTGACGTCATACCTTTTAGGTACATCCATTTTTAGTAAATTCATCATCATCGTATCATCCGAAAGACGTCCACTGCTGGACATAGGCCGCCACTTCGAGCGGTTCTGTGCTTCCTGCATCCAGCGGATACCTGCAGCCATCACAAGGTCATCGGTCCACCTTATAGGAGGCCTTCCAACGCTACGTCTTCCGGTACGCGATCGCCACTCCAGAACATTTCGGCCCCATCGGCCATCTGTTTTGCGAGCAACGCGCCCTGCCCACTTAAGTTTGGCAATTTTATTTAAATTCGGGCTATGCCGGTTACCTTGGTCCGCCTGCGGATATCTTCATTTCTAATTCGATCACGTAGGGAAACTCCAAGCAGCCCTCTTCATTGCCCTTAGGGTGACATTTAGCCTTCATACGAGTATATGGCCCATTGTGAGTGACCACGTTTCAATGCCATATTTCATCACTGGCAACACGCACTGGTCAAAGACTTTTACTTTTTGCAAATTATTCCGAAGTATTACAGTTTAATTTATTTTTTCCTAACTTGTAGAGTAGGTATACATATCACTCTAGAAATAATAATTTCGGCCGAAAGACGTCCACTGCTGGACATAGGCCTGCCCCAAAGGGCGGGTTTGCCATAATCACCACGCTTGGCAGGCGGGTAGGCGATTGCAGTATGGTGTTAAAATGCATAAAGAACGCAGCTGCCTATTCTCTAGAAAGAATAAGTATTGTTATTCCAAAAGAATGGTACTTAATGTTTGAATAACAGGGGCATAATAATATAAAGAACTCGCCATGCGAGTGTATTAAATAAGGTCGTATTATTTTAGTATAACATTCGAATAAAGAATTGTTTTGGTTGCCAGTCAAACCCACACAAGTTTGAGTGAAATAAGATTTACTTCTAATCGACATAAAAATAGAAAGGTAAGAATAAATAAATGTTTCCGTAAAAGCTTGCTATTTTGGTCATTAATTGCTATTGTGTTATGAGCTCCTGGGTTCGATTCCTTGATTGGGCAAAGTGTTATTGGGTTATTCGTCGAGAATTTCTCAGTAGCAGCCCGGAGTCTGGTTTTGTGCCCGATTTATGGCTATAGGCTCCCCCTATTACATGGGACTTAAACATAATTGGCGAAATGTGGGTGTACTATAGGAACACCTCTGCCTAACCCTACGGAGAATACTGGCGTGATGTTCTGTGTTATAAAAATCACAATAATGTCTTAAGTACCAAATACTTAAGACATTATTGTGATTTATTAGAACATTTTCTTACAATTGAAATAAGCCATTGAATATCCCTTTGAGATTTGCTGATAGTCTTTTTTTTTATTATTTAAACGTTGCCCCACACTAGGAATTACTCCTGTATCGTGGGTGCGTTTACAAACATTTAAACTCACATACACAAACAGCCAAAGCAAACAGCAAAAGTACAAATTAAGAGTTCTATAATTGATTAAGGATTGACTAAATTCACGACAATAATTTAAGTGCAAAAGCGATTCTCCAGTCCGTGTAACTTTTCACGGATTTCACACTAAACGGATTTAGATGAAAGGCAGAGAAGCAGATAAACATTAAAAAAAAACCGGTCAAGTGCGAGTCGGACTCGCGAACCGAGGGTTCGGTACGTATATATGATGTTGATTATTTTTGAAAAACTGTGCTATTTAGAGACATCGTTTTATTATTCCTGTAACATTTACAGAAACTTCTATTACATAGAATAATTTCAGATTTTTATCTATGCAAACTTCGGAGATAAGGGCGGGAAACGGTATTTCTTTTAATGTTTTTTATCCAAAAGTCGGAAACTATGCAGCCTAAAAGAAAAATGTTTGAGAACGTGCAAACAGCGATCTTTTATATGATACCCCACATGCCCAGTAGTCCCACTTCAAATTTTTAAGACCCCTTTTCAGTTCCTTTTGCAATAAAGACATATATTTTTAATTTTCTTTCTTGTTTGCAAAATAGTTGGGCAAACGTCATCTAAAACTATTCTAAATTTCAAGTTGATAGCATTAGTAGTTCTTGGGATATCCAGGTGTGACAGACAGACAGACAGACTTAGTCTCACCATAAGGGTTCCCTTTTAGAAAGAAGAAGAAGATAAAGTAGTAACAGACTGTAATTTCATCCTAAATAATTAAAAAAGTTCACACACTCGTGAAAACCCTAGCAGTATTTCTATAAAATAAACATTAAAGTAACACGCAATGGTCACGACAGCTTTAAAAAACTGCAAACGAGGTATTTAAATTAAAATACTTCAATTTTAAAGCTCATGGGCAGCCAACTCATTTGAAAGTTTTTTTTATTACTAGCACAATGTAAACGAGGACCGTGGTTCTGTGAATGTGTTCAGTGTAACCAAAACCACTCCAAATTTAGGCACTCCAAATAAAATTAGCATTTTTCTCGCGTTAGCTAAAGGGTCGACCGCTTTTTGGGGCTGATTCAGACTTCAGAGCAATGAAAATGCACATGGAAAATATATTTATCTTTTTGCAATTGTATTTTACAAAATACATGAGAAACTAAGTACAGAAACTCAACTAACTACTTACATAAATAAACCCTTTTCCCAAAGGATTAACTTACGACATTTTCTTGTTTAATTGACTCAATAACAAAAGATCTCAACTACATATTTTCACCCACACAGGACACATGATTAGAGGGAAGGACAAATGGAGCAAAATAGTTACACAGTGGTACCCAAGAAACGGCCAAAGAAAGAGAGGTAGACCACAGAAAAGGTGGGACGATGACATAAGACAGTTCGCTGGAATGACATGGGGCAGAGTGGCCAGAGAGAGGCAGGAATAGAGAAGGTTGGAGGAGGCCTTTGCCGACTGGCAAACGGACATACAAAACGTAACTAAACGCCAAATACGAGACTGAAGACTACATTCTATGTTTGTCCGACTGAAAGGCTAATAATAATAAAAAAAAACATATTTTCACCATCATTTTAATTGATCCTTTGAGCATTCAACCCATTCTTCCTCCACGTCAAGCAATATATACTTTAACATGTCCAATCACTCGAATACGTTGATGTAGTGAAATTGATCGACTACTTAGCAAACTATCGGGCGGAGTAATATCTCAGACAAGTGGGGTACAAACAAAGTACCAACAGACTTACAGAAGTCCTACAACTTTGTCTAGAGTCTAGATGTATCCTCTCTAAATTAATTAAGGCAAAAATCCCTTGATTGTATAGGAAAGTTAACTTATAAGAAGCAAAGTTCTTGTCTGTAGTTGGAGAGTGTGAAGTAAGACGAAGGTGGGAACATGCTTTGAAGTGTTCTTCACCTAGTCTTTAAAACAGGTGTGAGATATACTTACTTTAGCTTCCAATAGCAATTTCATTGGGTTTATTGGCGACAAATAATAATAAGTAATTATTTTATAACTAGGGGGGTACAACACTATCATAGTAAGAAACTCTCCTGTTAGTATAGGTTGGTAGTAGGTATTATATGTTCGACTTGTTAAGTTAGTTCTTTGCTGACTAAGACGCAGTTGATCCATTAAAAAAAAACAAATGACTGACGTACAGATATCCTATTCAAAAGCATACTAACATACCTTACAAAAGTAACAAAATCAGACTACACGTTTTTCGGTTCCATAAATACGTACGGAAGTATCATCTCTTGCTCTGTCGGTCCCCCGTCCGGATGTAGGGGCGAGAGTAGGCACAGAGGTGATCATAGCCGTCGGAAATCCAACGTTGAACATCGAACCGGTAAATATACCAAACCGATAGGCGAAAGGGTGCACGCGAATAGCTTTTCAAAATGGCCGACTCATATGAATGACAGAAAAAGGATATTGATGTTTTAATTTCGGGCACGTTCGTACAAATTCAAACTGAAAGCATTTATTTCCAATTACAGGCACTTTTGATTTGTTAACGGGTCAGTCAGTCATTAAGATGTAGCGGTAGGCACCTATGGAGAAAATCGCGCAAGAAACTCCACGTACATTCTATTAAAACCAAATAAATTTAAAAAAAATACAGACTTAGAAAATATATTAGGTGTGTGTTAATTAAAACGTAACAAAGCCAGTATTTTAAACTATGGAAGTAATGAAAGACAAATTTTAATTTAGAGAACTAAGAAATTAGTTTAAGTAAGTCTGAGTGGACTCTGCGGCTTTGAGATTTCGTGAAGTGGTCAATTTAGTACCATTTTTAAACGAAAGCTAATTTTGTATTAGTTTCTTCACTACAGTTTTTCGGATTGCTGATAAAGTTGGTGTTTATTGAAGATACTCCAGTCTTGCAAATTTTTTTTGGACACTCACGGTATTGGCGCGGAGATCAAACATTATCTTTCCGTCAAACTTTTTGGTATTGGCAGGTGTGATGCTACTTACAAGCATCTCAATCAAGTATGAAACTCCGAAAATGTCAAAAAACAATGATTAGTACTACTGCACATACTACTCATACACTTAGTGCAAGATAATTCCCTGTACATCTTTTAGAATCTGCAACGCTCGTAAAACATGAAGGCGTCTCCTTAATATAGTCGTTAAGGAAACTCATTAGTCATTCAATTATGTTAAGTTTGTGTTTGTTGTAAACTTTTTCTTGTGCTGACTTGAAACATGGGGTGATTTGGTTGTTTCAGTGGGTTGTTATGTTACTAATTTTGCGATTTAGAAAATGCTGGTACTAGTATATACAACGTGCCGCTACAACACCGACATTAATTTAATACATGGGTAGGGGTTTTTTAAGTGGGAAGTTATCAAATAACTTTTCCCGCTCTGGGCGGAGCAGGAGGCCCGCGCCTATGGTGCCCGGAAATCGGCCTGTGACTCCCGACGCCCGGGGCGTCTTCTGCGTTTGTTGCGCCACTTCTTCTTCCCAGCTTATGCACTAGGAAGTGGTGAAGGGCGGGGGTTTTTGGGGGACTGTCTTTTGACGAGAAAAGTGCTGATTGTGAGTGTTGCCTAGTTTGAATAAATGACTTTTGATTTGATTTGATTTGAGTGTCATGCTTACGAAAAAGTCGTGTACAAATGTAAAAACTTACGTTCTTAATTTAGTATTAAATCAATTTACCATCAGTTTATTGGTTCAGTTTAATTTTAGTCCAGTGGTAACAATATTCTTCATTTCATACAAATACAAAATTAGAAAATTTCAAAATGTTTGGACTATTTATGTAATTCATTCACGAAAAGTACCTATTTCGTAATATTGCCGGTGTGGTACATACCGTGCGTTGATTATTTTACTCCGGCAGAAAATATTGAAAGAGAGACGCAAAATGCAAATATTTGAACTGTCGACGCGGCAAGGATCAACTTTTCGCCATATTTCATTATAATATATTTGTAAAGTTTCATGTTTCGTTTGTCGTTAGAGCTCAGAAGCTGTTTTCTTCAAGTTTCTTCTCTAAAATGACAATATTACTGTCACGCAATTTGTCGCCCAGTCGTTTTGGTAAATGGACGAATAAAATACAAGTTACAATACTATTCTAGTCACAATTGCCAGCTGACAGTGTTGTAACTCAATCACTGGGGAAAAAATCAAACAAGTGGATAGTTTTCTTGTTTTAGTAAACATGCTTTTAACCGTGACGTCGTTCGGGGGAAAATGTTGTTGCTCTTCTTGTTGTATTGCAGCTATACAAACAAAGTTATGTTATTTATCTGCCAATTAAACTCCATCAACTGTAACGACGCTGGAAAATATTGCAGGAGTCTACGGTTGTTTGTTTAACTACTTACTGCGGTTCGAACTGCATTGGGAACTATCATATATCTCTTCTACGAAAGTTAATAAAGCAGGCAAAACAATATATGACATCATTCAGACAGTAAGTTTTGATTCAAAACAAACGTTCTGATCTCAAGTTCTGCTAAGAACTACGTATACCATTCACTTGTAAAAAATCTGCCTAGCCTTTGCTGATCCATGTTGGAGTCGGCTTCCAGTCTTACCAGATGCAGCTCAATACCAGTATTTTACATGAAGCGACTGCCTATCTGACCTCCACAACCCAGTAACTGGGTAATACGATACCCCTTGGTAAGACTTTCGGGTTTCTAACGACCCGTAACGACTGTCAAAGATCCACGAATGATAGCCGAGACCAACGGCTTAACGTGCTTTCTTAGGCACGGAGGAGTCACGGTATGTAAAGATGGTCACCCATCCATAGACCAATCCCGGCAAGCGTAGCTTAACCTGATCGACCCGTGAGGCTTTTATACAAGGAAACGTAACAACGAGGTAGAATTATTTTAACTTATCGATGGATATCGCTTTCACGGTAAGTTGTTATAAACCTGGTGGATCGAGCCATAATGCGGCTGTTATTACGTAGCCACGGGCTCCTTTTACTTGTACTTAGATAAAATAAGTATCAAAAGTGATTTCAAATCAAAGACATTTCAATGCTATGACAATTGAACCATAGAAATACCGAATCAAACTTGTCTCTCAAACACTTTATGCACCGTCAAGTGCGTGACAAACCGCTGTCCGTCGCCACCGTGTTGTCAAACCCTTGTGAAAAAGGTTATCAGAGTGACAGACACGACAAGAAGGTCCAAACGTGCAGACGTGCAAACTTCACAACGACAACGTTCATCGCAAAACAATTTGTTTCAGATTTAACGAACCAAGCTCTGTATGTCTCAAAGATGGTGTCGCTCACGGCTAGCTGAACTGGGGTGACGTGCAAATTATTGCCGCCGGTCATTTTACCGCTCCGAGTGGTTGATTTAAATGGGATTTGACCCCCGTCACTCTACCTTACCCTCGTTTCCTGGAAGCTCTAAGCCTCATCAGTAAATCTGTTGCTAAATCTCATACAAGCTGTAATAATTGGTGGATAAAAAATATCAACAACAATCAAATCACTTGACTTTAAATTCGACCACAAATTAAATAGATTGGCTGCCCTTAACATCTTTTTGTAATTGAATGAAAGTTCAAAACACAGATAATAAAGTAGGATACTGATGACTTAATAATTTTTCATTGTTCTTCTAATACGCCTAAAGGTAAACAAGCTTAGCTATATATCCTACTTAAGACGCAGATATTTGCCAGTGACCTTGAGGGGTTAGCTTGCGTGTTCTGTACTGAGCTCACGCAACGCTTCGTACGTTCATCCAGTAATAGGACTCACCCATCAAGGAGCGCTGTCCCCAATTTGACGCATTATTAATTTATTATACACAAAACAAAAGGTATTTTAATAAAACGCGTATACTAAAAGATCAATAATTTAATTATCTTTAAATTGGTTTAAAAAAAAAATACGCTTGGTAGATTTTGCGCCATTCTCAGTTTTTTATCCGCGTTAGACATAAATTTACAAACTAATTTCACTATGTAATATAAACATAATCTAAAATATTCACATATTAAGTTATTGAGAAAATGCTTTAATTTAACATATATTTTTTTCAAATCATTAACACTACTCGTTTAGACGTGATCTTCAGTATAAAATCATTAAAAGTCGGTTATCGTACTCTTAATAATATTTTACTCAAGGGTCGGGTAATCGCCGTTGACCTTGTCCACACAAATGCGCGTATGCTCATGCCACGCGCCGTGCGGCCGCCGCGCCACCGTTTGGTTTCATAGAGAATATGTATTTTTAGTAACGAAAATATGAATATTCGAAAAAAATCACGAATAGAATTATAAATAATAAAATAGTATGTGCATACGAAAAAAAAACATAAAAATAGCTTATTAATATGTGGTTCGAAAGTAATATCGTTTTTTTAAGCTTTGGATTACGTTAATTTCTGAATTTATTTCAGTATTTTACTACAATACTTAAATATTCACCTACAATATTATAGAATTGATGTATATGCGTCCTAGTTTAACACACATTTAAGCATTAGGCGTTATAACAGATTTAAAAGTGACTAAAATCATATATTTGCCTGCACCTTAATAGCAAAGCTTCAAGAAATGAAGTCTATAATATGGCTTTGTGGCAGCATCAGTTCTTTGAAAAACTCGTTATTTACTCCACAGTTGAGATACTTTTCTGTTTTGTATTACTAGAATTTTGCACACATACATAATAAATTCTTGTCTCGGTGCAGCCAGGGGCGACTCTTTCAAGTCATAAGTACTGGCTGAAAGGTCGTTTTGCCCCAGGATATAGGTAAAAGCGGAAGAAGGAAACTGACTATTGCATTCATAACACGATAAACTTATTTTCTTTGTGAAACAAAGTAATTTCAATAGCGCTTTATGTTAATAACACTGTGTAGAATGATAAAGTTGGTGATTTATGAGGCTTTCTTATTCCGTAAGGACTTTTCTTTTTTCTTTTCTTGTAAGTGACAAAAGGGAATTGTGTTTCTCAGCGCACATTGTATTTGATTAGACAGAAAGATAAATCTCTGGGGAGACAGTGTTTCGGGATTAAGTATTGGCTTACCAAGCTGTCCACTACAGATAAGGGATTAACGGTATAACGTAACAAATACTGTGATATATAAAGTATGGGATCTCAACTAAGAACAGAATATAATATTTTGCTTTTACTCTTGCCATGAAACTTTTGTTAAGTGCCTGGTGAAACATAAAGTAAATAATGTAATTGAAAAGGTCTATGATAGAAACTATTATAAAATAATTCATTTATTTTCAGACAAAGTCCATTACATTAAATTAAATCACAAAATTGATATAAAAATCACATAATTATACACAATAAAATAATACTCAAACAATCAAATCAAATATAAAATGCATGCAAATGTCATTCAAATAAATAATAATAAATAGCAATGAAGCTGCATCTATTTCTATATTATTTTAAATTGTAATAGATTCAAAGGGCCGCAAAGAAAAGATCAATAATAATTATCTTGCCTATTAAAATAAACTTTTTTCAAATGCGACTTACAAAATCATTAATGTTAGGTATGGCCAAAAATAGATACAAACGTGAATCCAAGTAAAAGAAAATGCAGCAACTTAACAGCCTTACAGTACAATAGGACTTTAATATATGTTTATTTCCAGACAGCCTAGTGCATGTGATAAATGTATGTAATAGAACACCTACTCTTCAAGAAATCCACTGTAGAGCTATGAATTCGCAACACTTGCTCATAAGTTATTTGCATACAGCCACTTTGCACGTGTGTGTCGTATGCAAACAATGCACTGGAGGAAAATATTACGAAGGAAGTACCTACTTATCACTCTTGGTTCGGTCTGGAAAAAACATACATAACATACATAGACTGCTAAAATCATAAAGCGTCCTTTTCGCTTTGCCGTAGTCGTGTAAAAAGGGGGCTAATTCTTCAATTCTGTCACGCGATTCGCGGATGATGAAAAAGACAACTAAGTCATTACCACAGTAAATATATAGCACTAGCTATTGCCCGCGGCTTCGCCCTCGTGGTGGTCGGAAATTATCCCACGGGAACGTACTACCGGGATATAAAGTGAGCCGTGCAGCCATTTTAACGTGAAAGCGTATCAAACTTACTTTCGCATCTATAATATTATATTATGAAAAACGGTCTATCGACACTAGACCCACAAAATGTATTAAGGCTTCTACATATCGGGGCGACACAAAGGCACCGCTCGTCCCGCGACACGCGGGGCCTTTGTGCCGTGTCGTGTCGCGCGACAAGTCGCGCTGGTATGTAGAAGCCTTTAGGTTCTAAAATGAAATAAAAAAAAACTCTGAACACACAACTAAAGTTTATATAATAATATTATAATTCAATCATGATTGATTCAATGGCGAAAAAAAAATCAGCTGTACATTTTAACGAATTATTCGAACATAAATGTAGGGGAACAGCAGATTTTTTTTTTCGCTATTTCAGGTTTGGTCCCATAGTAAAAGTTGTTCTTAATGATGAGTACAATGACCCCTTAAGAGGTTATTGACGTTTTAAAAATAACCCTGTATATAGGTGGGCAGCGGCAGATAAACTCTTCATTTAAACCTACATCAATCTATGAAAAACAAGTCGTCCAAGACATTTCATTTTCATTGCGAAAAAGCGTCGTTGTGTTTCAGTGTAACTTAGACACAGTTTTTATTTCGTTCCTTGGGTGGTAAACTTCAGATGAGTAGAGTATCAGTCAAATATATAAGGCGCACATATATGATTTTAGTGACTTTTAAATCTGTTGTTACGCCTTCATATAATGTAAGTAAGTTATTCAAAAAATGTCTATTAATTAAACTAGAACGCATTTACATCAAATCTGTATGTGAATATTTAACTATACTTCTACAATACTTTATTAAATAAATTCTGGAAGTAATGTCTACCCAAAGCATAAAAAAACGATATTACTTTCAAACTACTTAAGATATTTTAATGCTTTTTTAGAATTCCGTACCAAAATGGTAAAAGGAACCTGTCTGTCTATCTGTCACACCTGGATATCTCAAGAACTAATAACTTGAAATTTAGAATAGTTTTATATGACGTTTGCCCAACTATTTTGCAAGCAAGAAAGAAATTTTAAAAATATATCTTTTTTGCAAAAGGGACTGAAAGAAGGTCTTAAAAATTTGAAGTGGGGCTACTAGAGCATGTGGGGTATCATAAGAAAGAACGCTGTTTGCACATCCTCAAACATTTTTTTTTCGCAGCGCAGCTTTTGACTTTTGATGAAAATTGTAAAAAAAATACCGTTCCTCCCCTTATCTCCGAAGATTGCAGCGATAAAAATCTGAAACTATTCTATATGATAGAAACTTATGTAAAGATTACAGGAAAAATAAAACGATGTCTCTAAATAGCACAGTTTTTCAGAAATCATCAACATCATAAATACGTACGGAACCCTCGGTGCGCGAGTCCGACTCGCTCTTGACCGGTTTTTTTTGTATGAATAGACCGTTTTATTATCTACAATTCTATCTGTGATTTATTTCAAATATTTATATTTTCGTTACTAAAAATTAATATTCCCTATGAAAGTTAAAGGTGGCGCCAAGGTCAACGGCGATTATCTAACCCTTAACAAAAATTGACCTACTTACTACTAAAGTGTTTACAAGGTGTTAGCGACACGCTCATATTTTTTAGATTCATAGTACCTAAGTAAGTAGTAATAACATATAATTATGTAAGTTTAACCTAAGTATAGATGTATGGGCCGCTGGACCCCCACCCAACACGCCGGCAGTTCAGACCGTGCGGGCATTGCAAGCGGGTGCGCTTGTACGTTGTACCTAGTTTGTCATTTTTATCAGTGTCTTTTCCGAAATATAAGTTGTCTGAGCTACTTTCTAGTTTCACTTCACCGATTACCACCTACAACATCTACAAAGTGGTCAATCGAACCGGATCAAGTAAAATTAATGTTTGTCACGACACCAGTGAAGAAAAAAATGGTGGGCACGCGGAGTACGGTGCGACGCGAGCGCGCACAACGTAAACTTTTCGAAGAACAAAAGGAAGCTCAAGAAACAAATACTGAAGGGTGTCAGTCTTCAACCAGTGCAGCAGCTAACAATATGGTATTCAAAACACCTGCGGCATCGCCGAGCGTCAAAACAGAAAACACGTTGCCAAGGTCGAAAGGTCATTCCGACACATCATATGTAAAAGCTCGAAAGGCGCAGTTGCTTTTGGATGCTGCAAAACAAAAGGCACAGATACGACTGGAGCTCATAGACAGACAGCTAGACGCGGACTTAGCTGAACTAGAGGAAGAAAAATACAGTCCACACGAAGAACGCGCTCACGACGTGGAGCAATGGCTGGAACGGAGTCACCACGAATTGATGCAATCGGCCCCCGATCATGGCAACCCCTTGGGCAAGTTGCATCCGCCTGAGATTCAAACAGCCGCGCCTGCTAATGCCGTCCTCTTTACGGCACCAGCAGCACCACCAGGGCTAACTACGTCACCTCAAAAGCCGCCACCTTCAATGCCACATCTGCCGATGGAGTCGCAATCACACACTGTACCCGCACCGCCACCAACGGCGGAGGCCACCAGTATGCAAGTGACTATTCAGATGCTAGCTGGTGCGTTGAAAGACCTGGCTTCTACGAGTGCACCGAATGCCAACTTTATAACTCGATTAAGCACGCCGAAGGATCTTCCAGACTTTTCTGGAGACCCACTGGAATTTCTGCAATTTAAACAGGCCTACAAAGAGTCAACCGAGCTTTGTAAATTTTCTCCGGAAGAAAACCTGTGGAGGTTAAGAAAGTGTCTCCGAGGAGCTGCCAAAGATGCTGTCGCAGCCTTACTTATTTCTGCGAGTCCACCGTGCAAAATCATGTCAACTTTGGAGTTACGTTTTGGCAATGCTGATTTAATAATATCCAAAATAGTGCAGGATATCAAGAAATTACCCTCAATGTCACAATACTATCATAGTGAAATCGTGCCATTTTCAGTGAAAGTGCAAAATCTTATACAAGCAGTGCGAGCAGTTGGACGCGAAGAGTACTTGCAAGGTATGAGGATTGTTTCAATTATATTGTCCAAGCTGCCTACAACACTGTTATCTAAATGGTCTGATTATAGTTTCCCGCTCATCACTGAAAGACAGAAATCCCGTATGGTCATTTTATCTGATTTCTTGCACGATGAGGCCGTAAAGATATCAGTTACATCAAATATCTATTTTACGAGTTCTCGCACTGACCAAAATAGAAACAATAATCATAAAAACAAAGATAGTTCCGGAAATCGATCTCAAACTATATTATTGCAAACAGATGATGATACTGATAACTGCAAATTCTGTCGTACCTCAAAACATAAATTAACTGAATGTAAACAATTCAAGAAGGCGTTACGTAAAACCAGATGGGAATTCGTAAAACGTAACGGGATTTGTTATAAATGCCTACTATCGCGCCACGCTCGAGATACATGCTCAGCACAGCCTTGCGATAAGAATAACTGTGGCGAGGGGGCATCACAATCTACTTCACTACGTCAGAGACAACCCGAAAAATGACGCTGGAAGTAGCCAGGTTCCGGAGCCGAAGTCAACGCCTGTGCAAACAGCGACGACGACAACGTCGAGTGAAAACAAAGTGTTACTTAAAGTCGTACCTGTACGTATACATAGTGCTAACGGTGTGTTCAGTGCAAATGCACTACTTGATGACGGATCGACCGTCTCGCTTATCAGGGCGGGGTTAGCGACGCGCGCGGGGCTTCGTGGCCGCTCAGAGACGATGCGAATTCGCGGAGCGTGGTCTGACGATGAACTGGTATGTAAATGTAACATCGCGAATGTTACGTTATCAGGTATGGACAATAAGATGCATGCTATAAAACTTCGGTGTGTAGATAAATTAAACTTACCTTTGCAACAACTTTCTGTTATCGATCGTAATAATTATAAAAACCTGTTTGGAATGAATGATAAGTTAATATGTAAACGTGATGTAAAACCTGAGATTTTAATAGGTCAAGATAATTGTCACTTATTGTTACCTCTTTCAGTTATAGTAGGTAAATTATATGAGCCGTCCGCTACATTGACTCCCCTAGGTTGGTGCATGCACGGTATGTTGCGAAGGCCGCACGCTTGGCACGCGCAGGTCGCCGCCAGCGGCGCGAGGCGCACGCTACTCTGCTGTTGAGCTCGGCAGCTATCACCGCCGCGGACAGGGACGAGTGCATTCTGCGGGAGCTCCACGAGGAGGTGAGGCACTCATTTGCTGTAGACGCCTTGGGAGTGTCAGGTAAGCCGAGACAAAATATTAATGATACTCGTGCCGTCGCGCAGCTGGAGAAGTCTGTCGAACTCATCAACGGTCGCTGGTGTGCAGGTCTGCCTTGGAAGGATGAGGCCTGCACTATGCCCGACAGCTATCATAACGCGCTGAAAAGGTTAAAGGGAATAGAAAGGAAGATGGCACGTGACGATGGTTTCGGCGACAGATACCGCGAGCGTATAAATCATTTATTACTAAATGATTACGCTCACAAGATGGAAAAGCCACTGTTGGCACCCAGGACGTGGTATCTACCCCACTTCGGGGTAGATAACCCCAACAAAAAGTCACTAAGGCTAGTGTTCGATTCTGCCGCTCCAGTTGGTGATAAATGTCTCAATGACCATTTACTCACAGGACCGGACTTGTTGTCATCTCTGTTTGGTATAATGCTGCGCTTTAGGGAATATTCAATTGCAGTAACCGGTGACATCAAGGACATGTTTCTTAGGGTCAAAGTTCGCCCTGAAGATCAACACGCGTTTAGGTTCCTTTGGCGGAACAGTCCTAACGACCCAGTTGATATTTACATTATGACGTCACTTATTTTCGGCGCCAACTGTTCTCCCTTTGTAGCTCAGTTTGTTAAAAATATAAATGCGCGTCGTTACGAGTCGTCATTACCAGCCGCTGTTAATGCGATATACAAATCGCATTATATGGATGACTATATTGATAGCCTGCCGGATGACACGACGGCGATAGAAATGGTTAAAAATATAACTAAAATTCATAGCAGTGGTGGTTTCGAAATCCGTAACTGGACAAGTAATAGCATTGTTGTTTTAGATAGTGTTCCAAAGGATACCTTAGGTACCGCTAGCGTTAGGTTCAAATTTGAACAGGAGTACCATGGCGAGCGCACCTTGGGACTCATCTGGTATCCAATAGAAGATGAATTAGGTTTCGACGTGTCTCTGAAACGAATACCTGAAAATATTATTTTAAATAAGGATAGACCAACTAAAAGAATCATGTTGCAAATGGTTATGTCAATTTTTGATGTATTAGGATTCTTAGCACCATTCACTATTCAGGGCAAAATTATGTTGCAAGATACTTGGCGCTTAAACATAGGCTGGGATGACGTAGTACCCGATAGTATCTACAATAAATGGTGCAAATGGATCGAGTTATTAAAAGATATAAAGCAAATACGTATACCTAGGTGCTATAATAAAACTATTGTGTTACAAGGTGGGAGCGAGACTGGACGAAAACCGGTCGCCGAGTCTGTGATCATAAGGCGACCTCCTCCCGCCGCCGCACCCGCGACCCCCGCGCTGGAGTTATCTGCTACGAGAAGCTGCTACGAGACGTGTAGACCGCCTACGACGATCGCTACGTGTGCTACGCTGGCAAGTAATAATTATACATGCTTACAGCTGCATTTATTCTGCGACGCATCTGTTCAAGCCATGTGTTGTGTGGCGTACTGGCGATGGATAGTCAATGGGAATGTTAACGTTGCATTTATAGCAAGTAAATGTCGTGTTGTACCTGTTAAACCCATGACTGTGCCCCGAGCCGAGCTACAGGCGGCGTTGTTGGCTTCAAGATTGGCTGATACTGTTCTGAAGGAACATAGATTAGCGCCCGAGCGACGATATTTTTGGTGTGTCTCCACCACCGTTTTAGCCTACATGTAACTTACCTGTTCCTGAACCGCAGCGGTTTTCCTCCTGGCTGCACTTGCTGCGAGGCACGGCCGTCATTCTGAAATTTATTGACAGGTGCAAGAGACTTACCGGTGAGGTTGACTGCGATGCGATGGCACGAGCTGAGATCGTGTTGCTGAAGAAGGCGCAGGTGGAATCGTTCTCCGCCGAAATATCTGCAATCGAAAATGGAAAACACATATCACGAGATAGTAAGTTACTTACCTTGTCACCGTATCTAGACGAAACTGGTTTACTCCGACTCGGTGGCCGCATCGATGCTGCGCTGGACGTGGACCTAGAAATGAAGAGACCAATTATACTAGATGGAAAACATGACATAACACGTCTTCTTGTCCGCTACTTTCACATTAAGGCTGCACACGGGAACCAGGAAGTGGTCGTCAATAACCTAAAACAGAAATTTTGGATTGTTAGAATAAGGCCAACAGTTAAAAGGGTGGTTTCAAATTGCATGCTTTGCCGCATAAGGAAATGTAATCCTCAAGTACCCAGAATGGGTGACTTACCTCATGCTCGAGTAGCGCATCACCAACAACCATTTTCATTTTGTGGCCTGGACCTGTTTGGTCCAATGGAAGTGACTGTAGGCAGAGGAAGGCAGAAGAGGTATGGTGTTTTGTTCACCTGCCTCACTATACGAGCGATTCATATCGAACTTGTTTCGTCACTCACGTCAGACTCTTTGATTATGGCGTTGCGACGCATGGCAGCACGGCGAGGATGGCCCTGTTATCTATACTCTGACAATGGCACGAACCTTAGAGCAAGCGATAAGGAGCTGAAGCAATCAGAGCAGGACCTTAATATAGATGCTCTCAAGGCCGTCGGCATGAACAACGCCATGCAGTGGCATTTTATACCCCCCTCCAGTCCTCACTGGGGTGGGGCCTGGGAGAGGCTCATTCGAAGCGTTAAAACATCACTTCGAGTTATAATGAACGAACGTGCTCCCCGCGAAGAAGTGCTGCTTACCCTGATGGCGGAAGTGGAGATTATAGTAAATAGTCGTCCGCTGACACACATCTCCGTCGACCCTGAAAGCTTAGAATCTTTGACTCCTAACCATTTTCTTTTAGGTAGCTCATCCAACACCCCTATCATTGGGACTTTCGATGATTCCGACATGTTTCTCCGCAAACAATGGAGAAAGTCACAAGCGTTAGCGGATATGTTTTGGCGTAGGTGGGTGAAAGAGGTTCTCCCTGATTTACTGCCTCGAAGAAAACGGAACGAGGAGGTAAAACCTTTGCAGGTAGGTGACGTAGTGTTAGTGGCTGATCCTAACAGTCCTCGTAGTACCTGGCCGAAAGGTGTCATTCAGAAGACATGCCCAGGAAAGGATGGACGAATTAGACTGGTCGAAGTGAAAACTAAGACTGGTGTCTGGAAGCGACCTGCAGCCCGTGTAGCGCGTATTTCACTTGTTGAGAAGTGCTGAGCCAGCACTGGGGGGGGGGGGGAATGTTAGCGACACGCTCATATTTTTTAGATTCATAGTACCTACGTAAGTAGTAATAACATATAATTATGTAAGTTTAACCTAAGTATAGATGTATGGGCCGCTGGACCCCCACCCAACACGCCGGCAGTTCAGACCGTGCGGGCATTGCAAGCGGGTGCGCTTGTACGTTGTACCTAGTTTGTCATTTTTATCAGTTTCTTTTCCGAAATATAAGCTGTCTGAGCTACTTTCTAGTTTCACTTCACCGATTACCACCTACAACATCTACACAAGGTCTTCTAAAAGTCTAAAGGCGTGTAATTGGCTTACGAGCTTAAGAAATTGCCTTATTCTTTGTAACGCAATCCTCAGCCAAGTAGCTATGGCATATAAATTCATTATACGACTCCGTTCCCGATATCTAATAAAGTTTGCACCGCCTTTATCTCGGCAAAGACTTAAGGGATAAGGTTTTATTCATCTTGCTTATACGCTCATTAGCAAGCACTCCTATATAGAGTTTCTTGTTTTATTACTGAACATTTTCCGTAGTGGAAGTATGATGTAAAGCTACTTTGAAAGGCTTATCTGTTATCGGGGTCAGTAAAGTCGCAAGTTGGCAACACATTATAGAGTTCAGTAAAGAGAGCAACAGAAAATATTAAGTTAATATTAAGTTAAATATAAAGGTAATCTTATGCTTGATTTAATGTATGTACTGTACTTAAAATAGGCCGAAAGACGTCCACTGCTGGATAAAGCCTTTCTCCGCAGGTCCCTCCCACAGGAGGGAGAGGCCTGTGTAAAGCAGTGGACATCTTTCGGTTGAAATTATGACTTAAAATAGGTACCTAGTCAAGGACTAAAAAACGCGTAAAACGTTTATGATGATATTCTCACAGCGTGTATGTCTGTTTTTAATATACCTGTTTAGTTTATTCAATCACATTTAAATTAAATTATTTTTCTTTATGTTTGATGTACGAGGTACAGCGTCCTATTCATTGTTTGCTGCACCGGACGACGTCATTACCTACGTCAGCACCGGCTCTCGCTGAAAACCAGCGCTGGGGCTCTGTCTCGCATAGCTTCGCAGCATAATGCTGAGCGATAGTCGTTTTGCGTGAATGTGACGCATGTTTCTCCCAACCTTTTTTCAACCCATTTTTTGTGTTTGTTTTCTTTTTTGCGTCATGTTTATCGCAAATAAACGTATTTTCTTTCTTTTCTTTCTTTAACTGACTTGACTTAAATTAGAAATATAAGGGTTGGATAAAAAAACAGTTGATGGATATCGGGTCACTGATCAATTGATATTCGGTTCGGAATGATGTCTTCAAAATTTTGTTAAATAAGTTTGCAGCCTAAGGGCTGATAAAACGCCATTTATAAACAATTTCGTTTAAAAATGTATTAACTTGGTAACATTTTCAAAAGGAACTCTTAACTCATTCTAAAAAATATTTCCCTACACATCGGATTTGATTACACGAATGAAATCGCCGTATTTTTACCGCACTCCATCCGCAGTTCACGACGATGACAACTGCCTCTACGAGAAATATGTGTAGGCACAAAAAAAACCGTCATAAAAAATATGTCCCGTCTAAAGCAATGAGATACACTCTTTATTTATCGTGCGTCATATTTTGCGGTAGTTGGGTTATGCCCAGAAACATCCCCCCAACAACAACAACCCCTATTTGTTCAGGAAAATTCTCGTAAACGAAAAATATCGCCGGTTTTTATTAAAGACACAGAAACCTGAAACACTGGAGTACGGCCAAAAGTGAATCGGATATTAATATTGACATAAAAAAGCTACATAGCAATTTATAAGAGAACAAAGTACGGTTCAATAAATTCCAAAATATAATAAGTTTATTTTGAAAATATTTACATCATTTAAAAACTAACACTGACTTAAAATAATAATATGTACAAGTATATAAAAAAAATTGACGCGTCACGGGACGCCTGGCAGATGTTAAACATCGAAATTAATTACACACTACTACTTATAGACTGTAGTGATACCCGATTGCCGGCGGGGCGACGCATGCCGCTACGGCATGCATCGCCCCGCCAGCAATCGGTTTTACGTACGGTTATAGATGTTTCACATCAAAAAGGAGGGGAAATAATCATATAGCATCAAAAAATTCGTCCGCATCGCTGTCAACAGAGAAAGTGCCCAAAAGGCTGGCAGCATTGCCACGTTGTATGGCAATGCAATGCCGTGTGGTGCCGGACGTAAAAAATAGCACCATCCCATTTCTTCCCGTGGGTGTCGTAAAAGGCGACTAAGGGAATTACTAGAGAATGGGCAGCAGCGTTATCTATGCATTTAAACACCATACTGCGATCGCCAGCCCGCCTGCCAAGCGTGGCGATTATGGCAAACCCCCCCTTTGGAGGAGGCCTATGTCCAGCAGTGGACGTCTTTCGGCTGAAATGATGATGATGATGATGAAGAGAACAAAATATGGTTCATACATTTCCAAAATAATAAGTTCATTTTTAAAATAATAATTTACATCATTTAAAAACTAACAGACTTAAAATAATAATATGTACAAGTTTATAAAAAAGGAGGTGAAATATTCATAAGGCATCAAAAAATTCGTCCGCAACGCTGTCAACAGGAAAAGTGCCCGAAAGGCTGACAGCATTGCCACGTTGTATGGCAATTTTGATTCTTTGGCCAAAAAATAGGCCAGCCTTTGGTCACGTGAGGAGTCGACCAACCGCTTGGTGATGTCTCTAAAAACTAAGTGGGGAAAGTATTTGGTGTTCCTAAAGTATGTACCCATCCTCCTTACTTCGTCAGATTTGGAATATTGTTTAGAAGTTGGTGAAATCACACTGTAGGTACCTATACCTAATGGCAAAATGCCAATCGTACTATCTATTAGCACAACTGTTACCCTTTTCTTTGCCGACTTTTACGACCTGTACCGGATGGTAAGCAGCTGAAATTGATTTATTTATTGGCACACAAAGCAAAACAGACTCCAACAGCGACGTTCTAAAACTTAAAATTTGTTGTAAATTCAAAACAACTACTTAGTGGTTTTTAGGGTTCCGAACCCAAACAAAGGGTAAAACGGGACCCTATTACTAAGACTCCGCTGTCCGTCAGTCTGTTCATCTGTCACCAGGAGCCATTTCATGAACCGTGACAGTTAAACAGTTGAAATTTTCACAGATGATGTATTTCTGCTATAATTAAAACTGATTAAAATAAATATTTAAGGGGGCTCACATACAACAAGGTGATTTTTTTGCTCGTTTTTACTCGATATTGATAACGGCAATAGGTAGACGCTTGAAATACTTATTCACAGAATATTTAGTTATATATTCACTTAAAACAATAAAAAATTATAATCATATTTAAGTGTGGCTCGCATACAACAGACATGATCTTTTGCCGTTTTTATACATAATGGTACGGAACCCTTCGTGCACGAGACCGACTCGCACTTGGCCGGTTTTAAATATTCCTCGGTGTTTGGTAGAGTGGTTCCAAGCTCATTCAAAACAAGTCCCTATGAAAGCATAAAAGCGCTGCTAACTTACAAAACTTGATTTACAAACGAAAACTAATTAAAAGTTCTTTCTTTGCATCACACAAATCCTCAGGGTGTCAGGGGTGACAGGGACCGGCAAATGTCCGGGGAACACGTTGTGGGAAATCACTTTCGCAAAAGTTTCCCCATTAGCTAAGTATCGAAAGGCAATAAAATTCGTATTAGGAGTGCCTATCCAGCAATTGGCTAAAGTTATGGAGCCCTACCTGATTCTCAATAGTTCTCATTGATTAATCGCCTGCAAATTGGAGAATATAAGTTTAAAGATCAGAATTAACCGAGTCTTCGATTTAAATTGCCTTTAATAAAGCTCGATCAAATTGTACAAAACCCTGATTATTTCATCGTTTTTAGGGTTCCGTACCTGAAAAGAAAAAAGGGAACACTCGTGTGTCTGTCTGTTTGTCTGTCCGTCTGTCACAGCCGATTTGCTCCGAATCTACTGGACCGATTGGTACACATATGAATTTCTGTGACCCAAACACGGACGAGTAACGTACGATAAACGATTTTTGAATATGGGGGTCACTTTTAGGGAGCAAATTAGAAAATTTGAAAAAACGGTTTGCAATTTGTACCGTACACATAAAATGAAAGGGCTTGTTGTAAGAATTTCAGATATATTTTCTTAATCATTTTAAAATAAATACTTTTAAAGTTATTTAGGAAATTGGATGAAAATTGACCATTTTCCCGCCTTATCTCCGAAACTACTGCGCCTAAAATATTGAAAAAAAATACAGAAAATAGTTCTTTACATATACGAGTATATTACTGAAAACCCTATAAGAAGTCTCATCATCCTCATCATCTCAGCCGAAAGACGTCCACTGCTGGATATAGGCCTCCCCCAAAAAGGGGGGGGATTTGCCATAATCGCCACGCTTGGCAGACGGGTTGGCGATCGCAGTATGGTTTTAAAAATGCATAGAGAACGTTGCTACCCATTCTCCAGTACCTAAAAAGTCTATGGTCTTAAAATTCCATTGTAAATTACTCAATATTGTGCGTACAAACATGCATATGCAGTTGGAATGTATAGGGTACATGTCTTTCGACTACAGTGTTAAGTTGGTTTGGGTTAAATCCATCCCAACTACGGAACTCAAACTCAAAGCGTTTATTTCAATTAATTTACATGCAGTGCATTTACAGGCACTTTTGAATTATCAAGGGACTCCTTGACACTTCAAAATATCCTGTAAATGCTTTTATCATTTCAGTCGAAAGACGTCCGTCGTTGAAGCGTCCACCAACACTTCAACCGGTTCTGTGCTTCCCGCATCCAGCGGATACCTGCGGCCTTCACAAGGTCATCGATAAATGCTTTAATTAAAAATAAAACTAGTTTCAAATTTCTAACTGACCGACTGACCGAGAAATATGAAGCTAGTTGCCAATTCCAAAGCGTAGTAGGACATATGGAGAAGAACGGGCAAAAAACTCCATCGACACTCTTTTAAATTATAATGTTACAAAAATATTGTTTACATCTTTAGTGTTGAATTTATAACTATACGAGGACGATATAACAATAAAACGCGTCCATAGTAAAGCATATAGAAACAAACAAACAATTCAAAACTAAAATAATTAAAAATAAGCCGTGGCAGCTAAGAGATGACCAGTCCCAACCCAGCTGACAGCACCCGTTCACGAACATGGCGCATGGATCAATATCATTCAGCTCACCCATTCTGAAGGGAGCTAAATGATCCAACACACGCGCCACCATCAGCGAGACATCTGAGTGACCATGACATACTCTCAGCCGCCAGGGCACAAGTGAAGCATATTCAAATCAATGAAAGACATATTACCCGGTAAATGGTAGCTCTATTGTACATAGTACCTACTCACACCTGTGCTATGCAATTATATGCAAAGGAGATTTAGTTTATACAACGCAAATATAGTCTTACAATCTTCAGCAGCTCCAACAGTATGATCAAATGGTAATCAATTAGTTGTGGTTGTAGTAGCAAGACTAGCATTGTGTCAAGCATTTTTATCAGCGATGTTTTCCCCAACTTATAATATGCCTGCTTGCATAGTGTGCGTTTTATACAAAATTTTAATTTCGTCACCATTCAGTTGAAGTTGAAGTATTTAGGGAGAAAATTTATTGTAACATTTTAACAGTATCCCGTGAAAGATGAGTCTACTTTAGCCAGTCTGCAACCAGTTGAGCTAATAGGTCCCTATTTCTTGTACTATAATTATGTTTTTCACCTCTTTTACTAATTTTTAGGGTTCCGTACCTCAAGAGGAAAAAACGGAACCCTTATAGGATCACTTCGTTGTCCGTCTGTCTGTCTGTCAGTCTATCAAGACCCCTTTTCTCAGGAACGCGTGTATGTATCAAGTTCAAATTAATATCAAATACGTCGTACGTAGATCCACGGTCCCTTGGAGCTCTAAAAAAATCAAGCTTCTAAGTTAACGCAATAAAAAATACGGTGATTTATGCGACATTATTACGACATATTTCGATACTCGCAAATAAATCAAAACCTATAGGGTACTTTCCGTTGACCTAGAATCATGAAATTTGGCAAGAAGCAAGGTCTCACAGAACAAGTATAGGAAAAAGTCCAAAATTTTTAAATTTGTAGTTTTATCACATAAAAAAATTGTTTTCTTGCGATTACAAACTTATATTTGCAGTTGGAGAGTTGACTGTTACGTATATCGATGTATGGGAGAACATGTTTTTCAATTATAATGTCAAGTTTGTTTTTAGGATAAATTCATCCTAACTACGGAACCCTTCATTGTGCGTGGTCCGACGCACTTGGCCGGTTTTTTTTCTTACGTACATGATGATTTCATAGATATATTGACAAGGTACGGTCATGATATTAATGAACTCTACATTGAGCGTGGTCCGACACGTACTTGGCCCGTGTTTTTACTCTGATACAAAACAGAACTTGTGTTAGAGCCCTAGTACTAATTCAGTGAACGTCTGATGACTATTTAATGGCTTCTAATTTGTCTAAACTGAGATCTAAATTTTCGTTCACAGTTCACTGACTGCCATAGGCTTTTATAAATCGATGATTTTGAAATAGGAACCTCTATCCTTTACAAATTTTCAGTCTTATAAATTGTGGCTATTATACCTATAATGTGGTGCAAGTAACACAAGTAACAGCACTTACTCGTAGTTATTAAGTTGAGCCTGTCGGTGAAATTATTTTTTGCTGGATTTTATCAACCAAAAATTTCATTTTCGGTAACCTGGTGGATGGAACTGAACACCAAAGTTCTTATACTACTTTACACTAATTTTCTGTGAGAAAATAGAATAACTCAAGATCAATCGGCTCACGTTATCACTGGGTACAACAAGGCTTCTATCTAAAAACAAATATCATCGACTAATATTAAACACTATTGACATTTTACTACGAAGCAGGTAAAGCAAATATGCCGTTTATTTATGACAAAATATAAGTAATTATTTTCACACCCGTAACAATGTCCAACGTTTTCCTAAATAAAACAAACAGGATATCGAGTTACTTAGTTGCGGGAAAACCACCGGTTCATGAGCGAACAAAGAGACTGAATTATTATATCGTTCTCTAGAACTTTTTATGTTGTGATTCGATTCTTGGAACTAATTTTAGAAGAAAATAGGTATTTCCTGTTGGCTAATAAGAAGTGATTTTTAAAAGGTTTCAACAATAAACCTCTTTCGAGAATTTAGTTAAAGCATATTTCTACATAATTATCGATGTATGACATATTATTATGATGTATTTTCTTGGAATCTTCTCTTGTGTAGGCACCGTTGCTTGTGCCGAAGTGTAAAGATGAGTTGAATATCACGGCACGTGGAAACCCTTTTATTGCACCCACGCAACAGAGACAAATAAGTGCCTTATAAAAGTTCAGAGAATCTAGTGGGAAGAGTGTACTTGTGTGAGTGACTTAACTTAAAACATAGAGCTATCTCTGAAATGGTATTTTTTTATGGAACCATCAGGGAAATCGTACCTAAGGTATTTGTGATCATAGATCAATACATCTCAAATGAAGTAAATTCGTAATCAATCAAACATACCTAGTTAAATCTTATCTATATATATAAAAATCAAAGTCCTGACTGACTGACTGACTGACTGACTGACTGATATATCAACGCACAGCCTAAACCGCTGGTCCTAGAGACATGAAATTTGGAGGGTGTGTTCTTTGTGAAGAGTAGGTATCCACTAAGAAAGGGTTTTTCGAAATTCTACCCCTAAGAGGGTGAAATAGGGGATGGAAGTTTATATGAAAGTCCGTCAGTTTTGAAGTTAGAATATTCAAATTTTGTGTTTAGGCTGACGATTGAAAATTAATTTATACATGTCTCAGCGTTTTTGATAATTCTACCCCCGAAGGGTTAAAAAGGGGGTTGTGTATGGAAAGTCTTTAATTTTCGAAGTAAAATCACTAAATTTATTATCTAGGCTTATGGTTGGAAGCTAACGCAACGGTGTTGTTAGAATTTGAACCCATAAGGGGTGCAAAAGGGGATACAATTTTCTTTTTAATGAAATTTCTTTTTAAGTTAAAATCACTAATATTTCGGCTTATTGTTGGAAACTATAGGCATTCGCTAAGAGGGATTTTTCGAAATTCAACCTTTAAGGGGTGAACAAGGGGGATAAATGTTATTCCTTGAGTTAATAAACCTGAAACTTGGTACGAATACTAACCTAAGTAAATTATAAAGTGTGACATTTTTGTTTTTTTTTTAAACTACTCCATAATGGGGGATTTGCGGATGACAAAGTTTGTATGGAAGAATTTTAACGCGCGGTCCGATTAACTCGAAACTCAGTATTTATACTGTAAACCAAAATAAATAAAAGAATTTATCAGTTTTTCGAAAATTTACCCCTTTTTTTTGCGTGGGAAATTATCAAATAACTTCTCCCGCTCTGGGCGGAGTGGGAGGGCGTGTCAGACTTTTACTGACTAAAACCTAGCCGTGCTCCTTCCATTGCCTGAACCAGGGCCGGAAGCGAGAGATCGCCTCCGCCGATAGCTTCCGTGAGGACACAGCGGTGCTCCGCCCAAGCCTGGCAGACCTCCGCCGTATCCTCCGGGCGATCCACACAATGGTGACACCCGGGCGTTTCCTTCCACTTTATTCTGAACAGGAACCTCCCGAAACAACCGTGTCCGGTGAGGACGCCGTGGCGCCTCTCTAGCCACTCCTCAAAGAGGGGACTTAACGCCACAATTGTGGCGTGCCCAGCGCTGGATTGCCGGAGCTCCGTCCGCTGTGCCGTGATTTCTTGCTGCAGCGGAGTTTCGACCCAGCGTTTCGCCTCCTCGCGCCACTCCCAGATGTGCGCGAGGACTGTTGCCTCCAGATCCCACGGCGGCAGTCCGGCAAGGAGGCTCGCCGCCTCACGGGAGAGCATGCAGTAATGACCCTTAACGGGGTGAAAAGGGGTAGTCAATTTACAAGGGAGGATTCTACTGTGTGGCTTGATTAACTTGAAAATTGGTATAAATAACATATAAATCCAATAATAGAAACGTCAAAAACGATGTTTCAACAATTTAACCCTTTGAGTGCGTAAAAAGGGGCGATATAGTTTGTATGAACAGAATCTTATTTCTTTTGATATATAAACTTGAAACTTGGCCCGAGTACTTATTTACATAACATCAAGCCTGCAATCCCCAAAGGGTTAGGTAGAAGTGTATCTTTAGTACACCCACATTTCGACAGTTTTGTTTAAGTCCCCTGTAATAGGGGGCGAGCCTATTGCCATCAACCGGGCATAAATCCAGACTTCGGGCCGCTACTAAGAAATTCCTAATGGAAAATCCAATAACACTTTGCCCGACCTGGGAATCAAACCCACCCCTCATGCTCAGCAGTTGCACCTGTGACCACTAGACTAACGAGGCAGTCATTACTTAAATAACAAAGTTTGTCATAACTTTTGCGTTTTTAAAACTACCCCTCAAAAGGATTTTAGGGAGTGTTATGGTTTGTATTTAAAGAATCTTAACGCGCGGTCCGATTAACTCGAAACTCAGACCTGATATCGAGTTTTCGAGAATCGGAAAAAGGGGTTCATAGTTTTTGGGAGAATTTTACTGCGTACCTTGAATAACTCAAGACTTGGTACATCAATTATTATTTAAGAACAAAAACGTAGAAAAAATAAACAATACAAAATGTCTTACAAATAGACTTAGACATGAAATGGAGGAGGACACGTAGGTATATTGAACAAGTATGTACAAAACGAAGTTTGTATTTATATGCTATATATATCCTCCGTAAAGTTGTAAATCAAACTGCACTCCTATCTGCTTACCATGCTTACGTTGGTTCCAACTAAGATATGGTATAATGTTTTGAGGGAATGCTGCTGATAGAGAAGCTGCTTTTGTTTCGACATCCACGCGGGCGAAGCCGCGGGCGAAAGCTAGTCAATAATATATGAGGATTGCAGTATATTATACGATCACAAATTCGTTTAATAATATCACCTTAAGTTCCACACGTCAAGGAGACTTCCAGACTCGCTCGATTCCGTAGCGCTATCCCCATAATTTGGCAGTATACACATAGTATATACGTTAGCGTAGATATAAGGACTATTACGAAGCGCGCCAACCCGGAAAACCGAAATTACGTAAACGCTACATTGAGTTTTCCTATAATCGGCAGAGAGCTCCCCCCTAAATAGACGTTTGATGGCACACGTCATTTGCAACATGTATACGATATAACACCTCTTAAACTTAATGAAGGTGCTATTGTCGGTCATGAAATATATTGAAATGGGTAGTTGAGAATAGGACTGATATTGAAATTTGTAATAAACTTTGCTCATTAGGCGACTGAGCGTCCATATTGAAAATTATATAAATAACTAACTTGGTGAGTTACTAACAAAACTAGTAGGCAACTTACTAGAAGTAAATATGAAAATGATTCTAGGTAGCAAACTACAAGTACAAAGGTACCCATTTCATATTCATCTGAATATACTTCGACACAAAGCATTTCGCCTGTGCGCCTGTTCTGTCAAATTAGTTTTTAATCAATTCTGTGTAACTTCTGCTTTTCAGCAGTTTATTATAACACAATCCTCTGCTTTACTCTATTCATAGGATTGCTTCGCTCGCAAATTCAATAAGAAACATCTAAAATGGTGAAAGGTATTATTTATTTATTTAATAGGTACTTGGAGCACACAAATGTACAGAGGCGGACTTAATGCCATAGGCATTTTCTACCAGTCAACCTTTGGGTGATGCAGAGACAAGTAGTGGTAGGTGCAATAAACAAAATGGTGAAATCAATATTTATTTCACTATAAGGATATACATACATATATCTATTTAAACTTTAAATATAATTTATATACCTAATTATACATAAATAAAAGACCAAATAAATAGACATAAATACACGAATATACTATGAACCAAACAAACAATGGGAAAACTTTACCGTTGTGATGATACTGCCATCTAATTGATTGGTTGATTGTGATTATAATTAATTATTCTTCTGAGGAAGTAAGGGAAATTATCTTACAGTTCCTGTCATATCACTAAAACATACTCGTAGATATAATATACATCGGTATAACAAGGGAGGGTCTTCCTAATTGCCGTCAGTCGGGTCACTTTATAACATTAATGGTACCATGCCGGGGACACGAATTACACCCGGTCTATGAAATTTCCATGTAATTTGAGATCCTTCGATATTTTTGGTGAGTACCTGAGCGAGTTCAGATTCCTTAAATAAACATAAGACTGACATTGTGAAACCGTTAATTGAACTGATTCAATATCAATTACAACAGTCAATATTTAGTTTAGGTAATAATGAATTCCAGGCTCAATAAAAACAGTATCATCAAATCAGAAGACATTTAATTTAGCAATAATATATCCGTAGCCTCAAGCGTTATGACTCTTGAGGCTACGGATATATTATTGCAAAACGATTGCGTTTAAAATGCGACAGCAACTGTTTTGCAGTTTTGCAAAGCCTCAAGTGTCATAACGCTTGAAGCCACGGATATATTGTTGCAAAATGAAATGTCTATTATTTCTGTTTCCCTTCTCCGTAGGTCAGTTTAGTAGTATTTCAATACAGATTATCATGTACTTTATAATTATTTTTGTTGAATTTTTTAACTTTATTGGTTTGTGCGAGATAGGCTTAAATAAAATAATTAAAAGCTAACACTAAAATATATACCTATTAATACCAACATGGGGATTTTGTACGGTATATTTAATTTAGCATACCCGTAAAAAGCGACCGCATATTGTAGTGTGTCTACGTCCATGACGCGGAACTTGTTTTGTGGTTTTGTTTAAGTAAGCTGGATTATGAAATGCAAAATGTTTAATAATTTATCAAACCTTTTTCTTGTGAATTTTGCAAATAATCCCGAGCTTAAATGTAGAAATACTAACCTTATCCCAATTAGCTTGGGGTCAGCTTCCAGTCTAACCGGATGCAGCTGAATACCAGTATTTTACATGGCGCGACTGCCTATCTTACCTCCACCACCCAGTAACAGGGTAATGCGATACGCTTGGTAAGACTGCTTGTCAGACTTTCGGGCTTCTGACGACCCGTAACGCACTGTCAAAAATCCACGAAAGACAGCCGGGACCAATGGCTTAACGTGCTTTCCGAGGCACGGAGGAGTCTCGATATGTAAAGATGGTCACCCATCCACGGACCAACCCCGGCAAGTGTAGCTTAACCTGATGGATCGACCTGTGGGGCTGTTATTACTTAGCCACGAGCTCCTCAAAATGCGATAACACAGAAGATAACATAGAAAATAACATAGAAGTTAATATTATCACCCAAAAAAAAGGAAATGCGCAGGACACAATTAAACCAATCTGCTGCAGTCTTATATTCAAACAAATAAACAAAATGGAATCCATAAGGATTTTTATACGTCCGTCATGGCAAGCGTGTAAAATATATTGCCGTAACTGGAACAACAATGGCTTGTTTTCGTAAAATATGTGACGATTTATTCGCCATGGACGGTACAAATATTTACCGAGGGATTACAAAACACCGTAACGAGCAAATGTACATAAATCATAATCCAAAGTTTTGCGTAATATTTTTCGTCATGAACAAAAACCGGCCAAGTGCATGTCGGACCACGCACAATGAAGGGTTCCGTAGGTTGGGATGAATTTATCCCAAAAACAAACAGCATTGCAGTTGAAAAACATGTTCTCCCATATATCGATATACGCTACGGTCAATTATCCAACAGTAAATATAAGTTTGTAATCGAAAAAAAAGTATTTTTCTATGTGATAAAACTACACATTAACGATTCTCGGACTTTTTACCTTTATTTGTGCTGCGAGACCTTGCTTCTTGCCAAATTTCATGATTCTAGGTCAACGGGACTAGGTCTTGATTTATTTACGAGTATCAAAATATGTCGCATAAATTGCCGTACTTTTTGATTGCGTTGGCATAGAAGCTTGATTTTTTTAAAACACCAAGAGACCGTAGACCTTCGTATTTGATATTAATTTCAACTTGATACCTCCACGCGTTCCTGAGAAAAAGGGTCTTGACAGACTGACAGACAGACAGGCAGGCAGACAGACAGACAGACGGACAACGAAGTGTCCTATAAGGGTTCCGTTTTTTCTTTTAGAGGTACGGAACCTTAAAAATGTATTAGAATTAGTTAAAAGTTTTGTCACATTTAGATAAAATCATTTATTTTTGTAAATTGGTCTTTTAGAATTATTTTTGTGTGAACTCTTCTAGCTTGAGGCGTTTCTAAACTTTCTTATAGAAGAAACATCGAAATAAAAAGATGACCAAAAGCTATAGCAGTACCTACCATTTCAGGTATCTAATGGATGATGAAAATATCTTGAACGATGAACTTATATTCATTTATGTGCTCTGGAAAGTCTTTCAAATGGCTTTCAAATTCGATTCTACGTGTTTCTATTTTAGTCTGATTATAATGATATAAAATTAAATTAATTATAAGAATGTTATCGAAGAGAAAATAATTATAAATAATTGAATTACTCTGATTATAATCAGGGCAACCCATTTTCCTATATACACTCCACCCTAATATCTTTCTAAGGAACTTTAGTATGTTGAAAGCAGAAAAAAGCGTTGTATCCAACAATAAGAATCCTAGCTTTTGGGATTGTCGGTTTTGATGGTCCTTTTACATTGTTATGCAATGAAAGCCTCATTTTAGGAGTATCGGGCAGAAACACGATGAATGATGGATGATGAACTATCGGCACGAAATATTGTTCGTACGTAGAGTGCTAAGGATAATCTGCGGGGGATACTAATCTGGTAATAAGAGCCTGACCTGCCTGTATTTACAGCACACTTGCCTCTGATATCGTTAGTGGTGACAATAATGAAATGACCCCGTGTTCGCATCAAGGAATCCCGCTAATACTCGATCGTCCCATTCATAATACCACTCATTTGTTTTTAAACCAAAAGGCGCTCTCAGTCGGTGCGACGACGAAATGAACGCGACGGTCGCGTGGTCGCGCGACTATCGCTTTGTTTGGACACGGTCTGAGAAACGCGTTACGAAGAGTTTAAGAACGATCTCGAACAAACTAAGATCGTCTGTGTGGTGCGGGACGTAAAGAATAGCACTCCCCTATTTCTTCCCGTGGGTGTCGTAAAATGCATAGAGAACGTTGCTGCCCATTCTCTAAATGGGCAGCAACGTTCTCTATGCATTTTAACACCATACTGGGATCGCCAACCCGCCTGCCAAGCATGCCAATTATGATAAACCCCCCCTTTCGGCTGATATGATGATGATGATGAGGTTGCTTGGGAAGGTAGCATTTTTGTTTTGACTCAAAGTGAAATAGAAATCTGTAACGACAAATCCAGTGCGCCACGTTTTTTTTTTTTAAAGCTGAATCAAGGGAGTATTATCCCCGTTTTGCCACTTTAAGCTATGAATAAGGTTAATAAAAATAAATTGTCATCCAATTTATTTCGTACCTCCACGGTTGTGTGTACAAATGGTTATCCATTCGCGCATACATCACGCGCTGTTTTATGTCGGACGGTTCTGTTTTGTGGTCATTTGTCACACGACATGTTTCATCATTCTTGTGCACTGTAATGTGCGTAATATATAGGTACCGGATTTCGTACATACGTATGTTTTGGAAATTACGTCATTTTTAGGGTTCCGTGCCTCAAAAGGAAAAAATCGGAACCCAGGATCACTCGTCTGTCCGTCTGGCACAGCCGATTTGCTCCGAATCAACTATATAAATTAAGTTGAAATTTTGCACACATACGAATTTCTGTGACCCAAACAGGGACATGTAACGTAAATTAATTAATTTAAAATATGAGGGTCACTTTTGGCGGGCAAATGATAAAATACAAAATAAAACTTTTTCAAACTGTACCGTGTGGCATATCAAATGAAAGGGCTTGTTGTGAGGGTCTCTAATTTTTTTTTTTATAATTTTAAAATAAATATTTATTAGTTATTTAATAAAATAGATTCAGATTGACTATTCCCGCCTTATCTCTGAGCGAAACTACTGAGATTAACATTTTGAAAAAAATACAGAAAATAGTTATTTACTTATAGATTACAGGAAAACCTATAGGAAGTCTATGATGTTAAAATAACATGGTAAATCCTCAATATTGTGCGTACAAACTTTCATTTGCAGTTGAAATGTAATGGGAGAACATGTTTTTCAATTAAGTACAATGTAATGTTTGTTCTTGAGATAAATTATCTCGAGATAAAAAAACTAGCTAGATAACATATTCATTATACGGAACCCTCAACACGCAAGTTCAACTCGCACATGTCCGGTTTTTATGGAGAAATTACTTTATTGCGTGAAAGAATGTATGGAAGTAGATATTGCTTTTTTGTACAGTATTTTGCTTATTAGTTTTTTATTTAGTTTTATTTATTTTCTATTTAGTTTAAATTTCGCAAATGCCTACTGCATTTGCGAAATAAAAACATTTCATATAAAAATCAGTCTTGAAATTGGACCAAGATCCGGGTTCGCAAACGGCCAGTAGTGTTCATCATTATGTTACAAAATCATATAAAAAAAAATCTCAAATTGTTAAATCTTCCATAAAGACATCACTTGGGATAACGTAAGCGTAGCCACTGCGGTTTATAAAACGTTCTCAGCCGCCAAAGAACTGAACTAAATGTACGAACAAAGATGAATATCTGGGAAATAGATACAAAAAAAAACATTTCCTTAGCTGTAAAGCCACGGTTTCGAATAAAGGCGACATGAGAGGTACTTATACAGATAAAGTTCCCACTATAAGCCTAAAATAATGCTATGAAAGCAGAAATATTCCCTCGGGAAGGGAATCCTACCCTGTTTATACACAAAAAACGAAATCACATTTGTTTCGACTGTATCTCCTTTCAAACGTAACGAAAATATATCCGTGATGGGTCCACAGTAGGTACACACTATACAAATACACACTACTAAGCACCTATTGATGTCTTTTAAGTAAAAAGTAGTTTATATAAGGTACGGTACTACTAAGGTACGGTCGCTAAATTGTGTAAAGCATAGCAAAATTGATGATTTTTTTTTATCATAGTCTCCATGTGTGTATTCCATGTCATGTTTTCGTCTAGACAAATACCTAGAAATTTGGTTCGTTCCGTTTTAATAATCTTATTTTGGTCATAATTAATGTCAAGAATTTTAGGATTAGTTCTTTGTTTAGATGTCATTATTTGAGTTTTATTAAAATTAATCTGTAAGTTGTTATTATTTAGCCATTGAATTATTAGACTTAAGCTACTGTTTATGTCATTTTCATATGAGTCACTATTTTTACCAGAAAATACTATAGTACAGTCATCAGCAAATAGGGTCATAGGATGTGGTATGGTTTTTGGAAGGTCATTTATATAGCATATAAATAATAAAGGGCCAAGCACACTTTCCTGAGGCACACCATAGTAAATTTGTCTCTCTCTCGATTGGTGATTAATTACAGTTTTAGTTTGAACATCGACTGCTGAAATACTAGTTACCTGTTTTCTGCCAGTAAGGTATGACTTTATTAAGTTTAAAACTGTACCCCTAATGCCATATTTATATAGCTTATTTAGAAGGATTCCATGGTCAACAAAATCGAAAGCCTTAGTCATATCCATAAATAAGGCTGTTACAGGTATTTTTTGGTCCATATTTGTAACTATTTCATTGATCAATTCATAAATGGCCATGTTTATGTTTTTACACTTTCTAAAACCATACTGCTCTTTAGTTAAAATGCCATTTTTTTTCAAGAAATATGTATATACTGTTATAAATAACCTTTTCAATAATTTTGGAAAATATTGAAAGAAGGGCAATGGGTCTGTAGTTTTGTATATTTTGGGGATCATCCTTTTTATGCAGTGGTTTTATTACGGACAGTTTTAAGTCTTCGGGAAAAACACCATGTTCTATACATAGGTTAGTAATAAAGCTAAAAACCGGTGAAACTTCAACAGCTACGCTTTTTATTATCTTAGTCTCAATGTCGTCGAAGCCAGAACTATTCGTATTTCTCAGAGTCGTAATTATTTTATAAATGTCAATTGGTGCTGTGGGTGATAAGAATAATGAATTCATGTTTGAATTTGTTACTGTTGTTTTATGGTCAGAATTGTTTGTTGGCTGTATTTGGTCAATGAAATGATTATTAAATAGTTCTACAATGTCAGTTGGATTTGTTACGTATTTATTGTCAATAAGGAGTTTATAAGGACTGTTCCTTGGAATGTTATTTTTTGATGAGTTTATAACCCTTAAAGAGGACCAAGGAAGAACTACACGTAACAGTCATACCTTCTTATTTCTGTAACCAAATAGCATGGCTATGTTCTAGCTTGAGATATTTTAAAATTTAAACTTGTTCTGCCCAAATAACATAGAGGACTAAGGAAGTACTACATTCATACCTTCTTATTTCTGCAACCAAATAACATAGAGGCCCACGGAAGTACTATAGTCATACCTTCTTATTTCTGTAACGAAATAGCATAGAGGACTAAGGAAGTACTACAGTCATACATTCTTATTTCTGTAACCAAATAGCATAGAGGACCAAGGAAGCACTACAGTCATACCTTCTTATTTCTGTAACCAAATAGCATAGGGGAATTAGGAAGTACTACAGTCATACATTCTTATTTCTGTAACCAAATAGCATAAAGGACCAAGGAAGCACTACAGTCATACCTTCTTATTTTATTTTATGACTCTAATTACGATTTACCATTTGATTATACAATGTTTTCTAAGTTAAATGGTGTGATTAATAATACTGCTATGAACAATATTTTTTGCAATTTAAAATATGATATTGATATGACCTTTCATGATTGTTTTTCCAACTCTAATAATATAGACAATGTCTCTCATAAAACAGATGCTCCTGAAACTGTGAACAATCAATTTTTTTTTCTTGTATAACCATATTCATGTTATTCATCAAAACACAAACGGTTTAATAAGTAAATCGGACTTATTAAGCTTACATATAAATGATCTTGCTAGCCTTGGTAAGCATATGGATGTACTTTGTGTTACAGAACACAATATGACAGAAGAGGACCATTGCAATCTTTGTATTCCAAATTATACTCTTGCTACCTTCTATTTCTATGCAAGAAAGTCCCGGAGAGGTGGCTCATGCATCTTGGTAATTTATAATAAACATCCGTATAAAATTCTCGACTTAAAAGAATATTGCAGTTCTTGTATTTTAGAATCTTGTGCAATTGAATTAATCGAACATCAAATAATTATAGTCTGTATTTATAGATCTCCTAAGAATAATATCGACTTTTTAACTTAATTTTTCTATAACTTTGATGGAATCTTAAGGAAAATATGTCCCAATTCCAAAAAAAAGGTGCTGATTTGCGGAGACTTTAACATCGATATTTTAAAAACCACGAAAATATCAATGCAATTTCACAATCTCTTGCATAGCTTTAATATGAAATTAGGTGTGCGTGAACCAACACGGCTAGATAGCGGTACATGCATTGACAATATTATACACAATGTAAGAGGAAGTGTATGTGAGGTAATGCAGCTAGCCGTCTCTGACCATACAGCTCAAATTATAAAATGTCCCGTCAAAAAGACCTGCACGATCACACACTGGTTCTCTTATAAACGAGATTTTTGCCAGGAAAATGTCAAAAAATTTAAAGAGGCTCTCCAAAGTCTTAGTTTTAATAGTGTTTATAGCTGCAAAGATTCAAACAATGCATTTAAAGAATTTCATAACTTATTCAAATTATTTTACGATCTGTGTTTCCCTCTAAAGAAAATAAAAAATGTAACTACTAAACCACAGAAATGGATTACAAAAGGTATTAAACTGTGCTCTAAACGTAAACGTGAGATGCTATGGACCTTCAGGCGGCATCCAAATGTAGTCAATAAAAAAGATATACTTCCTATTCCAAACGTTTAAAAACAATTATCAAATTAACCCAAAAATCGCAAAACAGCCACTTTATCAATAACGCTGTAAATAAAACTAAAGCAACCTGGAGGGTTATAAACTCATCAAAAAATAACATTCCAAGGAACAGTCCTTATAAACTCCTTATTGACAATAAATACGTAACAAATCCAACTGACATTGTAGAACTATTTAATAATCATTTCATTGACCAAATACAGCCAACAAACAATTCTGACCATAAAACAACAGTAACAAATTCAAACATGAATTCATTATTCTTATCACCCACAGCACCAATTGACATTTATAAAATAATTACGACTCTGAGAAATACGAATAGTTCTGGCTTCGACGACATTGAGACTAAGATAATAAAAAGCGTAGCTGTTGAAGTTTCACCGGTTTTTAGCTTTATTACTAACCTATGTATAGAACATGGTGTTTTTCCCGAAGACTTAAAACTGTCCGTAATAAAACCACTGCATAAAAAGGATGATCCCCAAAATATACAAAACTACAGACCCATTGCCCTTCTTTCAATATTTTCCAAAATTATTGAAAAGGTTATTTATAACAGTATATACATATTTCTTGAAAAAAATGGCATTTTAACTAAAGAGCAGTATGGTTTTAGAAAGTGTAAAAACATAAACATGGCCATTTATGAATTGATCAATGAAATAGTTACAAATATGGACCAAAAAATACCTGTAACAGCCTTATTTATGGATATGACTAAGGCTTTCGATTTTGTTGACCATGGAATCCTTCTAAATAAGCTATATAAATATGGCATTAGGGGTACAGTTTTAAACTTAATAAAGTCATACCTTACTGGCAGAAAACAGGTAACTAGTATTTCAGCAGTCGATGTTCAAACTAAAACTGTAATTAATCACCAATCGAGAGAGAGACAAATTTACTATGGTGTGCCTCAGGAAAGTGTGCTTGGCCCTTTATTATTTATATGCTATATAAATGACCTTCCAAAAACCATACCACATCCTATGACCCTATTTGCTGATGACTGTACTATAGTATTTTCTGGTAAAAATAGTGACTCATATGAAAATGACATAAACAGTAGCTTAAGTCTAATAATTCAATGGCTAAATAATAACAACTTACAGATTAATTTTAATAAAACTCAAATAATGACATCTAAACAAAGAACTAATCCTAAAATTCTTGACATTAATTATGACCAAAATAAGATTATTAAAACGGAACGAACCAAATTTCTAGGTATTTGTCTAGACGAAAACATGACATGGAATACACACATGGAGACTATGATAAAAAAAAATCATCAATTTTGCTATGCTTTACACAATTTGAATAAGGTTGCAAATCGTAATACTGTCCTTACTGCTTATCATGCATATGTCTCCACAACTCTTCGTTACGGCATAATATTTTGGGGTATGTCTGCCTTGTCAGTTTATGTATACGCATGTTTGACAAATAAATTATCTTTCTTTCTTTCTTTCTTTCTTTCTTAAAAACCACTGAAAGTTGCAAACCATTTTTCGTTAGTTTAAAAATACTTACGCTTCCATCCCTCTATATTTATGAAATTTCAATATTTGTTAAGGAGAATATGTCTAAATTTGAAAAACTTAATACTAGACGTCACCAAAGCACACTAAAATAAAAAAAAACACAATACTGCACTTTTCTCAAAGAGTTGTCTCGGCATGGGTCCAAAGATTTTCAACAAACTACCAAAAACTTTAAAAAGCTTGACCAACATAAACCATTTTAAATCGCAACTGAAAAAATTATTGATTGAAAAGGCTTACTACTCTATCAATGAGTTTTTGGATGATATTAGCATAAAATAAGAAATTTCCGATTCACTTGTTAATCTTGTTTACGACGTTACTTGTTTGAAACAGTTTTATTTAGTTGTTTGTAGTTTATTTTATTTTTTTACACCTAATTTGTACGCCTTGCAAGGCAAAACATAGTGATACAACGAAAACCCACCTACCTGTGTATGTTTACAATGTTAAACAAATAAAATACTTTGACTTTGATTTCTGCAACTAAATAGCATAGAGGACTAAGGAAGTACTTCAGTCATCCTTCTTATTTCTGTAACCAAATAGCATAGAGGACTAAGGAAGTACTACAGTCATACCTACTTATTTCTGTAACCAAGTCGCATAGCTGACCAAGGAAGTATTACAGCCAAGGCTTCTACAGCGCGGCGCGAAACGCGACGCGACACAAAGGCCCCGCGTGTCGCGCGACGAGCGGTGCCTTTGTGTCGCGTCACGAGTCGCGCCGGTCTGTAGAAGCCTTTATACCTTCTTATTTCCGCAACCTGATAGCATGGCTATGTTCTAGCTTGAAAGCTATGAGACATTTTAAAATTTAAACTTTTTCTGCGCTAATAGCATAGAGGACTAAGGAAGTACTACAGTCATACCTTCATATTCCTGTAACCAAATAGCAAGGACTAAGGAAGTACTACAGTCATACCTTCATATTTCTGCAAGCAACCAAATAGCATAGAGGTCCAAGGAAGTATTACAGTCATACCTTCTTATTTCCGCAACCTAATAGCATGGCTATTGTTTAGCTTGAGTGCTATGAGATATTTTAAAAATTAAACTTTTTCTGCCAAGTCTGAAAATGATGAGGTGTCGTTAACCACTACGAGTATCCATTAGGCAGTGTCACCTTATTTACCAACAAACAAAAAAAAAATGTTGTGTCAAAAATAAACTTAATATTGCCTATTAATACAATAATAATTATAATTCAAGAAGATTCCTATACATAAACTCACGCCTTCTTCCAATGGGGGTAGACAGAAACTATAGAACGCCACCTACTACGATCCTTACATACTCCTCTTGCTTCATTTACGTTTATACATCACGCCAGTTGCGAGTACTACGCACCTAACCTTTCTGAAGAAAACCACCAATTAGGTCACTATATTATGTTCTCCTAGGGCGTCGGGGTCCCGGCGCGGGCGTTTCAACTCGCATCTGCCTCGTAAATACCTTTTGTTAGTGGCCTTTCATTCATTATGTCAACCTAACCAAACTATCTACGCATACTCTTTTAATTTTTTGTCACTACATCTTTTAAGCTGCACCGTTGCCTTATCACATCATTTTCAGCCAATCATTTATAGTCACGTCACTCATGCTTCGCAAAGAACGCATTTCCACAGCATTTATTCTACTTTCAAGCTTCTTTTGCCACACCCTACATTCACTTCCATACATAAGCGTAGGCACCAGCACACCATTGTAAACAGTCAGTCGAGCCTTTTTTCCTAACAAAACATTTTACATAATTTCATTTAATTAAAAAATGTGGAATGGAACAGTAAAATGTTTATCCACCATGTTAGCAACTGTCAGATGAGGCTGGTCGTAATAACTCATTTATTTTATTACATACGTTAATTAACTCGGGCACCTTTTTAAATAGATGTACGTGATTGATATCCCTGGCAACGTGTTGTCAGTAAACTCCTTATGACACAAGAGCCAACAATGCTAACCCTTATCAAAATAAAAAACAACTCTTTTAATTTCCCCTCATGTTTTAAAGCCCTTAAAAAAACATCAAGTCTAATGAGCCTTTGTTTGTATGGTCCTTCCAACCCTCCGAAATATTGTGTAATGTAATTTTTAATTGCAACAAAAGTCTCAGAATGGACTCTAGGTTTCAGGATAACTTTTAAAAACAACATAGTTGAATTAAAAACATGTCAAACTTTGAGAATTAATACACAGGTTTATCTGAATTCCCATTAAAATATCAATGCTTAACTATGTATAGCAAAAATTGGCTGTTGAGGTTCACGTTGATAAATTAATTAACTGCAGCAAATTAAATAGCTCAACATTATAGTAATATTAATAATAGTTATCTTGTCCTAATCCTAACTATCTATTATATATAAAAGAAGAAACATATCAACGCACAGCCCAAACCGCTGGGTCTAGAGATTCCAAATTTGACACGTAGGTTCCTTATGAGGCCTAGGAGTGCACTAAGAAAGGATTTTTCAAAATTCACCCTCTAAAGGGGTCAAATAGGGGATGGAACCTTATATGAAAGTCCGTCAGTTTTGAAGGTAGGATCTTAACATTTTGTGTATATGCTGACGTTTGAAAATTAATTTACAGGTGTCTCAGCGTTTTTGTTGATTCCACCCCCGAAAGGTTAAAAAGAGGGATGAAGTTGTATATGGAAAGTCCTTAATTTTCGAAGTAAAAATCACAAAATTTATTATCTAGGCTTATTATGGTTGCAAACTAACGCAACGATGTTGTTAGAATTTCAACCCATAAAGGCCCGGTCCCACTTAGACGGACCGTCTGTTTTTTTTTTCACTAAGACGGTCCGTCTAAATGTGAACATTGTCATATAAATTGTACTGCCACTGGCATATCTGTCTCTTTAGACGGACCGAGAAAACAGACGGTCCGTCTATGTGGGAACGGGCCCTTAGGGGTAAAACGGCGTATGAAATTTTGGAAGAAATTTAACGCGCGGTCTGGTTAAGGCGACGATAACCGACTTTTGATGATTTCATACTGAAGATCACGTCTAAACGAGTAGTGTTAATGATTTGAAAAAAAAATATATGTTAAAAAAGAGCATTTTCTCAATAACTAAATATTATGTGAATATTTTAGATTATGTTTTTAATACATGGTGAAATTAATTTGTAAATTTATGTCTAACGTGGATAAAAAACTGAGAATGGTGCCAAATCTACCAAGCGTATTTTTCTGAAACCTTCACCAATTTAAAGATAATTTAATTATTGATATTTTAGTATACGCGTTTTATTATTTAAAATACCTTTTGTTTTGTGTATAATAAATTAATAATGCGTCAAATTGGGGTCAGCGCTCCTTGATGGACGAGTCCTATTACTGGCTGAACGTACGACGTGTTGCGTGAGCTCAGTACAGATCACGCAAGCTAAACACTCAAGGTCACTGGCATATATCTGCGTCTTAATTCGAAACTCGGTATTTTACATACAATAAAGCTCACAGAATATAAAGGCAGCATGTTTTTGGGTTTATTCAAATGTAACCCTTAAGGGGCAAAAGGTGGTAATTAAGTTTTAGGGAATGACTCGAAATTCACCGCTAAATTGAGGAATTTAGCGGCAAATGATAAAGACGCCACACGCATCCGCCACATGCGTCTGCAATTTACTGGCAAACGTCGAAGAGCGGTGGCCACCAAATAGCGGTGGCCGCCAATCAGCGGTGGCGCCAAATAGCGGTGGCCGCCACATAGCGTTGCCCGTCAAATAGCGGAAGCCGCCACATAGGGTCAGCCGGTACATAGAGGTGGCCGCCAAATACCAGAGGCCACCACATAGCGGTGGTTACTAAATAGAGGTGGCCGCCACACAGCGGTGACCTTCAAAATATAGCGGAGGCCGCCACATGGCGGTGGCCGCCAAATAGCGGAGGCAGCTACATTGTGGTGACCGCCAAATAGCGGAGGCCGCTACATAGCGGTGGCCGCTACATAGCGGTGACCAGCACATAGCGGTGGCCGCCAAATAGTGGAGGCCGCTACATAGCGGTGGCCGCCAAATAGCGGAGACCGCCAAATAGCGGTGGCCTCCAAAGAGCGGTGGCCACCAAATAGCGGTGGCCGCCTCATAGCGGTGGCCGTCACATAGCGGGGGCCGCGACATAGCGGTGGCCGCTACATAGCGGTGGCAGCTACATTGCGGTGGCCGCTACATTGCGGTGGCCGTTAAATAGCGGTGGCCGCCCCATAGCGGTGGCCGCCACACAGTGGTGGCCGCCACATAGCGGTGGCCACTACATAGCGGTGGCCGCTACATAGCAATGGCAGCTACATAGCGGAGGCCGCTAAATAGCGGTGGCTGCTACATAGTGTGGCCACTAAATAGCGGTGGCCGCTACATAGCGGTGGCAGCTACATAGCGGTGGCCGCTACATAGCGATGGCAGCTACATAGCGGAGGCCGCTAAATAGCGGTGGCCGCTACATAGTGGTGGCCGCTACATTGCGGTGGCCGTTAAATAGCAGTGGCCACTACGTAATGGTGGCCGCTACATAGCGGTGGCCGCCATATAGAGTTCGCAATTTAGCGGTAACCGACACATCGCAGTGGCTGCTACATAGCGGTGGCTGCCACATAGCGTCCGCAATTTAGCAGTGGCCACCACATAGCGCTGGCCACCAAATGGCAGTGGCCGCCACATAGCTGTGGGCGCCAAATAGTGGTGGGCGCCACAAAGCCGTGGCCACCAAATAGCGGTGGCCGCCACATAGCGGCGGCTGCCAAATAGTGTAAGCCACCACATAGCGGTCGCCGCCAAATAGTGGAGGCTGCCACATAGTGGTGGCCGCCAAATAGACGTGGCCGCCACATAGTGATGACCGCCAAATAGCGGTGGACGCCACACGTTTTTAGGGAAGGATTTTACTGCGCGTTTTGATAAACTATAAAGTAATTTAAACGTAATATGACAAAATACATGATTAAAGATTTTTCAAAAAACCCCTTTCAGGGTGTAAGGGCAAGCCCTACATGTAATGTTAAATGTTAATAAAATAAATGTTAATGTTCTAAGAAAGTATTTAATGATAAATTACACTTAAATTAACTTAATAAAAAATGTTATAAAAATGTATAAAATGCGAATGTTGTGCGAGCTCGATGCTAAACCGAAGACTGACGTACTTGCGTCCGTGATGATACTACATTTTCTTATTTAACAATATTTGCAGTATTTTGTAACTAGGCTAACTAAAGTACAATGTGCGGTTGCTGACCGTACACAGGGTGAAATACAGTTTATATCAAAATTATGTTTACTTTGATCAATAAACTTGATAATTTACCCGGATATTCTTAATAAATGAAACGACCGTAAACATACATTTTTGAAAACAAACTTTTAAAGGGGCGGGGGGCGTTGAATTTTTTGGGGGAAAGATTTTAACGCGCCGTTAAATTAACTTGAAACTCTATACAGATCGGAAATAAAAGAAAAATTATATCAGGGTTTTCAAAAAATCTACCTCTAACTGGTCGGAAAGGGAGAGTCAATTTTAGAGGGGATTTTATGTTTCATATTGGCGCAAAAACGACTAAATGGATTTAGATGATTTTTGGCACACATAATATAGTTTATAATCTGGATTAACACATAGGGTACTAGGTTTTCATCACGGTAGTACGTTCCCGTGATATTTTTTCCGACATTCTTGTGGGCGAAGCCGCGGGCAAAAGCTAGTAATATTATAAATGCGAAAATAAGTTTGTTTGTTTGTTACCTTTTCACGCCTAAACCACCGATCATCCTGAAATTATGCATATACGTTGTCAGATGTACAGAAACGGACATGGGTACCTTTCGTCCCAAAAAACAGTACCGTTCCTGATGAAAACAACAATAACGTTCTTATACCGGTTTTTCATCAAATATAATATTATAGATGCGAAAGTAAGTTTGTTACACTTTCACGTTAAAACGGCTGCACGGCTCACTTTATATCCCGGTAGTACGTTCCCGTGAGATAATTTCCGACCTCCACGCGGGCGAAGCCGCGGGCAAAAGCTAGTTTTAAATATTTGCAATTGGGATTCATTTTACCACAAATTGGTACAGAAACAACATTCAATGGATATTAAATTAATATTAACTTTCGACCAAATTGAGCCAAAAACATCCAGCGTCGATTAAAAAAGGCATACATGGTAGATATCACTTGCGAAATTAGTTTATCTCCAAATAATCACAATAAGCGCCACAGCGTGAAAAAAGCCGCAACATTGCAAGGATCGAATAAAGAGTTTCTTGTGGTCAAAAAGGGATAGGTAGTACACCGTGTATGCATGCACCGTAACGAAACTCATCAGCAGCACTGAGAGTGCTAATTAGTACTAAATAATAAAAAAAAACAAATAAACACTTATTTCAACAAAACAGGGATGAATGAAATAAATAAATATATATATATATTGTCTGTCGTACGTTGGGCAATTGTGCGCAACAACCAGCTAGTTTTCTAGATTATTTCTTAGTTGATCATGATATGTTGATCATGATCATAGATGTAACAGCGATGTATAGTATTTTTTGTAATAAATCTACCTGGTACGCTATTTACATGTGTATTTTTATATACTGGTAACCAATTTTATTTACATGAAGAAAACAAGAAAATCATGACCTATTATTAAAAATTAAAAATAATACATAGCCAACCATAGGTATGTATTTTAAATACAGTATTTTTTTATTTGTTATCTAAAATCGATGCCCTTTTACCCGTCATAAGTTTTTTTCTATCTACCCTGGTTTTTTTTTCCATACATTTTTGGTCATTCGTCTTTAATGCTTCTGAGAAAAAATACCATGTCAGGATTATGGGCAACATTTTAATGAGACCCGGGTAAACACCAAATTGTGATTTACCTACAAATTATACCGCAGTTTTTTTGTGTCGTTATATCGCAGCAGATTGTATGATTCGTCATTATACATACGGCGTTGTCCGTTTACAAACGCGCGCAGTTTTGAAATATGCCTAAGGTAAATAGGCATCTTGTGCAATTATTATAATTTCGACATCCAGGCACCCCGACCAAATGGGTTAGATTAGGTTAGAACCGTGAGAAACCGCGCGCGAGCCGAGCGAGCGCAGCGTAGCGAGCGGTTCCGAGGCAGCGGCCGGCGAGCGTCTTTAGAAATAGATTTACACTTTGCCTTCAGCATATTTGAAAACTGCGAGCGTTTATAAACGGACGACGCCGGCGCCGTTTGTAAAAAGCGGAATCATACAAATTGCCTGCGACAGTTAAGGCTTCTACATACCGGGGCGACTTGTCGCGCGACGCGACTCGACACAAAGGCACCGCTCGTCCCGCGACACGCGGGGCCTTTGTGCCGTGTCGCGTCGCGCGACAATTCGCGCTGGTATGTAAAAGCCTTTATACGTAGAGAAGAAATTAATTATTATTGCGTGCGTGTATGGCCAGATGTATTAACGTAGGCGAAGCAAAAGGAGTATGTAAGGAGCGTAGCAGGTGGCGTTCTATACTATCTGCTTACCCCTATGGGAAGAAGGCGTGAGTTTATGTATGTATGTACCTATGTATGTAAATATAAAATAAAGGCAGACGAAGTCGGAGGCAACATTCAAGAAGTAAGAACTAAGAAAGCCCTAAATTATCCGTAAAGCTATTTTTTTATTCACTTCATCCACTAGACATCAAATGCGAAGAAGTAAACGTAATAAGTAAAGTGGAAGAAACTAAAGTGATTGATTTATAAAAGTTGTGTGAGCGATCGAAGTAACCAGCTGTCAGGAATCAGTGATACCCTAAAGCTTTATTGGATCGCTGGCCAGAAGGAAAATAATCTCGACTAAGTTAGTAGGACACTTATACAGTTAAGGCGGATGCGCTAAAGTAACCCGCGAAATTGAAATTTTCTTAAGTTTTTTGCAATTTACAGGTCAGTAACAGATCAACATACAATCTGTTACTGACCTGCAAATTGCAAAAAACTTAAGAAAATTTGAATTTCGCGGGCTACCTTAGCGCATCCGCCTTAATACAAAATAGCCAAAGTTTTTATGAGGCACTTATGTCAAGTTTAGGGAAAAACCCCTTAGGAACGATTATTATTTTATCCCTATTTTTTGGCCAAAGAATCAGCATCGCTATCCGACGTGGCAATGCCGCCAGCCTTTTGGGCACTTTTCTCATTGACAGAATATTTGGTGCCCAATGAGTTCTTCCGTTATTTATATAAATACTTGTACAATATATTTGAGTTTTAGCTTGTATATTGTATGTAAAATATTGAAGTTTTTAATTTATAAATTAAAAGGTGATTTGATTGATTTTTAACTCACTTATCTACCTAATTACTAAGTACCTAATCGCTCAAACTCCTTTTGCTGCCCGTTAAAACTGCTTATCATGGACGAGGACTGACTGCCTGTACCTATTTACCTGGCGACTGACCTTTTCTAAATCCGGGAGTGACCTCCACTGAGTGCGGTGAGAGGTGCATTTCCACTGACATCCACATGAATTCCTTTTCTAATAAATTTTAATTTACTGCCTCTATGATTTCATTCCCTTTAAGCAATGTGCCCTAAATTATTTCCATTACACGAATTATAGTTCAAGATAAACTGGAAGTTACTAGAGTCTGCACACCCTGCTCAGGGTTCATAAATAGCTTAAGTACTTGTCGGAAATTAGATCGGCTAAAACTGCCGTAAAACAAAGAGAAGTTGCTTAAGTGGCGCCAAGATCTACTCTTCTAGTAGGTTAAACATAATATTAAGTATACAGAGTGCTTCTGTTAAAGCTAGTTGCATTTTTTAACGAGACCATATTTGGTTTTATGCAAAAGTTTTCTCGGAAAACAAGTACGATCTACAACTGACTGGCATGTTTTGATTTTCTGTTTTCAAAATCGACTTACTTGTAAAAACCTACTGAAAATAATACTATAATTATGACGAAGTATTCGCTCATTTTTGAACATGCTTATTTAATGTTGTTTGATTAATAACCTGGCTAAATAAACGTAAATTGAATACCTACCGATATATCAATATTTTTCGTAATATTTTCACCCTCCCAAAGCGTGCAACAAACATATATTTGTAGTTGGAGAATTGACCGTGACGTATATGGATGTACGAGGAATTTTTTTTTTCAACTACATTGTTAAGTTTGTTCTTGGGATAAATTCATCCCAACTACTGAACTCTTGGTGGTCCGACACGAACATGGCCGATTTTTTAAGCAAAACGTAATTGTTTTCCCAGAATATTTGATTAAATACAACAGTGCGCACCCTTGCGGGAAAAACTGAACTCAAAGTTTATGCGAGCGTAATTTACGCCACCAAAATCAATTAATGGGACACAGCGGACGACAAAATTGTGAACATTCCACTTTGTCCTACTGGTGGGACAGATTGGTGGGGCAAAGTGAAATAATCCCCCAAAACGTGTAACTTTTCAAAATTAATTGAAAACTTATGTTTACAATGAAAAACGTCGAGCAAATAAATCAGCTTGAAGTTTTTTTTACGGTTACATTCAATCCGAATATTTTGGTAACTTAGTTTAGTTTATAAATGGCAGGTATCATTTATGTGACACTTCATTAACCGTTTCTCGCAAGGGACCAATAAATTAATGTCATCCTACAATTCAGTCGCGATTGGACTGCCAAAACCTTGTGTTTATTTAGTGACAATCTCTCTCCGTTCTCGCTAAATTCATTGAGTGGCAATTTCAATGTTCCGGATAAAACCGCCTGGTGATGACAGTTTTGGTACTTTTCAAAGAAGTGGTACGTATTGTTCGCCCCTATTGGATAGACTCCACAAAGTTGGAGTTTAGCGTGACGTGGAATTAAAACAGCAATCAGAGATAAACGAAAGTTAAAGAAGTGAAAAACCATGCTCTCTCTACGGTTATTTACTGACATCACTACAACTGTTTTAGTCAAAAAATTCTTGAAACCTTAACATTGTTATACTAAATCAAGGTATCGCAAAATTCGATTTTCACAAGTGTAACGTAAAAAACTTAAGGCGACGATAACCGAATTTTAATGATTTTATACTGAAGATCACGTCTAAATGTGTAGTGTTAATGATTTATATCTTAAAGTAGAGCATTTTCTTAATAATTTAATATGTGAATATTTAGATTATGTTGTTATTAGTGAAATTAAGTTATCTCTAATGCGGGTAAAAAACTGAGAATGGCGCAAAATCTACCAAGCTTATTTTTCTGAAACCTTCACCAATTTAAAGATAATTTAAATATTGATCTTTTAGTATACGCGTTTTATTAAAATACCTTTTGTTTTGGTTATAATAAATTAATAATGCGTCAAATTGGGGACAGCGCTTTTTATGGGCGAGTCCTATTACTGGCTGAATGTACGACGCCTTGCGCGTTGCCTCAATACAGAACATGCAAGCTAACCACTCAAGGTCACTGGCATATATCTGAGTCTTAAACACAAATTATAATCAGCAGAACCCTGTGACTTTTTTAAAATCAGAAGGTAAGTCGTCCTTGAGTACCTAACCGATTTTTTCACCCCGATTCAATTTAAAACAAATTGACAGAAAAGTCGATCACATTAAAAAACATTGGTAATGAGCTAGCTTATCTTGAGTCTCGGAGCTATAAAAATTGATGAAGCCTCCACAAGCGCCCCTCTTACTTCCTTTAATGGGAACGATAATTGAAAACTTCAGTTTAATCTGAGACTTGCGTAAATTGAAACTCTGTGAAGCAGAAAAGAGATAATTATATGGAATTATGAAAAACCACTGATTTGTTAATTTTTTTTCGGATGAAACGAATCGTTTTTATAAGCAAAAAGAGCTGGAGTATTTACTTGGTACGATACGACTCTAGATCGTATAAAAAATGTTTAGCGTTAGTGATATCATCCGTTGATTTAGACACGTAGACGGCGTCACATGCTTTTTTTTTATTTTTTTTGTGTGGCCTCACATGCTAAGCTGCCGTGAAAATAGGGTCATAGCCTAATCTGAAAAGTAATCAAGTAGTTTTAGACTGTTTCGCTCAACTAAATCGTTTGAGTCCTTTTATATTAAAAGCATTGAAGCAGGGCTCTTTTAATCTTATCATCAGTATTGCGATTCAGAATTTGACTTTCATTTTCAGTTGCGTTCATGAATTGTTGCCTAAGAATGTTAAATCATAATTCCTAACTAATATTATAAATGCGAAAGTAAGTTTGTTTGTTTGTTTGTTACCTTTTCACGCCTAAACCACTGAGCCGATCATTCTGAATTTTTGCATTGGTATTATGTTGTCAGGTGTACAGAAACGGACATAGGGTACCTACCTTTCATCATAGATGGCGCCACGTGTCTTTCGAATCATGATTAAATAATATTATTATAGAAACTTTAATAGTGTGTTAAGAGTTTTTTTGCCGCCAAACAACAAGCAGTGTACAACCTGAATTGATTGTCAAAACCTAAATTAACGCGAGCAAAGCCGCGGGCAAAAGCTAGTGGGATAATATTTTCAAGAAAACGTAATAAAGTATCTCATTATGATGATACGCTTAACTGAAACATATAACCATAAATAATTTCTCGGCGGTATTTAGTAAATGAAGGCAGTAAAATCAGAAGTATCCCTCAAAATGTATTAAGTCGAAAATCCTCCCTTGGATTTTGTTGATTTTCCAGAGATAGCTATTACTGAGAAACTTTTTCCATTATTCGAACAGAAAACGATGTTAAGCTGAACGATTGTGGTCATTTGGACAAAACTCCCCTCTTTAATTTAAGATCCTGAATAATTTTATTAAGGATCTAAGCCTTGGAAACCAGAATATCTTATTTGAGTCCGTTCGTCAATCCGTCAGTTTTACGACCGGGAGGGATTCTCAAAAATAAAACACCTTTGGTAGATCGCAAGGATTTTCGTCACAGGTTTGATGTAATATTATTATAATAAGATTTCCTTTTCCTGTCCATGGGAAGTTATTTTTAATTAAAATCACTTCCTTTATTAAAATACCGTCTTTCAAATTGATAACAAATGAGAACCTTGAAGTGAGTGACTCTGTATAAAGCTATGGTTGAACGTTGACTACGTTTTTCTATAAAAATATGACATAAAGGACTATAAATTTTCTTTACAGGTACATGGCAGCAGCTCTTAAAATGTCCTTGATTAATGTTTCGAAAGAGTAATGAATTGTTCAACGAAAGCGCACTCGTGCTCAGAATAAAAAGAATTTGCAATCTATTGAATATAATATTCTGGGAACTTAGTCGCTTGGTCAAAATGCGCTGCGTTGTCAAAATACTATTACAAAAACAAATAAATACAAATACAAACATTTTTATTTGTTGAACATAGGTAGGTTAGGTACAGATGTTGTCATTATTAAAGAACGCTATGTCTAGCCGTCATCGGAGTACAACTATTATTTTGGTACAAACATGCTGATTATAATAAATTTTCAAACAATTATCACACATTATTAAATAATTCTAATTCAAATTGTCGATACAATAAAAACATTCCAATAAAATATAATAATAATAAATTCTAGTAAAAATTGTCAAATCAATAAATAATAAAATAAACTAATAAAAAAGGTACCTACTTAATTTTATTGTGTCAGTTAAGTAGGTATTCGTTCACCGTATAATATGTTTTTTCATAAAATATTTTCTGTAAAGCCTTCTAATGACGTAAACGAAACACGGTATTCTTTTAATGCTCGTATCATATTGCGATATTGCCGTGAGTGTCGTAAAAGGCGACTAAAGGACTTACTAGAGAATGGACAGCAGCGTTCTCTATGCATTTTAACACCATACTGCGATCGCCAACCCGCCTGCCAGGCGTGGCGATTATGGCAACACCCCCCTCCCTCTGGGAGAGGCTTATGTCCAGCAGTTTTTCCAAGTACCTACCTAAGTTTCATAGTCAAAACACATGTTTAAGGCGCAATTTACATAAATTAATTATTCACGTGTATTTCCATTTGAATTTAGTCAATCAGAGGAGTAATTGCGTAAAACACTATCAGCAGGAACGTGTTTCATTTTGACAGTTCAACGACATTCATTGCGTTATTTACGTTGTTGAGCAGACACATTTTTCGAACTTAATCAAATCAAATCAAAAATATTTTTATTTCACATAAGCCTACATGGGCACTTATGAAACGTCAAAAGCTAGGTGCATGGTTCCAATTGGTCGTTTCCTATGGAGAAGAGCCGGCAAGAAACTCCACAGTTACTCTTTAAAAAAATAATTGGCTTTTACAATGTTTTCAAATTACAGTGTTAATAAGTATGAGAGGACAGCGTAGGCCCGTCAAAAGTACCAGGTACTTAACAAAATAGAAAATGGTCTACAGATCTACAGTCTATTAAGCCTACAACGTCCTCACATTAACAAAAAAAACAATATAAAATATGATTAAAATAAATAACATAAACTCGCAACTTGGGAGCAGTTAATAGACATTTACATATTTTTGCCGTTAATGAGGTACCAGGGAAGCCACATGTGCAGAAGGAATGAATGCCAAACTTCCTTGTCTTCAACGTAGTCTTTAATCTAAAAATACGCTTTTTTGATAAGGACACTCTTGATGTGGGTTTTGAATTTTCCATCGCTAAGTTCTGTAACAGACTTTGGCAACTTGTTATAAAAGCGGATACTGTTTATAAGAAATGACTTGCTTGTTTTAGTTAATCTAAATTTGGGTATCACAATTTCATGTTTACTACGTGTATTTATATTATGAAAATCGCTTCTTATTTTAAAAAGGCCTAAGTTTTTGCGAACATATAAAATACTTTCTAAGATATAAAGAGAAGGCAGAGTTAGTACATCAATTTCTTTGAATTTGTTTCTAAGGGACTCACGAGGACCCATTCTATAGACCGCACGGATTGCCCTCTTTTGTAAAATGAAAATTGAATCTACGTCGGCTGCCGATCCCCACAGCAAAACGCCATAAGACATAATACTGTGGAAATAAGCAAAGTATACTAACCTAGCTGTGGCTATATCTGTCAACTGCCTTATTTTTCGTACTGCATATGCAGCTGAACTTAATCTGCTTGATAGAGCTCTAATGTGGGCACCCCATTGCAATTCGGAATCTAGAGTAATTCCTAGAAATACAGTTTCCGTAATAGCATCTAGTTTCTTGCCATCAAGTTTTAAATTTAGACCCACTTGGGGTACATTTGGTAATGAGAACTTAAGACATTTTGTTTTGTTCGCATTAAGTAAAAGGTTATTAGCTGCGAACCATTTCGAAAGAACAGCTAGACTATCGTTGACGTGTAAGACATCCGAATGTTTTCTATCTATTTTAAAAATAAGAGAAGTGTCATCAGCGAATAGAAATACATCCGATAAGTTAGCCATCATGTAAGAGGAAGATTATTTATATAAACTAGAAATAGGAAAGGGCCAAGAATTGAACCTTGAGGCACGCCCATTTTTACTACAGATCCCGAGGACGTCATCCCGTTAACGTTTACTTTTTGCTGCCTGTTTGATAGATAGGAAAGAACAAGATCAGCAGCTAGTCCAAGAACTCCGTAGAGGTGTAATTTACAGATCAGTGTATTATGGTCAACGCTGTCAAACGCTTTTGAGAGGTTATAGAAAATGCCAATGGCATAAGAAGCAATGGATTAGCCATATACTTCAAAATCATTCTGATTGTGATTGACAGAGAGTTACGCAATTATATAGTGCTGTAATACAGTCATTCGAAGAGCTATCGACACTACTTCAACTCTTAAGGCGGAGACAAGAGGCAAAATTTAATTATCTAAGTAGAATCGTCCTAATCAAAAAAAGTTGTCAAATCTATACAGGGTGTTAAAGAAATTGCGTGCCATAGCTTAGGGGTAGGTTCAGTATAGATAAAGGAACCTAAAAAAAAAAACAAAAAAATAATAATAACGACATAAAAAAAATATTGCAAGATCCACCTAATTTAGTACCTACTAAAAATAGCAATCTTTAGGAATTAAAATTATTTTATTTGTTTAAATGCTTTAATTAGGTACTTACCTACTACCTACCTACCTACTCGCGTCCGATTACTAAGGGCCGGCGCATTATTTGCTACTGAAAACGGCTCGCGACAAATGGCGCAAGATGTGCGCCCCTTTTTTTTTTTTTTTTTAGGTGGGAAATTATCAAATAACTTCTCCCGCTCTGGGCTGAGCGGGAGGGCGTGTCAGACTTTTACTGACTAAAACCCACCCGTGTTCCTGCCGTTGCCTGTGTGCCAGGGCCACAATATCCCTTTCGGACAAACTCGCAACCCTGGCAGGTATTGGCCCTAACGGACCCCGTCAGTTGGTGCTGACATCTCTTTGAGGCGCGCGTTAGTCACAACGCGCCGTCGACCCGGGCCTGGTTCTTATCGGACGGCGAGCTACCCATCGCTCAACGTCCGCAGGCCCGCGCCTGCGGTGGCCGGAAATCAGCTTGCGACTCCCGACGCCCGGGGCGTCTCCTGCGGCGGCTAAGGGCGTGAGGGCGCGAACCCTGCCTCACCCTCACGCGTTCCGCCTCCTCCTTCGCGAGCACTACTGCTTCGCAGAAGGAGGTGACGGCCTCCCATGCACTCTCGCTCCGAACCATGGCCTGAACCAGGGCCGGACGTGAGAGATCGCCGCCGCCGATCGCCTCCGTGAGGACACGGCGGTGCTCCGCCCAAGCCGGGCAGACCTCCACCGAAGATGTGCGCCCCTAACGCTACGATGGTATGTAAATTACAATTCAAATTTTCCCTGACAACGCGTTCGTAGGTAAGTAATTAAAGCACTGAAACAAATCAAATAATTTTAATTCTAAAAGATTGCTATTTTAAGTTAGTAGGTACTAAATTAGGTTGATCTTGCAATATTTTTTTTGTTTTTATTTTGTTTTTTTTTTTCTGGGTTCTTTTACCGATACTGAACCTACCCCTAAGCTATGGCACGCAATTTCTTTAACAGCCTGTATAGTTTGTGGTAGCGGAAAAAAATATGTTATTCTTGAACATATTTCTCAGAACTTGGTTGTAACCAAAACACGTTAAGAAAAAAAAAACTTGTTACAACTTAACGGTAATCTAACTTCTTACTTAGAGTTCCAATCCAAAATATCTGTATTAAATATCAACGTACGGTTGGTATTTAATTAATAACAAGGACGTCTTATTGGAACGCAGAGCTTGGTTGTTTTTAACCGACTTCCAAAAAGGAGGAGGTTCTCAATTCGGCTGTATGTTTTTTTTTTTTTGTATGTTTGTTACGCGATTACTCCGTCAATTATGAACCGATTCAAAAAAATCTTTTTTTGTTTGAAAGGGTATACTCCCGAGGTGGTCCCATTGCCAACAAATCAGAATCTGATGAGGGGATCTCATGGAAATCGAGGGAAACCCTCAAATTTTATATGCAAACCTATAGCGATTTGGGTATTTTTTATAGTAACTCGTGCATTTGCTCTCCGAAAGCACCATTTGGTGAAGTGGAACGGATGATGGAGACCACAGATAGCCACCGGAACAATATAATAATGAGTACCTATTTAACGGGTTGCGATTAAGCAATTTATGCTCGTCACTGTGCATATGGTGAGTGGCAGTTCTCCTGGTACTTACCAAGAGAACTCCTCAACAATCAACGTCGTTGTAAAATGTTTTTTATTATTTTCACTTAAACAACAAAATTTTGAGTAAATATATAATTCCTTCATATTTTATGATAAACTGTGACAAGCGTTGTGTCATCGCGCTTCTCTTTCTTTTGTATGCAGTCGAACAGTGACCGCGGTTTAGCTGTTGTCAGCGTCTTAAGCAGATATGTTCATGAATCCAAACTGTGGTTACCATTCCATCGTAAAAGAATGCAAGAGAAACAAAGAAAATTACTCCAGAAATCTAATAAAATGTTGTTATATTAACCGAAACTCCTTGTCCACTAAGAATTTCTAAGTATTTTAATTAAGCTTCCACCGGGATCAATATTTTGTTTGGCCACACCATAAATATTAAATTTTGTTGGGACAACAAAACTTTGTACCGCGAAAGTAGCTGAACACATCGATTATTTAATGCTGTTTATTTTTCGCGTCAAACAATTCAGAAATTTTAGATGAATATTTAAATATAACAAAGCTCACCTATATCGAGACCCATCCCTAAACCGTTGGTCGCGGCTGTCATTTTTAGATCTTTGACAGTCAGAAGCCCGAAAGTCTAACAACAAGTCTTACTAAGGGGTACTAGTTATCCCAGTTACTGGGTTCTGGAGGTTAGAGGCAGCCGCTCCATCTAAAATACTGATCAGCTGCATCCGGTAAGACTGGAAGCCCACCCCAAAATAGTTGGGAAAACACTAGGCAAATAGAAAATCGAAAAATTTTTTTTCGACAGTTTATAATCTAAAGGACATACTCGTAATACCGATAGGTTATAAATTAAATTCATAATTATTATACGGTGACATACATAGAAGATTGATATATCAAAGCTTCACATTTGCGTATTTAATCGACCGCAAAAAACGAATTTCAGAAATTTGGTTTCGTTAAAATAAACATTCTAATAATAAATAAATAGTCGTCGAATCCGACTCGGCTAGGCAGCGTTCGGGAAGCTACGCAATATCTTCTCGTCCCACATACCGCAGTGTCTCAAGATGAAATTCTTTGACCAGTGCGTGTTGCCAGTGATGACCTATGGTACAGAAACGAGGTCGCGCACAATGGGCCTTATCAGAAGGCTTAAAGTCACCCAAAGGGCAATGGAGAGGGCTATGCTTGGAGTTTCCCTACGTGATCGAATCAGAAATGAAGAGATCCGCAGGCGAACCAAGGTAACCGACATAGCCCGAAGAATTGCCAAGCTTAAGTGGCAGTGGGCAGGGCACATTGCTCGCAGAACTGATGGCCGATGGGGCCGAAAGGTTCTGGAGTGGTGACCGCGTACGTACCGGAAGACGTAGCGTTGGAAGGCCTCCCACAAGGTGGACCGATGACCTTGTGAAGGCTGCAGGTATCCGCTGGATGCGGGAAGCACAGAACTGGTCGAAGTGGAGATGCTTGGGGGAGGCCTATGTCCAGCAGTGGACGTCTTTCGGCTGAAATGATGATGATGATGATGGAAATAGTCTGGTACACACGGCTACACATCAAGCTATGCATTTCCAGTTTAAGCTGATCTAGCATTCCCATAGTAAAAGTTGTTCATAATGATGAGTAAAATGACCCCTTAAGAGGTTGTTGACGTTTTAAAAATAACCCTATATAGCGCACGTAAAACCGATTGCTGGCGGGGCGACGCATGCTGCGTGGCGATCGGCCACTAAACAGTCTGTAAATAGTAGTGTGTAAATGTGTGTGTAGTGCGATGTTTCACAATCATCTGCCAGTCGTGACGGCTCAATTTTTCTACAGTCCGAGATAATATATTTGAACTTGAATTTTTATTTAAAAAAAAAATCTCTAAGCTGTACAAACCAGATTTGAGAGGAAAGACAAATAAAAAAAAAAAAAACATTTTTTTTTTTTTGTTTTTTTTCTTAAATATTATTCTTAGGTTATGTTACCGTATATTAACGTTTGTTGGTCATATTATTCTGCATCTAATTAATAATGTTCGATGGATGGCCGCGAAAAAAAAAGTTTGCACCATTTTTGGTTTTGTCTTACAAAGGACGTTAACCCAAAAGCCGTATGTTACGGTTTATAAAATCCTAGCTCTTATTTTCGCAGATTGTTATTATAACCTGATATTTTACGGCTACGTATTTTAGGGAGGATCAAGCGGAGGGTATTGTTAAGGAGAACGCAGACAAGGCATCCATCTTCTATATACCTATATTATAAACATGGGTACAATAAAATAGCAGCGAAGTCAAAACAGTATTTTTTTTTGAGTAATTAAGACGAGTCCTGAAATATAATTTTTAGAGTTTTTGCCCGTTCGTCTGTTTCCCTGGATGTATGTTCCGGATTGGCGCGAAAATGGCGGAACGGATTTGGATGAAATTTGACACACACATAGTTTATAACCTGGATTAACACATAGGGTAGTTTTTATTCCGGTAATACGTTCCCATGGGATATTTTTCTACATTCACGCGTGCAAAGCCGCGGCCAAGAGCTAGTTTAATATAACGATGTAAAAATATTCTTATGACACGAACTACCTAAGGCTTTCACATGTTTCGTTAAAGAATGATTAATGTCTAGAATTAAGTATGAGTTTAATAATCAATAAACCCACGGTTCAAATATTAGGCAAGAACGGACAAATTTTAAAACTCATAATTATGCATACACTGTAGGTAGACATTTTAAACTAGCTTTAAACACAAACCCCCTTATTACAAAACAAGGTTTATCTTCAGACCCAGGTTTAAAACATGGAGCCATTATTGAATTTCGAACTTTATTCCGACTATGGTAAAGTTCCTAAACACAAAACTGACAACTTAGTACCAAACTAACTTTTCAGTTTTGTATAAAGAACGGTATTTCAATCACTGTTACGTTCTTATTACAAAAACTGGCACCATGGTTTAAGCCATGTCAAAATATAAATCTTGTTTTGTAATAAGGCGGCTTGCGTCCTACAATTATGTATGTAACTACTTTCCTGTTTACGTGCGTTTTGCTGTCAAGCCTGCATGCACCTTTACGGAACGCGTATTTTCAAATTTTCGTAGGAGATACCTACAAACGTATTCAATTACGTGTTTTTTCTCTGCCTTTTTATGGCATCGCCGTCGTAAACTCGGATCTTTTCTAGCCTAATTAAAAAAGTTTGTTTTTCTTTCCTAAAGGATTGGATGCCATTATTTGTGGAACTCGTTTCAGTGCATTTTAATGCGCACGTATAAATTCGTAGGTTTTATTTTAGGAAGTTAAAATATTTTATTCATAGTGAATAAAAATACTAATGTAGAAATAGTAAGTACAACGTACAATTCTACTAAATTTTCTCCTTCCAAGTTTTTAACTAATTTTAAGCTAATTTTGTTGTACAAACACACTCAAAACTTCGGAACGCGTGATTAGATTAATAAAATGATAATGTTCAACAAAGTGAGTGAAACCCTACACTGTTTCATGAAACAGGGAACACAATGTCTTGTCCACAACAATAAAAAATAGTGAGAAGGAGCTTCTAAAGTGGGGCAGCCAAAAGGTACAGCCAGACGGGTCAAACGCGGGGCAAGAGTATTATCGGGTATCGGGTCAATTATTGTCGATAAGCATATTCTCCTCCTTATAACTTTTTTTTTTTGTAATGTTGAGGAATATTTTCTTTTTTTAAACATTATATTAGCTCTTTTGTCATTTCGGGATTGCGTATTTAAAAGCGTCTTTTGCAGAACGAACGTGATCGGGCTAACGTATGAGACTTCACCCTCAACTAGGTCTCCCACCTTTTTCCTTGTTGCAAGTAGCATTCCAAATCAAAATCAATAGTCATTTATTCAAACTAGGCTGAGAATCAGCACTTTTAGAACGTCAAAATTACATAAGACAGTCCCCCAAAACGTACACCCTATACCACTTCCTAAGTGCTTTACTAACTTTTTAGACCTTTGTATCTTGCTTATGCGTATGAAGTTTCATTAAAATCGGTTCAGTCATTTCGAAAAACAAGGGCTTGAAAGGTTTTATGAAATGGCGTAAGGTGTAAACGCTCTTAACTAGTTTTTAATTAGAAACAAATTAACATTTTAAGATATTAAGTATGGAATAAATTTTTTAATGTAATTTTTGGGAAATAAGGGCTTAATAATAATAAATAATAAGGTGTCATCGATAATAATGCTTATAGCCAACATGGAATGGTCTTTGAATTGCCAGCACCTAATGTTCCAAAACTTTTTATCTAGTGTGTTATATATCCTTCTCCTTTTTGGAAGTCGGTTACAAACTAGACCCCAACATGCTAAGTGGAGTACCTACCAACTGAAAAATGAGGACTAAAACAACACACACCAACACTCACCAATCATTTCACCAAGCATGTTGCTATCTACCAAAGATTCCGCCTTCCTGCCTAGCTTAACGAGGCTGATAGGGATCGGTGTCCTGTCTAAACAACGCAACGTTACCCAATCGAGATTCTGATAACAATCTGTGGCAAGATGTATCGATCATCGTAACCAATTGAACCATGAAACTCCTTGAACCTTCCTACGTCTTCTATCCTACTGTTACTAAATACGCGTCTACATGCAACGAAACCCGATACATTGTGAGGCCGTATTTTCAGAGGCTCAAACGATGCAACGTATCCTCACTTAATCAATGAGATAAGGCGGTGACAATTCCAGTTGGCAGAATGTTCGCGAAACAAAGGGGTTGCTTTGGATTGAAACACTGTAATTTGGGGTTTATCATTACGATTTTGTGGGACTTGAAAATGTGGCAGTGCTGTGCGGAAAAACCTTTCTATTTTTATGATCTATTATTAGAGACAATCTAAGTTTGATTTTTGGTTGATAATATACTTATCAATCCGAGGAGAGGGGCTCGTGGCTAAGTATTAACATCCGCACGGGCCGTCCGGTCCGTGGATGGGTGACCATCTTTACATAAAGAAACCCTTTCGTGCCTCGGAAATCACTTTAAGGGAGATGCGCTAAGGTAGCCCGCGAAATTCTAATTTTCTTACGTTTTTTTGCAATTAGCAGGTCAGTAACAGGTTGTATGTTGATCTAAATATGATTCGCGGCCATAACAAATATGGCTTTACAGATTTATTATCATTACAATCAGCATTACAACTCTCTACGTTCAAAAAATCCTACTGAATGATTTTTTCAGAAATAATCATTAAGTAGGATTTTTTGAACTTAGAGAGTTGTTAATGCTGATTACATATTTTGATTTTATATATTTTTTTGATTATTTAAACCCTAAGTTTTACAAGAACTGAGTATCCAAATACCCAATTATGTTGTAAACCAAATATGGATAACACACAAAAATCCTGCATCATCTATCGAATCCCCAAAAATCTCTACACGCTGTCAAGAATTCCGCGTTCGCGCAAACAATAAACACAAGACAGTTTTTGGGGTTCGATCTGCTTTGAGATAACCTCAACAATTCCAGTCGTACCTTCGTCAAACTAAGGACACCGCAATAACGCTGACATTGGAATTTATGTCGGCCTCAGGCCCCCCCTTATCCTGCTGAAATGGTCACTTTGACTAAAGTATCTGTCATTCGAAATAATACTAAGGTCTTGAGACACGACTAAGGCATACTAATTTCGTAGATAGGTACAGCACGTCATATACTTACATAATCCGTTTAGTGTACTGAAACTGACAGGGGTTCATTAAATCTATTCAGACGACGCGCTTGAGTCGTACTCGTAATCTTAATTGGGAGTACCAATAGATATGATTAAAGCACAATAGACATTTTGCCACCTTCGCGTGGGACGTGATCTTAGCGTCAGAATCCCTCAATCTGTATGTTTCGTTGAATAGCTTTTACCTCATCTCAAAGTTATAACCTCTATAACTAGGTATGATATGAGGCAAAGGTCATAGACGAAATTGGAGTAAACTCTTAGGCTAAGAGTTTAAGCACTAAGCACGACCATGGAATAATAGAAATGTGCCTTCAATGTGTCCTGCATCACATCGTTTAAAAAACTTTTTACAAAAAAAAATACAAGCGAGTTCCAAAAAAAAACACTACAAAGTGACAAATAACCTTCATTTCGGAAGTCGGTGTCTTTGGATCTATTTTAATTTTTTTTGCACCGACTTCCTACTTGAACAAGACCGCGTTTTTTGTTGTCTATTTCACGACCAAAAGCGAATGATAAAAGCAAGTCTGAGCCGAATTTTTCCTCACCTTGGAACACTGTAGGAAGGGTCCGTCAGTCAGGCTTAAAAGGCTTTTCCGGAGTTTCGTCTGTAATCACTTATTCGTCTCATCTGTCTATTAGTAAGGCCTTGACCCTGAAAGAAGGTTCACATAGACACAAGAAAAAAGTTCATTAAATAAATTACTAAGACAAGATGATAATCATCCTTATACGTACATACTTATAAGTCATCGTCATTTCAGCCGAAAGACGTCCACTGCTGGACTTAGGCCTCCCCCAAAGAAGGGGTTTGCCATAATAAGCGACGCTTGGCAGGCGGGTTGGCGATCGCAGTGTGGTGTTAAAATACATAGAGAACGCTGCTGCCCATTCTCAAGTAATTAGTCCCTTTGCCGCCATTTACGACACCCACGGGAAGACATGGGTTAGTGCTATTCTTTGCGTCCGGCACCACACAGACATACTTTTATGTACATTATGCTTATAGGTAAGAGATGAAAATAAAAGGTTTGGCCTCTACTTTAAAAGAATAAAGATAAAACTTCTACTATTTCCTTTTCCTAAATAAGTTTAGTAAGACAATTCGATTATTGTTTTTGAACTAACAAGCGAGAGTAGTTAAGCGCAGAGGAAATTGTATTCAATTTCGCAATGTCATTTGGCATTAGACCAAATTGAGACTTAGATACTGTAAGCAGAGCCTGTTCATTTCAGAAAGACCGTAAAGCTTTCAAATGTACCGAAGATGAATATGATGATGTAAGTGAATTTTGTCGCAATAGGATGTACTTAACATTGTAAGGTTCAAATAATTTTATAGCAGTTAGATCATTTACAACGAAATAAGAAAAGAAATATTATGTGTGAAAATTCTAACTTGCGGCAACATTGGTTTTAGGCGAGTACCTATTAAATAAACAACATCAGTCTGTGAAATACCTACCTTACTTTCGAAGGAAAATGGCATTAAATATTGTGATGTCAACTCACCGTCCTGCCAGGGTTGCGAGTTTGTCCGAAAGGGATATCGTGGCCCAGGCACACAGGCAACGGAAGGAACACGGGTGGGTTTTAGTCAGTAAAAGTCTGACACGAAAGCGGGAGAAAATATTTGATAATTTCCCATCCAAAAAAAAACCCGTCCTAAAAAACTCCGGTCAAGAGCATGTCGGACTCGCGCACCGAGGGTTCTGTACGTATATAATATATGATGTAGATGATTTCTGAAAAACTGTGCAATTTAGAGACATCGTTTTATTTTTCCTGTAATCTTTACATAAACTTATATATACATAAAATAATTTCAGATTTTTATCTATGCAAACTTCGGAGATAAGGGCGGGAACGGTATTTTTTTTTTACATTTTTCATCAACAGTCGGAAACCATGCTGCCTTAAAATCGCTCTTTCATATGATACCCCACATGCCCTAGTAGCCCCACTTCAAAATTTTAAGACCCCCTTTCAGTCCCTTTTGCAAAAAAGATATATTTTTTTAATTTCTTTCTTGTTTGCATAATAGTTGGGCAAACGCCATCTAAAACTATTCTAAATTTCAAGTTGATAGCATTAGTAGTTCTCTTTCTAGGAAGGTTGAAGGTTTTCCGTGTGGTGCCGGACGTAAAGGATAACACCACCATATTTCTTTCCGTAGGGGTCCTAAAAGGCGACTAAGGGACTTACTAGAGAATGGGCAGCAGCGTTCTCTATGCATTTTAACACCATACTGCGATCGCCAACCCGCCTGCCAAGCGTGGCGATTATGGCAAACCCCCGCCTTTTGGGGGAGGCCTATGTCCAGCAGTGGACGTCTTTAGGCGGAAATGATGATGATGATGATTCTGGAATGTTTATATGTACAATAAATTATTTAAAAAAAATACAAATTATAATCATCATTCATAATTTCAGCTGAAAGACGTCCACTGCTGGACATAGGCCTCCCCCAAAAGGCGGGGGTTTGCCATAATCGCCACGCTTGGCAGGCGGGTTGGCGATCGCAGTATGGTGTTAAAATGCATAGAGAACGCTGCTGCCCATTCTCTAGTAAGTCCCTTAGTCGCCTTTTACGTACATATTATAATACAAATATTATTATACACACGTTTCAGTTTCGACAGATCGTGAAAACCGTGTGAAGCAGGGCGGGTCGCTAGTTTATTTATATTTAAGGGCCTGTGCACACCACGTTTTTTAAACGCTCCATTGAAGCGCGTTTTAGAAACGTGCATCAACGGCGCGCTTTTATCCTACAGAATAGACTGACTTGCGTGCGTATCGCTACAAATGCGCGTCGACGGCGCGTTTAAAAAACGTGATGTGCACAGGCCCTAAGTCTCACCAACAACTTAATAAATGTTATATCGTTTCTTTTACTTAGGTCTGTAGCCTACTTTTGAAATCGCACGGCAAGTACGCTCAGTCATTAGTGATTATGAATTCTTAATGAACCGCTTAGCGATATTAAGCAATAGGCGTTTAATTATTAGGAGTCTAAACATTTGACGTGTAAGTAGTAGTTAATCCATGTGTCAAACTGTAACTTCTCATTATATAAGGTGTATCTATTCATACACTAAATCTCTTAAGGGGTCATTGTACTCATCTTTATAAACAACTTTTACTATGGGACCGAACCAGAAAACGCGAAAAAAAAATTAGCTGTTCCCTACATTTTATGTTCTCATATCTCGTCAAAATGTAGGGAACAGCAGATTTTTTTTTCGCGATTTCAGGTTTGGTCCCAAAGTAAAAGTTGTTCATAATGATGAGTACAATGACCCCTTAAGATATTTCGTGTATGAATAGATACACCCTAAACCATAGTTAAGAATTGTTCAAGATTAACTCTTGCTCGAATTAATCGTTGGTAAAATTCGAATAAAAAATGTTTCAAATTATTTTTAAATGAAAAACTAAGATCACATCGTCAACCGGATACCATAAAGAAATAGAAACGTTATTTATATTTCTCATATCAACAAAATGATTTTAATAAAATTCTCTTACCGTCAAGTAGACACTTCGCATTCGCACGCTGTAATAAAACAGATATTTTCGCGATAACATTCGAATAATACGTTGAAAAGCTTCATAACATCGACGCGATTTAGTCGTGAACTTTTCGCCGGATATCGAAATATATCGCCAAAGGCGAACCGCGGCGTCAACACGACAAAGGAAATAGAACAAACTCCCGAATGGAGAGAGAAACAATTGTATTGTGTAAACGCACATCTGAGCCCGAACCTTTTTCGAGTGATCTTACAAGGCGAAGGCGCACGCTACTCGGAACAGTTTCTGTATTAGTGGAAATACATTACGGATACAGCGGGCCCGGCAGCCGGCTGTTTCATGTCACTAACCTTCAATATCAACTAGCAGAAGTTCTCATACATACGAGTCTGCGAGATAAGTTGTCTAGCATAGCTGAGTGGATCCTTAGTTGATTCAAGATATTTTATCATAATACCATTGGCACTAACATGCTTTTGTATTTGTTTCGTATTCACGTTTTGTTTACTTATACAATATTCTCTCCTTAATTTTATTCTCATGGGTAATGTTCAATGAATGTTTTCCTTTGCTGTATGAGATGATTCAATTTCTTTTCCGGATTATCTTGTGTTTTCATTATTCGTCTATTTACATAATAAATGTGTACTCTTTTACTTTCTGTGAGAGACAGAGGGCAGTCTACAGGGAGTAAACAAATATGTTCATTATGTTTTTGCTGAATTTCACGTATGTGATTTTGTATTAAGGTTTTCATAAGAAAGGTCGTACATTTAATGTTGATAGAGAAAGTTATGGAAAGATAGACACATATTTATATTTTATGCTCATGCTATTTCTACATTTTCGGGGTTCGTAGTATCTTCAAATCATGAGGCCCTGGTACTATGTGTGTGTGTTGTTTTTTTTATTAATTTAATGGATTTCTTATGCACATTATACACCCGCGTGGATGTCGCATAAAATCTTACGGGAACGTACTACCGGGATTAAAAGTACCCTATGTGTTAAACCAGATTATAAACCATATGTGTGCCAAATTTAATCTAAATTCGTTCAGCCGTTTTTGCGACAATCCGAAACATAAAATCATCGCTCTAAAATTCACTACCCCTTTTCACCCCGTTAGGGTAAGATTTTCGATAAACCCTGTTACTTATTATTCATTATTTTTGTTTGTAAGTACTGAGTTTTGAGTTAATCGGACTGCGCGTTAAAATTCTTCTACACGAACTTTGACATCCCGCAATCCCCCTTTAGGGGTTATTTTAGAAAAACAAAAAATGCCAAACTTTATAATTTACTTAGGTTAGTCTTCGTGCGGAATTTCAAGTTTTTTAACTCCTGGAATACGATTTTTTATACAAATAAAAACCCCCTTTTCACCCCCTTAAAGGTCGAATTTCCAAAAACCCCTTCTTTACGGATGCCTACGTCATAATAACTAACTGTGTGCCAAATTTCAGCCCAATTCGTTCAGGGGTTTGAGCTACAGTCTGATTGATCAGTCGGTCACGGTTGCCTTTTATATTAATAGGAGATTATATAGATTAGCTTTCTGAACTCCATATTAAGACGCAAATATATGCCAGTGACCTTGAGTGGTTAGCTTGCGTGTTCTGTACTGAGCTCATCAAGGAGCGCTGTCCCCAATTAGACGCATTATTAATTTATTATAAACAAAAAAAAAGGTATTTTAATAAAACGCATATACTAAAAGATCAATAATTAAATTATCTTTAAATTGGTGAAGGTTTCAGAACAATAAGCTTGGTAGATTTTGCGCCATTCTCAGTTTTTTATCCGCGTTAGACATAACTTTACAAATTAATTTCACTATGTAATATAAACATAATATAAAATATTCACAAATTAAGTTATTGAGAAAGTGCTTTAATTTAACATATATTTTTTTCAAATCATTAACACTACTCGTTTAGACGTGATCTTCAGTATAAAATCATTAAAAGTCGGTTATCGTCGCCTTAACTTTAACTGTGCCAAATTTCATTCTCCTCCGTCCGCGTGATATTCGTAAAAAGGGGTACAAAGTTTTCGCTTCACGTATTAATATAGTGATGAATGGTCCCGGTTGTCATTCGTAGATGTTTGACATTCGTTACGGGTAGTCAGAACCCCAAAAGTCTGACAACCAGTCTTACCAAGGGGTATCGTGTTACCCAGTAACTGGGTTGTGGAGGTCAGATACGCTCCCGCTTCATGTAAAATACAGTCAGCTGCATCCGGTTAGACTGGAAGCTGACCCGAACACAGTTGGGAAAATGTTAGTATTTCTACATTTTAAGCTCGGGATTATTTGTTGCAAACCAAAATTCACAAAAAAAAGGTTTTATAAATTATTAAACATTTTGCATTTCATAATCCAGCTTACATATATAAAACCACAAAACAAGTTCTGCGTCATGTACGTAGACACACTACAATATGCGGTCGCTTTTTACGGGTATTGTAAATTAAATATATCGTACAAAATCCGATGTTGATATTATTATCAATAGGTATATATTTTAGTGTAAGCTTGTATATTTTATTTAAGCCTATCTCGAACAAAACAATAAAATTAAAATCTGTTAACAAAATTAATTATGAAATATATGATAATCTGTATTAAAATACTACTAAACTGACTAACAGAGAAGGAAAACAGAATGGTAAAACCGGTAGTGAATGTTCTGAAATTGTGAAATTCAGTGCGCAAAGGTGAACAACAAAAACTATCAATTGTTTCTTTTCTAGAGATACTTTCAAGATTATTGGTTATAATTTGATTCGGCTCAAAGGACCAAAAACTTCAGTAAGGTGTTTTCGCCTCAATTCTTAATCTGCCCTACAAAATTGTCCCACATTTCTGGAATACTTAATGTAGAACCGATTTGGGGCAATTCGAGATTGAGTACACCGTTTCATCTAGGGTATGTTCTACCCTTCATGTTATATTCATATGACATTGTTACATTAAACACCACTGATTTGACTTAATTCATGTACCTATTGAGCACGAAGACCAAAAAAGTTGTTGGCAACTACTACTACTAATTGTAATCATCATCATCATCATTTCAGTCGAAAGACGTCCACTGCTGGACATAGGCCTCCCCTAAAGGGGGGGTTTTCCATAATCGCCACGCTTGGCAGGCGGGTTGGCGATCGCAGTATGGTGTTAAAATGCATAGAGAACGCTGCTGCCCATTCTCTAGTAAGTCCTTTAGTAACCTTTTACGACACCCACGGGAAGAAACGGGACCTTATTATACAACACTAGCTTTAACCCGCGGCTTCGCCCGCGTAGATGTCGAAAAAAAAGCAGCCTCTCTATCAGCAGCATTCATATCTTAGTTGGAACCAACGTAAGCGTGGTAAGCAGATAGGAGTGAAGTTTGATTTACAACTTTACGGACGATATATATATAGCATATAAATACATACTTCATTTTGTACATACTTGTTCAATATACCTACGTGTCCTCGTCCATTTCATGTCTAAGTCTATTTGTAAGAAATTTTGTATTGTTTATTTTTTCTACGTTTTTGTTCTTAAATAATAATTGATGTACCAACTTTTGAGTTATTCAAGGTACGCAGTAAAATTCTCCCGAAAACTATGTACCCCTTTTTCCGATTCTCGAAAACTCATTATGAGGTCTAAGTTTCGAGTTAATCGGAGCGCGCGTTAAGATTCTTTAAATACAAACCATAACACTCCCTAAAATCCTTTTGAGGGGTAGTTTTGAAAAACGCAAAAGTTATGACAAACTTTGTTATTTAAGCAATGACTGCCTCGTTAGTCTAGTGGTCACAGGTGCGACTGCAGAGAATGAGGGGTGGGTTTGATTCCCAGGTCGGGCAAAGTGTTATTGGATTTTCCATTAGGAATTTCTTAGTAGCAGCCCGAAGTCTGCATTTATGCCCGGTTGATGGCAATAGGCTCGCCCCCTATTACATGGGACTTAAACAAAACTGTCGAAATGTGGGTGTACGAAAGATACACCTCTACCTAACCCTTTGGGGATTGCAGGCTTGATGTTATGTAAATAAGTACTCGGGCCAAATTTCAAGTTTATATATCAAAAGAAATAAGATTCTGTTCACACAAACTATATCGCCCCTTTTTACGCACTCAAAGGGGTAAATTGTTGAAACATCGTTTTGAGGTTTCTATTATTGGATTTATAGGTTATTTATACCAATTTTCAAGTTAATCAAGCCACACAGTAGAATCCTCCCTTGTAAATTGACTATCCCTTTTCACCGCATTAAAAGGGGCAGATAAAAAAAAAACCGGATAAAAGTTATTCTTTATTTTTTGTTTTCAGTATAAATCCTGAGTTTCAAGTTAATCAGACCGCGCGTTAAAATTATTCCATAAAAGTTTTGTATCCCCCAATCCCCCTTTAGTAGTTTAAAAAAACAAAAAATGACAAAGTTTATATTTTACTTAGGTTAGTATTCGTGCCAAGTTTCAGGTTTATTAACTCAAGGAATAAGATTTTTCATACAAACAAAATCCCCCTTTTCACCTCCTTAAAGGTTGAATGTCCAAAAACTCCTTCTTAGCTGATGCCAATGACCTAATTTGGGGTTAATCAAACCATACAGTAGAATCCTCTCTTGTAAAATTGACTACCCCTTTTCACCCTATTAAGGGTCATTATCGCACGGTCTCCCGTGAGGCGGCGAGCCTCCTTGCCGGACTGCCGCCGTGGGATCTGGAGGCAAAAGTCCTCGCGCACATCTGGGAGTGGCGCGAGAAGGCGAAACTCCGCTGCCGCGAGAAATCACGGCACAGCGGACGGTGCTCCGGCGGGATCTCATGGTGGCATGGAGAGTGCGATTGTCGCAATCCAGCGCTGGGCACGCCACAATTGTGGCGATAAGTGGCCTCTTTGAGGAGTGGCTAGAGAGGCGCCACGGCGTCCTCACCGAACACGGTTGTTTCGGGAGGTCAGGAACCTGGTTCAGGATAAAGCGGGAGGAAACGCCCGGGTGTCACCACTGTGTGGATCGCCCGGAAGACACGGTGCAGCATACGCTGGAGGTCGGCCCGGCTTGGGCGGAGCACCGCTGTGTCCTCACGGCGGCGGCGATCTCTCGCGTCCGGCCCTGGTTCAGGCTATGGTTTGGAGCGAGAGTGCATGGGAGGCCGTTACCTCCTTCTGTGAAACAGTAATGCTCGCGAAGGAGGAGGCAGAACGCGTGAGGGAGAGGCAAGGTTCGCGCCCTCGCGCCCCTAGTCGCCGCAGGAGACGCCCCGGGCGTCGGGAGTAGCAAGCCATCTTCCGGCCACCGTAGGCGCGGGCTTGCGTACGGTGAGCGATGGGTAGCTCGCCATCCGATAAGGAACGACTGCGCGTTGTGTTCCACGCGCGCCTCAAAGAGATGATGTTTGTCCGAAAGGGATATCGTGGCCCTGGCACACAGGCAACGGAAGAAACACGGGTGGGTTTTAGTCAGTAAAAGTCTGACACGCCCTCCCGCTCCGCCCAGAGCGGGAGAAGTTATTTGATAATTTCCCACCCAAAAAAAAAAGGGTAAATTTTCGAAAAACTAATTTAAACAAATTCTTAACAACCCTTCTTCAGCTTTCTTTCTTCTTTTCTTTTCAAATTCTTATTAACTAAATTCTTTTATTTATTTTGGTTTACAGTATAAATACTGAGTTTCGAGTTAATCCGCGCGTTAAAATTCTTCCATACAAACTGACATCCGCAAATCCCCCTTTAGAGGGTAGTTAAAAAAAAAATGTCACACTTTATAATTTACTTAGGTTAGTATTCGTTCCAAGTTTCAGGTTTGATAACTCAAGGAATAAGATTTATCCCCCTTTTTCACCCCTTAAAGGTCGAATTTCGAAAATCCCTTAGTGGATGCTATAGTTTCCAACTATAAACCGAAATATTAGTGATTTTAACTTAAAAAGAACTTTCATTAAAAATAACACCCCTTAAGGGTGGAAATTCTATCAACACCGTTGCATTAGCTTCCAACCATAAGCCTAGATAATAAATTTAGTGATTTTTACTGTGAAAATTAAGGACTTTGATACATTGACTCCCCCCTTTTTAAGCCTTCAGGGGTAGAATTATCAAAAACGCTGACACACGTATAAATTAATTTTTAATCGTCAGCCTATACACCAAATTTGAAGATCCTAACTTCAAAACTGACGGATTTTCATATAAACTTCCATCCCCTATTTCACCCTCTTAGGGGTAGAATTTCTAGAAAGCCTTTCTTAGTGGATACCTACTCTTTACAAAGAACACACCCTTCAAGTTTCATGTCTCTACGACCAGCGGTTTAGGCTGTGCGTTGATATATCAGTCAGTCAGTCAGTCAGTCAGTCAGTCAGTCAGGACTTTGAATTTTATATTATATAGATTAGTTTTTGTTTACCCTAAACCCGAAAAGGGGTCATTGTACTCATCATTTTGAAAAAAAAATTCTATGGGACCAACCTTGAAATCGCGAAAAAAAATCTGCTGTTCCATACATTTGTGTTTACTTAAATCGACATAATGTATGGAACAGCTGATTTTGTTTTCGTGATTTCAAGGTTGGTCCCATAGAAAAAGTTGTCCAAAATGATGAGTACAATGACCCCTTTTCGGGTTTAGTGTAAACAAAAACGAATGTTGTATAACTACTACTCGTAATAGTATACTTAAATATAAAGTTTATAATATAACATCACGCCTATATTCCCCGAAGGGTTAGGCAGAGATGTACTTATAGTACCCCCACAATTCGCTTGTTATGTTTAAGTTCCATATAATAGGGGGCGAGCCTATTGTCATCAACTGGACACAGTTCCAGACTCCGGGTTGCTAATGAGAAATTCCTGGTGGAAAATTTCAATAACACTTAGCCCGACCTGGGAATCGAACTCAGGACCATGCTCAGCAGTAGCGCTAGTGACCACTAGACCATCGAGGCATTCAAATAAAGTTTATAATGGTGAATAAAGCGACTGATGGAAGAGAGAACGACGAGAACGAAATAATATAATGGCAATTTTTTTTTTGGCTATCGCTGAAAACTAGCGCTGGGCTCTGTCTCGAATAGGGTCGCAGCATTACGCTGAGCGTTGGCCGTTTTGCGTAGATGTGAAGCATATTTTCCCCGTACTTGTTCTTTTTGTATCTATGTTCTTTCTTTGCGTCATGTTTACCGCAAATAAACGTAATTTCTTTCTTTTTCTTTTCTTTCTTTTGGTAAAAGTCACTCGTATATGTATGTATTACTCTTAGGAAGAGTACCCGCTCTTGAGTCATATATTCATATCTGTATCTGTATGTTTTCATATTCCCCTTCTTGATTTTCCTCTATATCTTATATTTTTCGCCTCCAATAAGCAAACTTAAGAACGTCAATCTCTAGTAATACGTTATGTCGGGATGTTCGAAAGCTCTTTTGTTGATATTACCCCTTTTCCTTATTTGAATTGTATGTATTCTTGTATATTTGTACATCTTATACGTATGTTTCATGCTGGATTATATTCGAACGCAATGTGAAAAGTTACTGAATAAATAATTTCAATTGAAAAATTATTCAATTATTTGGACTTCAGGGAGCTTGGAACTTCGGGGAGTTAATGCACGTTTGTATTTAAGGGATCGCTTTGTACACAAACCTTATGTCATTTATTTGTTTCTTCATCTGTGTGACTGACTGTCGGCTCATGTTGACTGTTTTGTGGGTCGTTGAACCTATTTAAACATGGTTTCTCTATCCTACTGGGTTCCCGTAAATGGTTGACGCGTGGCTGGCGTAACTTTGATTACGATAAGAGGAACGGTATCATCAATAAATATTGATACCTACCTACTGCAGCCACCAACGACAAGATAAGCATGAAATAAACTATATTATTAATTTATATCATGATCAACCAGATGAAGAACTCTATTTGCTGTTAATTAATCATCATCTGATCTGTGTTCTAATTTTATATTCAAAACTCTTTTTGCACCTAACCATTTGAGGTAACTGAACTAGATAGATTCACAAACACCACTTGTAAATAATGACCGACCTATCAATCAATAAAAGTCGGTTTCAATAAAAGGCCCGAACTACGGGCTAACCTATTTGCACCGAAAAACTACTGGCAGCAACTAACGCTCGAGTTTAAATAAAGAATGTAACAGACTCATATGGCGCTCCCAGTTCCTTACACCAATAACAATTGGCATCGGGCCTGTATATTGTTTCCGGAGGGAGGTTGGGCCAACCATGAATATAGAACTCGACACGGTTCTCGCATAAACTACTATTTCGCAACCCCGCCTTCCATGTAAAATGTAGGCTGCGCTTAGGCGGATTACGGATTTCCATTTTGTTGAAAGAATATACGTAGTCAAATCCGTTATATAAAGACAGTATAACGACTTCGAAGGGACCATCGGATTACGGTCCGTTGTTAGGTATAGCCGATAGTCGTTATAACCAAAAACTATGTTAAGTAAAAATAAATGCTGGGACCTCAAAATTTCGTTAATAATCGGTACGTTTTTTTAAGCGATGTCGTTATCGGTTTTGATATGGCAGAGGTAAGCGTTTAGCGAATCGTTTGGAATTTTGGTCTTATTTAAGCAAGTAGGTAAAAATTTGTGTTTTGTGTTATCTTCTATACATACATATTATAAATTAAATTCGCTTTTCGTGTCCGTCTGTCTGAACGCGTTGTTCTTCTAAACTACGAAACGGAATTTGTATGAGGTTCTTACCATAATTTAGAAAATGTATTCCGGAAGGACATTAATAACTTACTCATAATATAACCATATCTCCATATTTGGTCAAGCCGTAAAAACCGTTCGAAGCAGGGACGGGTCGCCAGTACCTCATAAAAGGCGGCTGAAAAGGTAAGCCGTAATGGATCTTGCCAATGTTAACTAGGACATGCTGCCATAAAATATAAAGTGGAAAATCTCGCTGGAGAAACCACTCTGTACTAGCAAATCCAACAACAAATCTGCTAATTAGTTCACGGACTGATCGCAGAAGACGAAAGAAAGATAAAGTTATCTTACACTCGTTACGATAGGTAGAATTCGAGTCTGAACCCATAATTAACTACTAGCCACATTTTCAGTAGAATTGAATTTTGCTTTATTCGAGTAATCAAGACCTAACAAGATTGTTAATAAAACTTACGACTACGTTAGTAAGCACAGACACTAAACAAAAACAATACAAGAAATAACGGTTGGTCACCGTTGCGACACCCCATGAGAGGCCACTACAGTGACCCAAGTATACACAGTCCCTGCGGACCAGGGAATCGCACCTTTTACGCATTTTTGCATAAAAGCAATCTACATGCGCATCTGCGAACATCCCTGATGCACTACAGAAACGGGGCAGCCCCATCAGTATCAATCAATACTAAGTCATTAACATAATGAGCCTGTTGACATACGGTGCTGGGCATCAGCACTTACATATGTAAGGGCTGATGTCATATAATTATATGACATAACTGATTTCGTAGATATGTTTATTTTCATTGGACTGTCTATAGTAAAGAATGCAAATGAGTATTTACATCTTTTCCGTACCAAAGCCTGTGCCCTATAGAATAAATCAAATCAAATCAAATCATTTATTGGTTTGCAAACATGGGTAATTAGTACATAGATGTTTTATTATAATAGTCCTCCATATTCTGCCGTCACATGGGCATGCAAATCATATTTATTATTAATTAATTTACACAAATTTAAAATAATTATGAAAATATAATAATAGAAAATACAAATTAAGGTCAAATCATTTGAATACCAGTAAAAATGTCATAATAATACAAAAATGTCAACTGTCAACCACATTACAGTAATAAATAAAAAAGAATAAAAATCAAATGTAATAATAGCATGTCAATCAGTCAGTACAGTACAATACAATACAATATTATTAAATACAATAAGAACCTAAAGAAAAAAATGCAGATGTTTTATATTCTTCCTTAAATTAGGCATGCAAACATTTAGTACTAGATTAGTGCTTAATAGTCTAAAATACTGTCAATATAACAATTCTTAGTATAATTATGGTGATTAAATAAAATAAATAATTAAAAATGTTAGGATTAATTAGGTACCTAACTATAAAGTTTTATCATTTAGAAATTCATAAATGGTGTAATAACATTTATCAATTAATAAGACTGACAATCTCTTTTTAAACAATGGAATGGACTCGTTTTTTATTCCATCGGGTATTTTGTTATAGATAATCGAGCACATACTTATAACACTTTTCCTTAATAATGCAGTGAGCATATGACCTCTAACACGTAGCATGTTTATATACTGGCTTCTAACTGGTCGTGTTCTATTGTCAGATGTTTTATTGAAAAGATGCATATTTGATTTTACAAAAACAGCTATTTCGAAAATGTAAAGTGATGGGAATGTTAGCAAATTTAGGGACTTGAATACAGGTACGCAACTATCAGTTACTTTCATGTTACACATTGCCCTTATGCATCGTTTTTGAGCCTTGAATACCTGTTCTCTCAGACTACAATTTCCCCAAAATATTATCCCGAATCTCAGAATTGACGCTACCACACCATGGTAAGCAACTAATCTGGTGGGCATATTCACTTTCCTGGATAGATTAAAAAGCACGTATGCTGCTGTACTTAATTTTTTGCATACTTCTTCTGCGTGTGGCTTCCAGGTTAGTTGGCTTATATAATTAATAGCTTTTCAAATCCTCCCCGAAATAATAGTAATGGAAATATATGGAAATCATGATTGTGACCTTATTTGGCTCCACTTGAATAGAACAGAATACTCTTTATTATGTATCTACACCATGAAAATTACAGATACTTACATAGGGTGACACAATCGGCGGTCTTATCGCTAAAAGCGATCTTTTACAGACAACCTTTGGAGGGATTAAAGGGAGAAGCAGATACAATACTGCAGGTGCACCATTGCAGTGGCAACCAGTAGTAGCAGCAGTTGGGGCAGTTGCAGTGGGCAGTGGTGTACCATTTACTTAGACAATACATAATAAAGCATGCACATGTAGCGGCATCAACATCGCCACATACGAACTACGCGTCACACTGATGTCACGCGAATCCTGCATCGCGTAAGCAGAGTTTACCGCGCGGCTAGCATATATACAAGGTCCCGACATCAACCGTCGGGCAGTTGCCCACCAGACACAACACCCGTCTGGTCGGAGGATCCTCCCTTTTCTATGGTGGATGAGTGAACTTTACACGCTGTTCCTCATGCCACCAAACACATATCTATATAAATATACATATACAATTATAAACATGAAACAAGAGCAAGGAACTGCTCTACACTGCACTTGCATATTAAGAAAAACACCTTGTATGTAAATATTATTCTAACTGTTTTAAGATCTGTCTTTCTATCTAAGAACTTATGTAGGTACTATCCAACTTTTACCAGACATCATAAAAAGGAAAAGAAACGAAATATCAAACTCTGATTTCTCAGTTAAGCTTGTAGTTATATCTTATTCAGAGCTTTCCGGCCCAAAGTGGGAAAGTCAATGCCTTTATGGTTCAAACGGATTGCCTCCCAACTAAAACCATTGTGGGCAGTCGTAGCCCGTTTTGGTCAGAGTCAGTTTTCTGGACAAAGCAATATTCCGTGCATATTAATGACGGGCCGAAAGCAAAATTGCCAATCGTAAATAAAAATTTTCATGACTTAGGAAATAAATAAAAATAATATGAGTAACTACATAATATTTCCAAACTTTTTTTAGAACAAACATAAAATAAGTATTAAAGTTATCTCTATTATCACGAAGTTACCTTTAATTTACAATACCAACATTTTGTTGAAAAAGGTTACAAAATGAATTTCCTTAATAAACTAGGTATGTAAAAGTGGGTTACTTTTGACCTGTAGTCAAAACCAACATTTACGTCATTCCAGCTATTGTGCAATCTGCGGGCTATTTGCGTAACATAGGTACTTACAAAGGTTATGCCCTCGGAGTTATTATGCCTATCATGTTGACGGATCAACAACAAACATGATAAACTCTTACCGTCTTATTACAAAACAAGATTTATATTTTGACATGGCTTAAACCATGGAGCCAGTTTTTGTAATAAGAACGTAACTGTGATTGAAATACCGTTCTTTATACAAAACTGAAAACTTTTATATTAGGAACTTTACCATAGACGGAATAAAGTTCGAAATTCAATAATGGCTCCATGGTTCAAGCCATGTCAAAGTAAGGCCGTAACCGTCTTATCAAAAGAAGGACCCAGGTTTAAAACATGGAGCCATTATTGAATTTCGAACTTTATTCAGACTATGGTAAAGTTCCTAAACACAAAACTGACAACTTAGTACCGAGCTAAGTTTTCAGTTTTGTATAAAGAACGGTATTTCAATCACAGAACTTACGTTCTTATTACAAAAACTGGCTCCATGGTTTAAGCCATGTCAAAATAAATGAATTGTTTTATAATAAGGTGGTAATGGATTAGGTACAAAGATTTTGATTGTAAGTGTGTTCGCAATTGGGGTGCTGCTCCACCAGTAGGTGGAGCACTAATCCATATTGTATCTACTACTAATAATATACAACAATAGCTAGTAACTAATTAACATGTCTATAGATACAAGGAATTAGGAACAAAACAATCAGGTAAATCTGTAGGAAATTAGGTTATCGGCGTAAATAAAAAGCAGTACTTTGAATTTAAATAACGGTCAATTTTATTGAACGTTTCACAGGGAAGTAATTATGTATGATTCCTATCGCAGTAATTATGGAAAGAGGTTGAGTGCGGTGTCGGTTTTATATTAATCATTGAGTGACAGTACTTACAGTGTTGCTAATGTTGCTATTATCAGAAAGTAAGAATTAACTCATTTTTGCATAGTCAAATCGACTAAATACCAACAAAATCAAATACAACAGTTCTCGAGTTCTAAGCGTAGGCGGACATAGAGACATTGCATTTTATGATAGGTAGGGATTATATCGAGCGCTGAGCTATTAAATCTTCAACGTCTGGTAGTGGATACGTTACATAGTCGGGTAGTCGGCGTCGCGTCGTCTATCGACTATTTATAGGTAGGGCTGCACCAGTATCGGTTATCAAGTTATTAGTAGGTACAGACTAAGCTGCCTCGACTACATTTTGTGCATGCAGTCTGTGCGGGAGATTATACGTGGTACAAAAGTAAGACTATTTTACTATGATTGTTATTTAATCCGATCCAGCCTGACCCTTGTTATCTTCCCCCAGCGACGCCCTAAGCCGAGGTCCGTACCCCACGAGGGTGCCCTTAGCCTGAATCACTTAATTTATAAGTTTTTACTGGCTGGAGGCCTTAATTTATTGAGACGACAACCTTCTAGATTTTGTTATTTAATCCGATTTACCCTGTCTCTTGTTATCTTCCCCCAGCGATGCCCTAAGTCGATGTCCGTACCCCACGGGGTGCCTTTAGTGTGAATCACTTAATTTATAAGTTTATGCTGGCTTCATTTATTGAGGCACCCGCAGGAAAGTCCAGTTAAGCTGACGACAACCTCCTAGCTAGATTGACCTACGAGATGCCAATCACAAAAAAAAACAATGATTGTTATGCTAGAAATCTATTATGTTTATGTTAATGTATGTAGGTAGTAGCTTACTAGAGAATGGGCAGCAGCGTTCTCTATGAATTTTTTTAAAACCATACTGCGATCGCCAACCCACCTGCCAAGCGTGGCGATTATGACAAATCCCCCCTTTTTTGAGGGAGGCCTATGTCCAGCAGTGGACGTCTTTCGGCTGAAATGATGATGTAGGTAGTAGCTGCAGCCTCATCAGAAGCTGTTTTACCAGTCAGCTGCAGTATTTCATCACACACCTTTTAGCAGACTTACTAGTAGTTAGGTAATAGTCTGTTTTGGAAATCTGATGCACTGGACCAAAAGTAATAAAATTGTTGTTCCAGTTATTTATGTGTATTTATTTATGTTTCCCTACGTGATCGAATCAGGAATGAAGAGATCCGCAGGCGAACCAAGGTAACCGACATAGCCCGAAGAATTGCCAAGCTTAAGTGGCAGTGGGCAGGGCACATTGCTCGCAGAACTGATGGCCGATGGGGCCGAAAGGTTCTGGAGTGGCGACCGCGTACCGGAAGACGTAGCGTTGGAAGGCCTCCTACAAGGTGGACCGATGACCTTGTGAATGCCGCAGGTATCCGCTGGATGCGGGAAGCACAGAACCGGTCGAAGTGGCGGTGCTTGGGGGAGGCCTATGTCCAGCAGTGGACGTCTTTCGGCTGAAATGATGATGATGATGATGTGTATTTAACAGATTTTCTCACGCTTTTTGTGGGAGTGATTTCATGGAAATGATTCGGCAGTGTGTGGAAGTGACAGCTTAAGCATGGAATAAGTGAATACTTTTAATAGCGTGGTTGAATGGTGGAAAATACCATACGCACTAAGTCAAAGTCAAAGTCAAATTATTTACTTCAAATAGGCACATATAAGGCACTTTTGAACGTCAATATTTACAAAAAAATAGAATTGATTCTAGTCGCCCCTTCCAAAAGTTAGTTTCGTATGGAAGGGTTAATTAAGGGTCTATACTACCTCAGCGCCACCTCACTCTTTATCTCGCTCGCACAAGTAGCTGGCGGTCACGCGAGCAAGCGAGACAGGGTGGCAGGGAGAAGACTCCAAGGCACCGATATTTTAGTTTATTTCTTTTTACGGTGAAAATAATAGTAATTAAAAAAAAATTACATAAGACCTGCTTTATAGTTAGTTCAGTTAATATGCAAAGTTTCATTATCTAATTTGAAGTATTTTTTGAATACCAGCGGTTTATTATTCGGTTTGGAGGTAACTTTGGATATTTTTCTGTGTAGAGAATTTTATGGAATCGTGTTTTCGTCAAACATAGTACCTACTTAACATTAATCCTCAACTTTACCATAGATTTATTTCAAAATTAATGCTGCAATATTTTCGCCATAACGGAGGATCATGCTAAGCCATTTGAGGTAGTATAGACTCCATTGTACCTTATTGTGTGCGAGAAGTTTAAATAAATAAATAGCATGGAATTAGTGTACTCATGGAATAAGTAGGTTTTTTATAGATAGTAAGTAGGAGGGGTCGCATATTTCGACCAGTGGGCGAGCACTAGTAATCATCTTCATAATTATTCGAATAAATATTTCAATATTGATCTTTTAAAAAGTTTAAGTTAATTTCTGTCGCTGATCGGTTGCTTATTACCAAGGTGAGAATTCAGATGTTACACATCATATGCGACAACTGTAAATCGCGCTCGTTATTGTAGCCCTGAAATACCAGGACATCATAAAGAGCATCAATTCAAGCCCACTTATCACTCGTAATAGCATTACCAGACCACACAAATCTGAAACCATTTATAACATAAAATACCAAAATTTTATCGTTCACTTAAAAGAAACCAACCTCAGGTGGACTATTAGGCGAATTGAAAGGGACTAGGGCTGTAATTCTTTAGGGCTTGGAATGAAATATAGGCCACACGCTACCGAGGGAAGTAAAGGTAGGTAATAACGGCAATTTCAAAAAGCCAAACGCTCAGACTTGAGCCTAGGATGAAATAAAAGCTTTTAACATGGCGTAGGAAATGTATTAGTTCTGAATAACGGGCTCTGAATGTGTTATTATGTTTCAAAACTTAATAGTACTACCGATGATTTATGTTTTTTAACCGACTTCCAAAAAGGAGGGGTTATAATGTTCGGCTGTATGTTTGTTTTTTTTTTTATGTTTGTTCACCGATTGCTCCGAACGAAGCTGATCTAAAACCCAAATTACCATAATGACTGGATAGAGTAGTTGCAAGTCCCGTCGCTTAATGCTAGTTGTTTTATTGTTATTATTTTTATATCTGCAATTGCTCTCTTATTGTAAAACACTTAAACAAAAACCAATGAAACTCATTTTATCAAAACCAGCTAACACAAGAACACAACTACTCGCTATACATCTAACAAACATTGACATCACTTACATAAATATAAATTGTATCGTGTGGGTATACCTGACATCAGTAATTCAGTTCATAATTTCACCACGTCTATAATAGTAATACGCACCATAATAAGCAACGAAAAAGGTATACGGTTATTCAATGGCTAATACGAACACTGACATCTCAACGCAGATAGATAACTTTACGAGGTGGCATCTTCTCATCACTGCGATACAGCGGCCTGTAATGAAATCATAAAAACCTCTAAGCCATCGCTAAAAATTATAACTCAAAACATCCGAAGTATCTATAAAAACTTAGATGGTTTCCAGGCTCATTGGCCAGGCTATCGTGTGAAATAGACATCATCATCTTGACAGAGTGTTGGCTAAATGATGACAAACCGATACCGACTATGGACAATTACGTGAAATACTCTAGCAAAAATGTCATAAAAATGTCTAAATCAAAACGACGGCATAACAATATTTGTAAAAAGCAATCTCCAATGTACGGTTGAAGAACCGGACCCAATAGGTGCAAATTTTCTTCTGTTAAAAATTGATTCCGATACTTGTATTCTAGCTTCCTATAGATCCCCATCAATATATTGTACTGATAGCTTCCTTAACTCCTTGGAAAACATTTTAAGTAAATTAAAAGCGAATAACATTATTCTGATCGGTGATACCAATATAGACATAAAACCTAATAATACAGATAGAAATAGTTAATCCTATCTAAATCTAACTGCAGAAATGGGTCTTTTACCGGGACATACCCATACTACAAGACTGCACAACTGCCTCGATCACGTAATGATTGGTACCACTACTTGTGCAACAGTCTTGGTTATAGATTCCACCGTTAACGACCACGCTTCCGTAATGCTATGTCTAAGTAACACACCCTCTAAAAATAAGAATCAGTTTAAAATATACATTACAAAAGTAAACTATGAGGCTGCTGTTAAACAATTAAAAACTACAGATTTTACTTTTATTTCACAAAATTGTGATGCAAATGAAGCCGCTACACGGTTTGTGGAGTGTCTTATGTCCACAGTATCCCAACACTTAAAAGTAACGAAAGTCCCCAACTGTAAAATAAAACAATTTATTTATATTTAATAAACAAGTAACAAGACTCAAAAAAGTGTTAGTAAACAATATTTCTTATTATCTATGTTAGTAAAACGAAACCTACACATTTAATCAAACACCTGCCCCATAGTTATGAGAATCCCTGCTACAAGCTCAACACCGATGTGGAAAGCTTGCAGCAGCGATTCACACACAAGCAGTCCAGTCTGCTCGCGACACACTGCAGTATAATGTTGGGGCTGGCCCGCACCCGGCGCACCAGGGAGGCGCATCTTTTTCGCTGGCTAAAAAACGGAATAGTCGAGTTATCATACAAAAGGTATCGTAATCACTGTAATCTATTGCTCAGAAAATTAAGAAACAACCACGAAAGCTCCGCTTTGACGACTTCAAAAGACAATAAAGAAACATGGCATATTATAAAATCCATAACCAACCAAGCCAGGAAACAAATATCAGCTGACAAACTTGTACCTCCCACTGAAGACGCGAATGCGCCTAATGCCATTGAGAAAATAAACCATTACTTTTCAAATATTGGGAAGCAATTTGCAGACAATATAATCAAAAAGCGAAATTCCTCACTTGCCCCATACAAAATTGAAACACAGGGGGTGTTTCAATTTTGTATGGGGCAAGTGAGGAATTTGCGCGAGATTCTATGGTCCTACTTTCTCCGGACGAGGCTGAGGTAGAGTCTGTCATTAATAATCTAAAACATGATTGTGCCACAGGATGGGACTCTATTGCGACTAAACTCCTCAAACCGGGCAAAAAAGTACTAGTCCCACCTTTAACAAAGCTTATTAAAGCCTGTTTTGAGCAAGGAGTTTTTCCCCGTATCTTTAAAAAATCTTTAATCACACCTGTTCACAAGGGTGGAATCCAAGATGATGTTAAAAATTATAGACCTATTTCAGTTTTGTCAGCACTGTCGAAAGTATTGGAAAAATTGTTGAACCGTAGACTCATGAAATATCTAGAGCACTACAAAATAATAGCGGACATACAATTTGGTTTTAGGTCCGGGAAAAGCACCTCAGACGCAGTTAATCAACTCGTTGATTATGTGACCGAAAAAGTTGACAAAAAACAAAAATGTCTGGGTGTTTTTCTGGACCTAGCCAAGGCGTTTGACACTGTCTGTATTCCAACCCTTGTGACCAAGTTAGAACATGCTGGAATCCGGGGAAGGGCTTTAAGCATATTTAAAACTTTCTCAATGACCGTTCACAAAAAGTGAAGGTTGGTGAAGTCATTAGCAATGAAGCCCGAGTTGATTATGGTGTGCCCCAGGGTAGCTGCCTATCCCCGAGTCTTATCCTGCTCTATGTGAATGACCTATGCTAGCAGTCTCTTAGTAACGGTAAAATATTTAGCTATGCAGACGACACCGTACTAATATTTCATGGAGAGAGTTGGGTTGCGGTACGGCAATCTGCAGAGATAGGTTTACGTAAAATAATCCACTAGCTGGAAGTTAACTTACTAACCCGAAAACCTCACTTCTGCAATTTACTTTCGCCAAAATTAAACCTACAGTAATAAACCTTAGAGCACACTCCCTGTGACCCCAACAACAGTCTTCCATGCTCATGTCTTCCAATTACTCAACAAAAGACAATGAAGTACTTGGGTGTGATTCTGGATGAGGGACTTAACTGGCGTCCCCATATTGAACAGACTGCATCCCGTGTTAGAACACTTATATGGGCGTTTAATTGACTGCGGCAAGTGGCTGACTTTAAAATTCTCCGTGCGGTGTATCTAGCACTAGCACAGTCAATTGTAAGTTATTGTATTACGGCATGGGGAGGTGCTTGTAAAACTTATATGATACACCTCGAGAGAGCCCAAAGATCTTTGTTAAAATTCATGACCTTCAAACCGTACCGGTTCCCTACAAAAACCCTTTATGAGACTTGTCAAGTACTTACAGTGAGACAACTATACCTTCTCAATCTCATATTGAAACAGCATGAAATCACACCGGTAAATCACGCAACCAAACATAAGAAAACTATCACTACTGTATGTCGCTCAGTCAAACAGCATCCGCTCGACGGCAACGCCTTTACCTAGCTACTTATATTTATAATAAAGTAAACAAAATTCTCAAGATCAACCCACTTACAAAAAATAAAACTAAGATTAAACTAAATACATGGCTTCAAACACTGTATTACCCACAGACAGAAAACTTAATTAAAGAACAATACTCGTGATAATTAAATTAAATATATTATGATAATAATAATATAATTAGTAATGTAGCAAATGAACTCTCAGATATTATAACCTATTGTATATAATATTATTGTTTGCATATAACAAGTAAATGATACTTATTTAAGTTATGGCAGAGCGGAGTCTCCTAATACAGGCATATCTGCTTAAAAGGAGGCTTCAATCACTAGTTGGTAAGGTTTACTTGTAAAATAATAAACCATTTTTAATTTTTTAATTTTAATTTTTTTTATAACCCACCAAGTACAAACACTCACACACACACACTAACACAATACCACACACTCACACATACACACAAAACACAACAAAAATACACACACACGCGCACACAAACTACTCAAGAGCATACATGCACTAAATTCATTAATTTATAATTTTAATTTTACGTTAATTTAATTTTTGTTTTTGCATAGTATTGTTATGTTATTGTTCCAAAAACAGGGGAAGACACTGACTCCTGTAACACAGGTACCACCTAGCTCAGGAGTCAGGGCTTCAAATTAAAATTTAACTCCTTAATTAATGTCAATAAAAACATTTTTATTTTATTTATTATCTATTTTGTCTTTATTTCTAGTATTAAAAATATGTCTATCACTTATTTAATTAAAAAGATGTAGATTATTCCTTAAATATGTAATTGGCAAGGTACCGTCAAAATATTAATATTTTTAAATAGTTCCCTAAAAGAATCGCGGTGACTTAGATTATAACTTGCTCTGACAGCTCTCTTTTGCAAAATAAAGATGGACTCAATTTCAGCAGCCCAACCCCACAGTATGCCGTACGACATAATGCTGTGGAACTAGCTAAAATAGACCAAACGCGTGGTTTCTACATCTGTTAACTGTCTTATCTTTCTAACAGCATAAGCCGCCGAGCTGAGCCGCCCCGCAAGAGATGTTATATGTGGTCCCCATTGTAATTTCGCGTCTAGAGTGATTCCTAGGAAAACCGTTTGATTAATAAATTCCAGTTTTGCTCCATTCAATATGATATTACATTCACTACTTCTAACATTAGGTAATTTAAATCGAATGCATTTGGTTTTTGCTTTATTTAGTACCAAATTATTTACTGTTAACCAATCTTGGACCTGAAGAATAGAGTTATTCACGTCGTCAAGATTTTGTGACCGTCGGTCTATTTTTGATTTTGAAATAATTGGGGTAAATCGTTAATATAAACTAAAAAGAGGAATGGACCCAATATTGAACCTTGAGAAACGCCCATTGCCATTTCAGACCCCAATGAGTTTACGCCGTTCACTTGAATTTTAACCTTTCTATCTTTCAGGTATGATCTTAGTAAATCAAGAGCTGTATACCTAATCCCATAGTGCTCTAGTTTCAGCAAAAGTGTCTCATGTTTTACGCAATCGAACGCCTTAGAGAGGTTGCAAAAGATTCCAATGGCATCTTGTGCGTCCTCCCTGGCGTTAAAAATGTTCTTTATTAGGGAGACACCGGCGTCAGTGGTACAACGCCCTTTGGTGAAACCGTACTGTTGTTCATGAAAGATGGATTTTTTATTAAAGTGACGTAATATTTGATTGAGCATCAACTTTTCAAACACCTTACTGAGAACTGACAGAACTGACACAGGCCTATAATTGTTGGGTTCTTTGAAAGGTTCTCTTGTTTGAAAGGTTATGCTCCCGAGCTGGTCCCATTGTCACCAAGTCAGAATCAGATGAGGGGATCCCATGGAAATCGAGGGCATTCCTCAAATTTTATAGGCACACCTATATCGATTTGAGTATTTTTTATAGTAACTCATGCATTTGCACTCGGAAAGCACCATTTGGTGAAGTAGAACTGATGATGAAGACCACATATGGCCACCGGAACTACTTAATAATAAGAATTTCACTGTTGCGATTCGATTAGACAGTTTAATATGGTTGCTAAGCAATGTATGCTCGTCACAATGCCTATGGTGAAGTCACCATAGGCACAGCCAGTTCACCCCTAATTTTTACCAGGAGAACTCTTCAACTATTAACGCCCCTGCATCGGGAAAAGCAATATTTTGTAAAAAGTGATGAGCAGTAATTGAGATTAGGCTATTATAACTTAGATAAATTGCAAGCTGACCCACCAAAAAGTGAAAAATAAAAAAAACTTCAAAAGTCGGTTTATTTTTTGTAAAAAGTTTTTTGAAGATTCTCCTTTAAGTCCAATCTTCGAAAAAATGTTTAGCATAGTCAGCCTATATCGTTCCCACTGCTAGGACACAGGCCTTCTCTCTGTGTGACGGAATGGGCCGTAATCACCACGCGGGCCCAGTGTGGTACGTCATGACTTTGAATTTTTAAAGCTCTAAGTCAGTGCCGGTAGAGTTTACTTTGCCGGAACAAGTCTAGGGTAAAGAGCCAGACCAAGAGAGATACAGAAACCTTCAGGACAGTATGTGGCGAGCTGTTGGGCAGTAGTGACTCCACAGACCCTATCTTTCGGGAGAAGTCTTGTTCCTCACCTCGGGCTTACATTTATTAGCTGGCCGGAGTGAACGCTGACGAGGGAAAGAGCTCCCAACTCTCTTTATTGGTCGGCTTGAGTGGAGATTGGCAAGAGCAAACGTGCTCGGAGGAAGGAAGTATTCCAGTAAGATGCTGTTAGGGATCTTGCCCGTACTTCTGGAATAGTCTTTACAGCCGTGGAATACCTCTCCACTCCTCAAGCACCTCAGGAAGTTTTGCCCCCTCGTCGCTACGTCACTATGTACTAGCGACCGTTTTCGGGGGCCCATTAATGGAGTGTGCAAGTCACCCCCTGCCATGTTATCCGTGTATTACATAACATTAATCAGGCCGGGGACATATAGTCATTCCATAGTTCTAGGTTACCAATCTTCTATAGCCACCCAAACCCAATCGCCCAATATGTTTTGTTTCCATATTCTGCAATAGTCCTACACCGACCGGGGATTGTCCTTGGGTGCATTTGCATAGTGCATACAGGGATAATCGTCGGCTGATGTCTCAATACTTAAAATTGTGTTGTTCCAAAGTTCCGCGACTATTATGTATATCTATGTCTATCTACTAAAAAATAATAATAAAGAAATAATGTTCATGGAAATACATGAAAAAGAAATAGGTCCTCATCACGACACATCGTTAACATAACACACCATACGCTGCATTTACTAGGCTAGTTGAGAAGGAAAAACACTCTACAAAATGACCGACTCTTTGACAATTTAAATGTGTATTTGGTTTAATTGATATAAATGGTTTGAGTTTAATGGACGAAACATAAACCCGGAACCACAAATAATTTCACAATTTACTGCCTCTCTCATAATAGTAAATCTCCCGGGCCCCCGACTCATGGTACTAGAAGGAACAATGGGGTTTTAGTCGGTAGGAGCCCGACATAACCCTCCGTCCTTACCAGGCGAAGGGTATCCATGAGGACTTAACTACGGAAAAAAAAATTAACCACGTCAAAACATTTGAAGCACCTAACGTGGATAGATCGATAGAGACACATAATTATAACGTTTTGTTTCACTTTCAAATCTCTATAAAAACTAATCCAGAACCACGAACACAGGTTCAAACTCATCGAGCTTAGTTAATCAAATACTAGTTTAGAACGATAGAATATTCACTGGCCGCATTTCAAAATGGTCTCACTCATAAATCTCGGAGGCTAGACACCTACTCCTGACGGGTTACCAGATCTATTTTAAGCTTAGTCTACAGTTTACCTTCACTGGGTATCTAATAATCATTAAGGTTTGAGCTTGAGTTAAACAAGATCAAATAGTTCAACTAGTTTACCCTCGCAGCCTAATTGTGTTACACAAACACAATGACATTAGGTTAATTGACCGTTATGACAAATCTTAAAGAAAGGGTCCTTAAGGTTTGGCCTCACACAGGCCTTTTTTTTTTGTTTTATCAACTCGAAAAATAAATTATGTAAATTTTGTTAGTTTTAAATTAATATTCCTCGTTTTACTGTTTGCATTTCCTGTGCGTAGCCCAACTAAATATTTTTTCTTTGATTGATTATAATGTTCCTTGTAGTCTATTTCCCTCAAAATATGAATATTTCAGCAAAATAGTTACATTAACAAAACTATTTTTCATGACATGTTGCAGTTAAATTTTTATTGACAAAACGGGGCATTCTGTCATGGCGATATTTTTAGCACACAACCATTACCATACGATACGAAATTCTCTTAGTGTCAATCAGTTTTTTTAACCGACTTTAACAAGGAGGAGTTTATATGTTCGGCTGTATATTTTTTTTTTTTATGTTTGTTCACAGATTTCTCCGTCCATTATGGACCGATTTTGACAATTCTTTTTTTTAAAGGGTATACTCCCGAGGTGGTCCCTTTGCCACCAAATCAGAATCTGAAATGGGAATCCCATGGAAATCGAGAGAAACCTTCAAATATTATAGGCAAACCTATAGCGATTTGGGGTTTTTGTCTATTAACTCGTGCATTTGCTCTCGGAAAGCACCATTTGGTTAAGTGGAACTGGTGATGGAGACCACAGATGGCCACCGGAACAATATAATAAGTAATAAATATTTAACGGGTTGCGGTTCGATTAGGTAATTTAATGTGGTTGCTAAGCAATTTATGCTCATCACTATGCATATGGTGAGTGGCAGTTCTCCTGGTTCTTACTAGAAGAACTCCTAAACAATCAACGTCCTAGCATCGGGAAAAGCAATATTTTGTAAAAGGTGATGAGCAGTTAATATTAGGCTATTGTCACTTAGATAAATAAAAAACTGACCTCTAAAAAGACAAAAATAAAAAAACTTAGTAGGATAGTGCGCTTGTATAATTTCTAACGTATATTTTATATTATCATGGACGTCAACGGCATAACGATAACACAGGGAAGCAAAATTTATGGAAATATGAATTAACGCTTCCACGATAACGTTATAACGTGCACGTATTTTCATACATTTTATAGAAATCCACCCACAATAATATCGTCCCGTCAGAAATTTTAAAAGCGCCCATTAGTATATTAAATTTGTTTCTAAATTTACTGTCAAATATCATGTTAGCTATTTTGCTTTTGTAATTGGTTAACCAAAATATCGAAAGCCAATCAAATCATTTGTCATGAGGTATGAAAAAACGTCTTAGGCTCTCAGAAACAGGTAACTAATCTACGATTCAACTTTACGGCGTTAAAACTACGACATTGTAAACTAACATTGACTTGAACAAGGTTTACGTGTAGCTAGCTTAGACGTACTTTATAGGTACAGACAGGCACCTATGTATAGAAGTAAGCTGAGCTCAGTCGATAATACATGTTACACCATTATCTAGGCTTGGTATAAGCTTCTGATTAGTCTATCTCATTCTTATCATAACAGACGAGAACGTCTGTATGCCTCAAGCTATACACCTATTGAATGTATAAAATTAGAAGAAACTACTTATAAGGGGTCTCAAACAGGGCTATGCATTTAAATCTAAACATTAATTAATACGAAAAAGCGCGACAAAATATCGTAGTGTTATAATTCGCACGTCATGAAAATAACAAGGCGAACCACAAGTTATTTGAAGAGTTTTAGTGTTCTGGCAGAAGAAATACCACAAGCCGGCCGACCAAGCGTTTTTTTATTTTGACATTATTGTGACTTTCTATTGCATGTAAAATGAAAAAATGTCAACGCATGTCCACTCCTGATGAAGTCGATTAGCTCTCAGACGTGACAGACGCGCTAAGCTTAGCTATTGAAACGATTCTGTTTACGTTGAGCACATCATTAAATGGCTGGGGTGACGTCATTGTAGGTATAAAAAGATGACACTCTCAGTTTTCATACTATCTTGTGACTTATCTGGTTTACGTGGGGGGGCAAGTGAAATAAGACCACGTAAAGTTGTCAACATAAATATATAATTTCATAAAAAGAGAGAAAGGGGTAGATAAGTTTATGGTACAAAGATTTCCTTAAGTTCCCTTGGGAATAGCACAGTACTCTTCTGGCTCAGCCTGGTGTGACGATGACCACGGCGGGTGTGCCACGCTGCAGACGCTAGGGATGGTGACGGTCGGCGGATGTTCTCGCCAGACCCGAAGTTCAGCTCGACGTGCCGCGCGGGTAAAATATGTACCCGGCGCGGAGCTGGAGGATTGCCGGAAATGCCGACAGGTGATGACCCGGTAAAATATGGCCGGATGCCACCGATATGTTGCGATCGGATGGATGGTAAGCCGGAGTTGTTAGCCGGAACCTTGGACGGTAGCAGGAGATGTTAACCGGAACTTTGGATGGTAGCCGGAGATGTTAGCCGGAACTTTGGATGGTGAAGAAACCGGAACTTTGAATGGTAGCCGGAACTTGGATGTTAATCCGGAACTTCGGATCCTGGAACATATAACGTCCAGCGTGTCACAAGATGACCTATATTGGTCACCTCTCCTGACAAAACGAGAACCGTGGCTGGGGACAGGCGCACGCATATGAATGTCGCAGCGCGAATGCGTGCGCCCTTCAAGTCAGCGGAGGACGGTCTGATTGTCACCGGCGGTGTATGCGATGCCAGGGCTCCACTACAGCCTGGCGGGGATCCGCGAGGAGAGAGAGGGGAGAGGGGGTCGCTTACCGGGTGAGTTGTCATGTGTAAACCAAGGTCACGCGCATTGCGTTGAATATTCGCGTTGGCAATTCGGTTTTTATAAAAGTAAACAAATAAAATTGTTAAAAGAAGCTTACTGTTATGTTAAAATCGTTATTTTCTGTATTTATAATTAAACTAGCTTTCGCACGCGGCTTCGCCCGCGTGGATGTCGAAAACAAAACAGCTTCTCTATCAGCAATATTTTTGTCTAGTTGGAACCAACGTAAGCGTGGTAAGCAGATAGGAGTGCAGTTTGATTTACAACTTTACGGAAGATAATAATAAAGATAGCATATAAATACCAACTTCGTTTTGTACATACTTGTTCAATATACGTGTCCTCCATTTCATTTCTTTATTTTTTCTACTGTTTTTGTTCTTAAATAATAATTGATGTATATCAACTTTTGAGTTATTCAAGGTACGCAGTAAAATTCTCCCGAAAACTTATTTACCCGATTATTTCTTATTTTATAAGTTATATATTATATACCGTAAACCAATCTTGGACCTGAAGAATAGAATTATTCACGTCGCCAAGGTTTTGTTACCGTCGGTCTATTTTAAAGATCAATGACGTGTCATCTGCAAACATCTCCGGTTGATTTTGAAGTAATTGGGGTAAATCGTTAATGTAAACTAAAAAGAGGAATGAACCCAATATCGAACCTTGAGGAACGCTCATTGCTTTTTCAGACCCCAAAGAGTTCACGCCGTTTACTTGAACCCTAACCTTTCTATCTTTCAGGTATGATCTAAGTAAATCAAGTGCTGTATTCCTAATCCCATAGTGTTCTAGTTTCAGCAGAAGTGTCTCATGGTTAACGCAATCGAAAGCCTTTGAGAGGTCACAAAAAATTCCAATGGCATCTTGGGCTCTCTCCCAGGCGTTAGAAATGTTCTTTATTAGGGTGACACCGGCGTCAGTGGTACAACGACCTTTAGTGAAACCGTACTGTTGTTCATGAAAGATGGAATTTTTATTGAAGTGACGTAACATTTGATTGAGCATCAACTTTTTAAACACCTTACTGAGAACTGGCAGAATTGACACGGGCCTATAATATTGTTGAGTTCTTTACTATCTCCGCATTTGAACAAAGGAACTACTTTAGTGTGTTTCATGAGATCCGGAAAGACTCCTTGGTCCACATTGGTGTTAAATGTGAAAGCTAAATAGGGCGCAATGGTTTCGATGACAGATCTACAGACTTTTACAGACATGCCCCATAGATCTTCTGTTGATTTAATTTTAAGATCTTTAAAAGTTTTTATAACAGCCTGGGGGTTTGTATGCTGAAACCTTAACTCCAAGGGGCATACCTTTACATTCTTTCTAAGTAAGGCAGCAGAAAGCGCCGGTGAGGAACTTAAAGTTTCGGTAGTTTTAAGGGGAATATTAGCAAAAAAAAATTCAAATTCCTGAGCTATTTCTACCTCTGAAGTGATGGGCCCATGTGCAGTCTCTAAATTAAATTCAGTATTACGCTGTTTTTTCCTACCTAATTCATTATTTCCCAGGTAGTTTTTATTTTATCATCTATTTATTAGCTATTTTGCACACACTTTTAAAAGTTTTAGAATATTTTGCAACATATTGATGAAAGCTTGTATTATTCATAAGTTGCTTTAAGCCATAAAGTTCAAAAAGATTTTCCCTGCTTTTACGAATAGCTGGAGTCTCCCAATCACTAAATACGAACTTTGAGTAAATACTTTTAGTCTTCAGTGGTAAAGTGTCATTAAATTACTTGTTTAATAGTGAAAAGAACTTTGCGTAGAACTCAAGGTCACAAATATTATTAAATTAACTTAGAATTTATTAACATTAACTAATTAATAAAAATTAATCCATCACCGGGCGCAGTTGGGCATTTGCAATTTTATGGTATACTATATATACTATATAATTATAATTATAACTGTTAACGAAGGTATAAACTGGAATAAAAAAGGCTTTCAACATAATTAAGAGTTGTCTTTGAAGATTTTGTTGAAGTATTAAATTATGTTTAATTATGTTTTGAGTTCCATCACCATAAGCACAAAAGACTTGAAAATATCATACTGTTTTTGTTTTGGATAAAATATTTACGGTTTAAGAGATACACTGCTTTAAAAACCACATTTTTGACCATTTTTAGAAATCTCCACCTTAAAGAGTAGTTAAAAAAAAAACCAGTCAAGAGCGAATCGGACTCGCGCACCGAGGGTCCGTACGTATATATATGATGTTTGATGATGATTTCTGAAAAGCTGTGCTACTGTGTTTACATAAACTTCTATCACATAGAATAATTTCGGTTTTTTATCTATGCAAACTTCGGAGATAAGGGGGGCGGGGACGGTATTTTTTTTACAGTTTTCGTCAAAAGTCGGAAACTATGCTGCCTAAAAAAGAAAATATGTTTTAGAATGTGCAAATAGTGTCCTTTCATACGATACCCCGCATGCCCTAGTAGCTCCACTTCAAATATTTAAGACCCGCTTTCAGTCCCTTTTGCAAAAATAGAGATATTTTTTTAAATTTCTTTCTTGTTTGCAAAATAGTTGGGCAAACATCATCTAAAACTATTCTAATTTCAAGTTGATAGCATTAGTAGTTCTTGAGATATCCAGGTGTAACAGACAGACAGACAGACAGACTTAGTCTCACCATATGGGTTCCTTTTTAACATTTTGGTACGGAATCCTAAAAACAAAAAATGTCACACTTTATAATTTACTTAGGTTAGTATTTGCGCCAAGTTTCAGGTTTATTAACTCAAGGAATAAGATTTATTCCCCTTTTTCAGCCCTTAAAGGTCGAATTTCGAAAAATCCTTTCTTAGCGGATGCCTGCCTATAGTTTCCAACCATAAGCCCAACTATTAGTGATTTTAGCTTAAAAAGAACTTTCATTAAAAATTAATTTTATCCCATTTTTCACCCCTTAAGGGTTGAAATTCTAACAACACCGCTGCATTAGCTTCCAACCATAACCCTAGATAATATATTTAGTGTTTTTTACTTCGAAAATTAAGGACTTTGATACACAACTTCATTCCTCTTTTTAACCCTTCGGGGGTGGAATTATCAAAAACGCTGAGACACGTGTAAATTAATTTTCAATCGTCAGCCTATACACCAAATTTGAAGATCCTAACTTCAAAACTGACGGACTTTCATATAAACTTCCATCCCCTATTTCACCTCTCCCCTCCCCCATTTCGTCTCTAGGACCAGCGGTTTAGGCTGTGCGTTGATATATCAGTCAGTCAGTCAGTCAGTCAGGACTTTGAATTTTATATATATAGATAGATTAAAAGAAACTGGTACGTTACAACGTTACAATCTAATGGTATCTAGTCTACTCTAAATCTGTGGGTCCTATATAATAATAATAATAATCCTTTTATTGTCAGGCATCTAAGGCCCATAGATAAAATACACAAAATTAGATTTTACAACAATAATAAACTAATAAATATTCTAAAACCAAATTAAAAGTTAACTAAACACACGTTGTCGGCGTCGTGTTCCGCAGCGTGGTGTCGCATAACCGTCCTCGGAAACGTCGATATACGACACCTTTCGGCCAAACATCCTCTGTCAAGCAGGTCTGTAGATGGTTGGTTGGGATTCGTACCACAAATGACTTAAAGTTGATGTTGTGGCGCGATTCCAAACTTTCGACCCTCAGAATCCAGTTGGTCTTCACTTTCACATACTGCACGACTTCCTCGATCGTCGTGGAGTGGTGCAGATGTGAAATGTACAGCTGCGTCGTAGGCACAGCAGGGCGGGTCCACTCGGTGCGGTACCGCACAGGTTACGAGAACAGGGCTATATAGGAAGGTTAACCTGTAGATAGCTATCCTCTTTATGTAAAAAGGATAGCAATTTCTATTTCTAGCTACTTGCATAATCAGTCTATAATATTCCCACTGATGGGACACAGGCCTCCTATCTGTGAGAGGGAGTGGACTGTAATCCACCACGCGGGCCCAGTGCGGGTTGGTAGATGTCAAATGTCTCCGAATTGTTGGGTCTAGGACATGCCAGTTTCTTCACGATGTTTTCCTTCACGATTACGAGAGCAGTGGTGATGAAATTAAATACGAGCACAAAGTGAAATGCCTGTCTGGGTTCAAACACAATATTTAAAGATTACTAAATTAGACATTAGGGAACAAATCTAACTTAGAGAGATCTATTAATGATTCTAATGATTATAATTCTATAAATACAAATAATATATGTTATAGTCGCGAATCATATTTTAATGTATGTGTAACCTGACACTGTACTGCAAATTGCAAAAAACGTAAGAAAATTGAGATTTCGCGGACTGAAACAGCGGATTCACCTTAAAATGTTGATGGTTAAGTTCAAAATCGAATGAGAAAATTTGACAGTTTGTTTTAACTTGATTTATGACTGTACTTATAATCTTTTCTTTTAAGTGCCAATTACTACTTTGCAAAAGCGAAAAAATTACAAACAAATACTTTACGAACGATACTTACGGTCAAGAACGATAACGTTTTTGACCGTAAGTATCGTTCTAAGTGCTAATTACTACTTTGAAAAAGCATTTAAACGAAAAAATTACAAACAAATACTCCAAACACAAATCCAAAAAAAAAACAAAAAAAAAATACAACGCAAATGCTCGACTGATGTCAACACAAAGACTTATTTATTCAAATTCTATTTACCTACTATGTATTTTCTAAAAGTAAAGCAGCTGTTCTCGTATAAACAGCCATTTTACGAATACACGCTCTTTAGTTGTTTTGTTTCTTTGAATTAATGTCTCAAATAAAACAAAATGGAAGCATTGGCCTTTCAGACCTTCTTACGTGTAGAGGTCGTGTGTTCTCGATAAAGATACGTATTTTCTTAACTGTGGTTTACGAGTTACAAATTGAGTTTTATACAATCGGAGAGATATAGGACAACCGGATGCCGGAAACATGTTTACCTCCATTTGTGGATTAGAAAAAGTTATATAGTTTTTAGTTGTCTTGTATTTTTAACCGACTTCCAAAAAGGAGGAGGTTCTCAATTCGGCTGTATGTTTTTTTTTTTGTATGTTTGTTACGCGATTACTCCGTCAATTATGAACCGATTTTGAAAATATTTTTTTTGTTTGAAAGGGTATACTCCCAAGGTAGTCCCATTGCCACCAAATCAGAATCTCATGAGGGGATCCCATGGAAATCGAGGGAAACCCTCAAATTTTATGTGCAAACCTATAGCGATTTGGGTATTTTTTATAGTAACTCGTGCATTTGCTCTCCGAAAGCACCATTTGCTGAAGCGGAACTGATGATGGAGACCACAGATGGCCCCCGGAATAATAATGAGTACCTATTTAACGTGTTGAGATTAAGCAATTTATGCTCGTCACTATGCATAATGTTGAGCGGCAGTTCTCCTGGTTCTTACCAGGAGAACTCCTCAACAATCAACGTCCCAGCATCGGGAAATGCAATATTTTGTAAAAGGTGAGGATGAGCAGTTAACATTAGGCTATTGTAACTTAGATAAATTCAAAACTGACCCACTAAAAAGTGAAAAATAAAAAACTTTTTACAAAAAAATAATAACTCAAATACAGATCCAAAGACACTGACTTCCGAAATTAAAGTTATTTTTCACTTTGTAGTGTTATGTTTGGTAGTCGGTTATTATTTTTTTGTAAAAAGTTTTATTGAACATTGTGACAATTCGATTTAGGAACTGTATTTAATTAATTACCTATCCACCATCGTCTTTGTTCATTCTTCCATTCATATTCATTCCATTTTTCTCTGGAATGCGCTTCCTCTTGATATCAGGACCGCCACCAGTCGGTATGTCATCATTATCATAATTTTAGCTGAAAGACGTCCACTGCAGGTCCGGAATAAGCAAACGCGGGCCCGTAGCAAATTCTATCGAGATCCCTTGATCTGCTAAGGGTTGGGGTTATAAAGTGGTAAAAAAAAATAGGGTAAGGAAAAAAATATGGTAATATGATTACTAAGTTATAATAAAAATAATGTAGACTATGTCTTACAAATAAATAGACAATTTCAACATTTAGAATCGAGACATTTCAATTTCATCGTGTCGAGTAAGGGTGCTCGCACACGTCAGACTTTTTGTAGAACCGATTCAAATGAAAAATTCAACGAGTGAATATTTGTGCGTTTGTGCGTTTACCGTATAAAATTCTGTGTTTTATTTTCACCAACGAAATAATCGCTTACCGATTGTCTGCCGTAGATTTTCTTAGTTTGAAAAGGTGTTACATTTCACGTTTTTGTGACATCAAGTAAATTTAATAAAGGTGTACGTCTTAATAAGTTTCACTCAAAAAATTACACTCAGGCGGAGGTGGGCGGTTTTGGATACGCAGGGCCCGCAGCAAACTTCTACTCTTGCCACGTGGTTAAACCGGCACTGACTGCTGGACAAAGGGTTCCCCCAAAGGAGGGTTTTGCCATAATCGCCACGCTTGGCAGGCGGGTTGGCGATTGCAGTAAGGTGTTAAAATGCATTATTAGTGTGTATTATGAACAAATAAATAAACTTGATCGGAGTCGTTTTGTCTACCTATAGTATACGCTTTAAGTGATTTAAGTAGAATATTAAATCTATAAAATCAGAACGTAAGCATCCGTTTCGAATAACATAACTGTATGTTGAAAAATATCCAAATAAAATAGAGAAACAAGTACCTACACTCGGGGGTACGGAGAAGAGCCGTCAATATTTTCATTGAAAACTTGCGAAATCCAACAACGCGAACGTTCAGAATTCATACATTAAATACAACATAATTTAATGCGTTTAAAGGCTTGCGTACCAACACTGAAGCCAATAAAGTGCAATGGAACCAACATAATACCGATAAAAGAATTCGCGCGCTAAGCTAAATGTGTTTCTCTTTCACAGAACATTTTCCGTAATACAACCGTGTTTTGAAACAAATGTTCTACTTCTGAAACAAGCTGCAACGTTGTACAGATTCATTATTGAATTTAGTGGAAATAAAACAATAGCGGTCCCGTACAATGTCACACTGAGAAACGTTCTCTAATTTTAATGGTACCTACTATGAAGCCAATTTATTTTGTTTTATGTTCATTGTCAAATCTCATTTTAGTTGTGTTTTGTTACGAGTATGTTTAATCTTGGTACTTATAATTCTGAAATCTGAGTCATTTTAATCAAATTAATCTGGGCCGTACGCAGTCTGGTAATTTATATTTATCATTAAGTCATATCACGTAATTTAGGCATTGTTTAAAACATCAGGTTTTCTTAGATCCAATTAAATCTTGCTGTTGCTAAGAACTGTTAAATGATAAATGATTTTTATTTCTGTAAGTAGGTTTGTACAAACACTTTTACACGTCAATCATATTTTAAAAACTAGATGAGGTCGGCGTTTCCTATCTGACTACTGTGAAAAGAAAGGCCGAAACAAACTCAAAGGTCACAGTCTCTTTTAAAGTCCAGACATAATCTTGGTCAGATCATGTGAAGGCCATGTAGATTGGTGTCTGAAATGGTCTTTTGAGGAAAGAACCACACAGATTGAGTGGACCTGACCAGTCAGTGCACGCATTCGTCAGTAATCGTGCAGCTCTACTCACAACTTAAGGAGCTCAACGATGCGACGATCAATACCAAAGAAAGGACATTTGGGTAGGCCGAATATATGACTCAAACTGCCCGACCATGATTAACACTAACTGAGAATAAAAGAAAACGAAAAAAAATGCAATAACCCACATAGTCTTCACATTCACAATAATTAAAATAATATAATACTTTACAAGTAAATATTCATGTCGTTGTGTATAAAATAATAATTAAATGTCACTGTATAAAAAATAATAGAAGTTAGCAAAAAAACATCAAACAATAAAAATAAACCACCTCAATGTGAAAAAAATTGGAGCAGCTCAATCCCAAGCCTTTTTGTCCTCAATATAATCTTTAACGGTATAAAAGACTTTCTGGCACAACTTACGTTTAATGAATGATTTGAATTTATTAAGGCTTAGATCTTGAACGTGGCTTGGAAGTTTATTATAAAAGCGTATACATTGACATCGGAACGAGCCACCTGTTTTCTTGAGCCTTGTTGTAGGTAATTTGTGTTTGTTACCTATCTTTGATTGTTCTACTTGGTCCTAGTTTAGGCATAGGAAACTGTTAGAACTACCATAATTATCAGTGATCGGAGTAGGTAGATTGATTTTTGGTACTTGTATCATAAATGCACACAGAAAGAATAACATGGATAAGCCATTTTTCCGGAAAGTAATTCCGGTATTTCCGGATTCAATTAAATATTGTTAATGAGAAGTCAGTATGTACACAAGCCAGGGTCAAGTAACGTTTTCACAACACAGTAACAAACAAAGATGCGCACTCTACGAACCGAAGTAAACGAGTGAGCTACCTGGTATGTCGTCGGCGGGCGTACGCATTGTTCTGATAACCGGTTATTGTACCACCCATGATCCTTTGTTCTGATTGGTCGTTGGGTTTTGTCAAATCGTGACTGTGTGCCGTTCAAAAAAATATGAAGAATATACTATTGCTCATTTTATTACAATTCCTACCTTTTTTTTTTGAGGATGGCAAATCATCAAATGACTCCTTCCACTCTGGCAGAATACAATTCATACATAAGTTCCGGTTTTTTTTTAATAATCCACCAATTCCGGAGGAATATCCATATTAATATAATTATAGGTACGTTTCGGATCAATGGCCCCAGTTCAATCTACCTACTCCGATCACTGATAATTATACATGTAAGAAATGAGTAGGAAACTTTATTTTTGTCTGTTGTGTATCCAAACGATAGCGAGGGGGATGTTTTATTAATTTGATTTTGGAATAGTTGGAGAATTAGTTAAGTATTAGTTTATTTTTTCTGGCAGAACAAAGATGAGCCAAGAGTTAGAACGGTTGTGTTTTTTTTACTTCACTTGTATGTATTTTAAATAATATAGTTTTGTTGATTTATATCCTGATTTTTATTTGCCTTACCATTCCCACATACATAATGTAAGTACGTATGATTCATCATCATTTCAGCCGAAAGACGTCCACTGCTGGGCATAGGCTTCCCCCAAAAGGGGGGGGTTGCCATAATCGCCACGATTGGCAGGCGTATTGGCGATCGCAGTATGGTGTTAAAGTGCGTAGAGAACGCTGCTACCCATTCTCTAGTAAGTCCCTTAGTCGCTTTTTATAACACCCACGGGAAGAAATAGGGTGGTGCTATTCTTTACGTCCGGCACCACACGGACCGCAAGTACGTATGACTAATGCTTATTGCCTACGCTCAGCCTATTGTCATGAAAAATGGTATCGTTGGACGCTATACGTCCTGTTTTCAGAACCAAAAAACAAAACAGATATTTTTATATGAACCTGTTATCTAACTTGCTTTGTTTAGACCCACCGTACCAATAAACATAAAACCATTTATTTTTTATTCACATCTGGTTTTTTCGGGCCACCGCACAATGGTACGTGTTTTCCATTGAATTGTTTTGGTTTATTCATCTCTCTCTAAAAACTATACAATACAGCTGACTGGAAAATGAAATAAAATCTTATTTCCATCTTTTTTTAAGTTGACTTTTTACGCAGTCGGGTTTTTGATTTTTTAAATTATTTTTTTTATTTTATACTTTGTAGTTAGGATTATAAGACGGTAAATTAGGTTATATACTCACTTATAATCGGGTGATAACGACCTCTTACTCACTCACTCCAAAAGTTCGGGATATTTTTTTATAATTTCTCATTTAAACTACTTTTAAACATATAATATAAGTATATAATTTTGTAATCACCTTTCAAAACCCTTCATTTTGATACCCACTCGGATAGGCTTGAAGACACTCCTTTTGGCGCCTTTTTGATTTTTAATAATTTGAATATACCCTATGACATTCGCGCAATAAAGACGAATCTAACGACATATCATTCATCAATATCGGTTCAGCTGTTTAGAGTTACAAGGGAACATAGTGACAGACATACATACATACATACAGGTCAAACACGTAACCTTCCTTTTTTGGCTTCGCCGCAGTCGGGTTAATAAGGAATATCAAGGCTTCTACATACCGGGGCGACTTGTCGCGCGACGCGACGCGACACAAAGGCACCGCTCGTCCCGCGACACGCGGGGCCTTTGTGTCGTGTCCCGTCGCGCGACAAGTCGCGCTGGTATGTAGAAGCCTTAACGTTACACCAGGGACCTATGTTTTATGTAACTGAAATCTTTACCTAGTGATGTCCCAAGCAGCACACATGGCTATATAGCCACTGGACTATAGAATTATTGAAAACTCGACGCTGTTTTGCTTACCGTGCAAGGACTTTTCAGCCGGTACAGCTCTTAAAATTCTAAATTTGGCCTCAAGTTAACCAGCCCTAAGCATTAGAGTAGCTTGTTAACAGTTGTACAAAGCATTGCAACAGCTGCACCATGGGTTAGACAGTTATCAATAGGCCAAGATCCAGCTCCTTTACATCTCTAAGATAGTCAACATTTATCAGCATCAATATAGAGCAAAAAAATCACGTTTGTTGTATGGGAGCCCCCTTAAATATTCTATTTTTTAGTATTTTGTTGTTATAGCGGCAACAGAAATACATCATCTGTGAAAATTTCAACTGTCTAGCTATCAGGGTTCATGAGATACAGCCTGGTGACAGACGGACGGACGGACAGACGGCGGAGCCAAAGTAATAGGGTTCCCGTTTTACCTTTAGGTACGGAACCCTAAAAACCATCGATATCTGTAAAATGTTCATGATCTTTGAGGGCTCATCATTTCAGCCGAAAGACGTCCACTGCTGGACATAAGTCTCCTCCAAACGGGGGAGTTTGCCATAATCGCCACGCTTGGCAGGTAGGTTGGCGATCGCAGTATGGTGTTAAAATGCATAGTGAACGCTGCTGCCCATTCTCTAGTAAGTCCCTTTATTAGTGGCCTTTTACGACACCCATGGGAAGAAATGGGATACTTTGAGGGCTATCAATACTTTGATAGCCCTCAAAGTATCCCATTTCTTCAAAACACATTATTTCATTGTTTCAAATAAATATGAATGCCTGAGCGTTTACGACTTACGGCATTTCATACAAACTTTCAAGCCCCTTGTTTTCCGAAATGAGTCAACCGATTTTATTGAAACTTCATACGCATAAGCAGGATACCAAGGTCTAAGCTTGTTAACGTTAAGGTGGATCCGGAAACTCAGTTTTCTTATGTTTTTGCAATTCTCACGTCAGTGTTGTCAGATTGTTTATTATAGTATTCATTTATATAAATCTTGTTTCCATCTTTTTTTAAATTCACTTTTTACGCAGTCGGGATTTTAGATTTTTAATTAACTTTTTCTGAGTTCACTTTTTACGCAGTTAGGTCTTTTATTTTTTTAATTTACTTGTTTTTAATGCCTGTTTTAAAACAAAGAAATGCATTTAAATGATATTTACTTTACGACTTTAACGTCATGTTATAGAATTTAAATTCACGGTAAAAAATACCGGATGTCGGTATAATATAAAGGCTTTTTTTTTATTTATTTTTTATTGTGTATTAACGTTAGTAATATTAACGTTAATACACAATTTTAAAAAAACACACACACGTTTTTAAAAAAAAACTTCCTCATCTTCATAAGTCCAGTTTGATTCAAAACTTTCACAATAAAACCCAGTTTGAATAATTTATTTTTAAAAGGTCACTGACCGAATCCATTAATTATATGGAACTATGATCATTGCTAGCAAAATCTAAGTGTCTGGATTCCTCATTTGTGACACCGGCAATTAACTGCAGCTAGATATATGAATGATATTTTCACTATCCTTGCTCCTTTGCTAGGATAGTGAAGTTAGTCCAATTATGTTTTTTTACAAAAACATAACTGGTGAAATGTGGGTGTATACTATAGATACACCTCTGCCCAACCGTTCGGGACCACAAGGTGAGTTTTCGGTCAGCTGGACCCGCTCGCTACTGGACCCACGAGTTCACTTGACCATCATATAATTTATTTTCTGTATTTTATTGGTTAACTGGACTCATATTTAAACTTAAAAAAAAATCTATTGTATAAAGCTACCAGTGGATACAGTCGAGCGCAAAATTGGTTAGTCAAAATATAATAAAACGCAATACGTTTATTCTCAATCGAAATCTAAAATCTTTTTAAATTAGTTTGTAAGTAAAATCAAGACAAACCTTCTTCTAGTCAAATATATATAACACAGAAAAAAAAGTACTATTTAAAAATCACAGACATATTTACTTTGTAAAGTATTATATTATTTAATTATTGTAAATGTGAAGACTATGTGGGTCATTGATTTTTTTTTTCTCAGTTAATTTTATTGTTGTTTTGTTTTGTTTTGTTTTTTCATGTTTATTGTTCGTTGGATCGTTGAGCTCCTTATGTTCTGAGTTGAGCTGCACGACTACTGACAATGCGTGCATTGACTGGACAAGTCCACTCAATTTGTGTGGTTCTTTCATCAAAAGACCATTTCAGACACCAATCTACATAGTTTTCACAGTCATGATCTGACCAAGATTATGTCTGGACTTTAAAATAAAAGAGACTGTGACTTCTGAGTTTTTTTCGGCCTTTCTTCTTAGAAGTGTAAATACCTAATTGAATAATATTGGTAGGTATTTTTTAAGACATAAAACTAAAAGATTCTGCGTTACTCCGTGACTGTACTAATAGTGAAATTGGGCAGTAGGTCCACTCGACCTATTCAAAATTTTATTGGATTGAGTGATCCCACGGGTCCATTTAGAGTGGGGTTAGTTGACCAAAGACTCACAAGGCGCGATGTTATGTTTGCTCCTTTTATTATCGTATTCTTTCCTTTTTTTCCTTGTTTTTATCGTACTGTAAAGTCGCGTTGCGAGGTTATGACAACATTTAACGTTATCATAACTAACCTGTGTTCAATAAATCCAGAGGCTGTACAATAGCTAATATAATAATTGTTGTGCCCGACAGGGACCATGTGAACATTATAACTATTTTAAGAACTTTTACACACATGTGATATGCAATAAAGATTTGAATTTCAATTAATATCTACCTACACTTTATGCTTTGGAATTAGAGTATGGCTACACTAATTTACAGCTCAAGCAGTCTTCTGATGCTCTTATACTTCGTACGGCATTTGTAGATACTCCATATTATTTTATAATCAGCTACTATTAAGTTCATCGAGGTAACATTGTAATAGAGTCGTTTTTTTACACTTTATAAAAGCCAATGGTAAAATTGTATTCTCTAATAGAGCTCACAGCTTTAAATGAAGTGTGATTATCTTGCTAAGCAGCCGTTTACAAGCGTTGATCTTCTTAACCAGCTTGTAGGTAACATCATACTACATTATGATGGTACTAGCTGGTTAAGAAGACAATATGTGGCCTTTGGCTACCCAAAGGCTGAACAATAGTGCCTTTAAATTCTACTAGAATTCATGTTGTTGTTTTTTTCACCATTATAGAGCCACTAGTCAGCTGTGCTGGCTCAAGCCTAGTCTTATCCGTTGTAAAATCATCTACATTAGAGCCTTTGACTGTAAAATAGCATTTGGGCCTCCAAGATACTGGCTGTGCCTAGTTCGGGGCCCACGGCTACTTCTACATATGCACTCCTTCAATTAACATTGTTCCTGTTTACAAATGTTTCCTAACTGGTGTGTGTCAATAAATTGATTTAATTTTTTTTATGTTTATTGGACGTAATTTCCGCTAATGTGCATCTTGGAACTACCTACGCATAGGAAAAATTTCTTTTTTAGAAGTAGTTTGGTACTCGTAAAGCCAAATAGAACATAATTATATTATTAAGAATATGAAATGTTTGAAATTCAGACGACGTTCACAATTCGCTAGCTCCTCTTAGTTGTTTATTGTTTTATTCATGTGGGTCTTACTATGCCATACAATGATCTCATTATAAATTAGCAATCTGTATTAAGGAAAGGGTTACGTAAAGACTATATAGAATATGTAGTCAACCGCTAACGTGCGGTTAGCTACGCATTCTATTCAAGGTTAGGTATAGATTATGTATACGGATATTATATACCTATAGATTAAGTATACAGTATACGTAACACCTTCAGCATTCCAGTATTCTATTCTATTCTTCATATACCTACAAATAAATAAAATTGAACTGTCTATTTTTAATGTCAAAATAACAGCTTTTTACTAAACGCTTATGAAAGTACTAGCTGACCCGTGCCCACGTCGTTGGGCGGTAAACATTTTACCGTCTATTCATTTTTCGGATTAAATTATGGCCTTATGTTATGACACTCACAAAATAATAACGTGGCTTTCAATGGGTAAAAGATTTTTCAAAATCGGTTCAGTAGATCCAGAGATTACCCCTACAACCTCACAAACTATAAAATATTAATATAAGTAGATGAAGCAACGGTTTAGCAATATCCTTAAAAAAAAATGACTCGCATTCCGTTTGCTCACTATAGGCAAGCGACTTCTCGACAAAATCAATAGCAGTGAATTGGGACTGGGATTGTGAATTCAACTGCACATTTACCGGTGAGTCGGTGACGGTCGGTGATTCTTCAATTTTGCCGGCGTGAGGGGTCAAAAGATATTTTTAGAGTTCCGTACCCAAAGGGTAAAACGGGAACCCTATTACTAAAGTTATAAATTCACTTTAAAAATAAATAATTAAATTAAAATAAACCAAATATTTAAGGGGGGCTCCCATACAACATACGTGATTTTTTTGCCATTTTTATAGATAATGGTACGGAACCCTTCGTGGGCGAGTCCGACTCGCACTTGGCCGGTTTTTTTATTATTTAAATTAGCCAACGGAATTAAAACATCAAAATTACCTTCAATAAAGTTTCCTGAGAATCGGATTATTTTGACTCCCTGCCGTCCTTCCCCAAAACCAGCAATAAAAATACCATCCTGAAACACCTGGAACTCAAATGAGAATAGTTCTGCCGCTGCCATTTTTTTTTTGGGTGGTTAATTATGAAATAACTTCTCCCGCTCTGGCCGGAGCGGGGAGGGCGTGTCAGACTGTTACTGACTAAAACCCACCCGTGTTCCTTCAAATGCCTGTGTGCCAGGGCCACGATATCCCTTTCGGACAGGCTCGTAACCCTGGCAGGCATTAGCCCTTTCGGACCCCGTCAATTGGTGCTGACATCTCTTTAAAGCGCGCGTGGAACACAACGCGCCGTCGACCCGGGCCTGGTCCTTATCGGACGGCGAGCTACCCATTGCTCACCATCCACAAGCCCGCGCTCACGGTGGCCGGGAATCGGCCTGCGATTCCCGACGCCCGGGGCGTCTCCTGCGGTGACTAAGGGCGTGAGAGCGCGAACCCTGCCTCACCCTCACGCGATCCGCCTCCTCCTTCGCATGCATTACTGCTTTGCTGAAGGAGGTGACGGCCTCCCGTGCACTCTCGCTCCGAACCATGGCCTGAACCAGGGCCAGATGCGAGAGATTGTCGCCGCTGATCGCCTTCATGAGGACATGGCGGTGCTCCGCCCAAGCAGGGCAGACCTCAACCGTATGCTCCACCGAGTCCTCCGGGCGATCCACACAGTGGTGACACCCGGGCGTTTCCTCCCGCTTTATTCTAAATAGGAACCTCCCGAAACAACCGTGTTTGGTGAGGACGTGCGTCAGGCGGAAGGTGAGGAAGCCGTGGCGCCTCTCTAGCCACTCCTCATAGAGGGGGCTTATCGCCACAATTGTGGCATGCAAATTCTTTGCCAAATAGTAAATATCCCTGGCGATGGCGCATGCTTATTTTCATCTCTCTCCTATTTGGTGAACAGTAACGTGCCCATGTTATTGTCTTCTCAAATTCGAGACAGCATTGTGCGCCACGTGTCTAAAACCTGGGAAATATTCCAACCTTTCACCCAGGATCGGTCAGGAGGAGCTGTTTATGGTTCAAAGCGTGAATACGTCGCTAAAATGTCTTGTAATGGCACCTACGGAACCACCTGTGAACTCATGGCAGCGGGAGAACTATTCCCATTTGAGTTCCAGGTGTTTCAAGATGGTATTTTTATTGCTGGTTTTGGGGACGCACAACAGGGAGTAAAAATAATCTGATTCTCAGGAAATTTCAATGAAGGTCATTTTGATGCGTGTCAGACTTTTACTGACTAAAACCCACCCGTGTTCCTTCAAATGCCTGTGTGTGCCAGGGCCACGATATCCTTTTCGGACAGGCTCATAACCCTGGCAGGCATTGGCCCTTTCGGACCCCGTCAGTTGGTGCTGACATCCATTTAAAATGGGAATAGTTCTCCCGCTTTTTTCCAACCCTTACAACACCAGCCTAAACCAGAGATACTAAGCAATAAAATTAAAATACGAACGTAGGTATTCAAGGACACTTTTTCTAGTAAGAACGACTAATACTAAAAACTATTAAAGTAATACCACAGTGTGAAATACCTACACAATAAGTAATTCGCAAAGAAATAGAAATAACAAAATTCCAACCCGGCAATAGGCAAAAACACATACATTATCCTCCAATTTAAAATTAGGAAGCGAAACAAACCAAAACGAAAACCAAACAACGACGATGAAAAATATTAATATCGCAGAACAGAAATTTCGGTAACTACTCGTATAGCTTGAACGTGTATCGCTTAGGTTTGTATTCTGTGATTGATACATGACTTCGTTTTTTGATACGATCGGCTTGCAAGCCGCGATTAAGGTTAAACATTGTGAAGTTTTACCCTTGGCATTCTCGACTTTAATGCTATAAATGCAACGTTCAAATTACCTGAATACCAATTAGAACCTCATTTCATTATCTTTTAGCAGATGCCTGCATACTGACAAAATACTGGCCACCTAGAACTGGCATAAAAACTTTAGAACGTTATCACGCCTGCACTGAAACACACTGGCCACCTAGAATAAAAACTAAATATAAACCTCAAGAAACTTCCAAAAATTCTTATTTCAATGTAAAATATGCATTAACGCGGTGTCGTAAAATTCAATTTAGATCTTTATCGGCCTCTGAATTCTAATTCCAATGTAAAGTATGCAATAACTCGTTGCCGTAAGATTCAATTTGGATCTTAACTGCATTTGGTACATTTTTCATACAAACATTAAAAACCTTTATTTTCACCCTTAAGCGCCGAATTTCGTAAAATTCTTTCTTAGTGAGCACCTAGAAGTCGAAAGGAACATAAAAACATAGGAGTTTCATACAAACTTTGACACCCCTTTTCAACCGCTTAAGGTGCGAATTTATAAAAATCCTTTATTGGTGCGCGCCTGCACCCCATAGAGAGTGCTTGTGCCAAATTTTAGACCTCACGGCCCAGTAGTTTCCGAGATTTCGTGATGAATGGTCAGTGAGTGGACTTCTCTTTTATATATATAGACTAGCTGACCCGTGCCCACTTCGTTGGGCGGTAAACATTTTACCGTCTTTTCATTTTTCGGATTAAATTATGGCCTTATGTTATGACACTCACAAAATAATAACGTGGCTTTCAATGGGTAAAAGATTTTTCAAAATCGGTTCAGTAGATCCAGAGATTATCCCTACAACCTCACAAACTATAAAATATTAATATAAGTAGATGAAGCAACGGTAAAGCAATATCCTTAAAAAAAAATGACTCGCATTCCGTTTGCTCACTATAGGCAAGCGACTTCTCGACAAAAGCAATAGCAGTGAATTGGGACTGGGATTGTGAATTCAACTGCACATTTACCGCTGAGTCGGTGACGGTAGGTGATTCTTCAATTTTGCCGGCGTGAGGGGTCAAAATACATTTTTAGAGTTCCGTACCCAAAGGGTAAAACGGGAACCCTATTACTAAGGCTCCGCCGTTTGTCCGTCTGTCACCAGGCTGTATCTCATGAACCGTGATAGTTAGACAGTTGAAATTTTCACAGATGATGTATTTCTGTTGCCGGTATAACAACTAATACTAAAAAACAGAATAAAAATAATATTTAAGGGGGCTCCCATACAACAAACGTGATTTTTTTGCTCGTTTTTGCTAGATATTGATAACGGCAACAGGTAGACGCTTGAAATATTCACAGAATATTAAGTTATATATTCACTTTAACAATAAATAATTAAATTTAAATAAACCAAATATGTAAGGGGGGCTCCCATACAACATACGTGATTTTTTTGCTATTTTTATAGATAATGGTACGGAACCCTTCGTGGGCGAGTCCGACTCGCACTTAGCCGGTTTTTTTATTATTTAAATTAGCCAACGAAATTAAAACATCAAAATGACCTTCAATAAAGTTTCCTGAGAATCGGATTATTTTGACTCCCTGCCGTGCTTCCCCAAAACCAGCAATAAAAATACCATCCTGAAACACCTGGAACTCAAATGAGAATAGTTCTGCCACTGCCATTTTTTTTTTGGGTGGTAAATTATGAAATAACTTCTCCCGCTCTGGCCGGAGCGGGGAGGGCGTGTCAGACTGTTACTAACTAAAACCCACCCGTGTTCCTTCAAATGCCTGTGTGCCAGGGCCACGATATCCCTTTCGGACAGACTCGTAACCCTGGCAGGCATTAGCCCTTTCGGACCCCGTCAATTGGTGCTGACATCTCTTTGAGGCGCGCGTGGAAAACAACGCGCCGTCGACCCGGGCCTGGTCCTTATCGTACGGCGAGCTACCCATCGCTCACCGTCCGCAACCGTCTTTTCATTTTTCGGATTAAATTATGGCCTTATGTTATGACACTCACAAAATAATAACGTGGCTTTCAATGGGTAAAAGATTTTTCAAAATCGGTTCAGTAGATCCAGAGATTACCCCTACAACCTCACAAACTATAAAATATTAATATAAGTAGATGAAGCAACGGTTTAGCAATATCCTTAAAAAAAAATGACTCGCATTCCGTTCGCTCACTATAGGCAAGCGACTTCGACAAAATCAATAGCAGTGAATTGGGACTGGGATTGTGAATTCAACTGCACATTTGCCGCTGAGTCGGTGACGGTCGGTGATTCTTCAATTTTGCCGGCGTGAGGGGTCAAAAGATATTTTTAGAGTTCCGTACCCAAAGGGTAAAACGGGAACCCTATTACTAAGGCTCCGCCGTTTGTCCGTCTGTCACCAGGCTGTATCTCATGAACCGTGATAGTTAGACAGTTGAAATTTTCACAGATGATGTATTTCTGTTGCCGGTATAACAACTAATACTAAAAAACAGAATAAAAAAAATATTTAAGGGGGCTCCCATACAACAAACGTGATATTTTTGCTCGTTTTTGCTAGATATTGATAACGGCAACAGGTAGGTAACCGCTTTATCCTGAACAGGAACCTCCCGAAACAACCATGTCCGGTGAGGACGTGCGTCAGGCGGAAGGTGAGGAAGCCGTGGCGCCTCTCTAGCCACTCCTCATAGAGGGGACTTATCGCCACAATTGTGGCATGCATATTCTTTGCCAAATAGTAAATATCCCTGGCGATGGCGCATGCTTATTTTCATCTCTCTCCTATTTGGTGAACAATAACGTGGCCATGTCATTATCTTCTCAAATTCGAGACAGCATTGTGCGCCACGTGTCTAAAAACTGGGTAATATTCCAACCTATCACCCAGGATCGGTCAGGAGGAGCTGTTTATGGATCAAAGCGTGAATACGTCGCTGAAATGTCTTGTAATGGCACCTACGGAACCACTTGTGAACTCATGGCAGCGGGAGAACTATTCCCATATGAGTTCCAGGTGTTTCAAGATGGTATTTTTATTGCTGGTTTTGGGGACGCACAACAGGGAGTAAAAATAATCTGATTCTCAGGAAATTTCAATGAAGGTCATTTTGATGCGTGTCAGACTTTTACTGACTAAAACCCACCCGTGTTCCTTCAAGTGCCTGTGTGTGTCAGGGCCACGATATCCCTTTCGGACAGGCTCATAACCCTGGCAGGCATTGGCCCTTTCGGACCCCGTCAGTTGGTGCTGACATCCATTTAAAATGGGAATAGTTCTCCCGCCTTTATCCAACCCTTACAACACCAGCCTAAACCAAAGTTACTAGGCAATAAATTAAAATACGAACGTAGGTATTCAAGGACACTTTTTCTAGTAAGAACGACTAATACTAAAAACTATTATAGTAATATCACAGTGTGAAATACCTACACAATAAGTAATCCACAAAAAAATAGGAATAACAAAATTCCAACCCGGCAATAGGTAAAAACACATTTATTATCCTCCAATTTAAAATTAGGAAGCGAAACAAACCAAAACGAAAACCAAACAACGACGATGAAAAATATTTCAAAGCAAATTAGTAGTAAGTAATAACAAAATATCGCAGAACAGAAATTTCGGTAACTACTCGTATAGCTTGAACGTGTATCGCTTAGGTTTGTATTCTGTGATTGATACATGACTTCGTTTTTTGATACGATCGGCTTGCATGCCGCGATTAAGGTTAAACATTGTGAAGTTTTACCCTTGGCATTCTCGACTTTAATGCTATAAATGCAACGTTCAAATTACCTGAATACCAATTAGAACCTCATTTCATTATCTTTTAGCAGATGCCTGCATACTGAAAAATACTGGCCACCTAGAACTGGCATAAAAACTTTAGAACGTTATCACGCCTGCACTGAAACATACTGGCCACCTAGAAAAAAAACTAAATATAAACCTCAAGAAACTTCCAAAAATTCTTATCTCAATGTAAAATATGCATTAACGCGTTGTCGTAAAATTCAATTTAGATCTTTATCGGCCTCCGAATTAAATTTTCAATGTAAAGTACCTATGCAATAACTCGTTGCCGTAAGATTCAATTTGGATCTTAACTGCATTTGGTACATTTATCATACAAACATTAAATCTGATTCCGTTTCTCTCTCATTCTGATTCCGACTTAAGTAAGGCGCCTGAATTTAGTGGCGAACAAAATGTGTCTGTACGCAGCAAGCGTAAACAACCGGAATGCGAATTTACGCAGGCGCTTAATATGCTATCACTAGACTTTAAAAACACTCTGACAGAGTGGCGTAAGGAGCTTGATGCACGAATCAGTACAATTTCTGATAACGTTTTGAATATTAAAGGCGAGATTGCTGCTATTACCGCGGTGACATCGGAAATTAGAAACGAAATTACGTCTATTCGCTCAGAGCAATCTCGGCTTACAAATCAACTAACGGATCTTGATGGAAAATACGACTGCTTAACAAATAAATTAGCTGCTGTACAGAGCAACGTTCCATTCTTGTCCGATGAACAGACTGATTTAAAAACGCGCATCGAAAGGAAGGAGGATGAAACAAAGTGCTTAATCAACGATCTCATGATGAAAATAGACTACTTTGACCAAAATGCTAGGCAATGCAACTTGGAGCTGTGTAATGTGCCTGAAAGACGCCATTAAAATCTGCTGTCGATAATGGAAAAAATAGGCTCTAAAATCAATTTTAATGTAAACATCAGGGATATTATCTCGATACATCGGGTTCCTCATGCACACCAGAATAATAATAAACCAAAAAACATTGTCGTGAAATTGGCCTCACGTATATTGCGTGACAATTTTCTCAGCGCCTTTCGTTTATTTAAGGGCCTGACGTCCGATCAACTGGATATCTCAGGAACATCATTTCGCGTATATATGTATGAACATATCACGTTGAAAAGAAAACAATTATTTCGTGAATGTAAGAATGTCGCTACATTACATAAATATAGATTCGTGTGGGTTAAGCATGGCACGATACTCGTCCGTGAAAAAGAACAATCGAAGTCGTTCGCCATTCGGTCACACAAAGATCTTAGTAAAATCAAACCAGGGGCTGCTGCCGATAGGGACGAATCTACCCCTAAGAACGATTCTATCACTAGGGATGAATAAAGAATTCTATAATGTAGTGTTTATTTACTTTTCAGTAATGTTCTTTTTAATTGTATCCATATTTAATGCTGATAACGTGGATATATCTTGTGATGTAGTGTTTAATTACTTTTTAATTATGTACTTTTTAATTGTATCCATGTTAAATTTTGATAACGTGGATATATCTTGTTTGCCTAATGTCTACGTTTTCATAAATGTTGCAGTTTTACGGTATATTGTTCTCATGCTTTCCGTAACCCATCCTTGCTTTTTCAGTAATGTGCTATATGTGCAACTTCTACACTTGCTATTTTATGTAAAAGAGAGTTTTCACAATTTTACTTTATGTTTATTGCTAATTATGATACTTGACTTCAACTTGTACATTTTCAAATTGTCTTTTTGCCACTATTTGATAAGAGACGCTTTTATAATTGCTCAGACTTATTTAGTAATACTGCTTCGATTGTACACCTACGATTATGGCTGATAAATTAATAATATACTATCAAAATTGTAGGGGGCTTCGCACTAAACTGCATGTTCTATTTATGAATATTTTATCCAACTGCATCATCTACATCATTATACTCACGGAGACTTGGTTAACCCCTGAAATACTCGACTCTGAGTTTATTGATCTACGGTATTCCGTATATAGATGTGATCGGGATCGCAAGGCTACTCGGAAAAAGGATGGTGGTGGCACCCTTATAGCGATACTGAAGGGACTGGGATCTGTCACAATTGAGTCCACTATTTTATTAAACCAATACGTTGAGCACGTCATTCTGCGTATCCCCAGTACGACGAGAGAAAAGTTCGATATCATATGTTCAGCATACATTCCGCCAAAAACACCCGAAAGTGTTTATGTTGCATATTTGGAGCTTTTGCAAGCAGTTGTTGAGGGTGGAAGTGTTCAAAATCTCTATCTTTTTGGTGATTACAATCTACCTGGCATTGATTGGTTATGTACTGGAGGTTCATGTTCTACCATACAAGATTTCAATAGCAACAACTCTCCAATTTGTAGACACATGAGCATCTTTATGTCCATGTTCAATGCCTACCAGTATAATAATATAAAAAATTCAACCGGAAAGATTTTGGATTTGGTGATCAGTAATAATGAGTGTTCTGTTATAACACCCACTGACACACTATTAACCTCAGACCCTTATCACCCAGCTCTATGTATAATGGCTTCTTTCAATTTAGGTAACCGAGCCATGACACGTAAATCTATACAGAGGTACAATTACTTTAAGGCGAACTACGAAGAAATTAATGGTGATTTGGACAAAGTTAACTGGAGCGAATTATTGCAGGGGCAGTCTGCAGAAGATGCAGTAAATACATTTTATGAAGTTATTTTCGGAGTTATTAAAGCTCATGTTCCCTTAACATCTGTCAAGTCTTCTAAATATCCGGTCTGGTTCTCCCCATCTATGATACATATATTTAAAAATAAAACTAAGTAGTGGTGTAAATGGAAGGTGTACCAAAACTTATCAGATTACGAACAGTTTTCTCTATATAGGTCGAGATTTCTTACTGAATCTAGAACATGTTATTCCCTATACATAAAGTCAGTTGAGGATAGCATAAAAGTAAATACTAAATATTTCTGGACTTTTATATCTAACCGTAAATCCAGAGCTTCGATTCCTTCAACTATGCAGTACGAGGGACAATCATCCAGCAATCCAGATGAAATCTGTAATCTCTTTTTAAACTTCTTCCATTCTGTTTACGAGCCTTCCACTCTCAACGATGTGCAGCAGCAGACCTTTGACGATGCTAAGAATAGTCGTCTTGTTAGCAATCTTGTGATCAGTATTGATGAAGTACACAGAGCTTTGAAATCCGTGGATTGTTCTAAAGGCCCAGGACCTGATGGTATCCCGCCACTCTTCCTTAAAAATACCGCTGACACTTTAAGTCTTCCACTATATATTATTTATAATAGATGTTTGAGTCAGGGAACTTTCCCAGAGGTGTGGAAACGAGCCAATATCACCCCTGTCCATAAATCTGGTCCAAAATATGAAGTTGAGAACTATCGTCCTATTTCCATTCTGTCGATCTTGTCAAAACTTTTCGAGAGGCTGGTCCACAATCAGCTTTATCCGATTATTCATGATCAGATTATTAAGCAACAGCATGGTTTCGTCAAGAAAAGATCTACAACTACTAATTTGATTGAATATACTGATTATTTATTCAATAATTTAGACACACGTGTACAGGTAGACTCCATTTATACTGATTTCCGTAAGGCTTTTGACAAGGTCGATCACAGATTACTTTTGGACAAATTAGCATTTAACGGCATTCGTGGGGATTTGTTTCGTTGGTTTACTTCCTATGTTACAAATAGAACGCAAAAGGTGGTAGTTAATGGTTTCCATTCCAAATCCATAACTGTGTCATCCGGGGTGCCTCAAGGCTCGATATTGGGCCCTTTGTTATTTATTATATTTATCAATGATATTGACATGTGCTTTCTTAATTCTAAATTCTTACTGTATGCGGATGACCTTAAAGTCTTTAGACCAATCAAAACTATGCTTGACTGTCAACTGCTTCAACAAGACCTCACTCGTCTTGCAGATTATTGCACTAAAAACAAACTCCAACTCAGTATCCCTAAATGTTGTTGTATTAGCTTCACTAAAAATAAAAATATATTTAAATATACCTATGCAATACACAGTGAAACTCTGTCAAGGGAGAGTTTGATCCGTGACCTGGGAATATTACTTGACGATAAACTGCACTTAGACGCACATGTTACTAAAATTGTTAATAATGCTTATCGCATGTACGGCTTTGTGATGAGATCAGCCACGGAATTTAAGCACCCTATTACATATTTGAATCTCTATCGATCACTAGTTAGGTCTCAATTAGAATATGCAGTACCTGTGTGGAACCCCTACTACAATAAATACATTGAGTTTATAGAAAGTATACAACGTAAATTTTTGAAATCTATGCATTATCGCTGCTTGAAAAGTTGTTATCTCTCTTATAGTGAGTTACTTATAAAATATAATCTGCTTTCTTTGAGTTCAAGGCGTACTTTTCTTGAAACTACATTTTTGTATGACTTATGCAATAACTTCTATGATTGTTCAGACATTGGTAACAAGTTGTGTTATATAGTTCCCAGAACATGCCAGGGACGTGAGGTGCGCGCACGACCTGTATTCGCCACTACTACCAGTCGTACAAATGCTGGCTTGCGTGCGCCTCTTCGTCGCCTGACAAGCAATTTTAATAAGAATTTCAGCAGTTTGGATCTGTTTGCTTTATCGCAAGGAAAGTTTAGACTCATGTTGCTTAACATATTGAGAAAATAATGTGACACTGTTGTTCCACTTACGCGGCACTATTGGCAACTAAGTTATGATGATACTATGCTATTAATATTCCTTTTTTGTTTTTTTGTATTCCTCTTTTTAATATTCCTTTTTTTTATTGTTTACAACGTTAGTCTAATAATTTACCAAATTGTCTCATTGTGTATCTGTGGAGAACGTGGTTGATTTCACATTTATATAATTTCTGTATCCTATCTCTTTGTAATTCTTAATGTGTAATTGTTTGTTTTCCCGAATAAATAAAATAAAAAAATAAAAAACCCTTATTTTCACCCTTAAGCGCCGAATTTCATAAAATCCTTTCTTAGTGAGCACCTAGAAGTCGAAAGGAACAATCAGGCCGACATTAATGTCTCTAACTTTAAAAACATAGGAGTTTCATACAAACTTTGACACCCCTTTTCAACCGCTTAAGGTGCGAATTTATAAAAATCCTTTCTTAGTGCGCGCCTACACCCCATAGAGAGTGCTTGTGCCAAATTTTAGACCTCACGGCCCAGTAGTTTCCGAGATTTCGTGATGAGTGGTCAGTGAGTGGACTTCTCTTTTATATATATATACATAACTAGCTGACCCGTGCCCACTTCGTTGGGCGATAAACATTTTACCGTCTTTTCATTTTTCGGATTAAATTATGGCCTTATGTTATGACACTCACAAAATAATAACGTGGCTTTCAATGGGTAAAAGATTTTTCAAAATCGGTTCAGTAGATCCAGAGATTACCCCTACAACCTCACAAACTATAAAATATTAATATAAGTAGATGAAGCAACGGTTTAGCAATATCCTTAAAAAAAAATGACTCGCATTCCGTTTGCTCACTATAGGCAAGCGACTTCTCGACAAAATCAATAGCAGTGAATTGGGACTGGGATTGTGAATTCAACTGCACATTTGCCGCTGAGTCGGTGACGGTCGGTGATTCTTCCATTTTGCCGGCGTGAGGGGTCAAAAGATATTTTTAGAGTTCCGTACCCAAAGGGTAAAACGGGAACCCTATTACTAAGGCTCCGCCGTTTGTCCGTCTGTCACCAGGCTGTATCTCATGAACCGTGATAGTTAGACAGTTGAAATTTTCACAGATGATGTATTTCTGTTGCCGGTATAACAACTAATACTAAAAAACAGAATAAAAAATATATTTAAGGGGGCTCCCATACAACAAACGTGATATTTTTGCTCGTTTTTGCTAGATATTGATAACGGCAACAGGTAGGTAACCGCTTTATCCTGAACAGGAACCTCCCGAAACAACCATGTCCGGTGAGGACCTGCGTCAGGCGGAAGGTGAGGAAGCCGTGGCGCCTCTCTAGCCACTCCTCATAGAGGGGACTTATCGCCACAATTGTGGCTTTATCAATACAAAAATGCGTTCAACAAACTAAAAGGAAGCTGGTGCAACAATGTCAATTTTAAATGCATGAAATTCAGTGGGTTGACCTTTACATCAGGCGCTTGTCCCTCAAAGCGGTAGTGGTCCGGGACTCTTTTCATTACATTTTCCATCGGAATGGATTCACAGAGATTCCCGCAGAATATTACCATAATGGACATGTGTCCTAAGTATTCAATAGAATATTGAACGAAAGACCTACAAAGCCGGCTGTTAAAATGTTCTGGATAAAGTAATCTCCAGTAGTACAGTAATAGGAACTAGCTTTATAGTGATCTATACTCCATTTGAAATAAGATTAGACATCTAAATAAACTTTCTTACAGTTCGTTCAACCGATTTTGACTTCTATACCGTAGGTATAAGGATGGCATTATAAGCAAAAACATGGTTACAATACCAACTGTTTATTACAGCTGTCATTTGTCTTGCCACCAACGCAATAGATGTTAAAATTGGTTGAACGGACTGTAAAAAAGATTTATTTAAACGTCTAATCTTATTTCAAATGGAGTATAGTTCCGTATGCTTTTCTTCCCTTTCTTATCATAAAACGCAAGTTTGCCTGTTTGTTAGTGCGCATAAAACTCGAGAATCACTTATCCGATGTGACTTTATTTTACTGAATTAATTAATGTTCTCTAGCTACATTTTATTTATGTTTTGTCAAGTTAGGTGACCATAAGTATTAGAAACGATATTATCTAATTAATCAAGTCAAATTGTGAAGCCAGGGTTAGCGATAAGAACCAGGCCCGGGTCGACGGCGCGTTGTGTTCCACGCGCGCCTCAAAGAGATGTCAGCACCAACTGACGGGGTCCGATAGGGTTACGAGTTTGTCTGAAAGGGATATCGTCGCTCTGGCACACAGGCATCTGAAGGAACACGGGTGGGTTTTAGTCAGTAAAAGTCTGACATCCCCTCTCGCTCCGCCCAGAGCGGGAGAAGTTATTTGATAATTTCCCACCCAAAACTAAAAAAAGGTTTGAGGGTTGGGTTGGGGTTGTCTAGCTAGGGCAAGTCATCCAACTCGATAGACACAACTTAGATAAAGAAGCCGACAGAAGGGATGGACAGCGTTTGGAAAACTTCTCGTCGCCTATCCCACAGGGTCTGCAGATCTTCAACTAGTGCGTCCTGCCCGTCATGAGTCATGACATACAGTGCCAAAACGTGGACACTGACAACGGTTTGTCCACAAATTCACAGTCACCCAGCGCGCTATCGAGTGGGCTATGCTCGGAGTCTCTTTGAAGGATAAAATCAGGAATGAAATTTTCCGGAAAAGGACCGGAGTTATCGACATAGTTTGCAGAGTAAGCAAACTGAAGTGCCGATGAAGATCGGCAAGCGTAGTGTGGGATGTCCCCCAGCTAGATGGACCGACGACCTTAAGAAGGTAGTTAGGTCAGACTGGATGCGGTAGGCGGAGGACAGGGTATTGTGACCCAGTATGGGAGACGCCTATGTCCAGCAGTGGACTGCGATAGGCTGAGTTGATTGAAACAAGTCGAAAAGGGTTAGCTGTGAGCAGCCACATAGCACAGCTAGTCTCTTATTTTTATTAAATTCAGTTAGGTATTTCGATGCCTCAAACAATCAAGGAGCTCACTTTTATCTTTGTAACATTATGTGTAACAAGAACCGGACATTTGCCACCTCAGACACGTGTTGCTTAAGGTGCTGCCCAAACAGGGACACCGTAAAACGTCCACTTTTTCGTCGCACAGTTAGCCGTATTTCTGCATATTGCAAGCCCAAAAAAATACAGTGTATTGTAAGTGTGTGACGTTATAGTGTGTTGAAAGAACACGAAAAAACTTTTTCTTCTCGAAATGCTTAATATTTTTAGCGACAACTATTTATATTTTTGTAACTATAAAAAAGAAAAATGTAAAAATGTATTAACTTATTGGTATTTTTTTTTAATTCAATTTAAACTGCGAAAAACTTTTATAATTATTATTCTTTATTTTTCTTCGTTGCCAGCTTACACCAGGAATTTCTCCTGTATTGTGTGTGCGTTTCCAAACATTTAAACTCATATACACAAACAGCCAGACCCGGAACAACTACTTGTAGGTCATACAAATATTTGTTCCGTGCGGAATAGACACAGCGCAGCAGTCAATCTCTTAACCACTGCGCCAACCGTGCTGTATTATTTGCGGACACGAGATTCAACTAAAATCAAACGCATTGCCATTTTCAATCGTATTTGTATACCGCGACGCACGAGCTTTAACCAAACACCATAACCAATGGTGATCTGAGGGCTAATTCACGTAATTTCATGACGCGCCGATCAAGTTGCAGTGCAGGTGCAATGAAGTTTAAGTTTGAGTGATAGCTGAATATATATAGTATCTGACAGCCGTAGAGAATAGTAGAATACGAAATGCGTTGTTTTGATCGAAACTTAATTGCAACTGCACTGCTACTGCACTTCTTTAGTTACGTGAATTAGCCTGCTGATTGGTTTACTTGGCCTTTAGCGATATCAATATGCACATACTATTACTTGCTTATAAATTGTCCAAATGGCTGGGGAAAGGCCTTTTTTGTCGAGAGAAGGAACGAGCTTTTATCATCACGCTTGTTCAGTGCGATGTGGCGATATACGATCATTGTTGATGACTATTTGAAACAAAGTCAAATTCATCGAGAATTAAAGTCATGTTATAAAAAAAATATTTGTGCCTATTCGTGGGATGTTCACAACATACTGTTTTCGTTTATTTTCCAGATACAGAGAAAACAATGTCTCATTATCATAATTAATTTTATACCTATGCTACAACTAAATTGTTTATTTAGTTATAATGACGTACGTACTTACATCAATTTACAGTAGCACCTTTTTTTTTTTTTTTTTTGGGTGGGAAATCTTCAAATAACTTCTCTCGCTCTGGGCGGAGCGAGAGGGAGTGTCAGACTTTTACTGACTAAAACCCACCGTGTTCCTTCAAATGCCTGTGTGCCAGAGCCACGATATCCCTTTCGGACAGGCTCGTAACCCTGGCAGGCATTGGCCCTTTCGGACCCCGTCAATTGGTGCTGACGTCTCTTTGAGGCGCGCGTGGAACACAACGCGCCGTCGACCCGGGTCTGGTCCTCATCGGACAGCGAGCTACCCATCGCTCACCGTCCGCAAGCCCGCGCCTACGGTGGCCGGGAATCGTCCTGCGATTCCCGACGCCCAGGGCGTCCCCTGCGGTGACTAAGGGCGGAAGGGCGGCACCCTGCCTCACCCTCATGCGTTCCGCCTCCTCCTTCGCGAGCATTACTGTTTCGCAGAAGGAGGTGACGGCCTCCCATGCACTCTCGCTCCGAACCATGGCCTGAACCAGGGCCGGACGCGAGAGATCGTCGCCGCCGATCGCCTCCGTGAGGACACGGCGGTGATTTACAGTAGTACCTAACTTCCTAAGATTTCACCAAGACGGTACAATTTCAGAGAATTCAATGTAGAATGAAGAATTTATTTCATACGTTTTCATTATTATTTTATGAAGTAAAAGTATTACAACAATAAATTAACCGTCAACATGAACCTACTGAACTTTAACGTTTAACGCTGATGGCCCGAGGCTGTATCATAAAAATTTCCTGGCGCCGGCTCGACGGGCTATTAACTATAATGTGGTAAAGCCGATACACGCCCTCTATAATATCTGCTCAGTTACCGTGTCTGCTAGATATTGCAAATAAGTAATGCCTACTGTGATAACTTGATAAGTTAAGAAAAGACAATTTATGAGTATTTGGTTGACTTATGGGCAACATTATGCAAAATAAGAAAATGCACCGATTTAGACTAGGAAAAATAAAGAAAATTATACTTGCGTAATTTTGGTTCTACCCTTTATGGCAGAACTTTTTTTGTCATAATATTATTTTGCATAACAGCTGATAGCATAAACATCATTTCGCAGAAAATCGTTTGGCACTCATTTAGCATACATTCAAATCTCATAAGTTTGTAAGTCAGAATCATCTTTAGGCATCAATTTTATATGCATTATAATTAAAAAGTAGAACCATCATAACGCAGAAAGTTAGAATCGTCTTTTGGTATACATTTCATATCAGATTACACTGAAACTGGGTTTATGAAGGTAATAGGAGCTAATTTAAGATTAGGTTAACGTGAATTGTCTATGTATTTTGTTTATTTCATTATTTAGTTATCTTTCTGCATGTATTTTCAGTTTATCACTCATTAAAACAGTTGATTTTGAACTTATGTGGTTTTTAATTCCCTGTAAGAAGCATGCAAACAAGCATACACCATGCATGCAAGCGAGCATGCAGCATGCAAGCAAGCATGCAGCTTGCAAGCGAGCATGCAACATGCGGCAAGCATGGTTTCTGTCACGGCTCCGGCGCTGCGCGGCTACGCGGGCTTATTTTACACTCTAGGGGTAGGGCAGAGAAGACTACGTGGAGTCGGTTTTGCAGCGATTCTTTTCTGTTACTAATTTTTGTAGCACAACTTAATGACTTTATAAGAATATTATTTTAAATCTAATTGAAAGTTAAAAATGCTATCAGGCCAATATGCCTAATAAAACTATTTCAAATGAAATTCTGCCATCTTCATAGTAGCTATGCCAAGTGAAATTGTACCAAATAATCGTCGCTTTAAATAAAAGTTATGCTAAATGAAATTATGCGGAATTTTAACTTTGCCAAAGGCAATTATGCCAAATAAAATTCTGCCATCTTAAAGTTATGCCATTGTAAATTCGGACATGTAAACATTCGGCCAAACAATAATTATATTAAATATTTTTTATACCTTAATAATATTCGTTTAAAGAAAATAATGCCAAGTGTGTTATGCCAAATAAATTTTGGAGCATCAAGATTGTGCCAGATAGAGGGAACCCTATCATTTTTTATCAAGATTGAAATTGCTTTGTTACAAAAACGAGTGCATTAGGTAAAAAGAAAATGCTGATTAACAAAGCAGTAGAAATATACCAGAACCTACAAAAATATACTAAATACAACGCACTATTTGCACAACGAAGGATTTGTCTAGTTGCTAATGCGCTTGAGTGTATGAAATATTCATGCAGGACCGGAAAAACACTGAATTCGAAAAGCGAATACGTTTGGTTCACATTACGAGTGGCTTCAAACGACAGACTTTTTGTAGGTATAATATTAGACTCTTGTAGAGAAAATAATTTGATTATGTTTACAAAATATTGACCTCCTGAGTGCCTAGACGAAGTGTCGTTCTATCAGCGATAAAGATCATGGAAAACTCAAAGATACCGGGGTAGGTACTGACTTTAAGCTACCGAAAAGTTTATGTCAATATTGTTGAAATTCGTTGTAGAAATACGAACCGCTTTAAACCACTGAAGTGAAAACAACATTGTTCAGAGTATATTTATTTATTTATTGTATTGGTTCACCAACAATTACACAGGTTATGTGCTAAAGGTAATATTCGAAAGTGTGTATGCGACAGTGCAACAATCACTTACAGGCAAACTCCGCATGCATAAAGAAGTTTTACAAAAATAAAACCGGTCAAGAGCGAGTCGGACTCGCGCACCGAGTTCCGTACGTATATATTATATGATGTCGATGATTTCTGAAAAACTGTGCAATTTAGAGACATCGTTTTATTTTTCCTGTAATCTTTACATAAAATTCTATCACATAAAATAATTTCAGTTTTTTATCTATGCAAACTTCGGAGATAAGGGGGGGCGAACGGTTTTTTTTTACATTTTTCATCAAAAGTCGGAAACTAAGCTGCCTAAAAAAAATAAAAAAATCATATGATACCCCACATACCCTAGTAGCCCCACTTCAAATTTTTAGGACCCCCTTTCAGTCCCTTTTGCAAAAAAGATTTTTTTTTTCATTTCTTTCTTGGTTGCAAAATAATTGGGCAAACGTCATGTAAAACTATTCTAAATTTCAAGTTGATAGCATTAGTAGTTCTTGAGATATCCAGGTGTGACAGACAGACAGACTTAGTCTCCACCATAAGGGTTCCTTTTTAACATTTTGGTACGAACCCTAAAATATACTAGTTTTAAATTACTTATCTAAAAGTGTAGATAATGAATATGACGACATGCAATGATATAAATAATAGTATTATAATAATTATATAAAAACCGGCCAAGTGCGAGTGTATGGGAGCCCCCTTAAATATTTATTTTATTCTATTTTTTAGTATTTGTTGTTATAGCGGCAACAGAAATACATCATCTGTGAAAATTTCAACTGTCTAACTATCACGGTTCATGAGATACCGCCTGGAACAGCCTGGGCAGACGGACAGACAGACAGACAAACGGAGCCTTAGTAATAGGGTTCCCGTTTTACCCTTTGGATACGGAACCCTAAAAACACATCTATTTAAGAAAGTATTTAAGAAATATTGCTTTCAGTTTGCGCAAACTTTCAAATTGCACATCGATTTATTCGCTTCAGCTATTTACGATCTTGCATAATCTTGCATAGGGGGAATTACACACACAACATAATTATTATACATCTTTCTACACGAGCAGCCTGTGGGTCTGATACATGCGCAGACAGTACAACGCCTAGCGTGTGCAATATAATAATGAATTCGGGGTGCCGATGAGGCTGCCCCCATTTCTGCAGCGCATCAGGGATGTTCACAGAGTCGCATGTAGACTGTTTTTATTCTACTATGTGAAAACAGTGTACTGTACATCGCTTGCGCGCAGGGTTCGGGATAGCTCTAGCGGCATCCTGAGGACTTAGCCCAGAGGTTCGATTGTCAGTACCTGAACCATCGTTGTATGGTTCACGTATTGAGCAATCGAAGTCTGTAATATGTTTATGTGATATTTTTAATTGTGCTCTTTTTTGTGTTTTTGTTTATTTTTTAATTATGTGTGCCTATGCTCCTTCGTTGGTCGAAATAAATATAAATATATAATAAAACGTTTATATCTTAATTATTTATATAATTATTAAAAGCATTGCCACTCAGTGGATTAATAGACCATCTGGTAAGGCTTGGCAAAGTATGAGATCGAGAAATAACGATTCTTTTCGTTTTTCCGGTTAATCATTTAACAATTTTTCATAAAAGCTTCAGCAATCATTACCTCTTTGAAACACGCTAACCTGAAAAAGGGGTTAACTGGTCTTTAGATTTTAGTATACAAACCTTTTTGCTAACACCTATTTGGGCGAAATTTAAGATCTTAGGCGACTTGAAAGGCTTCCTTTTTGCGGTTCACTAAGATCCTACATATCGAGCTTTTGCTTAAAGTACATTTAATAAACATTATTCAGTAGGTTATCTTGATATCCACATGCATGTAATATTTACCAAGCGTGAGCTTCAACGAACACTGGAATTATAATCTTCGTAACACATCCGCTATCCATTAATTCCCCTTTCGTAGTATAAGCAGAATACCGTGTTTTGAGTCGGTGTTTAAATTTGCTCATTATTATCATCAAGAACAAAGCTATCGTATGTTTACTAAACTCGGCAGGGATACAATCTTGCCTTCAGGTTTGTGCTTGTTTTAAGGATATGAATTACGCTGTACTAAGTAAGCTGTCGCATTAATTAATTAAAAATTATTTACGATTTTTTTTTAACTGATTCTATGACACGAATTTAAATGTTAGTTACAGTTTTTCACTTACTTACTGTTAGTTAATACTTACTCTGGAACTTGCAAGTTTATGAAGCAGTTGACAGCTCGACTGAGTTGATTGGATCATAAACCCAACTGCGTTTAAAAGTCGTAACTTAAGTAAGGTAAATAAGAAAACTTTGTTTACATAAAGGCGTGTACGCACGAACGAACAAGAACATGGTGAACACGAACATCGAACACTATGTTCGTGTTCGCTTTGCTAATTTACGTCTACACATACGAAGATAACGTTCCGTGTTCGATGTTGATGTGACGAACACCACACGAACACAGTTCGACTTGTGTTTGTGCTCAACCACCCCTATCTCTCTGGTAGTCATGGATGGATTCACCGTAGGAAGTGGTACACTGTTGGATAGGTAGCTGAGAATAGATCCCCCGCACCACCGCCCGTTCTTCCCTCGAGTTCGGTACGAACAATTTTGCATCCAATTTCTCCGAACACTGTCCACACAGAAAAACTAAATTGGATCGCCACGAAAAATTTTGACGAACGTGTTTAATGTTCGCTAGTGATAGTACGCTCAAGCGAACAAAGTGTTCGATGTTCATGTTCACCATGTTCTTGTTCGTTAGTGCGTACATGCCTTAATATCCGTCTTCCAAAACACCGTATCAACCAAAAAAACAAGGAATTGCTCATTTAAAAAGTTCTAAAACGTAATTTTGTTTTCTCTTTCAAAAGTTAAATGGCTTTTACCGGCCTTAGTTGAATGACTCGAATTCGCACGATCCCGCGAGCTCGAACGTCCCTAGTTAAGAACTTCGATATTTGTTTAAACACGTCGCCTGTGTGTGTTTGAGTTTATCCAAATTAAATGACGCTCGCATAAATTAGCAGGTGAGAAGCTTTTTGATGGAAACTTTATAATAATTATACGTCTATCGATACTTAAATGGCTTATACCTTAGGTAGTTAGATAAGTCAGTCTTTCGGACAGCCAAAGAATTATTATGCATGTATTTTGTGCACTATCTGGTGAACTAACTTATTTATTTATTAAAACTTTATGCACAAGTAAAAAAAATACACTACCAATAAAACAACCACCACCACTAACCACTACTAATATACTATTTTCTATATTTATCTTTACAGATTTAAAATACAAAAATATTACATCGAGGTTTTTGAAATTTTCCTTTTAGAAAATATGCACGGATTTTATTTTATTACGAAAGCAAATTGTCAACTTGCAAGCCTTGATTAAATCCTAATCCTAAACACTGCTCAGTTCAAAAAGTACCGCTTGAATTGAATCCAAAACTAGGCCCACTATTAGGCCACATCAATCCCAACCTTTTGAATTGTAAACCAGAATTACAAGTTGGTTCATGTCACAAGGATAAATGGTTTCAATACGTTCCAAATATGTGGGTAACAGATGACGTCATTTCAACAGTGTCCACAAACGATCGTTTACAGCTAACATTATGGGCCAATATCATCGGAGTGTTAACGCCGATCATGGTCGTACGTCACGCTTACACGATCACTGATAACCCGATGCTCGGTGGTGTAAAGGGCTACATAACGTTGCGTTGAAAAAAATGTCTGTTGAAGGCTTATAGGTATAAATTTCATTTGTTTTCCGTGTTCTCTTTTGTTTTTCAATTTGTGTGAAAAAAGGATGTAGGAAAGGGATGAAACTGCTCAAAGTTGGCAAAAAAGAAGGTGACACTTGCTCATTTTTTCATCTTCAGTATATGTAGTGATGGTCGTACGTCACGTTTAAGTACACGATCACTGATAACCCGATGCTCGATATAAAGGGATACATAACGTTTAAATTTTATACAATACAATACGCGCCACGAAAGATGAGACTTGACGAGCGTCAGTAGAGGGGAGCTTGAGCAGGCACAGTCGTGTAAAAATAATATACAGGGTCAAATTAAATTAGCTAACTCCGCAGGCGTGTTTAATAATATCTTTGTTTTACAGAAAAGGGCTGTTCGAGCCATTTACAATCTAGGTCCAAGAGATTCACTTCGTGAAATATTCAAAGAAATAGATATTCTGACTGTAGCCTCTCAATATATACTTGAAAATCTATTATATGTACACAAAAATAAATCAAATTTTAAGAAAATGACCGATATTGATAGTTTAAATACCAAACACAATCTTGCTGTACAACGCACTCGCCTCCACAGAGTATGCAACTCGTTCTTGGGTCAATGTATACGCTTTTACAACAAACTTCCTACTGACATTCGGAACTTACCCATTAAACGAGAGTCTGTATTAAAACCAAACTTTGTAAAAAAGGGTACTATAACATTTTTGATTATTTAGAGGACAAAAAAGCTTGGGATTGAGCTGCTCTCTCTGCTAGCCTTGTGATAAAACTGGAAAACTGGACATTTTAATTACTATGCATGATTTTATATACATATTGACATTGCAGAATATTGTATACAATTTTCACATGAATGTTTACTTTGAAAAGTATTATATTTACTGCTTTAATTTATTGTGAATGTGATAACTATGTGGGTCATTTTTCTTTTTCTTTAAATATTTTCCTTTTTTTTTCTTTTTCTCAGTTAAGTTTTAATGATGGTCTGGCATTTTGAGCGCTTTAAGTGGCCTACCCAAATGTCCTTTCTTTGGTATTGTTCGTCGAGTCGTTGAGCTCCTTAAGTTTTGAGTTGAGCTGTACGATTACTGACAAATGCTTACACTGATTGGACAGGTCCGCTCAAATTTGTGTGGTTCTTTCCTCAAAAGACCATTTCAGACATGTATCTACATAGTCCTCACATGATCTGACCAAGATTATGTCTGGACTTTAAAAGAGACTTTGACCCCTGAGTTTGTTTCGCCATTACTTCTCAGGGGTAGTCAGATAGGAAATCTCGGCTATATCTAGATTATTTTTTTTATATGACGTGTAAAAGTGATTTCCTATTTACAGAATAAACGATTTCATTTCATTTCATTTCGTGATGGGTAGATATTGATATCTAAGAAAAAAATAAAATTAAAGTTTTAATGATTTTTTTTGGGGTCAATGACTCCTATTAGTGTTGTTAATGGAAGTATGAGTTGAGAAAATTTGTTTATTTTTATTTTATCGTGTTTAGTTATGGATATCCAACACTTTTGTAAAGTATTCACAAAAAAAAGTGTTTTTTTATTGATATTTAATGTGACTACAGTAGTAGTTGACCCAAAAAAAAAACTCATCAAATTAATTGCCCTATATACTCGTATAAATATACTAATATATTGTATAAATTTATGTAATGTATTGTATAAACATATTTTTAGGTGGGCGTCCAAGCAAAAAGGGTCCAGTAGTGGAAAATTGAATTCGGTATCTTGAATAGTCAATTGATAATAAGGATTACAAAAATATTCAAAAACTGGCACAGTTTTTTTTATCACACATTTGAAGTTGAAACTCTGAAAAAGCTCGATTTCGAACAAAGAAAAAAAAAGTCCCATAGTAAATGTTGTTCATAATGATGAGTACAATGACCCCTTAAGAGGTTGTGCGTTAATTCCGGGACATGTTGTATACATGTAAAAATCGTCTACAGCGCAAGTTAAACTACGTCCCCCTTATTACAAAACAAGGTTTATCTTCAGACCCAGGTTTAAAACATAGAGCCATTATTGAATTTCGAACTTTATTCCGACTATGATAAAGTTCTTAACACAAAACTGACAACTTAGTACCGAACTAAGTTTTCAGGTTTTTTTAAAGAACGGTATTTCAATCACTGTTACGTTCTTATTACAAAAACTGGCACCATGGTTTAAGCCATGTCAAAATATAAATCTTGTTTTGTAATAAGGCGGTATGTGTCTCATCTTTAGTAGCACGTAATAAACCTAAAGATAATTTGTTTTGCGTGCTCTCTTTTGTTTTTCAATTTATATAAAAAGGTTTGAGTAAGAGTTCATACTGGGTCCAATAATGGTAGAGAAGATGAAGGGCTTCACTTAGCTTAACATAGTGAAAATTATGATTGACAGTTTTAGAAATTAGGTCTGCATTAACAAGATGCAAAAAAATGCAACATCAATAGTTGTCAAGTTAATCCAAAATGGATTCAAATATAGTTTTCTATGTATTGATTTTATTTTAATTGATTTGATGTTTCCACTAAAATTATTGTCAAAGAACCTAACTTCAATTCATGTTTCTAAACGAATTTTCAAACTTCAAAAGTGTCGTAAATAACAATTACGCGTCGAAATATATAGGAAGAATATACCAGCAAAATTGCTGTTTTTAGGGTTCCGTAAAAATGGTAAAAAAGAACCCTTATGGTGAGACTAAGTCTGTCTGTCTGTCACACTTAGCATTACCTAGTAGTTCATGAGATATCCCGATATCTCAAGAACTACTAATGCTATCAACTTGAAATTTAGAATAGTTTTAGATGACGTTTGCAAACAAGAAAGAGATAAAAAAAATATATCTTTTTTGCAAAAGGGAGTGAAAGGGGGTCTCAAAAATTTGAAGTGGGGCTACTAGGGTATGTGGGGTATCATATGAAAGAACGCTATTTGCACATTCTCAAATATTTTTTTTTTAGACAGCATGATTTCCAACTTTTGAAGAAAAATGTAAAAAAAAAGTACCGTCCCCCCCCCCCCTCTTATTTCCGAAGTTTGCATAGATAAGAATCTGAAATTATTCTATGTGATAGAAGTTTATGTAAAGATTACATGAAACATAAAACGATGTCTCTAAATGGCATAGTTTTTCAGAAATCATCAACATCATATATTATATACGTACGGAACCCTCGGTGCGCGAGTCCGACTCACTCTTGACCAGTTTTTTTTATCAGCATGTTACCCATAATAGCTTGTGTGTTGTGGCAATGACAAGTTCGTAAATAAATCAGTAAATTTCCTATGAAATAAGTAAAACGCCTTACTTCTAAAATGTTAGAATGAGATTAAACGGAAGGTAGGGTCACACACAAATCGATTTGTTTGACTAAACAAGTGCCAAACGTTTACCGCCGGGGGCAAGGGATTGGCACTTGATAAAGTTTATGTTTTCTTACCTTAGTTTGGCTGTTTACGTTTGCTTAACTTACTTTGGCTGTTTATCCATGGAAATGTACTGCGTGAAATCTTTAAGAAATGGGAAGAAATAAAATGGTTTACTGCTGTGTAAGAAGAAGTAGGACTGTAAAGTAACACACGGAATCTTCAGATGTACTGATATTGTTGTTGAAAACAGTACCTATACCACAGAATAAGTAATAGTACTACGTACCTCACGTACGTACCTACGTATACTCATTGACGTATTATAAATAGACGCGTCATACACGAACATTAGTGCGCTCAAAAATAGCGTAAGCCATGATGGTAGCTACTTACTTGCATACAGTCAAACAGCGCGTGAAGAAAAGGAAAGACCTATACCGATATCAGTTGTTAGAAAGAAATGAACATACATTTTAGTTATGTCACTATCTGCTGCATGTTCATTGGCGCGTACGTAATAATAATCAATATTATTGTAAATGTCAGGCAATTGCCTAGCATTTACTTTGTCATTATTGATCTAAAGGTAATATACATCATTGCCTATACTTTACGCCCTATGTTAGTATGGAGTGTGCAAAATGCTTCGTTGTAATTGTTTTAGTCTATACTCCGTTTGAAATAATATTAGACATTTAAATAAACCTTTTTTACAATCCGTTCAACCGATTTTGTATTGCGTTGGTGGCATGATATATGGCAGCTGTAATAAACAGTTGGTTTTTATTATATTTGTTGTGTTGCACTCGTGTTTTGAACGCTCAGGCTCCAATCTAACACTCGATGCAACAATAAGTCACTTTCTGCTCGATGCAGTAATCTACTATTGATTTTTCATTTTGACCATGGTACGATAGTTTATCAAATTTTGTTAGTTCAATATTTCAGCGTCGTCAGTGGCAGGTGGTACCGGCAACGCAGAGGGCAAGAAGGGCAGAGAATAGGATAGGAAGAGACATAATTTACAACATAGCTCCACATTACAACACAACAACTTAATTGTTTCTTATTCATCTATACAAACGCTGCAACAACGTTGCATCTAAAGTTTGAATCAAATCTGTCTCAAAAGTTCAAAACTATTTACAATGCAGTCTCATCTGCTATTGTATTGGCAGCAATCCTGCACGTTATTGATTTTAGAAACTATGTTTAGAATCCGAATACGTATTGCTCAAACTTAGACGTGGATCAACCACCGAGTAATATTATGTACTAACATCTAAGACATTTGTTGTTTTTTGATCGAGTATGTTGATCCACAATGTCTCGAGACCGATAAACTTGAATCAACTATAAACTCAACTCAAACTCAGCATTTATTTCAATTAAACCATTGACAGGCACTTTTGAATTGCCAAGAAGTCGGTCAGTTACAAATATGAAGCTAGTTGCCCATTCCAAATAGTAGGTTCCTATGGAGAAGAACGCTATAAAACGCTAGAGTACTTTAAAAATGAGCTATGCTAAGGTTGTAATAGTAGTATGATTTTGATAAACCAACCAGGGCGGCATAATCGCATGTGCGACAAACCCCTTAAGTTTTGGACAAAAAAATTAATAAAAAACTATACAACGAAATTATGTTTTAGTTACCATGATATGTTTTCATTCTCAGAGTAGTGATTATCTTCTTAAATAGTACAGTCTTATAGCAGCATTTACTTTATTTAATACTTGCTTTAGAGCGGGTTCGCCCGTTTGTTTGTCGGAAAATATCCCGTAACCGTCGAAACCGTCGTTTGTATGTCGAAACCGGGACGAGCAGTGGTATTCTGCAAATATCACACCGTGAATCAATGAGTGAATTGACCTTGAAGTGAACTGTCAACAGTGTCACTGCTTAGCATATTTTGGTGGAATGACAGCTCAATTCTCCTAACATAACACGGTGAGATTTTTAACAGAATAGACTGGCTGTTCCGTGTGGTGCCGGACGTAAAGAATATTACCGCCCTATTTCTTCCCGTGGGTGTCGTAAAAGGCGACTTAGGGACTTACTAGAGAATGGGCACCAGCGTTCTCTATGCATTTTAACACCATACTGCGATCGCCAACCCGCCTGCCAAGCGTGGCGATTATGGCAAACGCCCTCCTTTCGGGGAGGCCTATGTCCAGCAGTGGACGTCTTTCGGCTGAAATGATGATGATGATGAGACTGGCAGGACCGGGATATAGAGCGCTAACACACCGGGATGCCATGGCAACGCAGCCAGGTCGAATCGCCAACAAAATGTATGGTTGGCTGCGTAACCAAGCGGACGCCAGGTGAGCCACCCACCATAGAGATACATTAAGTTGGCAGCGCGACCTGGCGACGTCACCCAGTGTGTTAGCGCTCTTAAAGTACCATATGTGTCAATCCATATCCGTGTGCCATCCAAATCCGTTCTGCCATTTTTGGGCCAATCTGTAACATACATCCAGAAAAACGGTAAAAAATCTAATAACTACTCGTATATTTTCTTCTTTACACATTACTCGTTCCCGCACCTCGTAGCAATTACTTTTTTTTTCAAAAATAGTCATTGTACAGTTTTGACTTTGTTAATATTTTATTATAGGCAGGTATGTACAGAAGATAGCACTCAATAAAATGTTTATTATGTTTTCAAAATGAGTTACGATAGCTCGTAAAAGTCAAAGTTCTTATCAAACTTTCGTTTGCCCGTATAACTGCAACCTATTTGAAAAATAATAGCTTCTTTGTCAGAGTCAATTTAAAAGTCAATTGCATTTGCAGCTCATCCTTTTCTAGTTACAACATTAACGTATTCACCAATAAATACTATATTTAATTTGCTTCAACATAAAAAACCACCAGCCAGCAGCATAATAAAAAAAATCCATTTCATTTATATCATTATTTATTTGCCCTAAGCAGACTTTGTGCGAATGACATAACGAAAATTGTTTTGTTTATCCACCCAGCAGATTGCAGCGGCTGCATCGCTTGAATCAGCGAGCGCGTTCGCTGACATCGCTGACAATTGCGGAATAATGTCATTTTAATGACAATGCATCATGTTTTGTTAACGCAAATTAGTTTGTGGATGTACTGATTAAGCGAATGTGCTTTTAGTGGAATGGAAATATGGTTTGGTTGTGACACAGCATGGAAATTGTTGGAGTGTTTGTTGTTTAGAGGAAATTAGCATCACCAACTTCGCTGAGTGTGTGGTTGCGATACCAACGTGGAGTCGATACCTACTTGGGTTTCCTCAAAGTTTGATATTGTGCTTGATAATTTGCAAATGGATTGCTTCTAAATGACACTTAATGATATCATTAACAAAATGTGCGCAGTGCCTAATTACTTCTCACAATTAAAATTTAAAAACTTTGGCAGCAAATCGAAAATATGTCATTAAACCAGGAGAAGAAAAAGCAGCACCTTCCCAACACAGCACTACTGAGATGACCACTTTAACGACAAGTCTAGTCTAGGTATAGGTGCCTAATTAACTTGTGATTGCAGACATTTGGTAAGCAAAAAAGAATACGGTCGGCTACGCGTCCGTTCAAGACAAACACACCCCACGACGTAAATTGAGCCAAAAAAAATCGTAAACCGTTAAACTATTGCCATAAAATGTACAGATAAATAAAGTTTTAAAACATTTACACAAAGCAAAACAAATCTGTAAAAAGAAAGTATGAAATTTTGCTGAAGGCTTCAGATTACGGGTAACCCGACTCTCCAATGTAGGCCAGGTAATAGTCATTTTCAATACATTTGCTCAAAAAATGCATTTACGAGGCCGGTACACATTGTTCGAAAGTTAAAAATAACACACCATACAACGGAATGCGCGGTAAAGTAGGTACTATCACCTAAGTACATATTTTACTGCAACCTCAGTTGTATAGCACCGCGCGCCGTGCGTATCCTTTACGGATTTTTTTTTAGTCCGTATAATAGTTATTTTCAACACATTTGCTCAAAAAATGCATTTACGAAGCCTGTATACATTGTTCGAAAGTTAAAAGTTATGCACCATACAACGGAACGGGCGGTAAAATAGGTACTCTCACCTAAGTACATATTTTACCGCCCTCTTCGTTGTATAGCGCCGTGCGTATCCTTTACGGTTTTTTTTTAATTACCATAAAAATTATATAAGAATTCCACCAAGGAGTTTCAAATTGCGAGAATAAATAAGGTGAATGATCGAACCTCCTTGGAAGCGCTTTTGCTCAATACTTTTATCTCACTTTATTATTATAGAGAAAATGAGACGAAAGATTTAGTTCTAATTTTCATCATGTGCACGTGGCGCCATTTGCAAATTCGCGCCATTTTCTTATTGGAAATGTCAAAGATTGTTTGTTGCGACTTTCCGACTGATATTTTACAAAATAATAATATTTGTTCAAGCGAGGAAGCCGATATAAATATGGGATCTACTGCACCTGATATCTTGAATGAGCCGCCAAACTCGTGAGTGCTATTTAATGATTTACAATAATTTTATATCATGGAAGACTCGAAGAAATACTCAATCATTCTCTTAAAATGTTTTGATGGCTTATTTTATTACCTATTGTATTGTTTTCTCGCAAATGTGTTGAAAAACGTTCTATGACACACGCGCGGAAATTGGTATTTACAAACTCGTGACTATGGTAAGCCCTCGACTTAGACTCGGGCTTACATTCGTCTACTCGTTTGTAAAAACCAACTTACCGCACTAATATCATAATAGTTATTTATGATATTAGGGCGGTAAGTTGGTCTGCAAATGGCGCCACGTACACATGGTGAAAATTAGTACTACATCTTTCGTCTCATTTTCTCTTTAATAATAAAGTGAGATAAACGTATTGAGCAAAAGCGCTTTCAAAGAGGTTCGATCATTCAGCCTATTTATGCTCTAATGTGAAACTCCTTGGTGGAATTCTTATAATAATATATTTTTTATGGAAATAAAAAAAACCCGTAAATGATACGTACGGCGCTATACAACGGATTATGCGGCAAAACATGTACTTAGGTGAGAGTACCTACTTTACCGCGCATTCCGTTGTATGGTGTGTAATTTTTAACTTTCGAACAACGTAATATATACAGGCTTCGTAAATGCATTTTTTTAAGTGTTGAAAAAACATTTCACACGTTTTAACTCTATCCTAGGCACAATTTTTTTGGGAATGGTTTTAAGTTTTCTGCTTAGTTATACCTTAAGGTCGGGTGCGTCATCAAGTACCTACTCGCAATTGGCGTTCATCGCAATGAAGCAAAAGGAGTAAGCATAGATTTAGTATATAGTTACTAAATCCTTGGGAGTAAGGATCGTAGCAGGTGGCGTTCGATAGTTTCTGCGTACCCCCCGTAGGAAGAAGGCGTGAGTTAATGTATGTATGTAAGTTATACCTAGTTGTACTAAGTATATAAAATGATAATGGCAGTATTGCGTACTAATTATACATATAATTATAGTAAAAAGGCACCAGTTAGGTATCACTAAACTTTTGCAAGATGTAAAAATTTCAATTTGATTAAAGTTCTATGGTTGAAGAACTGTGACAATTTGTCTGTCCGACTTCCGACATTTGAAATAGTTGAATAAAGTAAAATTAAACGTAAAACTGATATTCCAATCGACAGTTTTGTTTTTAACCTATTCGACTTATAAAAAGGAAGACGTTCTCAATCCGTATTTTTTTTCCTTTTGTGTTCTTCGTTATTGTCGTCAATTGCGGACCACTTTTGACATTTCTTTTTTCATTTGGTAGAGGAAGCTTAAAGTGCGGTGGTCCTATATTTTATTAACTATGCTTGGGTAATGAAATGAAATGAAATCGAAATGAAATCGTTTATTCTGTAAATAGGATATTAAAATCACTTTTACACGTCATATAAAAAAATAATCTAGATGTAGCCGACATTTCCTATCTACCCCTGAGAAGAAATGGCGAAACAAACTCAGGGGTCAAAGTCTCTTTTAAAGTCCAGACATAATCTTGGTCAGATCATGTGAGGACCATGTAAATCCGTGTCTGAAATGGTCTTTTGAGGAAAGAACCACACAAATTTGAGCGGACCTGTCCAATCAGTGTAAGCATTTGTCAGTAATCGTGCAGCTCAACTCAAAACTGAAGGAGCTCAACGACTCGACGAACAATACCAAAGAAAGGACATTTGGGTAGGCCACATAAAGCGCTCAAAATGCCAGACCATCATGAGAAAAAGAAAAAAAAAGGAAAATATTTATAGAAAAAGAAAAATGACCCACATAGTTATCACATTCACAATAAATTAAAGCAGTAAATATAATACTTTTCAAAGTAAACATTCATGTGAAAATTGTATACAATATTCTGCAATGTCAATATGTATATAAAATCATGCATAGTAATTAAAATGTCAAGTTTTCCAGTTTTATCACAAGGCTAGCAGAGCGAGCAGCTCAATCCCAAGCTTTTTTGTCCTCTAAATAATCACAAATTTTATAGTACCCTTTTTTACAAAGTTTGGTTTTAATACAGATTTTAAATCGTTTAATGAGTAAGTTCCGAATGTCAGTAGGAAGTTTGTTGTAAAAGCGTATACATTGACCCATGAACGAGTTGCCTACTCTGTGGAGGCGAGTGCGATGTACAGCAAGATTGTGTTTGGTATTTAAACTATGAATATCGGACACTTTCTTAAAATTTCATTTATTTTTGTGTACATATAATAGATTCTCAAGTATATATTGAGAGGCTACAGTCAGAATATCTATTTCTTTGAATATTTCACGAGGTGAATCTCTTGGACCTAGATTGTAAATGGCTCGAACAGCCCTTTTCTGTAAAACAAAGATATTATTAATGTCTCCGCACAGGCTCCCCAGAGAAGAATCCCATATGACATAAGACTATGAAAATAACTAAAATAAACAATTCTGGCCGTACCTACATTAGTTATCTGTCTAATTTTTTTAACAGCATAGGCGGCTGAACTAAGCCTTCCTTACAATTTTTCTACGTGTGGGCCCCATTGTAATTTACCGTCGTAATAGTTATTCCAAGAAAAACTGTCGACTCAACAGGGTCCAACTCCATTAAGTTGAACATTGGTAGTTAGCTGCCTGACATTTGGCATTGAAAATTTAATGAGTTTAGTCTTTTTCTCGTTCAGGAGAAGATTATTTACATTAAACCAATGGACAACTTTAGAGAGTGCATCGTTAACATGTTCAATATTGACTAGCTGACGTTTGATTTTAAAAACCGGCCAAGTACGTGTCGGACCACGCACAATGAAGGGTTCTGTAGTTAGGATGAATTCATCCCAAAAACAAACTTAACATTGTAGTTGAAAAACATGCTCTCCCATACATCTATATACGTTACGGTCAATTCTTCAACTGCAAATTTAAGTTGGTCGACGATTACTCGTTAACTTGTAAACCCTACTTAGCTGTGATAGTTTTCCTTTTAATTTCGTTATATATACTACTGCCATGATTTTTTTCACATACCCAAAACCAACCATTTAGCTGACAGGGGGACACTTGACTCTAACAAAAAATATCACTTTAAAGCTTTAATATTACGCAAACGGATCTCAGAAATGAAAAATGTTTGAACGGCCTATCCAACGATACCCCACACTATGTATTAGACGAGATAAAAAAGATATCATCCCCGTTTTACGTGCAAGGGAGGTACCCTAAAAAAAATGTTTTTCATGGTTTTATTTTACGACTTTTTTGGCGTGATTACCCATGCCAAATTACAGCTTTCTAGGACTTAGCGTCTCTGAGCTAAGCCGGGGACAGACGGACGGACGGACGGACAGACAGACAGACAGACAGACAGATAGACAACCAGACAGACAGACGGACATGGCGAAACTATAAGGGTTCCTTGTTTACTACGGAACCCTAAAATTTAGTGAAGTGTCATCTGCGAATAATACAATCATGTGATTATCCCTTATGTGAAAAGGTAAGTCATTTATATAAATTAGAAACAAAAATGGACCTAGAATTGAACCCTGCGGTTCAATTCTAGGTCCATTTTTGTTTCTAATTATTATGGTATTTTTGAGTTAGCTTAAATAATACGTTTTTTTTTCCACATAGTCTATGTGGATGATATTTAACTTCCATTAAGTCACTGTTAATTACATAGCAGGCAGTGGTATTCTAATTTGTGTGGTGTAATTTTAATTTTATTTTCCTCTTTGTAGTGTTTTTGAACTCTTTTTTTTTGGGAACGCACGCTTGAATTGGGGAGTAAGCTGGTGAATGTGTGACGAGAGCGTTACGGAAGCGAGCGAACGGAAGTTGAGGTGAAGATAGAAAGAGAGAGTGTTACGTTTCATATATTACTGTAGGGGCAAGAGAGAGAGGTGCAAGCACACATTTTCTTTCTCTCTTTCTCTCATAGCCAGCTGCGTTTCGTATATCTAAGACACAGTGCAGGCCTTTTTTTTGGGTGGGAAGTTATCAAATAACTTCTCCCGCTCTGGGCGGAGCGGGGGGGCGTGTCAGACTTTTACTGACTAAAACCCACCTGTATTCCTCCATTTGCCTGTGTGCCAGGGCCACGATATCCCTTTCGGATAAACTCGCAACCCTGGCAGGCGTTGGCCCTAACGGACCCCGTCAGTTGGCGCTGACAACTCTTTGCGTCGCGCGTGGTATACAACGCGCCGTCGATCCGGGCCTGGTCCTTATCGGACGGTGAGCTACCCATCGCTCACCGTCCGCAAGCCCACGCCTACGCTGGCCGGAAATCGGCTTGCGACTCCCGGGGCGTCTCCTGCGGGGGCTAGGGGCGCGAGGGCGCGAACCTTGCCCCTCCCTCACGCGTTCCGCCTCCTCCTTCGCAAGCATCACTGCTTTGCAGAAGGAGGTGACGGCCTCCCATGCACTCTCGCTCCGAACCATGGCCCGAACCAGGGCAGGACGCGAGAGATCGCCGCCGCCGCTCGCCTCCGTGAGGACACGGCTGTGCTCCACCCAAGCCGAGCAGACCTCCACCGTGTCCTCCGGGCTATCCACACAGTGGTGACACCCGGGCGTTTCCTCCCGCTTTATCCTGAACAGGAATCTCCCGAATAACCGCGTCCAGTGAGGACCTGCGTCAGGCGGAAGGTGAAGACACCGTGGCGCCTCTCTAGCCACTCCTGAAAGAGGGGACTTATCGCCACAATTGTGGCGTGCCCAACAGTGCAGGCCTATTGTTGTAAGTAAGTAAGTATAATTAGTATTACTACCTATTTGTAAGTTTTACTTCGGTCGTGTGGTCTAAAGCACACTAGTTTTTTTTTGTAAACATGTTTTTGTATCTAAAATATAATAATAAATACAAAAACATGTTTACAAAAAAAAGTATTTATAATTACCCGTTGTAAATTCTGCTATCTTATTTTGAAAGTTTTCCCAAAAATTATCCTTTTAATTCAAAATCCTCCATTGTGAATCAGTTCGAGTAATGCCAGAATTGTACGAGTAATCAGTGTTCGTACGGTAAAATGACACAAAAACATAATTTGATGCTCAATGACGCAATAACCATTTAGGGGGCCATTTGCATTGGCCAGGTGTAGCTATTTGCTCGTCTCTCAGCTGTAATGAAATCGTTTTATTATAATTTGCGAAAATACCTTTCGGACGAAATAAAATGCCACCTGACCGCAACTTTTGGGAAAGGAATTTTTTCGGCGAAACGCTTTGGAGGATTAGAATTAAATTCCATATTTTATAGGTAGGTTACGGTAATTTTATAAAGCAAACAAACACGTGTTAATGTTCTTATTTAGAGCATATCCACCTAGAAGATTTTCATATTTTACAGTCTAGAAAATTATATTGTTATGAACCCAATAAAACAAATTGTTGAACATTCTAATAAGAAAGTTATTTCCCCTTTCAAATCCAAGATTAATACGATCAAGAATCGAGATTAAGGAGAGAACTGTCTTTTCCAAGGATCATTTATCTTTAATAAAATGGCCTTTTAAGTAAGATCTATTGGGATTTATTAAATTTTTCAAATATTTGTTAATCTTAGGCACTTATAGATAACAATCTCTTTAGGGAATTGTATTTAAGCGATTATGTATTTTGACTACAAAATGACAAATGGAGTATTATTCAACTTTCTTTGTGACTCCGTAAATGATGAGTCAGCTGTCAAATACATGCTAATGCTAATACAATACGTAAGTTTCTATTAGAAAATTTCACAGATATCACTTTATAAATTAGAAGATATTCAACTTAAAACTTAACTTAAAAAACTAAAGTATAAAATAAATATTATGAAACTAGCTAAAAGAACCATCTGTCAACTAAAGTTACTAAGCTTTAAAATAGGGTGTAGGCTTAAAGATAAAACCATCTTAAAACTTTAGAGCCATTTCATGCCTCGAGCCTACGACGACGCCTATGGCGCAAATAAGTCGAGTCCCTTAAATTAAATCAAAAGTTAAAATTATCAAGCTTTTCTTCATTTCCATATACCGAACATTTCCGTCGTACTGTTCAACAATTTGTTTGGTAACATCAACACAATCTTAAACAGCTTTTCAAATATCTATGAATGCCTTTGACGCAGACTTGTATTCCCATACGAAAATATTGACAAAAAAATATATTATTATCCAATACAATTTGCTCGTATCATTTCGCTTCATTCTTATAATGGCCCACAGTTATGAAAAAAGCAATAAACGAACAACGTGATAAATGTTTGGCAGGGGGGTATTCCGAATGTCCCTGCTATGCGTACATCTAGGTGTATAAGTAATATGGACGTACGGTTCACCTGATCACGCGGAAAAATACCTCACTCACTACCTCTCACTTATAAATGGGTGAAACAGGGATTCGCCAACTGTGCCACGAAGCATTGGCGGCATGCCATAATCAATTCTGCTCGGGGAACATTTATTTTGCATGTGGATAGCGCACTAAAACTCAAATAATTTTGAGGTAAGGCTCAAAAGGAAAACTATCAAACCACAATTTCAAAGCATGTGGGTCTTGGTGGCAATATTCAAATAATGGATAGTCAAAACTATACAATATTAATAATGAACTTTAAGATCACGGTCGTATTGTACCCCAGGACCAGCTAATAACCGACACGAGTTAATAAATTTTGAACAAAACCCAGACGCGCCAGATTAAAAGAATTGGAACGGAATTAATGCGAAATAAATTTTGTTTCTCAACAAATTTTGAGTGGATTTTCGTCTGAAAATTGAGTACCGATAAGGAAAAGTTTGGATAGTGTTATACGATATAATTGTGTTTAACAATATTGCGATTGCGTTGCGTCGTGCACTCGTAGTCGGTCCAAATTGCTCGCGAAATTAATTCTCACGCTAAAGTGGTTGTGGTAATTACTCCTCCTACGCTTAGATTGTAAACAACTTATGAATTGCATTTCTTCAAATGAGTTTATTTTTGAAAATGATTCTTTTAAATAACAACAGTTTACTGGTGTATGTTAAATTCTCAGGAATAAGAATTTACTTTTTATGCTCAACGAACAGGCTTGTATCTCGACGGAATCTGGTACAATCACAGGAACGTTAATGCAAAAACCCAAAAAAGTACTGTAGAAGCATTTTAGACACGATTAAGCAATCGGTCGTTTGATTAAAACACTTTGTTTACGCCGCCGGGACTTTGATAAATTACCGAGAATTAAATAAAAGAGATTCTCCTTTCCTATCGCCTCTTCTTCATCTAAAATGTCTGCCGTTTGATTATTATCTGATTTTGTTTCACAGACGGCCTTAGGAACAGGATATCTACACAATTCTTAGAAGTAGGATAGATAGGTACTTATGTTCCTCGAAATAATATCTTTCAACTTCCTCAATGCCTTATTGATGTCCAAAACACTAGTTCAAATAAATATCCTTATCATCTACAATAAAAATATAATATTAAGTACGATAATAAATAATACACATACATTATCTGAACCTCTATCATACAAAGTTTATGACTCGTGAAAATACTTTTCGCACTTCAAGCAAAGATAATGATCAAAAATCACACACAAGGGAGTCGTTCCTATTTCCCTATTAACAGTTCTAATATTTACGAGAGCATATTACATAAAACAATGTGGAATCAAAGCTGGGAATGAAAAAAAAGAGAAAAAACACAGTACTAACATTGAACAGCTCAATAAACTGAATAACCCAATAACTGCTCAAATATTTGTTGTTTACTGACAACGGGTTTTCCGACCAAGTCCTGTTTCAACGGAAAATCACATAATATTATTCTGTAACGAGAATAAACCATAATGTCTACTGAACAAAGAACCATATTATAGTGAACCGCACTTTTTTATGTTTACTTGTACGTTTTTTTCGTAAGTAGATTTGCTGTGCGCTGCTGAGACGTGAGCACTTAGAGACATTCAGAAGAGACAGAGAGAGGAACAGGACAGGGAGTCTCTGAGAAGATGAAAATAGACGCTCTGGAAATGTGGTGCTGGAGGAAAATACTTGGTAGTTGCGTGGACAGAATTTTGCACAAACACATCTCATTGTCGCAACCCAGTGCTAGGCACGCTACAATTGTGGCGATAAGTCCCCTCTTTGAGGAGTGGCTAGAGAGGCGCCACGGCGTCCTCACCTTCCGCTTGACGCCGGTCCTCACCGGACGTGGTTGTTTCGGGAGGTTCCTGTTCAGGTGTGGATCGCCCGGAGGACACGGTGGGGCATACGGTAGAGGTCTGCCCGGCTTGGGTGGAGCACCGTCGTGTCCTCACGGAGGCGATCGGTGGCGGCGATCTCTCGCGTCCGGCCGTGGTTGAGGGCATGGTTCGGAGCGAGAGTGCATGGGAGGCCGTCACCTCTTTCTGTGAAGCAGTAATGCTCGCAAGGAGGAGGCGGAACGCGTGAGGGAGAGGCAAGGTTCGCGCCCTCGCGGCCCTAGTCGCCGCAGAAGACGCCCCGGGCGTCGCAAGCCGATTTCCGGCCACCGTAGGCGCGGGCTTGTGGACGGTGAGCGATGGGTAGCTCGCCGTCCGATAAGGACCAGGCCCGGGTCGACGGCGCGTTGTGTTCCACGCGCGCCACAAAGAGATGTCACCACCAACTGACAGGGTCCGTTAGGACCAATGCCTGCCAGGGTTGCGAGTTTGTCCGAAACGGATATCGTGGCCCTGGCACACAGGCAACGGAAGGAACACGGGTGGGTTTTAGTCAGTAAAAGTCTGACACGCCCTCCCGCTCCGCCCAGAGCGGGAGAAGTTATTGAGATTGATAATTTCCCATCCAAAAAAAAAAGAAAAATGGTTTATTTAAAAGGTTTCAACTTTATAGCTGACCACTTTTTCTTTTTGTTTGAACAACTTTATCAAATTTTAATTGAATAACCTCGTCCTTTTTGGAAGTCGGTTAAAAATCATCGACGAAAATTGAGGTTATAAATGTTAGAATTTAATGTTGAAATGAGATAGGCTATTGATTTGTGAAGTATAATCTTCTGGTTATTATTGTGTGGATATGATGACAGTCATAAAAATGACTGTCATCATACCCAGTAACAGGTAGTATGTTGATCTAAATATGATTCGCGGCCATAACAAATATGGCTTTATAGAATTATAATCATTAGAATCAGCATTACAACTCTCTAAGTTCATAAAATCCTACTGAATGATTATTAATTCTGAAATAATCATCTGAATTTCGCGAGCTACCTTAGCGCATCCGCCTTAAGGCAGTCTGTTAATAACTGTGTTTCAAGCAAGTGAAAAAAGAAAAGCATTAAATGTAGCCGTAGCATAGAAGTGAGTTTTATTGGAGCAGACACAACAATATCATATACCTCAGTTGTCAAATGAAAAACATCTTTAGGGTGATTAAAAATTAGAAGTTCGAGTATCCTAAATTATTGAAATAATCAAATCAAACCAGTCAATTTGTAAGTGGCACTACTTTAGTTGTGAAAAAATAATAGGCCCACGATTGACCATCGCGACGTAACTAGTGAAGTAACCATACGACTTGGTACTCGATACTCACGATAAATCGATTCAAGATAAATGTCAAAACGGGCCAATTATTTTTTGACAACTTTAATTGCCATCCACAGGTATGTTTTCTAATCCATTTGTTTACATCCGATGCTTTTAGAATAAACCGAGAGGCTTGTGGCTAAGTAACAGCCGCACGAGTCGATCGCTGTTTGCATGTACCAAGACCCCTCCGTGCCTCGGAAAGCACTTAAAGCCGTTGGTCTCATCTGTCATTTGTAGATCTTTGACAGTTGTTACGGGTCTTCAGAATTCCGAAAGTGTGAGAACCAGTCTTACCAAGGGGTATCGTGTTACCCAGTAACTGGGTTGTGGAGGTCAGATAGGCAGTCGCTCCATGTAAAATACTGGTATTCCGATACATCCGGTTAGACTGGAAGCTGACCCCAATATAATTGGGAAAAAGCTAGGCAATGATGATGACTTTAGATTTATCTACGAAAATTATTATTATTCTCAGTTCTGCTTTTTTTCTACATTAGGTACAGACGCCAGCACATCAAGCTACTACAATCTGACAAATTCCTTTAATAGATTTTCAACTTTATCGCTACAGCTTAAGGTTCAAGGTTGATTGGGAAAATTTGACAGTTTCGGGTAGCTTGACCTCCGGGCGTCTGTACATACCTAGATATATTTGTAAATAAGTAGGTTCCAGGATAAGGGCGGGTTTAATTTAACAATTAATGCAGATGAGAATAAAAGACCAAATATTTTTGATATTGCTAAGTTTAACGATGCTAATACTAGACTGACATCGTGAAATCTAGTAGATATTTGCGCTCCAAAGATTATCAAATTAACACTAAATTTGTCAACACGAACGTCCATTTTACAATTCAATGATTACGTGGTAAAAGCGAAATGATTGGCCTTTGTCCGGACCCGTGCATGAGGAAAGGTTAAATTAACAAAGCATCGTTGGTCTTTGGGCATCGCCGAACTCCGTAGCGATTCGTACCTACTGCGGAGTCAAGACGTAAGATAAAGCGAGACTGTAGATAAGGAAAAGGCGTTTCTGGTGAAGATGAGGATTCAAAGGTTCGTTCAAGTATTCGTATTTAAATTAAGCGGAGACCATAACTATAGGTAGTAGGTACCTCTCTATCAAAATATTAGAGTAGAATATACTAGATACTCTTTATTAGATAGTTACATCATATGAACACCATACCAGGGACTTACAAAGCTATAGGGATCAGAATAATTAGGTTCCCAAATACGAACGACGAGGAAATATACCTATGAAGGTAAGTACACAAAACTTTACTAAGAATGTACTTAAACCAGCATTCATATTTGGCCTGAATTTTCTTTTCAAATCTCTGAATACTTATATAACACTCGTCATTGTCAACACCAGCAAAAAAGCACTCAGTTTGATTATCAATACATATTTCCCCGAAACATTTTTCAATAAAACTGTCATACAATTTATCTCACAGTAAACAGAATTTATATTTCGTATTCCAATCTTCTCACATGAGCCCCTTTAAACCACATCCAATAACAGAGATTGTAATCGTTTTCATACGTTCAAAGGTCAATTCCTAATCTTATCCGACCTAGGGTTACGAAAACAGGGATCGCGCTGTACTAAATTTCTAGACCAATTTTCATAGTCTGGGACCAATGGCTTTAGTTCGGTTTTTATCAAATATTCTGTTTACTATTTTTATTATTTGCACCTGTTGCAGTTGCTCAAAACTATTGAAATCAAGAGGCTATTTGGATGGAACACATATATTAATACCACAATTAATTTAATACAGAACGACTTTTCTCCTTGACGTAACAGTTGGTAGTGACAGATTCTAACAGTTTTTAGGGTTCCGTAGCCAAATGGCAAAAAACGGAACCCTTATGGATTCGTCATGTCCGTCCGTATGTCACAGCCACTTTTTTCGGAAACTATAAGAACTATACTGTTGAAATTTGGTAAGTGGATGTATTCTGTGAACCGCATTAAGATTTTCACACAAAAATTTAAAAAAACAAAATTTTTGGGGGTTCCCCATACTTAGAACTGAAACTCAACATTTTTTTTTCATCAAACCCGTACGTGTGGGGTATCTATGGATAAGTCTTCAAAAATGATATTGAGGTTTCCAATATAATTTTTTTCTAAACTGAATAGTTTGCGCGAGAGACTCTTCCAAAGTGGTAAAATGTGTGTGTGTCCCCTGTAACTTCTAAAATAAGAGAATGATAAAACTAAAAAAAATATATGATGTACATTACCATGTAAACTTCCACCGAAACTTGGTTTGAACGAGATCTAGTAAGTAGTTTTTTTTTAATACAATCGTACCTATTCTAACAGTTTTACTTGAATCTTAAAACACTGTCGTGTAGGTATTACTACCTCTATCAAAAACTAGCAACATTTGTTTCCAAATCTATTTTATACCTATCGAAAATGTGTGCTGTGTATGTGAGGTAACTTTATGTATTTTGTCAGTAATTAGGTAGGCTTAATCATTTTACATAGGCAAAGGCCTCATCTCAAACATTGTTTTTTCTTGAATGAACTCATCACTTATATCTACTCTGCTCATGCTCACTGTTTCAACCAAAGTCAAAGTCAAATGATTTATTTCAAATAGGCACATAGGAGACACTTTTGAACGTCAAAATTTACAAAAAAAATAGAATTGATTCTAGTTGCCCCTTCCAAAAAGTAGTTTCGTATGGAGAAGAATGGGCAAGAAACTCCACCGTTACTCTTTTAAAAATGTTTTACAATAATTATAAGATTATATGTGAAGACGATGCACCTATAATAAAATAAGATTATTATACCACAATAGGTAAAAAAAATTAAAAATGAAGCAATGAAAAATAACTTAATTACGAGATAGATACATGGTGCTCACATATTTACAAACATCGTAAAATTATATGCCTTCCTAAAAAAATTCAAATAATAAGTCAGTGTGTGAGTTTAGGTAATCACAGAATGTAAAAAATCAATGTCATAAAAATAACAAATTATACAAATAAAATAGCGACCAGTTTGATTTTGTCTAGACTCTAGATTTTCCTATGGAGCCGGACCAGCATTTTTCTAAGCATTCATATCCTGGATATAATATTCTAACTTGTATTATACTTGTATACAAAGTGTACTTTTAATATGTGTTTTAATTTAAATGCCATTGATCTGGAATATGCAGTAAGCCATCAATAGGTTCCTTGACTTTTCTAAAACGATTTGTTCAGCTATCTTCCCACATAGGAGATTAAAGCAATTACAACCTTATCAGGTAGGTCGAGGTGTTCCAATTACGGTACCCAACATCAATTTATAGGGAGAACAATACGACTTGGCCCCTGTAATTCTCTTTAACACCTAAGCGTTTTTCGATGGCACATTATACGGGGTTATCGACAGATATATAAACGCTCCTCCCGTTAAATCGTACACATTGTTCGATCTCTTTATGACCTTTTGCAAACATCAGTAGACGGTTACCATGGTCTTACTTTTAAGCGTCGCCATTTAACGAATTTATATTGTAGCGAGGAAAGCAATAAAAAACTTCGTTAAGCTATGTGGAGGATTACGCAAATTAACTTCAACACTCCCTTTTATTGTTTCGGCTCTTTTAGGTTTTATTATTTATTTGACGACATAAATTGGCATAAGATTGTTCGAATTTGGCCAAACTTGTTTTTCACTTAAGGCGACGAAAACCGACTTTTAATGATTTTGTACGGAAGATCACGTCTAAACAAGTTTGAAAAAAATATATGTTAAATTAGAGCATTTCCTCAATAACTTGAAATGTGAATATTTTAGATTATGTTTATATTTCATAGTGAAATTAATTTGTAAAGTTATGTCTAACGCGGATATAAAAATGAGAATGGCGCAAAATCTACTGAGCGTATTTTTCTGAAACCTTCACCAATTTAAAGATAATTTAATTATTGATCTTTTAGTATACGCGTTTTATTAAAATACCTTTTGTTTTGTGTATAATAAATTAATAATGCGTCAAATTGGGGACAGCGCTCCTTGATGGGCGAGTTCTATTACTGGCTGAACGTACGACGCGTTGCGTGAGCTCAGTACAGAACACGCAAGCTAACCACTCAAGATCACTGGCATATATCTGCGTCTAAACCAAAACAGTGCAGCATGAAGTTTGGAAGTGCACCTACCTACATCATGTATTTTCACGGCTTTGCACAGGATTCGTATTCGAAGGCAAAGTATGAGTTAATTATAAGTTGCAGAAACGTTTGTCGTGTCTCCGCGAACTTCTGGTATAATACTACTGCTTAGCATACGCAGCCCAATGCACGACGACGAAATTATTTCGTAATGCAATTCTTTAAATAAACATGTCTCTAAAGTTGATCTTATTCAGTTATCTGCTTTGAAAGACTTGCTAAGTAAAACATTTGTAATAGTGGCCCACCGGTATCGGGAACAGGGTCCAAGACCAAGCTACGGGCAGGGCTCCAGAGAGAGGAATCTCCCAACAATGCGAGCCAGCAGCAGCTCTCTGAATGAGGCCCTTAATCCAGCTGCCCAACGAGAGGTGTTGGTCGAGGCTCTTGGCAATTAAGCCATTGACTGATACAACTAACGGCACAATGATTGCCACATCCCACATATCGAAAACCTCACGCGCCAAGTCAAGATACTTAAATTTGTTATCTTTGTAACTAGGTAACCAAAGTATCTAAGTGCCTAGTTATAACTTAAACACGTATGGACCAGTAGGCATTCAAAGAAGGAAATGGCCACGCATCGACACTTCCATAAAATATTATTCAAAACAAATAAAGTAAACAATTTCCAACGTAAAATTTTATTTCAGCATTACCAGGCATGTGAAGTAACAGCGCATTCGTTCATTGTCACACATGAAATGTCGCTACTAACAACACCTGTTCCGAATTCCTCTAGGTATTTTTTTTTCAAACCAACCGTATGTTCCTGTATTACGAATAACACATACGTCGGTGTCATTCGCGCCTGCGATACGACATAGGAGTTGATAAATGACATCATTTATTCCACCCTGCACACCCTTCCACGGTCCTCGTATACGCGGCTGTGTCCGCACTTGATATATTAATCCAATCCAGAGTACCGGAACGATCTGTATCGGCGTATCATGCTGTAATCTAAACGTGGTTGATTACGGGTTACTTCCAACCATTACTTACTGTAGTCTTTTTAGGAAATGAAGCTCTTGGAACATGAAAGTGTCAGTATTGACAGTATTAATTATCACCTTCCGTCGTTCACAAGCTAATTCTTAACTTAATAAGTGTAATCCCCGAAGGGTTTTTTTTGTGTTATTGTTTGATTCGCTTATTATGTTGTTACTTTTGGTTTTCGATTGTGTTTTTAGGGTTCCGTACCAAAATGGTAAAAAGGTACCTTTATGGTCTGACTAAGTATGTCTGTCTGTCTTTCTGTCACACCTGGATATCTCAAGAACTACTAACGCTATCAACTTGAAATTTAGAATAGTTTTAGATGACGTTTACCCAACTATTTTGCAAACAAGTTTTTTTTTTTTTTAATATATCATTATTGCAAAAGGGACTGAAAGGGTCTTAAAATTTTGAAGTGGGGCTACTGGGACATGTGGGGTATCATATATTATGAAAGAGCGCTGTTTGCACATTCTGAAACATTTTTTTTAAGCATACTTTCCGACTTTTGATGAAAAATGTATAAAAAAATACCGTTACCCCCATTATCTCCAAAGTTTGCATAGATAAAAATCTGAAATTATTCTATGTGATAGAAGTTTATGTAAAAATTACAGGAAAAATAAAACTATGTCTCTAAATCAGGGACCATTTTGGTTACCCATTGAAAGGGGTTTCGATAGGGTTTTTCTAAGCGGTTAAACAAAAACCCATACGATAAGGGTAACTCTTATGAACGGCTTAAAAATTAAGCCATTCAAAATTACCCACACCGTATGGGTTTTTGATTAACTGCTTAGAAAAACCCTATCAAAAACCCTTACCATTGAAAGGGTTTTCGACAGGGTTTTTCTAAAATGGTAACCAAAATCGTCCCTGGGTATAATAGAGATAGAATTGGTCCTGCTACGCGTGCTGGGCGGATATCGAAATAACATAATATTAGGACTTTTTCATGTTACTGGGTTTCAAGTAGGTATAGAACCCATTGAAATGGGTTATCATGTAACCCTTTCACTGGGTTTTAAGTATAAAACCCATTCAATGGGTTATCATGTAACCGTTTCAATGGGTTTCTAGTATAAAACCCTTTCAATGGGTTACACCATGATAATGGTAATCCATTGAATGGGTTACCCCTTCGAAAGGCTTAACCCTTAACCGGGGTTGTACGGTCCCTGCTCTAAATAGCACAGTTCTGGTTTTTGACAGTATCTGCGATTTTATATCAAAATCACCAAAATACCATAAACAATGAAAAAAAGTGTACCTGCCAGATCCCTCCGCTCGCCCCAAGGCGGAGGATATACATGAGTATTTTCCAACCCGGAATCAAAAAAGAGAAGGTTAGGTGTACCTTCAGGGCTGCGTTGAAGAGTGCTTAAGTGCCCGCGTAGCCCGGTGCAAGTGTGCGAAACACGGGTGGTTTTAGTCATTAGAAGTCTGACAGACCCCTCCATCCGCCCCAGGGCGGCGGAATATCCATGAGGATTTCCAAACCCTAACCAAAAAAAGTATACCTTAAAAACCATGAACATTGTAAGGAATAAACCTTACAATGTTCATGGTTTTAAGGTATATTTTTCAAGTAAAATACATTGTGCACACTCGTAGGTATCAATTTATTGCACCGCTGTTGTTGTGTATCACGTTCGTAGATTTTTAAATCGTGGAGTTTGAAACATGTGGCAATGCGCTAAGAACCATCTCCGCTTTCCGAATTACGTATTTTATGGCGAGGACGTGAAGAAATACCAATCTTCACTTCTATTTCAAGACTGCAGACAACCACTGAGTAGTTTTTGAAATCTAAAATTGGTAGTAATTAAATTCTAAGCCGTAAATAAGGGAGATTCAAATTCAAATTTATTTATTTGTACACATATGTATAATGTTGGTACAGACGGCTGCACATCAAGCTATAGGTACATTTCCAGTATAAGCTGGCCTCGCATTGTATTCTTAAAATTTTACTTCTGTTCCGATTTTAATTTTTTTTTTTTTTTCTGGGTTGATTCCCAGGTTGGGCAAAATGTTATTGGGTTTTTCTATCTGGAATTTCTCAGTAGCAGTCCGTAGTCTTTGTGCCCAGTGGTTGGCAATAGGCTCGCCCCCTAATTACATGGTACTTGAACATAACTGGCGAAGTGGGTGTACTATAGGTAGGTACACCTCTGCCCAACCCTTCGGGGAAACAAGGTGTGATATAATGTTATGTATTTTTCCCAATAATTAATATTTTAAATATTCAATTGTTAATAGACTTGATGCTGACTGTACCGGTAGGTAGGTACGTACAGTCATCATTGCTTCTTGCTTTCCGTATAAGTAGCATCACAAAGGTGATTTTTTTTAATCGTGGTAAGTATATGAATGGTCCATTAGCTAACATCGTTGTGGCTAAGCTTCGAAATATTATTAGGATATTTTGAAAATAAAACAATCCCAACAAGAGCCAACTTTTACCCGTTGAATACAGTCTGTGATTTATTCCGACCAATTTTAGATTTCAAAAAATACTCAGTGCTTGCCTGCAGTCTTAAAATAGAAGTCAAGAAAGTCCGAAAATACGTATTTCGGAAAGCGGAGATGGTTCTTAGCGCATTGCCACATGTTTCAAACTCCACGATTTAAAAATCTACGAACGTGATACACAACAACTGCGGTGCAATAAATTGATACCTACGAGTGTGCACAATGTATTTTACTTGCCAAATGGAAGTAGGTATATACAGTCGCCAGCACATCAGGATAGACCAAACTGTCAAATTTCTCCAAATGATAATAAATTTTAAAATGTTCATGGTTAAGTTCAAAATTGCATGTGGTGCCGGACGTAAAGAATAGCACCTTCCCATTTCTTCCCGTGGGTGTCGTAAAACGCGACTAAGGAACTTACTAGACAATGGGCAGCAGCGTTCTCTATGCATTTTAACACCATACCGCGATCGCTAACCCGCCAGCCAAGCGTGGCGATTATGGTAAACCCCCCTTTGGGGGAGGCCTATATCCAGCAGTGGACGTCTTTCGGCTGAAATTATGAATGATGATTATTGAGCTGCACCATAACTGACAAATGCTTACACTGATTGGACAGGTCCACTCAAATTTGTGTTGTTCTTTCCTCAAAAGACCATTATAGACACGGATCTACATGGTCCTCACATGATCTGACCAAGATTATGTCTGGACTTTAAAAGAGACTGACGCCTGAGTTTGTTTCACCATTTCTTCTCAGGGGTAGTCAGATAGGAAATGTCGGCCACATCTAGATTATTTTATTTATTTCTTATATGACGTGTAAAAGTGATTCTAATATCCTATTTACAGAATAAACGATTTCATTTCATATTATAAATAGATCAGTGCTAGAATACATCTCTGAAGTTTTTCAGTCAGGAAGATCATCCTCGAGTTGGTTTTCAACTCCGATTACTTTCTATGACTTTCTTTTTAACGCGTCTAGTCTTCAATAGAAAAAGAACTTTAAAGTCAACAAACATAAATCTCAGATTATAGAAAGAAGCAGATAGACCACGCTGAACAATTAAGCGAGGCGCGTTTGTAGACATGTGTGCGTTACAGCCACGTGACAGCACTATAAGACCATATACCTCTATGTGTGTGTTCAGTGCCAGGATAATGACAAAATTACCCATAATATTTAATTACTTACATGAAATAAATAATTTATTGTCTCAGAAAAATGCAGAAAAGAGTTATACATAGATTGTTCACAGGTGGAAGAAAGCAGATAAAATAGAAACAAGACTCCTAAAAAACAATGAAGAATGGCTGAAAAAACTTTGAAATACCGAGAGTGCACCAAAGCTTGGGTAGGCCATCGAAATCGTTTACAGAATTTAGCGAAAGAAGTAAAAGAAGAAAAACTTACCACGTTTTTATAAAGTCACTTTTTTGTTTGTCTGTCTGTCTATCGTTCCGGGTGGAATCATGCAACTCAAATTTCGAGCACTTCCCGATTAGCTATCCGGCTAAAAAAACAATAAAAAATAACATGTTTCAGCGGTTCAACCCGCTTTAAAAACGTATTATTTTAAGTTATAGCAGTTTTCATGTTTTTTTTTTAGGTAATTTCGGCATTGGAGTTGTGTGCTACCCTGAAAGTTTCAGCCGGATAGCTTATCGGGAAGTGCTCGAAATTTGAGTTGCAAGATTCCACCCGGAATGACAGATAGACAGACAGACAAACAAGAAAGAGACTTAATAAAAACGAGGTAACATAATCATAGTACTCTTATCGAGCAATTTATAAAAAAAGTTTTTTTTTCTAAAATCAGTTGTTCATATTAACAGCTTAATAAGTATACGTCAAATTAACAATACCCACATAAACGACATATTTTAGATATATTTTTATTTTGAGAAACCAACATTTTATTGTTTTTGGTAGCTATATTTACTATAGGGTAACGTCATTTATCCCATGATAAAGCAATTCGACTGATGTAATAAGTACCTATGATTTTTGATTAGGTTTTGAGTTTCAAGATGTCACTAACAATAAACACGTAAAATAAATCGAAATAGACAAATAATCAGTATTTTACCTATGAAATGAAAGATACTCCATCTTATTTCTTTTTTTTTTTGGGAACAGTTTTTACAATGTTTAAAAATACAAGACGGCATTATTCTGAAATTTTATTTCACGGCGATCTGAAATATAATTAATTAAACAGAGTAGTGTTCCTTACACACACGTATTAACATCGCATTTTTAGAGATAAAATATATATATTTTTTTTAAGTTGGATTATTATCTCAGCGTTGGCAAGTGGCAACACAGATATGTCACTTTTCTTTCGCGCGCTGACATGACATCGCAAGAAAAAATTTGCTCTCATCAAATCGTTAATTTCTATTATGTTTACAGTGCTCTTTACTGAAATTATGATCTTTGACAAAGTGTCAATTATGCCAAGTGATAGAAAGTGTAATGAGTGCATTGTTAGTGGAGACCTGAGACGGCCACGAGTCCACGACGTTCATGAACGACATCAACAGAAAGCAGATAAATACATCAGAGGCAGACTCCTAAACCTGACCCAAGATCCGGAGGCATCCCACAACCTTAATGTGCGAGAGTGCCTTACTTTAACTGACCACCTTGTACGTGATACTGATAGCGCTTTAAATAAGCACTATGGTGGACATTAACACTGCCTATTGCCAGTTGCTGCAAATTTTATAAAGCATTATCTCTCCAGAGACACGAGATGTCACCAGTATTGTTATCTCAACGATACTAGCTGGATGAGGAGCTGCCAGAGAGGCTCGTGAAGCCTTTAGCGATGTTACTGTGCATAGCTAACTGGTATGCGTTTATCAACATTCAGTGCGTGCGAGACACGCCAGTAACGTGTGACCTTCCCGTTACTAGCTGGATGAAAAGCTCTAACAGTGTGTATAGCTAACTCGGGTATGTACTTGTAATAACAGGTAAGTCTCATTTCTATGATCAAGGTTAAGAAAATTTAAAAAGGTGGTTTGATAGGCTTTTAACTTAAGAGCATGAACGCTGCGAGTCAGCCTTACCCAACCCTGCACACTGTCTGTGTGTTATACACGTGCAAAAGCATTATACGCCCTTGTGAGTGCTGGACCCTACCTCCGTACCTGGATTGTTATCATTGAGTATAAAATACTCTTAACAACACTGACTCTTGTCATAAAGGGGGTTTGATATGCTTTTAACTTACGAGCATGAATGCCGCGAGACAGCCCTACCCAACCCTGCACACTGTCTGTGTGTTATAAACTTGCAAAAGCATTATACGCCCTTGTGAGTGCTGGACCGTACCTCCGTACCTGGATTGTTATCATTGAGTATAAAATACGCTTAACGACACTGACTCTTGTCAAAAAGGGGGTTTGATATGCTTTTAACTTACAGTATGAAAGCTGCGTGACAGCTTAGTCAACCCTGCACACTGCCTGTGCGTTTATACACTCGCAAAGCATTTGTTATTATTGAATATAAAATACTCTTAATATGCTCATAGCATGTTATCCCACCACTATGTGACCTAGCTCTCGCATCAAGGACAATACTATGGAAGCACACCTCGCCTCAACAGGTTACTTTTTATCAGCCACCTAGGTGGCTTAACTATCTTGAGCTACAAATGATACCTATTTTGTAAAGTATATAAAGCAAAATTGTGTCACTTTTACACTCATACATTCAAATACTATAAGTACAGGATATGTTAAAATGATTCTGTGATGCAATGGCTGACGGTACAAGATACTTTGCAAAAATGATTATGTGATACAACGGCAGACAACAAATGCTTCAGATATCTATGGAAATTTCCCTAAATGTAACTGAAATGAACCAAAACCATACAAAGTATTATTCAATGCTCCCTTAATTATCTATAAGGTAATAGGTGTACTTTCAGATTCCTCTAAATCTGGGAACAAGGGATTGACATAAACAGGGGGACTGGTTACCTCGTATCATAGGGACAGCAATGACTGACCTTATGCTCATGAAGAACATAATACAAACACAAACTTCGGATTGACTCGGCTGATGCAACAAAAAACACCTGCCAACATAAAAAATAATTAAAATATAAATAAATAATAAATTAATACTACCAAATTAAAACCAGAATAAAACTAATATTGCTTCAAAAATTGACATGATTGCTAACTTACCATACTTGAAAAACAAACAGATACAATAACAAACTTGGGTATATAATTTTATAGCCACAAACAATAATAATTAATTAATACATATTAAACCCACAAAACATTCACTCTTGCTATCTAACGCTATCAATCTGGTTTTTTTTATATTATCTATGATTTCTTTGATATTATTATTATGATAATAGAGAAACTTACCAGTCCTTTTGAAAAAATGTACCTAAATAGCACAACAGGAGTTGACTTGTTATAGTTAATAAGAAATAAATAAATCCTACAACTGGGTACAGAAATCAATCAATATGGAAAACAAAGATGAATGTTGCTGGTGGACCTTAATAACAATCCGGCTTATATCTACACTCCTGAATGACAATTTATCAAGATTGATACTGGAATGCAACAACCATATGCTATGCCGAAAAAACAGCTGCAGACCACTGACCCTGTTATCGGCCGTGGGTACAAAGATACAATACACTATTTGATACCTATCAAAATTTAATACCTCAACTTCTGAATACCATTTCAGCTAGTAAAAACCGAGATGAATTAAAAATGCAATGCAATTTTAGACCCAAACAAAATAGAAAATTCAGCTTCATTCTGAACCTAAAACTGGTACTTAACCCCTCCTAGGGCAGTGAGAATACCATTATTGGTACTTAATTGACAGAAAATTACGAAGCTCCCAGATATAACCCTATTACTTTATACTGCTAAATTGTACACTATTCAATTATTTTTTAACCTATCAAATTAGATAGGTATATTGTTATATGATTTTATTCTATAGGTACCCGCAGCATTCTTCCTATGACCAGATAGGTTAAAAATAAGGGTTCATTATAAATACATTGTCTAATAACTTCTTTAATAGAATTCTCATACTTCAACTGTATCTTATAGCTCTGCTGTATTGACCTATAATAGATGTAATCAGTGGTCTTGATTAAATTACCAGTAGTGAGTGACACTTAGGTACCGAAACAAGATTTCCTACCAACCCACCCTGATTATTTATTCATCAAAATATCAAGACCGACATAATAAGCACCTTTATAGACAGACACCAATTTACGTGTACAAATCGAAAATCGCCCGAAAATTAACCATGGAGATCTAACACCTTGAAACAAGTGCCTTGAAATAACTATATTAAAACAAAAGTAAGAGTTTATTTACATAACATTACGCCCGCATTCCCAGAAGGGCCGGACAGAGATGGGTGATCTTATTCAAAGGCTATAAAATCAAAATGTCTAATTAAACATTCAAGTACTAGACTACACATTTAGCAGTACCTAGATAACAATGATAATCACAACACTAAAGTAAAATTGTCAAGGAAACAAAGGGGGGGGCAGCGCATTGTGAGGATAAAGTATTGATGGATTGTGATTAGAACATGAACAAGGCCAGGCATACCATACAATCAATGCAGGCACCATGAACAAAAGTACCTAAAAATGTATTAGTTCTTAAGCACATTGTACAGTGAACATAACTAATCATACAACTTCCTGACCTAAGGCATATAGATGAAACTAATCTTTTCAATTAGCTCTCAACTTGTCAAGTAATAATTATTTTGACTATTTGCTAGCAGAACGTATGAAAATCATGTGGAAGTTAGGATCCCTTTGATCATAAGTACTTGAAGTACTTGAAAACGGTTTCACTATAAATTAAGAAATATATTTTCTTCTTTTTTAAATTCTATTAAGTAAATGGTGCTTACAAAACTTAAAAGTGATCAAGTCAAAAGCTTCATCTATTCAGCCGAAAAACATCCACTGTTGGACATGGGTGGGGTTTCCCATAATTGCCACGCTTGGCAGGCGGGTTGGCGAAAGTGTCAAAAGCTTATCCAGCGCCAAAACAAGAAAAAAAAAAAATCAGAGCTTTTACAACGATCTGGGCAAAAAAAAAAGAAAAAAAAAAAATCTGCCACCTCAGTGACTAAAACACATATTATAATACGCAATTAAACGTAATAATAGAGTTCATGAGCTTAGTGCAATCTCACGCAGTAAGTTCCACACTGAATCCCAAATAAGTGTACGTTAAAGCTTATGGAGACATATAAGGCTGCTATTCCCAGTCACGAAAATATTCAAAAGTATTCAATCTCACATACAGAACAAACTTTACTAAACAAGTTGGCTGCCGTTTTGGCTCTAATGTTGACTCTGTGGACTAATAAAACAAATACTTCATTATAACCGTAAGTTACGATAAGCGAAATAGTAAGCTAAAGTAATATTAATCCTTTACCTCTCACAGTACAACAAATACAACAGCTCAACTTAAAGTTGACATCAATTGAGACAAACACAATGTGGGTTTTCTCGATGTTGATTATGCCTCATTGCTGACTAACAATAGCCAGGAATAGGAATAATAATTATATATAATAGGAATTCTAATTCCTAACAAAGTAACGGTAATGAACAAAAATAAAAAGGACCTACTTAACAAACCAGAATATTTATAACCAGATATTGCAGACAACTCTAAACATCTACTCTGTTTAATTAATTATATTTCAGATCGCCGTGAAATAAAATTGGGAATCAAACGAGCTTACCTCTTAAGCGAAGTCTTGATTCTAATTTTATGAACGGCGATCTGAAATATAATCACCCACCCGCCACTAGCTAACAACCCCAATGCTGCAATAATCAGTCTACCTAATTCACTTATCCTTTCAGGAAACCGTAGTGAATGTAAGTATGTACAGAAAACAGAGCTTGTTCCTTACTTAGGGATCTCTAAAATAAGTGACATATCTGTGTTGCCACTTGCCAACGCTGAGATAATAATCCAACTTAAAAAAATATATATATTTTATCTCTAAAAATGCGATTTTAATACGTGTGTGTAAGGAACACTACTCTGATTAATTAATTATATTTCAGATCGCCGTTCATAAAATTTGAATCAAGACTTCGCTTAAGAGGTAAGCTCGTTTGATTCCCAATTATCTGATAAAGCCCGTGACGTACTAACGATGCGACGCTTCGTGCTGTACTGACTCGAGATTGTATTCGCTTTTGAATTTGTATTTGCTTTGTTGGCCGCACTCTCGGTGTTCCGCGCGGTCTATCTGCTTCTTTCTATAATCTGAGACATAAATAAACACATTACCCTCCTTTGAGCCACGCAGTCGGGTAAATAACCTATAATTATAAAACATTCATAATTTATTGACTGTTCCACTACACCTGTTTTTTTGAAGTGTTAGACGCTTCCTCTGTCCTTAGCTCGTCTTTTAATAGTGGTACTCTCCAAGAACTACACGTATTTATCTAGTTTTCGTTTTATAGGATCGACAGAAAAGTAAACAAACAAAACAATGGCGGTTTGTCGACGGACAACTGTGCTGCCACCTATGACGAGTTTTCAGTTTTTAACCCCATTTTATTTAGGTATTACAATCTTAGAGCTTATAACCTGGAGCCGCCATAGCGAGCGTTCCCCTCTGCCAAAGTCAATTGGCCCATTTGGCCATATGACCATGCACGCTATAAAAAAAAACTAAGTAGTTCATTCGCTGACAGGACTTCCTATTTAAATGTGTATATTTTATGGACAGGGCAGCTCACAACATCTGACATTGTGAATCGTATTGTGTCGCAGATAAGTCTCCCAAAAAATAGTAAATTGCGCAGTTTTCTGTTGAAAAGGCGATCTGCCACTTCTAATTTACGAAACCATAGTGTTTCCTACCACATGTGGGTTTATATTATACGTCAACATGGCACATAAAAGAAATAATCATTATGACATAACGATATAAAATACACAATAATCACAATCTAAATGACTTTGAAGGATATTGCTAAGCCATTGCTTCCTAAGTTGGAAAAATTGGTCTGTTCAACAACGTAAAAAACGCAATGAGCGGTTGAGTCTACAAGAACCCGGGCACAAGAGAGAAACGCAGTGCTCATCGTTCAAGGGGGCCTACTCTCTCAGTCGGTCAACGAAGATACGGGCCTGTCCAAAAGTAGTTGATCCATCAACACAAGTGACAAATATTTTTTTTCTAACGGGATACACATCGGGATTAGGGAACTATCAAATTATGTTGTCATTCATTTTTAATTCGGGCCCTGAACTAATCTTATCTCCGTAAGTGATACGGAGTAGGAAACGGCCAAAACTTCGGCCGAAGGGAGTAGACGTTACAGAAAAAAAAATTGTGGTTTCTGCCATTTAAAAAAAACGTCGAATGACAATGTTCTGTTGTACCCAGTGAAAAAAAATCATTTGTATGAATCACCGAGGAATATTATGTGTTGATTGCTCTGAATAACAATTTTTCTCATTTCTATTTCATATAAGTAATTATTAATCAATAAACAACTTTTAAAAGTCCAATGTATAATATTGTTTTTTACGTATAAAACTAATATAATAATAAAAAGAAATCCTCGTTTAGTGTATCTAATCCAAAAAAGTAGATCCGCAGAAATGTGTTCGACATGTATATAGATAAACTGGTACATTACAAAAATCTGTGATTTCCTCTAGTCGTCATCATTCAGACATAAAATATGACTATGAATATAGATTATGACAATGGAGCCATACTTATGTACCCGCATCGTTTCATATCTAAGTTAACAAACACATAATTTTAGTTTGTTTCGTAATTTAGCAAAGAGAAATTAGGCAAGTGCACAAGGAAATAAACGATACCGATAATTCGCAAACCAGCCAACTCCACATTTCATCAAACAGATTTTAGGATTTATTGATTTTGATTTTGTTTTTTTTTTAAAGATTTTTTTTGTTTATCATTTTAACAGATATTATCCACCAACTGTATTTTAGATTTTGTTATAAGTTGTGTCAGAAGGATTAAAATACTTCCACTGCATATAATTCGTCAATCGCTTATGTACAGACGCCAGCACATCAAGCTACTACAATCTGTCAATTTCTTTAAAAGATTTTCAACTTTATCGCTATAGCATTTGCTCATAGGGAGTTAGCTGGTTTGAGCTTCATTCATTCATGCACAAAGTTCATGCATTATGAATGAAATACCGCTCATTGTTTGTATCACATCACTAGCACCTTTGTGTTTGTTGTCATACAGTCATATACCACAAAGTTAATCTGTGTGTGTGTTTTTGTAATCGTGTGGTTATTATTTTTTCGTGTGCGTTTATAGCAATAGGAAGCATGTATCTGTGTGCAATTGTCAAGTTTTCGTAGTGTGCTGTATGAGCATAAATACTTAAAGGCTGTATGTGTTTTCCTCGCCCCCCGCAGAAAGTGGCAGAAAAAGTTGTTCAGAGCTTCGCTTTTTGGCATCTCCTGAGTATATATACTCAAAGATCCCCATCCGATCCGCGCAGGCGTCCCTCAGGGGTCTGTGCTGGCACCGCTGATATTCACTATATTCACTAGTGATATCCCCAAATGTAGAAAGGCGCAGTTAACTCTGTTCGCAGACGACACGGCCATCTACTATACCGGCCGCAGGCAAGATCTGATCTCCCGCAACCTCCAGGCCGAAGTCAACAGACTCGCTGCCTGGTTCAGGAAGTGGAGGATCGAAGTCAACCCTGATAAGAGCCAAGGGGTCCTATTTTCTAGGCCCCGGCGATCACCCGCCCTCCCCCAACCGATCACCATGTTCGGCAAGCCTATCCCTTGGGAGAAGCGAGCCAAATATCTCGGTGTGGTCCTCGACCATCACATATCGTTCGCAGAGCACATAAAACAGGCGCGTCCGCGTGCCTTTTTCGCTCTCAATTGGCTTCATTCCGTACACAACCCACGCATCAAGTTGTCCCTTAAGTGCAAATTGCGTATTTACACTGCGTGCATTCGACCGATTATGACTTACGCCTGTGTAGTTTTCGCACACGCTAAGCCACATCACATCCATAAGATGCAGACACTTCAAAACCGATTTCTCCGTAGAATTACGGGCGCTCCTTGGTTCGTTCTGAATGAACAACACGTAGATCTTAAAATGCCTACCATCAAGCAGTTTATGAAGCGCATTGCATAGCGTTTCTTCGATTCCACGGTTAGTCATCGCAACCCCTTGGTTGTGCAGGCCGCTAGTTATAGGCCTTCTTCTATTAGTCAGATTCGCCGACCGAGGCATACTCTCTCAGATCCAGATGACCCCATTACTCTCCTCCAGGAAAGCAGTAGGGCCACGAGTACAGTGCACAAATTACACAAACCGACGTTCCGTCCTTGCCGCCGAGGTACCACGCGAACTTCCCGACTAAATAAATGTCCTCACCCCCGTCCCTTGCATGTCGATACGCCAGCCGCCCGGGTAGAGGCTGAGTGCGCCGTAGCATTAATAGTAACCCCTGTTAATAATCATGATCTAAACTTTGATCCAGCCCGTCCCCAAACTAATTTTGTGATCCCCCAACGACGCCCTAAGCCGAGGTCCGTACCCCACAGGGGGTGCCCTTAGTGTACTGTCGTTTAATTTTAATAAATATATATTTTACGCCCTGGTTGGAGGCTTTAAGCTAATACCTTAAGGCAATCTCAGGAATACCCGGTTAAGTAGCAACGACCTCTCAAGGTCTGCTCTTCTGCTACGAGATGCCATACATTAAAAAAAAAAACTCAAAGATTACAATGTAATTCTCAAATATAAACTCGACTAAATTTGTTTCTCAAATGAATCGATTCAATAAATAATTGGTAGCAACACTTTCCACACATGCCAAAACTACATCTGAGTCTGACAGCTGACTGTCAGTGTAATCACGTTAACGGGAAAATAAACAAAATTATTGTTGTTATTGTTTTGTTGTGTACTATTGTGTAGTGGCGGAGCTAGGAAGCACTCTCTTAGAACATCATATTCTTCTGTTTAATTTATCAACCAGCATCGGCAGCATCCGCCCAGTTTAGTTGTGGGTCAGCGAAGGGGCCCACATTAATGTGTACTGGTGTACAAAACATTTTCACTTATCACACGTTTTAGTTAGTTTAGTTTAAATTTTATCAATAAAATGTGGTTAAGAATAAAAGATAGCCAATTTTTTCTTTTGTTTGCAAATGACCGTGGATACGAATTATGCATCACGGATCATTTGAGCGTCTGGAATGCAACTTATTCCGAAAAAGCGTTCCTAGCTCTAGTCAAGGTAATGTCTATGTTTCCTCCTAAATTATTTGAACCTCTTCTGATTCGTTCCATTCCTCGTTTGATTACAGTAAGTAATTATATTGTTTATTGGAATTTGTGATGATCAAATCCAAATACCAATTAATTACCTCATGTGTGTCATAAACAGCAGTTACAAGATGATACACCACATTCATAAGCAGTGTTATTTTAGCTATGTATTTACACTTTCTACTATAAAAATTTAATGTAGTGCCTTGCCAGCAGCGATGCCAGACGTCCCGACTTTTAGCACAATATTAAATCTCCCCAGGCTCAGTCCTGTAAGTAATGTATTGCATATTTATATTATATTCCTCTAAAGACTTCACTGCCTTACACTTATTGTTATTATTAAGGTTGTAAAGTAACATATTTTCCTTAAAATACATTTTCTATGGCTTCATTGTTGTAAACTTAATTTGAAACTCAAATAAAAGGATCAGTAGTAAAACATTAAAAAAAACATCTACTATTTATTTACGTTTTTTTTTTTTTATAATGTCCCACTTTGGACCAGATAATCCCGCTTTTTTACCTGACTATTACTCAAAATGTTTCAAAATATGATTGACCAAATAAACTGGCAATGCTGCTAGCCAAATAAAAGCGTTAGAATCTTCAAAGTCAGCCTCACACACTCAATAACCAATTTAAAAAGAATAACTGTCATTTGGAATTTAACTTTTTCAGGAAAGCAATGAGGGACTTGAAATGAATGATAATGAATTTGTACAAAAAGGAGTTAATTTAATATCAAATGTCGATAAACTGAAGAAGTTTGGTTTCGAGAGTAAAGACAATAGTAAAAGTTTGTTTATTACTATGAGCATATCATTTGGATTTCCTTTTTACCTTGAATGTCTGCTTACAAAGGGATCGGAGGAATTGGTAAGTTTTTTAAAGGCAAAAGTTCTATAGGTGTATTAATTAAAACTCCTACTTCTTTGTTGACTGAACTATTGATGAACATCAACGCTACTTCAACCTTATGCAAATCTTAGCAAAATATTGAACTTTTTCCCATTTGAGAACATTTGCAAATAGAAAACTTTATTCTTCATTAAAACTCTTTCTTCTTTACAGTATTTCCAGAAAGTCACCCGGCCTTTGTTGAAGATAATCTGTGACTTGCGAGAAAGTCAGAGTGAGCTGAGGCGCCTATTGTTAAAGAAAGACAACGAAATAGAGGAGTACAAATGTGAGGGTGGAGAGATAGTCTTGAGTAAGTTTGATCCTAAATCATTCCTGTTAGCTTATGGTCAGTATGTATACGTACTGACCATAAGCTAACAGGAATGATTTTAAAATGTGCCAAAGTCACTGTGAACAGATGCAATTATTCCAATATTTAAAATTGGCAACAAGAGTACTGCTAACAATACTCGAATACTCTCGACATAATCTCTATTCTATCTGTTCTAGTATTCATATGGACCATTGTGCGTGGGCCATGGCGGCCGTCATTGGTTATTCCAACTAGCCCACCTCCCTCCAGAAGCTGATTAGGTCTCCTGGTCCGTTTAGTATATCTGTGAAGGATCTGGGTGACCTGAGGGGTTCTGTTCTGATTTGGGTGTCGCCTGTGAATTCAAGCAGCACATGCGCAACGGTTTCGTCAGCCTCTATGCATGCCCTGCACAGAGGTCTGTCCGTTATTCCTATTATGTGGAAGTGTTTGTTTAGTGAGCAGTGTCCCGTGATGGTTCCCGTCACCAGGAGCAGGCCGTTCCTGTCCAGGCATAGTAGACGCCTGGTTTGCCTGCCATCTAAGGATGGCATAGCTTCCGTGGACTGCCTGAAGCCCGGTGTCGAGTTCAACCAGTATTCCGCTTGTGTGTGGGTGAACTCCTGTAGCCACCTGCGTAGTTGGTTGAAGAGGATGGGTACGATAAGTTCGGGTCCACAGACTGACGCACTGGATGCTCTCCTAGCTAGTTTGTCAGCTGCGTCGTTACCTAGTGATCTGCTGTGTCGTTTTATCCATTGCAGTGTCACTGGGTTACGGCTGCACACCGTCACTCGTTCCCGTGCATTGTGACATTCTAGTGTTAGTCTCGAGGTATATTTTTTCCCTAAAGATTGCAGAACTGAGGCGCTATCGGAGAGTATACTTAAACGAGTATCCGTAACTCTCCTGGCTTCTATGGCGTAAGCCGCTTGTAAAATGCCCACGCATTCCGCCTGGTAGACGGTATTGAACATTCCCAGCGGCCTGGATATATTTATGTTGAAATCGTGTGAGAAAACTCACTCCGGTTCCGGAGTCGGTTTTTGATCCGTCAGTGTATACTGTCATCTCTTTCGGGCCTGAGTAGTCACACCGTTCTTCTGTGGGGATTATGTTGTAGCGCTTCTGAAAGAAGTGTAGTTTGGGGGCTTTGTCGCCGGGTGATACCATCATCGGTTGTCGATTGATTGCATCTTTCTTTAAGGCTCGTATAGACTGGTGCGATATCGCAGTCGCGACACGACACTAGTACTGTGTGCACAATTTCTTTGTCGGTGCCTGTCGCGCCCGCGATATCGCACCAGTTTCTACGAGCCTTTATGCGTGTGTGCTTGACTCTAGAGTCTTTGGTCAGGGTTCCCGATATACACATATGTAGACTCTAAAGGCGACCAGGGCTGCCTCCTCCCTCACGATGAGGTGTAGGGGTGGCAGTCCCAGCATTGCTTGTAGGGCGGCAGTGGGTGGTTCTTATACTGCTAGTGATTGCTACACAAGCGAACCGCTGCAGTTTTTCGAGACCTTTTTGGGCTGTGCTCAGGTCCGTCCTGGGCCACCAGACCAGTGAGCACTATTATGTGATAATCGGTCGGATGACTGTGGTGTATAGCCAGTAAGTAGGTTACCTTGGGGCTGATCCCCCAGTTTCTTCCAAGCAGTCGCTTGCACAACCGTAGAGATGTGCTGGCTTTTATAGTGATGTAGTTGGTATGTTTTGCCCAATTCAGCAGTTTATCCAAATAGATGCCCAGGTAGTTATTTGGTTTCAGTTGATAGGCTTAGGGTAGTTCCAAAGAATCGTGGTAGTTGTAGCGTCGACAACTTCCTCTTTTTTGTGAAGAGAATCGGTTCGGTTATTGTAAAATTCACGGATAGTTGGTGCTTATCGCACCAATCCTCTACTATTTTCAAAACTTGGCGCATTAGGTTGCTGGTGTTTTCGTGGGCGCCATTTATTATTATGGTTATGTCATCGGTGTAGCCTACGGTAAAATAACCTTTGTCATTGAGTGTTTTGATGAGGCTGTCTACAAGTAGATTCCATAGAAGCGGCGAGAGGACCTTGCGGCAGCCCTCCGCCACTATGGCCCTTGTACTGTCATTTACTGTGACTTGTACAGCTCTCAGTTTGAGCATATTAGTGATCCAGCCACTCAGGGTCGAGTCTACGTTGTGTCTGTCTAGAACCATGTTAATACCTACTGTTGAACTTTGTAATCTACGAAGGCGGCCAGTGAAGAGCATTTGTGGTCCTCTGCCCATTCATTCTTGAAGACCACGCTGTGTAGCGCAGATTCAGTTTATTTGCCTGTGGAGTACGCATGCTGTTGTTTATGAAGTAGCTTAGCTTTACCCGAACAGGTCCGTCTCGGATGAGTCTCTCCAGGGTTTTCAGAAGCCTTGGGTTGTGTATAGTCGGTTTTGCCACATTTGGGTATGAAAATGACTCACTTCGCGCCATGCTAGCGGTGTGGTACCACCACCCCTATTTCATCATCTGCTTAGCCTTTTCCCAACTATGTTGGGGTCAGCATCCAGTCTAACCAGATTGAATACCAGTGAGCTGAATACCAGTATTTACATGGAGCGACTGCCTTACTGACAATACCCCTTGGTAAGACTGGTTCTCAGACTTTCGGGCTTCTGACGACCCGTAAAGACTGTCAAAGATCCACGAATGACAGCCGGGACCAACGGCTTAACGTGCTTTTCAAAGCACGGAGGGGTCTTGGTATGTAAAGATGGTCACCCATCAACCGACCAACCCCGGTAAGCGTAGCTCCACTCCTATTTATCTATCACAATCAAAGTAATAAGTAATGCAACGATTTGCAACATTCACCAACATTGTCTTATCTCTTTTAAGGACATCTTAAAACAAAAGCATTCAATGACGGAGAGCATATGAGAGTACACAAGGTGTATGAAGAAAGCTTTGGATCCAATACATCCACAAACACACTAGGGGAAGCTATTGGGATTGTGGAGAAAACTGTTTTGTGAGTAGCTATGTTTTATTCACCATGTTATGCCATAACACCCATCACAGTAAACCTCTAGTAATAATGTTGTATTAAAAAAGAACCGGCCAAGTGTCGGACTCGCGCACGAAGGGTTCCGTACCATTATTAAAAAAAAAAACACGTTTGTTGTATGGGAGCCCCCTTTAATATTTATAGTATTTGTACTTATAGCGGTAATAAAAATACATCATCTGTAAAAATTTCAACTGTCGTATCTTTCACGATTCATGAGATACATCCTGGTGACAGCCAGAGTTTGCTGCTGTCAAAATCTTCAGGATTTATATTTTTAGTCACATAAAACTTCTATATTTCACAGGAAACCAGAACCAAATGCGCCTGGTGACAGCCAGACAGACAGACTGACAGACAGACGGCGGAGCCTTACTAATAGGGTTCCCGTTTTACCCTTTGGGTACGGAACCCTAAATATATTCATTGTGTTGTTTTTAGAAAATAGTTACACTTGCTGCTCCGTCAAAATCTTCAGGATTTATATTTTTATTCACATACAACTTCTATATTCCACAGGAAACCAGAACCAAATGCTGCAGACAATCTAGATCCTGCACCAAGTATAAAAACAGAACCTGTACCTGCCATTAACACAGAGCCCGTCACTACTATAAAATTGGAGCCCAACACAACTGCACCAACTGAATCCATTCCATTATTAAAATTGGAGCCCGACATAACTGCACCGACTGAATCCATTCCATTAATAAAATTGGAGCCCGACACAACTGCACCGACTGAATCCATTCCATTAATAAAAGTGGAGCCCAAACCAGAAGTGACAGAAGACACAAATGCGCCAGTAATAGCGGCAGCAGTCAGTTGTAAACAGGAAAAGAGAGAACAAACAAGAGCTCACGTTCCAAGAAAAAGATCTAAATTCAACTTTTGATACTTACCAAAGATTTTTGTATATTTATAAAACTAGTAGATAATTACGTAAAATAGCTGCGTTCATTATCATTCCAGCCGAAAGACGTCCACTACTGGACATAGGCCTCCCCCAAAAGAGGGGGGTGGGGTTGCCATAATCGCCACGCTTGGCAAAGTCAGCCTGTATAGGATCAAAATTACTCAAGACTATCTCTCCACCCTCACATTTCTAGTCCTCTATTTCGCTGTCTTTCTTTATCAGCAAGCGCCTCAGCTTACTCTTTCTCGCAAGTCACAGATTATATTCAACAAAGGCCGGGTGACTTTCTGAAAATACTGTAAAGTAAAGATAGAGTTTTAATGAAGAAAGTTTTCTATATGCAGATGTTTTCAAATGGGAAAAAGTTTCAATATCTTGCATAGATTTGCATATGATAGAAGTAGCGTCGATGTTCATCATTACAGTCAACCAAGTAGTAATAGTTTTAATTAATACCTATAGAACTATTGCCTTAAGAAACTTACCAATTCCTCCGAGCCCTTTGAAAGCGTACATTCAACGTAAAAAGGAAATCCAAATGATCATCACACCATCATTTCAGCCGAAAGACGTCCACTGCTGCACATAGGCCTCCCCCAAAAGGGGGGATTTGCCATAATTGCCACGCTTGGCAGGCGGGTCAGCAATCGCAGTATGGTGTTAAAATGCATAGAGAACGCTGCTGCCCATTCTCTAGTAAGTCCCTTAGTCGCCTTTTACGACACCCACGGGAAGAAATAGGGTAATGCTATTCTTTACGTACGGCACCACACGGAACTCCAAATGATTATGGTCATAGTAATAAACAAACTTTTACTTACTTTCTATTCTATACTAAACTTCTTCAGGTTATCTAGATTTGATACTAAATGAACACCTTTTTGTACAAACTCATTATCATGTGGTAGTTCAAGTCCATCGTTGCTTTCCTGAAAAAGTTAAATTCCAAATGACAAATTAATTATAAAATACAATTCAACGTAATATGTTCGCCTACATAATAGGTTGGGGAAAAAGTTTCTTCGCATTTTTTAAGAAAATTCAAAACATTTTTTAATATAGTTTATTTACATTTAACTAAAGTATGTAGGTACCATTTTGTTCGATAACTTTTTGCCATCTTGTAGGTAGGGACATGATCCCATTGCTATAGAAATTTTGGGACTTCTGATCAAAATACCGCGACAAGTGGTTTTGGCAGTCCTCTCGTGATGTTAACCTGAAGAATTCTGAAGAGACCGAAACAGGTGGAAACCTGAAGGTGCAAGGTCAGGACTATACGGCAACTCAACTTCTTGCTTTAATCTCATCAGTTGTTCGCAGTAGAGTTCAGAATCGATGGTCCCGCCTGGTGGTAACAGCTCATAATGAATAATGCCCTTCCAATCCCACCACACACACAGCATCACCTTGTTGCGAGTTAACCCGGGTTTCGCCACAGTCTGTGAAGCCTGACCGGCCTTTGACCACGACCTTTTTCGCACGTTCTTGTCGTACGTGATCCACTTTTCATCACCAGTTATCAGTTCTTCAAAAATGGTTCGGTTTCATTTCGTCATAATAATGAATCACAAATGAGTACACGGTTCATAAGGTGTCTTTCAGTGAGCTCGTGAGGTACCCAAATATCGAGCTTTCTTGTGTACCCAGTTTTTTTTCAAATGTGCTAAAACTGTTTTGTGGTAAATTCCCAGTTCTTCAGCTAAGTCGTAACTACTGATATGCCGATCTTGCTCCACTTTTTCAAAAATGGCATCCATTTTATCCGTAATACGGCTACCAGAGCGACGTGCATCTTTGACATAAAAATTTCCGGACTGAAAACGCTTAAACCAAATTTGTGCTACTCTCACAGACACGTGCACTAGGTCCATAAGCATCGCAAAATTTTTTTCGCGGCTTGCGTTGCATTTTTACCTTTTTTGTAGTAAAATTTTAAAATGTATCGAATTTCTTCATGAATCTAATGAAGAAATTCGATACATTTACTCATCTTGACAGTACGAAAAACAAATGAAAATCACACATTTTCCTAATTTGAATTTGGAATTATGTTCTTTATAATTTAAACTTTCAATGATACCAAAACCAGCCAGATACAAATAGTATAGCCAAAGAGATTTTATTACAAGTTCATACATACTATAATGCGAAAAGACTGTTTCCCCAACCTAATACTTACTTTTTATTGATAAATGAGATGTTATCTTTGTAAGTTGGCACGGTAGGCGCAGTAGGACTGCTGGGCTGCGTGTCGCGGGTTCGATTCCTGCACGGAACAAATATTTGTATGACCTACAAGTAGTTGTTCCGGGTCTGGCTGTTTGTGTATGTGAGTTTAAATGTTTGTAAACGCACCCACGATACAGGAGAAATTCCTAGTGTGGGGCACAGTTAAAAAATAAATAAAAAATATGTTGAAATCTTTGAGTATAATAAACCATTATTTTTATATTAAAACTTTTATTATACATTGAACTGTTAAAATCTAATGTTATGTTAGTTGTGCTAGTGTAAAAAATGTTACAGCTAGTGCGTTATATTGCAGATGCGACGAACAATTTAACAGAACAAGGATTAAACTTAGTATACGTACCTAATACCTTTTTAATGAATACTAAGTAAATATAACTTTAATTTAATACAGCATCGGTGATTTTAATGGACTGCGTCAACAACTAATACTATTTATCTTAGTTAACATGGAATAATATTATTAATAATAATTCAATTAAAAGAGTTTGCCCTGGATGGAGCGTTTGAATTTTTTTTTTATTCATTTAATGACGTTGTTTTTCTATTAATATTAAATTCGTTGTACAAAAGCATTATTATTTAGCGTTTTTAAGGTTCCGTACTTTCGCCATGTCCGTCTGTCTGTCTGTCCGCGGCTTACCTCGAGAGACTTAGCTCTAGAAAGCTGTAATTTGGCAAGGGTAAGTTGGTATACATATTAATCACACCGACAATGTGGTAAAATAAAATCTTGATTTTGAATGATTTTGAAGTATACGGTGTGAGTCTTAATAATGTGCACATAACGAAATGAGGGAAACTAAGCTTAATTTTATAGTCAGAAAAAATATTTAAAAACATAAACTATTTTTTATTGAATTTTTTAAATTCTTGTTCGCTGCTGTGCCCCCTGTGTAAACAAATCGGTATAACTTTTAAACTAAACGATCTATCATGATGAAAAACTCAGTACTTATCTAATGACTGGAAATAATAGGGCGTCTTCATAAAATAAAACCCCCCTCAATAACTCTCAATTGTGAATTAGGGAGATTTTATAACAAAAATCTGATATTCATAAAATCTAATTGTAAAATATCTCAATAAAAGTCCCGATCCCATACCCTTTTTTACTACTTTAAAGTATTCTGAAGTGGCGTTCTATAGTTTCTGCCTACCCCCATGGGAAGAAGGCGTGAGTTTATGTATGTGTATGTATTCTCCATCATATCAGCTTTTTAACTTTTGTGAGTAAAAATACCATATTTATAACTCAATCACAACGTTTCCTATCAACTGTTAAAACGTACCTACTTTGCTTTAGCAGATAGAGACCAATTTACTGTAAAAAATTTTTTGCTTTTTTTTTTTGCCGTCGATAAAATTAAGCTTAGTTTCTTAGATATGTGCACATTATGAAGACTCACACTGTATTGCTAATCCATTGCTTCTTATACATATTTTAAAAATATGTCTACTCAGCAACGTAAATAAGCGCAATGAATGTTGTTGAACTGTCAAAGTGAAACCCATTGCTACTGATAGTGTGTTACGCAATTACCCCGCTGGAAAGTACAGACGCCAGCAGTTCAAGCTACCCGAAACTGTAAAATTTTCCCAATCAACCTTGAACCTTATGCTTTAAGGATAAAGTTGAAAATCTTTTAAAGAAATTTGACAGATTGTAGTAGCTTGATGTGCTGGCGTCTGTACAAACGCCTCGCGACAATAGTTACATTCGGTGCTCTGTGTTTATTTCGTAGTAACAGCAGAGGGTAGTATTTTGCTTTCATTTCATTCTGTACCAAAGCAAGACGATTTTATATTTATGTTTCAAAGCTCACATTAACATTGAAAGCCTATAAATATGTCTCAAATAACGCACTAATTGTAACCTTTCGCCAAATGGAAATGCAATTATTAACAAACGCATCTAATACATAATGACTCCTAATATTTTTTTTAAATTCGTTAGATACATTAATGTGCTTTTTATTGAGTCTATAATATTTGCTGAGCAAGTCTGATAGTCGCGTAGGCTTTATATTTAAATACGTTTAAACCTATAACATTAAAGGCATTCTCAGTGTCCGTAAGTAGTTTTAAGTTATATTAAAGTAGATAAATAGGACCAGCTGAATTTAATAATGTTAATATTAAATTTGTTAAACGAAATGTTGGACCATTTACTCATTATTTCTGTGGGAGTGATTTCGTGAAAAGGGATCCGACGTGTGTAACAGGAAGTGACAGCATGGAGTAAGTAAGTACCTACTTTATAATAGCATGGAATTAGTGTAGGTACCTACTCATGGAATCCGTAAGTTGAGGGGGTCTAATTTCGACCAGCGGGCGACCAATTTCGACCAGCGGGTGACCACTAGTAATGAATATTATTGCTTATTACCACAAGGTGAGATGTCAGATGTTAACTACACACAAAGCCGTCTTAGAGCAGACTGGGGCCCGTGGGCACAACAATTTGGGGCCTCATTGGAAAATTAAAAAAATTAAGTGACTGACAAAAAGAAACACTTTTGTGTTATTATTTTATATTTACTATCGGTACAAATTGAATACATGTTCCTATTAACTGTTTTAAGAAATAGAACATAAGTAGGTACGTTATTAAATAAAACGCTGCAGGTTTTAACCTAAAAATAGAAAACAAAAATGCGCTATTTGAATGAGACCGTTGAATCGGCCATCCGGGGCCCCCGTGAGGACGGGGGCCCTGGGCATGGGCCCCGTGTGCCCTTATGGTAAAGACGGTACTGCCTACACATCTTATGCACTTCTGTAAGGCTCGCTCGTTTTTTATTTTATTTATATAAACGGGGCTTGCAGGCAAAACGAGGCGCGAAATAAGGTAGCACAGACTTACTTAGGTACTGGGGCCTTGAGGGTTTAGCCTTTGCTTTTGGATCAGGCTTTAAAATACCTACTGCCGAAAAGTATAGTATTCGAAAATCGCTTTCACACTTGTTACAAACGAAAGCTAGCGTTAGGGGTTCTTGTTTATTCTATAATGGGCCCCATCGTATTTTTCATTTCGGCGTTCATTTGACTGGTTTCTGGTAGGTAAAAGACCCATCTTTAGCTAGAGAAAACCTACCTTAATGTTGTTTTATTTGTGAAATTTGAAATTTATTGTAATTTTCTTAAAATTGACATTTAACACCCTATTAATTAAATAGATGAAACTTGAATATCGCTTTGAGTAGGTAGGTATAGTACTTATATTATTAGGTAGTTAATGAAATCTACAACTAGAGTTTCCTATAATTAACTTATTTCACATTATTTTTCTCCAATTTTCACAAATAACAACTAATCTTTCCTGAGATCTTGATAGCTGGCCTATTTATCTACTTTTTACACGATAAATACTGCTATTGCACTTACTGAGAATATGGAATGAGATTCCTTTATAACACTTCATTATTGGTGCATTCAGGAAACGCGATAGGTCTTACACGCAGCGGGCCTAGGATGCACCCTCACGGATTTCTTCGCATTTTGTATTGAGATTTGAGTCGTCAAAATCCGTGACATAATAAAATTATGTCTTGTCACAGCATTGCATACTAGGCCGCTAAGTTAGCACACAGAATGCATAAAGCGATCACTCCTACCCTCTTACCGAACTACGTTTTAAAACCATTTATGGAAGAAGTAAAAATTAAATAAAATCTAAATGTTATTTTTAGTGGTAAGAGGGCATTAGTTCAAGATTCCAAAGAACCGTTTTCTGATTAGTCAGCGAGCTGGTGAATAGTTGACCAATGAGAAAACTGTTTTCTTTGATCGTCGTGACGCATGAATTGGGCGTTTGCCAATGTTTACAACTGAGATAACGGCCTACCCTACTAACAAAATGTTTGATGCTGCTCTAAGCTAGGCTTTTATAATGTTGGCGCAATTGCAAAATTCCACGTATTTAAGCTTGGCTTATTCTGTCTCCTTTTACAATTAAACATCCCCATAAATTAAATTAAAAAAAATGGGGTTAGAAGCTGCGTTTGCGCAACTGCAGTGTTTGCAACATTTTACATATTTTTGCAGTAGCAACAATTATGACTTGAAGCACAGGCTGAAATTTCTATCTAAAAATTACAATAGCCGATACAATTCATAACAAAATCTAACAATAAATCAGTCAAACCCGTAATCTCAGATGCAAACATAGCCCACATCATTCTGTAAACAGTTATTGCGGTCTACACGAACGAAAGAACGCTACAAGTACATTAGGCTAACAGCTACACTTTGACACATCTGTCTCCGACTCAGAAGGCTTTATAACATTGTCCCTTTCCTTCAGCTCGAAGGCGTCCGCCTGGAAAGAGGATAAAGTAAAATTAATATACCTATACATACCTACATAATTAATATGATTTCTTTGAGAAATCATTTATGGGGTTTATACCCTTCCTTCCTTCTTTATTTTTTTTGGTGAACAGGGAGCCTAAAATGGACGCTTTGGCAGAATCATAATATGAAACTGCGTGCAATTCATATCCCGCAATTCATCTGTTTGACAGTTTGTATGGAGTTTCGTAAAATGGTCCACAAATTATTAATTGATATAGTGAAGTCTAATGTCAAATATCAGCTGTTAAACAGATGGATTGCGGGATGTATGAATTGTACGCAGATCATATTATGATTCTGCTAAGCGTCCATTTTAGGCTCCCAGGCCATGAGCTCTACGTACAAAAATCTCGTGATTGCTAACGTTTTCCCATACCATACATGATATTTGGGTTTTAGTTTTCGCCTAGGTGTTGTCAAATGGGGTTCACCCCTACCTACTGCTAAAATGTCGTTCGACCTAGCATCTTTTTGTTATAGGTAAATACTTATAAAACTAACCGGTAATATCTATCACCTTTTTGCGTAGGGTCGTACAAAATGATTGTCTCGGATGGCTGACAACTCCACAAACAAATGACATCAGTTATTGAACAGATAAAGAAAAAAAAAGAAAAGTTGATTACCTTCGTCTCCCGGTATTCTCTAATTTTTCTGGCTAACGTCAGAAACGCTTCCTCTATGTTTATGTTGCTTTTACACGATACTTCGAAGAACGGCATGTCGAAGTCATCTGCTATCTGGAATCGATATTTTTATATTTAAAACTGTTTTCAAAAATAAATTGCGGTGCAACGGTTGGGTTGGTAAAATGAAATTGGTGTAAGGTTGTTTCCCTCGTTGATCATTAATCAATAGTAGGTATATATCTTCATCCAGCATTGGTCATTGGAGTCATTTTCGATATGACTTGGCGTTTGAGCAATTGTAATTATGATTGCATTGACCGGTGGTAGTCTGATGAAAATCGTGATGTTTTGTTTAGTTTCTAGGTTTTTTGATGTGGAAATGAATCAAACCTTCCTCGGATTCACAGTTCACAAGGCCGTGTATGATTCACACCACGGTGTTCATTAAATAATAGATAACTAAGTATAAAATTACCTTTTGGCCCCTCTCTTTAGGTACAGCTCTATGATTCTCATGGACATCACACTTGTTGCCAACTAAGACCTTGATCACATCGGGAGACGCATACTGGAAGTAGAAAATCACATAGGATTATTGAAGGAAAAAAAACCACCAACTTTTTTGCGTAGATTTAAAACCACTATTGCTAGTTGCTAGGTCTATTTTTATTGAAATATATTCTCTTTATCATTCGTTGAACACTTAGGCTGAGTCATTTGTTTCATCGGAATCGATGAATACGTTCTTTAAGCTTTCAGATAATCTACCTACATCATTATGTGAGTAGATAGGGGTTTGATAAGCAGTCAAAAATTAGATCTAAGTAATATCACGCTATGGTACGGTCCTACAAAGTCAAGTTCATTAAATTTTGTATTACTTACTTTAATTTATTCAAAAACAATTGGACTCGCCCATGAACATCACATGCCTAGGTATCTAACTCTAGGTACGAATTCTCAATCAAATGCACTAAGATAAAATGATTTCGTAGAATATTTTATCAAGGTGAGTTATGATTTGTCATTGAATCAAAGAAAATAACCATCATAATCCCTTGAGGTTATAACCGTAATCGCTGTTGCCTTGTACACCGACAAATTGATGGCTATCAACTAATTGAACATTTATTGATTTTTACAATCAAGTTACATGAATCCTGCACTTCAAATCAATGACAAATATTGTCAGATACACTAGGTAACGGTACGTAGCTACTCTCCGGATATTTTCGAAAAAGGAACTCGTATTATCTCTCACCTCTTGGATATTCCTCAGCCAATACGACAGATGATTAAATGACTCCAGATTGGTTATATCGTACATGAGTATTATTCCCATAGCCCCGCGATAATACGCCGTGGTCAGTGTCCGAAACCTCTCCTGTCCAGCAGTGTCCCATATTTGGAGTTTGATTGGCACGCCGTCTAAGTTTATTATCTTCTGTTTGAAATCTATGCCTGGAAACGTTATATAAGTGTGGTAAGACATAACAGTGCCTATTATGCGCCAATTCCGTAATATATCGCCTAATATTTGTTTCTGGGGAAGTAGGTACGATACAGGTAAGTACCTATTTACTGTAAGAAGGTTATTCTACAAACTCATTGTTATTGCCTAGGTATTATTGCTATAACGTCACATGTGGTATTGGTGTATGACTTATGTCGCGGTCTGCTCGCAGAATTGGCCACATTGTGATGTTCCCGATCATATTATGAAATGGTGAAAATGGTCACCGTCTGAGGCAAACAAAGGCGAGAAACTTAACATTTGTCTTTTTTTCAGGAGTTAAAACATTATGACGAAAAGGTGCAAAATTCGAATGGATCCATTCCAATGTCATAAGATAGGGTAAATCATAAAAAAAGTAGATCCTACCTACGATTTAGGCATATTCGATAGGTACGAGTTTGAACATTTATTTAGATAAATATCTACATGGTAGAGTACCTACACATAAAATATTAGATAAGTAGAACCTAGCACCACATATGGTGCGTGGCAGTTCTCCTGGTTCTTACCAGGAGAACTCCTCAACAATTAAGGACCCAGCATCGGGAAAAGCAATATTTTGTAAAAGGTGATGAGCAGTTGACATAAGGCTATTGTAACTCAGATAAATTAAAAACAGAACCCACTAAAAAGTGAAAAATAAAAAACGTTTTACATAAAAAAAATTAACCAACTTCCAAAAAAAACACTACTAAGTGAAAAATAACTTTAATTTCGGAAGTCGGTGGCTTAAAACTAAAATTCAATCCAGAGACACTGACTTCCGAAATGAAAGTTACTTTTCACTTTGTATTTTTTTTTTTTTAAGTCGGCAATTTTTTTTTAAAGATAACTTCTGCATGAACCTAGCTCAAAGGAATTCATCGGCACGCCTAAACGCCTAGGGTATTTTCTAATATGTATCCTACATATTAGGAAATACCCTGTATCTACTCAGCTTGATGAAATACTTACTTATTGAATTTTACTTAAAGGTATATTCCAAATAAAAAATAGTTCCTTATAAAAATGTTGGTCAGGGGATCGTCTTAGGAGCGGAGTTAAAATACAGAGACAGAGACATCAAATATAACCACATAGAATCTAACACTGTTATTTTCATTTCAGGTAATTCGTAAAAATACCCTGCATTTAACTGAGCTAAATCAATGCATGCACCATATCTACTTAAAGCTTATGCGAAGTGCAATGCACTTAGACACAAAAAGCTTCTCCTAAGATCTCGAAGTTCCCTAAATCATTTAGCACCCAGCCCATGGCTCGTCTTGGCTTGGAGCAAAAAATATACGAAATACATTTCGTAGAAACGAGTTGTTCCTATATATTTCACTACATAACGTAGGTACTAACGTTTGGTCGACCACTAACTTTTAACTGTAAAATGGTCTGGAGGGAGGTCCTGAGCATATAAATATGTACAAGGCTATTTCACGTCACATGTTCCATTGTTTCCCGCTTTACATCCTCAATATAAAATATAATCACAGATTCGTTAAGTTACAAAACGACACTAAAATACAGCATCACCTGTCTGACAAAGGCTCGTAAAACTAAAAATAAATAAGTTTGCTTACCTATAGTGGATATGTATATATCGTAATATCTCTCGTCACAATATCTATGCACTATACACGTTTTACCTACATTAGAATCACCTAAAACTAGTAATTTATACGTTGCAGAAAAATCTAAAGCCATTTTTTGTTTACTTTGTTGTTGGTACGCGAGCGATGGGCCAAAACATAGGTGTAACTGTCAAAGTGAGAAAAATCAATGAGGGTAAGTGCGCATGTGCGGGGTCGCCCGTTGTCTTACCTTGCAACAAGTAACTATAACTACTAACACAGGTTTGGCAGCCAGGGTTTCCCTGCACCGGTCACTGACTTGTAATAAACCTAACTATTTGAAAGAGAATGGCGTTTTGTGAAATAATTAAAGACTTTTTATTATTATTTCTGTTGCGCTCGGTGAACATCAATATGAATAAATTAGAATGCTGGTATTTTTTTCTCATTACCTACCTACCAAAATGCGCACGGTTAATGTCGACTACTTATTTTTATCAAACTTAGTAGTGGCCATGTTCAAATCAATAAAGAACGACAAACATCTCTCATTCATTGAACATTTGAACTAGACAGAACAAATTAGGTCGAACGAAATGACCTCATAAACAATGTATACGAACGAGGAACCTCAGGTGCGATCGTAATCTAACATTGTCTTTCTCTTTCTGTTTATGGCCCTGTGTTTCATTTATTTTACCATTTATTCACGTATTTTTTTACGTGCCTGAGTAAACTTCTAACAAGACACCTCTGCTCGAAGCCTCTGTAGCTAGCGTGGACGCGCCTTCTCGTCCACGCTTTGACAGAATCAAATCATAATATGATCTGCGTACAATTCATACACCCCGCAATTCATCTGTTTGACAGCTGCTATGTCAAATACGCTGCTATGTATGAATTGTACGCAGATCATATTATGATTCTGTCAAAGCGTGGACAAGAAGGCGCGTCCACGCTAGCTAAAATGGACGCTTCATAATATGACGAATCATAATATGATCTGCGTACAATTCATACATCCCGCAATTCATCTGTTTGACAGCTGCTATTTGACATTAGACTTCACATAACAATGTATAGTTTGTGGCCCATTTTACAATACTCCATACAAAACTGTCAAACAGATGATTATCGGGATAAGAATTGTACCTACTTATGATTCTGCCAAAGCGTCCATTTTAGGCCCTCTGCTTAAGAAGTACATACATATAATAATGATCTTATCCCTACCATTTAGAATACTTAACTATCCAGTGGTGGTTTGCCATATATTTATTAAACTTTTTATCAGTAGTAGAAATTAACCATTGTTTAATTTGATACTGGTAATTGTGCTGTGCTGGTAATACCTATATAGTGAATGTGTGTGTGTTTTTTTTTTCTAAACGAGTTATGTGAACCCTTGCTTTGGCTGCAGTAAATTGTTGCAACAAAACTAAACGTTGACTAAAGGTGTATCCGCAACTGTAGCTCGCGAATCTTATTAAGAAGCCGATGACACAGTCGCTGATGGTAGGAACTTAATTAGATTAAAACCGTTTATCCCCCGCGTTTAATGCAGTTGAATACAATTTCACTTCAAATTCAATTTTAGTTTGTTAATAGTTTTAGTCAAGTTATGATAATAAATAAAGTAAAATTCGTTTAATTCAGACAATTTAAATGTCCTAATTTGGTTAGTATTACATTATCTTAAAACTATGTTAGTCATGAGGAGATCAATGAATGTATTAAAGAAAGTAACATTAAAATCGAAACAAATGATTGAATAAAACTTTAAATAAATAATGGAAAATAAAATTTAAATAAATAATGGAAAATAAAATTTAAATAAATAATAGAAAATAAAATTTAAATAAATAATGGAAAATAAAATTTAAATAAATAATGGAAAATAAATAATGGAAAATAAAATTTAAATAAATAATTTCAAAAGAAATTAAAATACAAAGAATCAGGTAACATGCAGCCTGATGAACCTTCCCACAGCTTACTCATCTGTCTGCAATCATCCTTGGATTCCGTTGCCACTCCCTCGAATTCGGCGAATTGGTGAGACTGACTTTTTGCGTAAAAGCTTAAAAGTCATCTACCCTCGCGTCGGCACACATGCCCAAGGCACTGCAAAATCGAGACACCTATACCAGAATCCATAAGGGGTTGTTATACTGTACTCTGATTGTTAAATTGTAGCCCCGCTGCGTGTAGTTGATCCAGAGGGCGCTGGTGTAAAAGCTTTGGCAGTAGGCTCTGAACAAAGTATCTTTACCTGTGCTTGTACACCTCGCACACCTATGTACCAACATGTTAGCGCGCACCGACAATGCTCTCCGCTCTCTCTCAATGTCTGCGTCATCATGCAGGGTTTCGGTCACAACATGCCCTAGATACCTAAACCGTTACGTTACGCTAAACGTTGAGATACACACTGGTGGTATATGCTCATGTTGTTTATTATTACCACTGATGAGCATAGATACTCACTCTTTGTGTACCTATGTACCTTAAGCCGTGACCCTTAGCGTAGGTTTCTCAGATACCTACTTGACAACTTCTTTAGACCTCCGACAGATAGACTCAGCAATACACCATGTCTTCCGCGTAACTGATGTTATTGACGCAAACGTTATATACAGGGTGTTAAAGAAATTGCGTGCCATAGCTTAGGGGTAGGTTCAGTGCCGATAAAGGAACCCAATGAAAATAAAAAAATAAATTAAAAAAATAAAATTTAAAATAAGAACATAAAAAATAATGCAAGACCTACCTAATTTAGTACCTACTAACTTAAAATAGCAATCGTTTAGAATTAAAATTATTTTATTTGTTTAAATGCTTTAATTACTAAGTGAGTAGGTACAAAATTTGGTTGATATTGCAATATTTTTTATATTTTTTTTTCCCGGGATCCTTTATCGATACTGTACCTACCCTTAAGCTATGGCACGCAATTTCTTTAACAACCTGTATACATCCGACACGGCTGTTGCTGAGCTCACCTATCAGCTGATTGACATACAGATTAAAATGTCTTGGAGAGGTCAGTCCCCTTGCCTCACTCCACACTAAAGTGAATATTATTCAGAACTAGCTTTTGCCCGCGGCTTCGCCCGCGTGTATGTAGGGAAAAATCTCACGGGAACGTACTTCCGGGATTAAAGGATTAAGATTAGCCTATGTGCTATAAACTATATGCGTGTCAAATTTCATCCAAATCCATGCAGCTGTTTTTGCGCCAATATCAAAAATACATCCAGACAAACAGACAAACGGACGAAAATTCTAAAAACTATATTTTCGGCATCAGACTCGTTCATCAGACCTCGTAGTAAATTTTTTTTCAAAAATATTCAATGTACAGTTTTGACTTCGTTACGAAAGAAGATTTTTGTCGTACAAACTGTGTCCTCCGTTTTCACCCCCAAAGGACTGAAAATTTTGAAAAGTGGTTTGTGGCGTTTCCATTATTTGACTGGTAGGATATTATAGCAATTATCGAGCTAATCAATCTACACAGTAAAATCCTCCCCTGTAAAACTGACTACCCCTTTTCACCCCGTAAGAGGCAGATTTTCCAAAAACCATGATACGCGTTATTCTTTATTTTGGTCGTTAATCGGACCGCGCGTAAAATTATTTCCATACAAACATTGACACCGCTCAATTTTGCCCTTTTAGGGGTCTAGTTTAGAAAAATAAAAAAATTATAAACTTTATAATTTACTTAGTTTACTACTAACTAGCCAAGTTTCAAGTCTATCAACTCAATGGGGTAGAACTCCGAAAGTTAATCCGAAGTTTTGGCCGAATGTTCGGCCGTTTCCTGACTACGGCTAACAATGGCTGACTAGGGCGAAAGAAAAAAAAAAGGTCGGTCAAAAATATGACTTGAAGTCAAGAAACGGTCGAACAGTCGTTCGATTCTTCGGATCAGCACTTCGGAGTAGACCCCAAGGAATAAGGTTTTTCATTCAAACAAAATCCCCCCTTTTTATCCCTTAAATTCAAATACAAATTTATTTATTTTTGGGACAACTTGATCCAAAGGTTAGTATACAAAAACTTAGACAACTATTGTTAGTACATAAATACAATTAAAAAGGACAACACTCATCATATAACATAAGTAATTCTATAAACAAATGCCCCTGTACTGAGACACCTCGCCCCGTCAAGATAACCCATAGTGAGACACCTCCCTAACAGATACCAGACGACCGAAATGTCTCAACACAGGTGCACGTACATCTTCAGCTATCGTTTTCAGGATGCTGTTGTGACTCCCCCGCACCCTCCTCATAAGTGACACGACTTTTTTCCGCATGACGGCATGAAAATCGTCAATATGAGCCTGCGCGAACATCTCGGAGGCACTGCAGAAACGAGGAAGTCCCAAAAGTCTTCTTAAAGGTTGAATTTCCAAAAAACCCTTCTTAGCGGAAAGCCACTCAGTAAAACTCTCCCTTGTAAAATTGACTACCCCTTTTCACCCCGTTTTAGGGGTACATTTTCGAAAAACCCTGATACATGTTATTCTTAATTTTTTGTTCTAAGTGCAAATACTGAGTTTCGAGTAAATCGGGCCACGCGTTAAAATTCTTCTATACAAACTTTGACATCCCCCAATCACCCTTTAGGGTTAGGGGAGTAGTTTAAAAAAAACAAAAAAATACTAACTTTATATACCTACTTAGGTAACTATTCGTGCCAAGTTTCAAGTTTATTAACTCAAGGAATAAGATTTTTCATACAAACAAAATCCCCCCTTTTTACCCCCTTAAAGGTCCAATTCCCAAAAACCCGTTCTTAGCGGGTGCCTACGTTATAATAGCTATCTATGTGCCAAATTTCATCCCAATCCGTTCAGCGGTTTGAGCTGTGGGTTGATAGATCAGTCAGTCACGTTTTCCTTATAGATAGATAAAAATATAAATATACTCGTATATACGTTATATACATATAACAGTATAGTAGATTACGCAGCGTACGCAACGGAAGCTCTTAAAAGGATATTTTCCCGTTTTTGTAACATTTTTCTTTGATGCTCCGCTCCTCTTGGTTATAGCGTGATGTTATATAGCCTACTAGCTTTCGCCCGCGGCTTCGCCCGCGTGGATGTCGAAAACAAAACAGCTTCTCTATCAGCAATATTCTTGTCTAGTTGGAAGCAACGTAAGCGTGGTAAGCAGATAGGAGTGCAGTTTGATTTACAACTTTACGGAAGATAATAATAAAGATAGCATATAAATACCAACTTCGTTTTGTACATACTTGTTCAATATACGTGTCCTCCATTTCATTTCTTTATTTTTTCTACTGTTTTTGTTCTTAAATAATAATAGATGTATATCAACTTTTGAGTTATTCAAGGTACGCAGTAAAATTCTCCCGAAAACTTATTTACCCGATTATTTCTTATTTTATAAGTTATAACCAAATTATATACCGTAAACCAATCTTGGACCTGAAGAATAGAATTATTCACGTCGCCAAGATTTTGTTACCGTCGGTCTATTTTAAAGATCAATGACGTGTCATCTGCAAACATCTCCGGTTGATTTTGAAGTAATTGGGGTAAATCGTTAATGTAAACTAAAAAGAGGAATGGACCCAATATCGAACCTTGAGGAACGCTCATTGCTTTTTCAGACCCCGAAGAGTTCACGCCGTTTACTTGAACCCTAACCTTTCTATCTTTCAGATATGATCTAAGTAAATCAAGTGCTGTATTCCTAATCCCATAGTGTTCTAGTTTCAGCAGAAGTGTCTCATGGTTAACGCAATCGAAAGCCTTTGAGAGGTCACAAAACATTCCAATGGCATCTTGGGCTCTCTCCCAGGCGTTAGAAATGTTCTTTATTAGGGTGACACCGGCGTCAGTGGTACAACGACCTTTAGTGAAACCGTACTGTTGTTCATGAAAGATGGAATTTTTATTGAAGTGACGTAACATTTGATTGAGCATCAACTTTTTAAACACCTTACTGAGAACTGGCAGAATTGACACGGGCCTATAATATTCTTGGGTTCTTTACTATCTCCGGATTTGAACAAAGGAACTATTTTAGTGTGTTTCATGAGATCCGGAAAGACTCCTTGGTCCACATTGGTGTTAAATGTGAAAGCTAAATAGGGCGCAATGGTTTCGATGACAGATCTACAGACTTTTACAGACATGCCCCATAGATCTTCTGTTGATTTAATTTTAAGATCTTTAAAAGTTTTTATAACAGCCTGGGGGTTTGTGTGCTGAAACCTTAACTCCAAGGGGCATACCTTTAAATTCTTTCTAAGTAAGGCAGCAGAAAGCGCCGGTGAGGAACTTAAAGTTTCGGTAGTTTTAAGGGGAATATTAGCAAAAAAAAATTCAAATTCCTGAGCTATTTCTACCTCTGAAGTCCATGTGCAGTCTCTAACTTAAATTCAGTATTACGCTGTTTTTTCCTACCTAATTCATTATTTATTATTTCCCAGGTAGTTTTTATTTTATCATCTATTTATTAGCTATTTTGCACACACTTTTAAAAGTTTTAGAATATTTTGTAACATATTGATGAAAGCTTGTATTATTCATATGTTGCTTTAAGCCATAAAGTTCAAAAAGATTTTTCCTGCTTTTACGAATACCGGGAGTCGCCCAATCACTAAATACGAACTTTGAGTAAATACTTTTAGTCTTCAGTGGTAAAGTGTCATTATATTACTTGTTTAATAGTGAAAAGAACTTTGCGTAGAACTCAAGGTCACAAATATTATGAAATTAACTTAGAATTTATTACATTAACTAATTAATAAAAATTAACCCATCACCGGGCGCAGTTGGGCATTTTCAATTTTATGGTATACTTAAAATTATAATTATAACTGTTAACGAAGGTATAAACTGGTATAAAAAAGGCTTTCAACATAATTAAGAGTTGTCTTTGAAGATTTTGTTGAAGTATTAAATTATGTTTAATTATGTTTTGAGTTCCAGCACAAAAGACTTGAAAATATCATACTGTTTTTGTTTTGGATAAAATATTTACGGTTTAAGAGATACACTGCTTTAAAAACCACATTTTTGACCATTTTTAGAAATCTCCACCTTAAAGTGTAGTTAAAAAAAAAAACCAGTCAAGAGCGAATCGGACCCGCGCACCGACGGTTCCGTACGTATATATATGATGTTGATGATTTCTGAAAAGCTGTGCTATTTAGAGACATCGTTTTATTTTTCCTGTAATCTTTACATATACTTCTATCACATAGAATAATTTCGGTTTTTTATCTATGCAAACTTCGGAGATAAGGGGGGCGGGGACGGTATTTTTTTACATTTTTCATCAAAAGTCGGAAACTATGCTGCCTAAAAAAGAAAATATGTTTTAGAATGTGCAAATAGTGTCCTTTCATACGATACCCCGCATGCCCTAGTAGCTCCACTTCAAATATTTAAGACCCCCCTTTCAGTCCCTTTTGCAAAAATAGAGATATTTTTTTTAATTTCTTTCTTGTTTGCAAAATAGTTGGGCAAACGTCATCTAAAACTATTCTAAATTTCAAGTTGATAGCATTAGTAGTTCTTGAGATATCCAGGTGTAACAGACAGACAGACAGACAGACTTAGTCTCACCATATGGGTTCCTTTTTAACATTTTGGTACGGAACCCTAAAAACAAAATATGTCACACTTTATAATTTACTTAGGTTAGTATTTGCGCCAAGTTTCAGGTTTATTAACTCAAGGAATAAGATTTATTCCCCTTTTTCAGCCCTTAAAGGTCGAATTTCGAAAAATCCTTTCTTAGCGGATGCCTGCCTATAGTTTCCAACCATAAGCCCAACTATTAGTGATTTTAACTTAAAAAGAACTTTCATTAAAAATAAAATTTTATCCCATTTTTCACCCCTTAAGGGTTGAAATTCTAACAACACCGCTGCATTAGCTTCCAACCATAACCCTAGATAATATATTTAGTGTTTTTTACTTCGAAAATTAAGGACTTTGATACACAACTTCATTCTTCTTTTTAACCCTTCGGGGGTGGAATTATCAAAAACGCTGAGACACGTGTAAATTAATATTCAATCGTCAGCCTATACACCAAATTTGAAGATCCTAACTTCAAAACTGACGGACTTTCATATAAACTTCCATCCCCTATTTCACCCTCTTAGGGGTAGAATTTCGAAAAACCCCTTTCTTAGTGGATACCTACTCTTCACAAAGAACACACCCTCCAAATTTCATGTCTCTAGGACCAGCGGTTTAGGCTGTGCGTTGATATATCAGTCAGTCAGTCAGTCAGTCAGTCGAACAGAAAGCCCAACCCCAACACCCAGTCCAGTCCAGCCAGTCCTATCAACATAGTAAGCGACTGTGTGATTCAGTGTCACTATAGCACCGTGTATAAAGTTGTTGAGCTGAGCATTCAGAAGCCCATCGAAGACTTTCGCCAAGACAGTAGCCAGGGAGACAGATCTATAATATTATTCTTGTCATTCTTTGCTATAGGCACAACAATAGTTTCCGTCATCTTAGGAGGTAAGTACGAATGACGTATGCAGAAAGGAAACAACAAAGCCAGAAGCCTAAATAAATGGTTATCCGCTTCCTGCAGGTGCTCAATGCTGAGTACGTTACTACCCAAAGATTTATGTAACTATCACGTTTCATGTTATTAATATTTCTCACATCTATAGGGGGCGGCGCACGTCCCCATGTCCCCCGTCCCTGGACCCATATAAGGGGGCCGGAAGAGGGCATTGTCTGAGGTAGGTTCACAAAATCATTCGCTGTTTCACTCAAGCTTGCTGCAAATGCTGCAATCCCACAAGATCCATCAGCTACTGGTTTTGGGGTAATTGCTAATTACCCCAAACATAAATGACCCAGTTTAGCAAGCTGTAGCTAGTTCTTCTGTAGCATTTTACATTGATCCTACCATAATATGACTCCTTAACCCTAAGATAATTAAATATGATACTTAGTAGGTACCTACTTCTTACATAGGTAGAAAGTACCTAGTAAGTAAGTAGGTAAGTTTATACTTTCAATGATGCTCTAAAGAATTTCACTTGGGTTATTTAGATCTATGCCATTATCTCAACATGCCTAAGGCCTCTTGAAATAAGATTTACTTTATGCAAAGACATTACAAAAAAAAGACATTAGGGGCGAAGACTAGACATGTTTATTTCAGACATGTGGGAGTGCAAACATTCAGGGTTCCATTTAACTTACTTAGACCCGCAAAGTATTCGTACAATCAGTTCGATACATCTCGTGGCCCTGTGTATGTAAATGCCTATGTATTAAATGACCGGAGTTTGTAGATTTCTTATCTCACCCTTTGTTTCGCTACGTCTGTATTTTCGTCTTCCTTCCAAGGTATTCTTCAAGGTTACATTTTATTATGTATACAAATAGGAGATAAGGATTTTCACTTTTTATTTTTTGCATTTTTGGTGGTAGGTACAAAAGAATTTGTCATGTCTTCATCTGTTTCGTGTTATATTGTTATGAAAGTGTGTCCGTATTTTGTTCGAAGAATGAGTGTATAATATATGCTCCATTATGAATTAAATGAAACATTGTACCTAATAATCGTTTCAGCCAAAAGACGTCCACTGCTAGACATAGGCCTCCTCTAAAGGGGTGGGGGTTGCCATAATCGCCACGCTTGGCACGCGGGTTGGCGATCACAGTATGGTGTTAAAATGCATAGAGAACGCTGCTGCCCATTCTCTAGTAAGTCCATTAGTCGCATTTTACGACACCCACGGGAAGAAATAGGAAGGTGCTATTCTTTACGTCCGGCACCACACGGAACATTGAAATATTTAAATGGAATGCTTGTAATATTTTGTCTAATTTTTGAGGGCCGTTCGTACATAATTTTACTTAGCGTGAAAACAATGTGTTGTAGCTTTTAATACCTACGATGATGCGTAATGTAACAAGATTAAAGTAGGAAGAGATTATAAAGTAGTTCAATCTAAAACCGTTCATTACCTAGAAGCAACTCCTATGTCTGCTCCACCATACTAATATAAACACGAGCAGCCAATAAAGATCGCTCAAACTGTAATACGTTACGTATACTGACATCTTATTGGAAACGATAAAACATCAAGGCTGTTGACCTTGAACGCAGACGCAATGTTTACCGTAGGTCAGTGACGCCAATTATGTATAATGCTCCCGCGCGGTGCCACTCGCAACTGTTCCGCTACTTAGCACTATATACGATCGCTCCAATGTTAAAGAAAACCCTATATGGAAATAATGACTAATCAATGCGAGAACCGTTAGCTGTTGACCTGTTAACAGTGACAATTCTGAAATTGGATACCTAGGTGTAGATTTACCTAGTTTTGATATCTAGGCTACGAATGTTGTGACTATGACTCTTATTGACATCGAAATGTTTCTTAACAAATCATCAATCAATGCCATTGTTGTGAACTGCGTTCCAATTGAGCTATTTCTCATCACTGTCACCACTCACCACTCGGGCACTCAGGTCACCGCGAGGTGTGAATGCGTGTTATGTAGGTGTACTTATGGCACGCATGATATTCCGGTCGTAAGATGCGGTGGCGCCCTGCAGGAAGAACAACAACTTCATTTGTCAAACAACCGCAAGCCGGGGAGCGACGCGCTGCCGCCGGCACAGCTTGATGTATTGCAAATGGCGGTAATTTTGAAGTTCGCGTTCCGTTTGCTATTCAAAACAGCATAAACTGCCACCGTTCTACGTTTCCCTATAATTTCGCTGCAAATGACGAATGATCTGTTGTTTAACTGCCACTCAGGTGTATCCGAATGGATTCGTTGTAACACCCCACCTTTCTTAAGTAATAAGCTATAATTTTGATAATTTACTCAAAGGGAAAGCAGAGTTCGTGTTGCTTGGAGTTTGTTTATTGAAATTTAAACACCTGCTATGTCCTGGAGCGTTAGAAATGCTTTATCATGTTATTATCTGAGGAAAGGCTATCATTAGTGCTATAAATATTTGTATAGTTGAAGGAAATTGGGTCCGATTTGATCTTATTCACTACATCTGACCATTGATCTATTATACAAAGGAACCAATTAGTTGTTAGGAAAACCGCAAGAATTCTGTAATGAGTAATGACTGGCCAGTTTACTGGTCACTATCGTCATCGTCTCACTATAATATCTATTAGACTATCACTTTCGGTCGCCGAGTGCTCTATTGTCTGCGATATGATCTTTTTTTCTTTTAATGAGCCTGTAGATCCGGCTGATCGTTACCTAATCGGGTACAGTGACGCACTTGTGGGAACCTCGGGTTAAGCAATTGGTTTCACACTAATCTTGGATCGCGATGTTGCCTGCATGGCCGTTGTTTCGTAACTTGTGAGGATAAAGTTTGGTTTCTACCTAATACTAGGTATCGCCTGGCTAGATAGAAATCCAAGATTTATTTCTGCCATGGAAGATGTAGATAAATCCAAACATATTATTTCAGTAATTGTGTTAAATACTAACTTGGCGCCCAACAAAATGCAGAACGACAACGCGAAAACTACTCACGAACACACGTACAAGTACAACGTACAAGTTCAAGGCATAATCTGACACATGAATAATGTATGGGATTATTTAGGTATCTGGCACAGATTTCCCGAAAATACATTCGATATGACTCAGAATTTTTCATACAATATCCAGTTTACTAACAGTCTCATAAGATTTTATACAAACTAGTAGTGATCCAATTTCAGACGTTTGTATATCAGATTGTGTTTCTTTGTAAGCATCATTTATTATTAAGACATTAAACAGACGTTATACAATGACTAAGTTACAACCTCGTTTTTCTTAGATAACTGGAAAATCTGTTTTATAATACTTAATCTATGATTTCTGGCATATCTGGAAATGCATTGATTTATTTACGTATCTAATTCATTACAGTTTATATCAATCATGAAACACCCAACTTGCTAAATTTAACTTTTTATTTATTTTGTAGATTGAATGTATTTGACAAGTTGTTTAAGCGATCGCACTTACACAATGTTAAAGTTTTACGCATTTCGAACAATAGCTTCTAAAGTTCAACTAACAGAAATAATGGTCTATAACTCTATAGGATCATGGATCGATTATGTTTACCACTTGGTACTTCTTTGAGCCTGTGCTTGCTATTATTAGTTAGGTACATACGTAGCTATATATAACAAACTTTATAGTGGTCAGGATGTGGGTTCATGTGCCGTTGCTGGTTTATCATTTTCATCCGTAAACATAGTATTGTATAGTCAACACATCCTGTAGGTAACCACAGGCACTTCGTCTCCTCCACAAATACTTTGACAAAGACAGCTTCAATCGTATTTCACGGACACAATTCAATTGGCCACACACTCCTATGCATCGTCCACAATGCACATATTTTCCTTCTTGCATGGATCTTTTGTGTAACTCGGCACGTTTGCAAGTGTAGAGGTCGGTGGCTGAGGTCACTCCTTCGCGACGGTTCCGGGAACATATGACAGGTCTCTCATTGTTCGCAAATTGTTCCGCGCAAGGTCCTCGTGTAAATGTCAATCCGGCGCCGGCGCCGACGCGGCCACCGCCTGTTGGTTAACACAACTGTTTGCTATCGCTAAATATAGAATGTGGACGAGTTTGCGTGCGTTTTATGAGGAAAAAGAAATATTGGATGCTGTGTATAGTTTTGTTTGTCCCGTTAAGGGAATGAAAATGTACTTTTTTTAGGCGTCCTAAAATAAATGGTAGTAATTCGAAAAGACAAACCACATCACAGTGGTTAGCTTTTAAAGATAAACAAAAGAAATAGTATGAAACCGGAAATCTATACATATTGTCGCAAAATCGAACGCCGCGCTGCTTAAAACTTGAACATCAATTTCGTCTGTCAGGATATCATCAGTTTTGAGCAAAGGCACCTCAAGCAAGGTGATCCTATTTATTCGAAGTGTGTTGAACATAGGTAGTCCATAAATTTATCCAAGAAGTAAACACTTGAATTAATATTTCAATATAGATGATCCTACTAAAACCGTAGACTCTGATGCATAACAATTTAAAATAGAAAAAATAAACACGTCTTCTAAAGCTGTAATAAGCAGAAACAATAACAGTATAGCTTTAAATCTACTAGAATTACTAGAAAACGGCAATAAACAAATCTTCACGCGTTTCGCATATAAATACTGGGTAATCGAAGTACATATTTATTTGTTTAATGACTCGTTAGGTATGAAAGAACTAGTCTTGCAGGGGCCAAGAAACAACTTCTATTTGTGTACAAGATTGATACCAGTTGGAATCAAGTACCACGTATCAGGGAACACTCATACCTGAATGCAATGAATAGGTACATGCGATGAAGCCTGTTAATCATACGTTACTCAATGTATCTATGACCTAAGTTACTGCCTATGTAATTTAATAGTGTCCGTCCTTTTAGCACTTAAATGGATAATATATCAAAGTCAAAGATCGACTCTTCAATGGGACGTGTAATAAATACATGTACGTTAAGGAAGTCATGGTACATTGAATTATTAATTGCTAGATGTTCTTTGTTGTTCTTATTAAATTGTGGTTCTAGTTGATTTATGATTAATTGTCGCTTCGTTTTACCTTTGTGGGATGTTGTTTAAATTCTCCGGTCAATTATCTCCGGTAGTGTCTCATTGTCGTTAACAACAGCTGGTCGTGGTCCTTTACTTAACATGCTCCCTCTCTAAAAGGAGACAACGTCGTCAGGCAAGACAACTACGTAAGGGCTAGTGATCCCATATAGTTAACTTGTCCCGCTAGTGAATCATTCATTCTCCTGTCTGCTTTCAAACATTGGAATTAATTGTGATGTGATAAAATGATAATGCAACTGACGTCAATAACTTATTTACTAATTACGTATTTACTTTTTTAATCATTATTGTGACCTCTCTTGATTGAATGGCCACCACTGGCTGGCAGGTTGATGTTCTAATGGGAAAAGTGAAAATCACTTGCTGATGTTTCAAACACTGGTAAAACCACAAATAATTTTTTTTTTAATGAAATAACAAAAAACGTTCTATACAAATACATATTGTTTGGGGAAACGATAAAAAATACTCAAATCTTTACAATATTACAAAAAAAACACGTTCTTTTCCGAGTAGATACATATATCAATCCATTCCAAATGCAAATGATTTCTATGAAACTGTCTCTATTGATAACACACAATGGGCGAATCATACGCACCATCGGAGAGATGGCGGAAATACGACACCAGTATGATATTGCGCTTTTCATAATGGACACTATGGTGTCCAATATGAAAAGTGTCCGTTGTGAAATATCACATAGAAAAGAAGTTTGATCAGTTCCGTAAATGGATATTTGAACAGTTTGACATGTTACAAGCACCAGTTATAAAAGAGGTTTAATGAAATCACTTCCGCTAATGATTAGGTTTGCATGGGGACTTTTCGAAAGGTTAACGAAGTCAGTTGCCTTTACCTAAGAGCTGAACTTCATTGATGTCATCTTTGCCATCAATGCATTTGCGATTTCTACGATTGATTCTGACTATTGTGTCATAAATAAAATTATAAGTAGATTAGGTAATATAAAATAATAAATTCAAATACGTTTATTAGGTTTGACTTTGCTTAAAATTCTATCAATCATAAAGTTATTGATAGCGTAGGTACATGCAGCTTGGTTGAGTACTAAGTTTATGTGCATAGTAACCCAAAAAGATATTAAAAATACTTTTATAGCTTCAATACAGTTTTATATCGCAATAACGTCTAGAAATGTTTAAACTAAAAGCTGCCATTTAAAATAATGCTGAACGTCTAAAAGAACATGTCGTCGGTAAAAAAGTGTAAAATAAAAACAAATGAATTCATGTCCATAAAACTATTTACGACGATGCATGTACAATATTTTAAACAACGCCTTCTACCATTAAATTAATGCGAAATAGCCCGTGGTGAGTGTACACAAGCATGTCAACTTGACTAATTTGTGAGCCGAGAGTTTTAGTGCTGGACTTATTTCCAATTTTATAGTCCGCGACCTCGCTTGAAAATTTTTATGTTAGAAAATTTACAACTCATTCCCCTGTCCCTTTGAGTTACTGACGTTTCTGCCGTCACTTCTCGGTATGACTGTAAAGACCCTTTTATAGTCAGAGCTACTTTTTTTGTACTTAAGACCGCAGTCAACATGGACAGTAAAATATTGTTATATATGACTTGCTAATATAGGATTAATTAAGTGCAGAGATGTATGAGAACGTAGCGCCACAGTTGCGACACTGTCGTACTAAACATTAGCGTTGGCTAATATAAAACACTTAAAAGGTCATTACGAAACAAATTTCTTAAGATAAACACATTATTATCCATTCGATCACGTAATAAAACAAACACGGTAACCGCTATAGCCTGATTAATAGCTATAAATCTTCTCGTATTTGCAATAAAGAGACAAACGTTTGTCGCAATGGCAAACGTAACTCGAATAATTAGTAAAATCACGATTTATCCTACTTTCTAGGTCTCTTCCGATCTGCACTATCGATCATCGGAAGATATCGATCTTATCTCACGATCAATTACTTACTGCGTAGTGGGAAACGGTACTTTATGAACATCTACTTATATCTGATTATCTGCAGCGATTTCTACTTTATTTAATTACTTAATTGTACTATTGAATGCAACTTTAAACTTATTACACAATTAGTATAATGTGCATACGTTTTCTAAATAGATTGATAGGTATCATACGTTTTAATGTCGTATCTTACCGTCCTTTTAATACTTCTTCAAATGTTATGTTGAGCTTTTATTCGTACAGGTATTCAACATGAAAGTAATTTGTATATTTTTTATTATTAACATCCAGGCCTCAAAGAGTTGTCAGTACCAACTGACGGGGTCCGATAGGGCCAATGCCTGCCAGGGTTGCGAGTTTGTCCGAAAGGGATATCGTGGCCCTGGCACACAGGCAAATGAAGGAATACGGGTGGGTTTTAGTCAGTAAAAGTCTGACACAAGTGATTTGATAATTTCCCACCCAAAAAAAAAAAAAATGCATTCCTTTACGCGTTACTGGTCGATATTCTTATTTTAGAATGAAGTAGGTACCTATATTAAGTGCACGAGAACTATTTACTGCGTACATTCGGGGAAACTAGTCGTGATATTATGATATGTTATAACTATTACCAAATATAAACAATGCCAAAATTTCACAGCTGATGAAATTTTTTTCATTATTCATTTCTGTCATCCGAAAATCTCGTAGAAATACTTTGCTCCCATTCTGTAATGGATTAACCCAATTTTTTCACATACCCATTAGATAAGTGTCTTACTTCTACAGTAAGTGTGTATTAGTCAGGTATTCAGGGCAATGGCTCGCTTATATCATCCGCGTAATATCACGAGTGTGCACCTACTTCTGTTAGAGGTCATCGGTCATTTGAGCGTCGTACATCATCACCTATACCGCTGTCACCAGTCAATTTGCAAGTTATATCATTAACAATTTATTTATGCATGGTCCTTATTTTTCAATTAACATTAAATATGGGTAGCCATAACTGCAGATCCATCGATCAATGTGGTTTAGACTGCCAATTGGTATAGGACAGGGGTGGCGAACCTTTATGGATCAACGTACCATTTTTTCTAAAGAAATTTTTAATCAGGCCATAGAGGTGCCGTCAAATAATGTTGACTTAGTGATTATTTTGAAAATAATAAAACTAAATACTATAAACTTAAAACTCCTAATTAGGGCCAACAAAAAAAAAATTTGCACTGTATTATTATAGTAATAAATGTTAAACGTATAATTCAAATTAACGTAACATTAGTGAGCCTACTGTTGTTGCAGAATAAATGACAAATAACTTATATTAGCGTTGCAAGATGTTACTTTTAGCAGAATGCATGCTGAACTGGAGAATGTTAGTCAACTCTCAAAATAATGACTCTCCTATAACTACACGAGCCAGGATCTTCAAACACTTAAATGTTCTGGAATCGAATTCCATGTTTCCACAATTTTGTTACTTGCATTTTTACATAAATTGCTTGTCAATCTTTTCGTTTCGATCGGTGGCGTGCCCAAAATATTTAGTCGCGTGCCATCGATGGCACGCGTGCCAATGGTTCGCCACCCCTGGTATAGGAAGTTTGAACAGGCGATGTCCTAGATTGTTACAAGTTTTGCTGTTAGCATAGCATAATCAGCCTATAATGTTCCCACTGCTGGGATACAGGACTCCTCTCTTCGAGAGGAAGTGGGCCGTAATCCACGTTGGTAGATGTCACAAATCTTTGGATTTTTGTTTCTAGGACATGCTGGTTTCCTCACCGTTTTGAGAGCAGTGGTGACAAAATTATTTACACAAAGTAAAGCGCCTGCCTGGGTTCGAACCCACGACCTACAACTCGTAAGTCGTGGCCGTTACCACTGGGCCACTACTGCTCTTACATTATAGACATACCCCCTTATTACAAAACAAGGTTTATCTTCAGACCCAGGTTTAAAACATGAAGTCATTATTGAATTTCGAACTTTATTCCGACTACGGTAAAGTTCCTAAACACAAAACTGACAACTTAGTACCGAATTAAGTTTTCAGTTGTGTATGAACGGTATTTCAATCACTGTTACGTTCTTATTACAAAAACTGGCTCCATGGTTTAAGCCATGTCAAAATATAAATCTTGTTTTGTAATAAGGCGGATGTTTGCAAATCACTGCTCTGTGCTCTATTTTGCTGTTAAGACCGCCATAGACGTTCAAGTAATTTGGTCAAACAGGCTGGTTCAAACAGTTTGACCAAATTGGCAGGATCTTGACTGCTCATTAAATTTGATCAAACTTTGCCACAGACATTCATGCTAATTTGATCAAACTGTTTGAACCAGCCTGTTTGGTCAAATTACTTAAACGTCTATGGCAGCCATTATAGAAATGATCTCAGGTCCAGTTGAAAACCAGCGTCAGGCACTAGTTGTCTGGATTTTTTTTCTGAACTGGGGCTTTTTATCGCAGCCGTGAGGCACACTTTACTGATAATTTCTTTCATCGCAGTTTACACTTTTTACTTGTTTTATTTTATCTGGTGTGTGTGCCTTTTAGTCTGTGCTAAATAAATGTATTTTCTTTCTTTCTAAAATTAAACAATAACACTTTCTTCTATATAGATCTTTCTTTTTCATTCTAGCTTGTTAAAATTTTAGGGAAATAAGGCTGGATTCCCGAAAAGTCTGACAACTGATTATCTCCCCGTTTCAGGGTGGTTAGATGACAGCCGCTCCGTGGACAAACTGAGGCTTCTGGTGTGCCACTGATTGCCGACTAAAACACAGTTTGAGAAAAAGGTAAGGTTTGAGGTCTTATTCTCATGAATAAGACCTTATCTTTTTGATGTTCCAATTGTCATCAATTGGAACATCATTTACCTACTATAGTTTGATGGGGTTGAATCTACTGAATTTTTTGACATTTTGGTGTACGGGTGTACCTTTTTAGGGTTCCGTACCCAAAGGGTAAAACGGGAACCCTATTACTAAAGCTCCGCCGTCTTTCTGTTTGTTTGTCTGTCTGTCCGTCTATCACTAGGCTGTATCTCATGAACCGTGATAGTTAGACTGTTGAAATTTTCACAGATGATGTACTTCTGTTGCCGCTATAACAACAAATACAAAAAAAATTAATAACAGAATTTTTTAAGGGGGCTTCTATACAACAAACGTGATTTTTTTTCTGTTTTTATAGATAATGGCACGGAACCCTTCGTGCTCGAGTCCAACTCTCACTTGGCCGGTTTTTTTATTTTTTAAAGTTTAAAACGGAATTTCTTAGTAGTTTATTGTTTGTCCAAAGTCTTAAAAATGGAAGTTCCGTGAACGTCGAAATGGATTTCGTAAATCTTAAACATTTTATTTTGTACACGTAAGAGTGTAAAATCACTGGGAAGTAATTATTTACTCAATGCGCAACACACCTCATTAGGAATCGTTTATTTACTGTCACGATTGTGCGAAATTTCGAAATATTCGAATGCTTTTTGGAAACGGTGATGCGTCAAAATATCCCGCTTATGTCCATAATTCACCATAAAAAAATATTCCGGGAATTTAATTTTTGTTGAAAAACAAAAATCGTTTATCTAAATTCTCGTCGCGTCATCAATATTTGATACTAGCTTTTGCCCGCGGCTTCGCACGCGTTAATTTAGAATTTGACAATCATTTCGGGTTTTACTCTGCTTTTGGTTCATGTTTATTAAAGTGATAATATTAAATTATAGATGTATTATTATTTTAAAGTGCTGATATAGAATTTTACAGCTGGTTTCATCAAAAGTGTTTTGAAATACATCCCATAATATAATTCAATCATGGATCGAAAGACACGTGGCGCCATCTATTATCATAAAAACGTTATTGTTGTTTTCCTCGGGAACAGTACCTTTTTTCGGGACGAAAGGTACCCTATGTCCGTGTCTGGACACCTGACAACGTCCTATATGCAAAATTTCAGGATGATCGGTTTAGTGGGTTAGGCGTGAAAAGGTAACAAACAAACAAACAAACTTTCTTTCGGATTTATAATATTATAGTTAGGATGGCGCTTCATTAATAGCTAATTAATAAGATCAAAGGGTTAAATATCAAACAACTCACCAATGAAACTACAATTAATCATCGATACTACTTGAGAGAAAGTACTGGCTCACTGCACGGAATGTGATCTTCATTTGGTTGTTCCTAATAAGAATAAAAATCGAATGCGTCAGTCTCTTGCGCCTGCGTCAATGTTACATCACTATAAAATGTCCCGTCACTATTCCGGAGATCCGCAACTTACAGTTCTTAATTGCAATAATACCATACGAAATTCTGGTCCACCGAGTCATACTACTGAAATGACTACTTGTTTTGCAATTAACGTTCAAATAGTATCAGATTGCTATGGATTCGTAGAACTTAACCTATATTATTTGGAACATGTCGATTTATTATTAAACTGTGGATCTACGAATCGGAGTGTATTTGCATGAGTCATCGGTAGAATAGACCGTTACTTATATCGGTCATTGCTGATATAATGATTGATGGGTAATAAATAGGCTCAAGAACGTAAAGCCCCGTAAATATTCATTGCTTCACTGAAATCTATCCAAACAACAACGATTATATTGACACACTTAGAGAAAATGCAATTGTGTCATCCTCGCCATACCAACTACCAAGAAAAAAAACTACCGACTTCCAAAAAAACACTACAAAGTGAAAAATAACTTTAATTTCTGAAGTCGGTGTCTTTGGATCTGTATTTTAGTTTTTTTTAAATGAAAATGTTTATTTCAGACCAAGCACATAGTAAATGATACAAGGTCCATATTATGTTAGTAGGTAGATACTTATAGCTATGTTAGTAAAATGTAAAATATTTATTAATTTGGACATGCGTGAGCGACCACAGGATTTGGCTGTCCACTCTGTCCGACACCACGCTCAGGAGCGTGTTGGAGCTACCATTTACCCAAGACCACAGGGAGGCCGTTCTATTGCGAAGCACCGCCTGGAAGCCGACCGTACTGTAGTCGGCGAACATGCCAGAGGCACTGCACCGCCATGGGAGCCCCAACAAGCCCCTGAACGCGTTGTTTTTCCACCGACTTCCGAAATTAAAGTTATTTTTCACTTTGTAGTGTTTTTTTTGGAAGTCTGTTGTTTTTTTTGTAAAAAGTTTTTATTTTTTGACTTTTTAGTGGGTTAGTTTTTAATTTATCTAAGTTATGATACGCCAATGTCAACTGGTCATCACCTTTTACAAAATATTGCTTTTCCCGATGCTGGGACGTTAATTGTTGAAGAGTTATCCTGGTAAGGACCAGGAGCACTGCCACTCACCATATGCATTGTGACGAATGCAACCATATTAAAGTACCTAATCGAATCGCATCCCGTTAAATACTTATTATTATGTTGTTCCGTTGGCAATCTGTGGTCTTCATCATCAGTCCCACTTAACAAAATGGTGCTTTCCAAGAGCAAATGCACGAGTTGCTATACAAAAATACCCAAATCGCTATAGGTGTGCCTATAAAATTTGAGGATTTCCCTCGATTTCCATGGGATTCCCTCATCAGATTCTGATTTAGTGGCAATGGGACCACCTCGGGCGCTACCCTTCTCAAAAAAAATAATAATTTTCAAAATCGGTCCACAATTCACGGATAAATCGGTGATCCTCCTTTTTGGAAGTCGGTTAAAAAAGGTATTCCAATGTTGAAACGACTGGAATAGATAGGTATAATACCCTACGCCAGCTAAAAGATTGGCCCTCTGTCTACCTTGAAAGAGTTAACATTTTCTACAACTTGGGTATTCTGCTTATTCTCTAACCGTCCAGCAGATGGTTTCGATTAATTCTAAATTCGCACCAAAACATGGCATAAAGATCTAACGACCTAACTCATCAGTCTAACTCGTATTGCCTATTTTGTTCTTCTATTTTCAGTTGCTGAAAATGTAACTTACACCCTTGGGAAATTGTTCTGGACATTCGGATACTAATCAGTAACATCGCCTCACGACTTATGCTTGACCCATAGTGTTGCGAAAAACTGCCTGGTCAAAATGTCATGGGCATTCGGCTGAAATTATGAATGAAGGACTTTTCACATTAAAAACTACTACGCGCTTTTCTACCTAGAGAAAAACTATGAAAATGGCCCTTCAACTTAAAAACTTCAATTATTGCATCTATTCAAGAGTTCCGCTTAGTAATTCAAGTGAATTTATTTTGTAGTAAAAAGCTTACTGCTTATAACTAATTCTTGCTAACGTTTTATCATTCATGCCCAATTGCCCATCACGTAACGACTCAGAAGCATTCATTTGAATTTTAAAAGACCCAATTACAGCGACACCATGGGGATGTTATTAAGTCTTTATGAGCTAAGCCTTATACTGCAAGAGAAACTGACAAGTATGCAGGCAATTTAATACTTTTACTGATTTTCCTACACACGTATCCTTTGTTTCATTCGTGGAGCATCCACGAAGTAGGTTTAAAAAAAAATCAGAAAAGAATCTTCACCTCCTTTATAGGATAGCAATGCATGAGTGATTCATCTGGAGACGAAGTGTCTATTTCTAAATGATATCCGTCTTTATCATCGTTTTTCATATGTGCGTAAAATCCTCCCACTTTCAGTCTTCATACGCCCACTTTCTACTTCATGGTCGTAAGATATTTACCAGCATGCCTCGTTCTTTGGTCGTGTGGACCATAGTGCAGTGGAAACTCACGTCTTGTTTTATAGGCTCGTTACCTACCAGCATTTTATAGTGTCTGCAGCCGGAAGTTATGAGCGCACTTTACACACCATAACGGCCCCATTTGAACGGACTTCGCAGATGGCAAAACTAATACCATCAAATGCTCGTTATATTTGAAAATAAAACTTGGAATGCTATTCATCATCTTTACTTTACTTAGAATACCTGGCTTGTTACTGAGGACCGCTTTGTTAGACGAGCTAGAACACGTTTGGTGAAGGGTGGGTGAATTTCTGTTTTATTGTGGAAAGCTAAAACTGATTGGTATTATTCTAAAAACTATTTTGTAATTTTCTACTTCATAATTTTATCAAGTTTTTGGCTTTGGATCTGTTTTTCTTTTAATTTATAACATGTGAATTACAGGTAGTAAACTTGGAGTTATTAATTAACAGGTAATTAATAAATGTAGGTAACAGGTAAATAATAGGCACGTACATAGTTACCTAGACATAGGTGCAGCGCTAGCGCAGCTCATCTAGTCATCTGCTAAACGTGCCAAAAACTGATCGTAGTATTTAACGGGGGAGGCCCATGTTTAGTATCGGCTGCTGACTAATGCAAAAGACATGAAACCTTGTATCTAAGGTCACCTTCAGTGGTTCATGTAACTAATCAGTGTTGACGAAACAAATAGGTATACGAGCTGGTATTTAGGCCGAGGTGTAGAGGCGCCGCCGGATAATCCCCGAGACAAACGTTTTGCTGTGACCAAAGTAACTAGGGCAAAACGTAATGGCGCTCTAAACTGACTCACTGACCATTACTCTGTTACGCAAACACAAATATTTGGATATCATAAAAATAACAGATTACGTATGATTTAAACGATGCTACTTGATACCATGCCTCCCACGTTACTCCCACGTAGAAAGTTTCTGCTTAGCTCCCTTTGACATATTGTTTTGTACGCTACTTTCTTTCTGGTTTAAGAAAAATGATAGAGGTAAGTTACCTTTTTTTTTTTTTTTTTTTTTTTTTTGGGTGGGAAATTATCAAATAACTTCTCCCGCTCTGGGCAGAGCGGGAGGGCGTGTCAGACTCTTACTGACTAAAACCCACCCGTGTTCCTTCATTTGCCTGTGTGCCAGGGCCACGATATCCCTTTCGGACAAACTCGCAACCCTGGCAGGCATTGGTCCTGACGGACCCCGTCAGTTGGTGCTGACATATCTTTGAGGCGCGCGTGGAACACAACGCGCCGTCGACCCGGGCCTGGTCCTTATCGGACGGCGAGCTACCCATCGCTCGCCGTCCGCAAGCCCGCGCCTACGGTGGCCGGAAATCGGCTTGCAACTCCCGACGCCCGGGGCGACTCCTGCGGCGACTAGAGGCGCGAGGGCGCGAACCTTGCCTCTCCCTCACGCGTTCCGCCTCCTCCTTCGCGAGCATTACTGCTTCGCAGAAGGAGGTGACGGCCTCCCATGCACTCTCGCTCCGAACCATGGCCTGAACCAGTGCTGGACGCGAGAGATCGTCGCCGCCGATCGCCTCCGTGAGGACACGGCGGTGCTCCGCCCAAGCCGGGCAGATCTCCACCGTATGCTCCACCGTGTCCTCCGGGCGATCCACACAGTGGTGACTGAGAGGTAAGTTACCTACGTCTTCGTCCCGTATGAATATTAAGTCGTATGAACCGTAAGGTCATCCTACAGTTCATGGGAATGGAGATCGCAATTAGTGCAACTAATGAACTCGTGTTTTCAATAAATTTACATCTAATCGAATGCAAACTGCTGCTTTACTGTGGCAGTCGTGGCGCCTAAGGGCTTAAGCACACAGTAGACTCGAATTACTCAAAATGTTTCTCTGTGTAAACTTGATACTACCGCCCTAGCGACGAAAGACTCATGTCAACTGGGATTTTCTTTGTCTGTGCAGATCCTTAAACGTAATTAATGTAACAACTCAAGCTTCCATCTGCAGGTCAAAATGATTAACATTATACCAAAAATACCACGTTTTGTTAAAGGAATCCGATTTCTTGTAAATAACTGTATGCCTTTTTCAGTAAATACGTACATCTGTACGTTAAACATAACGTCTTGATTTGTAGATATGTTGGGAACGTAACAAAGGAACATAAAAGTGTAAATGGAAATTCTTTTACAAATAAAAGGTCAGGTTGAGACCGTGATATTTAAGATTACTTTTACAACGTGGTATTCTTATAAATCAAAGCGACACTTGGATGAATTCACGGAATATTATTGTGTTGTAAGCAGATACTGGCTGAACATTCCTTCTACGAATGAAGGTGCATCAGTTTTGGGACAACTCTTGCAGGACAAGTGCTTTGTGCCAGAACAAACAAGGAAAATAATTCTAAAATTTCAGAAATTTAAGAAGGGCGCATTTATCGCATTGAACGCTAAAGTTTGAAGGGTTCTTCCAACACAACTCCATTACTAAACTAAGTTGATGTTCGTAGTGTGTGGCTGTTAAGAGATGGAAGGAAGCAGTGTTAGCAGATGTTGATCTGCTAACACTTCTTCTCCCATATCTTAACAGCCACACATAACAGCTGCACAGAACAGCTTAACAGCTCATCTCATCTCTCTTGTTAGATGAGCGAATGCATATAAACGACCGAGGGTAAAACCTGGGTGAGACTGACACAAACTAGACAAGCATGACACAAAAGAGAAGAACCTACCAACATCAAACTCAATCAAAATCAAAATTCATTATTCAAACTTTATAGGTACTAAAAATTACACAGTCCCCCAAAACGCTCGCCCTTCACCTGCTTCACTGCCCGCCCGCACTTTCATATATGTAGGTATATACTCAGCAGTGGGTAGAATAAGGCTGTTAAAACTAATTATGAAGATGATCCCTATATAACATGTCCCAGAATTAACGCACAACCTCTTAAGGGGTCATTGTGCTCATCATTATGAACAGCGTTTACTATGGGACCAAACCTGAAAAAAAATCTGCTGTTCTCTACATTTTGTCGAGTTATTCGAACATAAATGTAGGGAACAGCAGATTTTTTTTTCACGGTTCTAGGACATTTTGTATACAACAGAATTAAAAAAATATTCATAAAACTATAACTTCATTCAAAAATGGTGAGGTCGTTGACATCGCCACTTCATTTTCGAATTTTCTCTCCAAATCGGCACTGCTATCAATCATTCACAAGTATCTATATTTAGTGGACTTACTACTTCAAGTTATGAATGAATATTATAGTGATTTTACCTAACAACAATAGCGCGTGGGTCGTATCAAATGATTCAATTGTAGGTAGGTATGTAAAATTCCGTAGAGCCGGTACTTTCTTTGCTAGTAGAAAATATTGGTTATGTAACAGTTGAATGATTTATATGATAAGTAGGTATATCATTCATTTAATACGTAGGTTTGAGTGTTTACTTATTTGGTGACGTTGGGGAGCATAATTTTATAGAACATAATTATTATTAATACTTTTCCCCGTGATATCAGCCTAAAAATGCCCATTTTACCCAATACTGAACATTGGCCAGAAAAGATTGCTATGCTAGCCGATCCCCGCTAGCCAAAGCTTTAACAGAAAGCCAAGCTTCTTAGCAACAAAGTAAGAATCTGGCACCATCATATTTATCAATGACCTCTAATAACTTTGATGGAAATCGAAACCCAACAACACCCGATCAAAATATTTACCTAAATCAAAGTGAAATCTAAAGCAATAAACAACGATACTGTTGTATGGCATTAGTATAGGCGATATTATGCTAATAACACGACCCAAGGCGACTGGAAGACTTGTCGACGTAGGCGCCACCTACCTGCGCCCGATGGAACCGTGTTCCCGGGCCTTTACATCATTTCATTAACATTTTACAAGAGCTTTCATGTAGCCCACCACAGTTTTAATGGAGACGGATATCTGTTGCATACAAATCGAACCTTTTGATGACAGTTTATTTAAGAACTTAAAAAAAAGTTTAGCATATTGCATCAAAAAGAATTGAAGGAGTTGCATAGTATTTGCAAGGCAAATTTTATGCCTTCGAGTAATGGTTTGCTCTGAAGACTTTATTGCTAGTACCATTTGCTGGCTACATTGGGACCGTCATATCGTTTCATTGCCCCAGGTCGCGTAAAGTCTATAAAAAATTGACAACCAATAACTGTAGGTGTGCTAGACTATAAAATTTCAAACTCCTAAAGTATTTTATGACTCAATAATTTCTTTATAAAATTAAATGATTTTGTTTCTATAATAAATTTTATAAAGCCCTGTAACAAGGCACTATACCTACGTAGTTGTTATAAACGGGTCTATCATATTAAACAAAGGATAGTGATTCGAACCCACGACACCCGCGAGACCATCGCCTTAGCCATTGGGCTATTGTCGAGTAAACTTTTCCGTGCGTAGGTACTTGCAACTACATTGTTTGAAGTTTATACAGTTTATCGTTTGCGAGTACGTAAAACAACCTTTCTCCATTAGTTGACTCATAAAATACGAAGGCACATAGTTCTATAAGGATCTTCAGCAAAGTTCCTGAATGTTACTACTCAGAAATAGTGTATTTTCTGTTTTATTACAACTACAGAAACGATGTTAGGGTTTGTCCTATCTCACGAACTCTAATAGAGTAAAAATCTCCTGACGTAATACGTTCTCTTGATGTAACAGCTAATAACTAAAGCTGGAATTCTACGATGTGTTTCTGTGTGGCAGTGAGAGACGAAAACATGGTCTTGGGCAGGCAAAGTCTACAAAACGGATTGGTCAGTAACCAGCCAAGAAATTATCACCAAAACAGCGAAGGATTCAACTACAGCACGAGCATTTCGCGTAGGTGTGTCTAACTTTTGTTTAACGTCGCCTTATCATCATCATCATTTCAGCCGAAAGACGTCCACTGCTGGACATAGGCCTCCCCCAAAGGGTTTGCCATAATCGCCACGCTTGGCAGGAAGGTTGGCGATCGCAGTAAGGTGTTAAAATGCATAGCAAACGCTGCTGCACATTCTCTACTAAGACCCTTAGTCGCCTTTTACGACACCCACGGGAAGAAATAGAATGGTGCTGTTCCTTACGTCCGGCACCACACGGCGAACGTCGTCGCCTACTTTTACTAAAAGGCACATAAATAGATTTACGTAGAAGCACTATTATAACACATTCAGAATCCTGTTCACATCCCTCATGAAATAAATATGAGAACTGTTTCTAAACCAATAAATCGTTTATGACATCCATAAAAACGGACTCTATTTCCCCTTTAATATTTTCAATCATCGAGGTAGATATGAGATCAGAGTTTGTGATAGTAATCATAATACTGATGATAGTTCATTCATACGAATTACGTTTGCTTACTGAACAATAGTTTATTGTGCAATTATGCTATCACTTGCATTTCATCTCATCGAAAGCCTCTTCTATCGGCGACCTACGCAGATGCTGGAATGTTCTCCTTGGTTCACTATACATTGCTGTATATGCTAAAGTGCCTTTAGCTCTTTAGCTGTCCCGTTGAATATAAGAAGCGTTGTATGCACAACAGTAGTTTGTCGTCGTCTCAGTATCGTTACGTCACGTCGATCGTCATCTGTATACTGTCAAGGTGCTCGTTGCGTAAGCGCATCCGTGAGGTGTCATTGACATTACGGATGTTATGTGATTTGTGAATAAGGGATCTGTTATTTTTGGCAGTGAGAGTCATTTTCGTAATTGTGCACTTGTTGGTTTGTTGCTACTGTTTCTAAGAATGTTAGTTTTGGTTAGTTTACGGAATTTGTTTCTAATTCTTCGGCTACAAGTTTTAAATTGGCCTTATAAAGAATTAGTTTTCAGGCGCTTTACTTTATGTAAATTATTTCACCACCACTGCTCTCAAAACGGTGAAGGAAAACATCGTGAGGAAACCGGCATGTCCTAGAACCGAAAATTTGAAGACATGTGGCATCTACCAACCCGCACTGAGCCCGCGTGGTGGATTATGCGTTTAAAGTGAAGGCACGGGAATATATTCGTAAGAAGTTGGCAGAATCATTCCAGCGTTGATTCGTTTTCTCCTCCACCAATCGTTATTTCTCCTGACACTTTTTATTTTGTTTATAAGTATGTATGTATCTATGTATTAGTATATATTTTTGATTTTCGAGTTATCTATCCCCTATGTTGCACCTACCATGTTTTGTCTCTGCATCACCCTAAGGTTGACTGGTAGAAAATGCCTCAGGCATAGAGTCCGCCTTTGTACAGTGTTTTTTTTACTTGTGCATAAAGTTTTAATAAATAAATAAGTTATGGCCCTCCCTCTCACAGAGAGTAGGCCTGTGTCCTAGCAGTGGGACCATTATAGGCTGATTATGTAGAATAACTGTTTACATTTTTTTTTTTTTACTTTTTAGTCTGACAAGCAGTCTTACCAAGGGGTATCGTATTACCCAGTTACTGGGTTGTGGAGGTCAAATAGGCAGTCGCTCCATGTAAGATACTGGTATTCAGCTACATCCAGTTAGACTGGAAGCCGACCCCAGCATAATTGGAAAAGGGCTGGGCAGATGATGATGATGATGATAGAATTACTTTTTACCCTACCTATAGTAAGTATACTTTCTATCACACAGCTAAGTATACAGCGTGTTACGGAAAGGGTATATATGTTACCGGCCAAACCCGATTTCAGGACAAACTAGTTTAGCCTAGGCTAAACTAGTTCTTCCTATACGCGATAGGATTAACTAGTATAGCCTAGGCTAAACTAGTTTGTCCTAAGCCCGGCTTGCCGAAGCCTCGGTGGTGAGCGTGAAACACATCTGTGACGATAAGCTCGCATGGGACCGCTGGAGCCCTGCAGCGCCGGAGCCGTGACAGAAAACATGCCTGCTGCATGCTTGCTTGCACGTTTATCATATTAGACTAAATAGGTTTTATGTCTTTTGAGTGGTATATCAAACGATTTTATATTCAATGTATGATATGCTTATAAAAATTAGTTGCTTTAAAATTATATCAATCGTTTATTATATTAACTGGTTATTATATCAAATACAATTATAGATTCAGTTGTTATATCTTGTAAATATTAGAGGTTTTGTAATTATATCAAATATTACTTACCATTTTAATTGTATTCCTTTATTCAGTTTACTTTGAAAATAAGTTTATGGAAGATACAAACAAAGTGAAATTAGTTCAGACTAGGACGTACCAGTTTATCCTAAAGCATGTAAATTCTAACTAGGATAAACCGATTCGACCTAGGCTAAACTGGTTTATCCTATCGGTAACAGGATGAACGAGTTTGGCCTATGCTATACTGGTTTGTCCTATCGCGTGTAGGGAGAACTGGTTTGGCCTAGGCGAAACTAGTTCATCCGGAAATTGGGTTTGGCCGGTAAAATATACATATCAAAGGCACGGATTCTATTGGTGAAAACAATCTACATGGCAACATTTTTTTAATAATACCTACATAATTAAAAAAGTTAAGAAACATTTAACTAATAAAAATAAAATGTTTCCATTTGAATTCTACACCTCACTAGACCAAGTCAGCTGATCGGTACACGTTTTAATCCATTCGTTTGATCCCGCCGGCAATCGTACCGCCCGCGCCGCCACGTGTGGTGCGGTGTCGTGTCGTAGAGCTGTGGCAGGTGTGTGTGTGTACTAGGCGCACAGACACTGATAATGGATAATGACCCTCGTAGTCCGGTGACACGTTTGTTATTATTTAAATTTAAAAAAACTATACAAATAAAAAAATATCAACAATTTTCAAAGTGCTGAAATTTTGTACAGAGATTCTGAACCAGATCCACTGTTCACCCTGTTTGTATGGATATACCCTTTCCGTAACACGCTGTATAAGCACTGAATGAACTCATGAAGGTTATATGTACCTACCTCCTACTTATAGAATAGAATAGAATAGAATACTCTTTATTATGTACACCATAAAAGTTACAGATATAAATGTTTAAATTTTACACATATTTTCATGAACTTTAAATTACGGTGTGATGATCAAAAACACCATTCATTATTAATTTTATCAAAAGTTTGGCACCTATAATAAAATACAAGAAGCGTGAAAGAACACTATCTTTCCACTTCGTCATAGTTGCGTATGTATTTATTATTTTAATTGAATTATGATTATTAATATTCTAGTGATATTTATTTTACTACGTATTTAAGTATGTATATTAGTAAATACTCATATTATTTTTTGTATTATAATTAATGTATTGTTTTTGATTTTATGTATTCTATTTTCTCTTCTATTCTTACACATCTTGTCTACATCTCTTTATCAACTTTCCTATCGCAGGTATGCTGGAAGAGATTTCTTTAGATTAAGCATCACATTTGCACGGATTTTTCTGTTCCTTTCTTCTTGTATGTTTATATATATGAAGACAGAGGGTCCAACATCTTAAATGAAAGTAAGAGATATAGCAGAAGTCAGCCTTTATTTCCACAACTTATTAATTCACTGTAATAATAGTTTAATTCAGAGTACAGTATCTAAGCGCTACAACATGTGCACCGGGCCGAGCCTGCGACAAGAATGATCCCCTCCTTTTTTTTTTTTTTTTTTTATGACTGGCATCTCGTAGCAGACCTAGAGAGGTCGTTGCTACTTAACCGGATATTCCTGTGGCTGCCCTAAGGTTTTTAATCTTAAAGCCTCCAGCCAGGGCGCAAATTATATATACCTATTAAAACTAAACGACAGCGCACTAAGGGCACCCCCTGTGGGGTACGGACCTCGGCTTAGGGCGTCGTTGGGGGATCACAAAATTAGTAACAATTTGGGGACGGGCTGAATCAACATTTTGATCATGATTATTATCAGGGGATATTATATTTATTGCTACGGCGCTCTCAGCCTCTAACCGGGCGGCTGGCGCATCGACATTCAAGGGACGGGGGGGAGGACTTTTATTACCATTTACTCGGGAAGTTCGCGTGGTACCTCGGCGGCGAGGACGGAAGGTCGGTTTGTGTATTTTGTGCACTGTACTCGTGGCCCTATTGCTTTCCTGAAGGAGAGTGACGGGGTCATCCAGATCTAAGAGAGTGTGCCTCGGTCGGCGAGTCTGACTAATGGCAGAAGGCCTGTAACTAGCGGCCTGCACAACCAAGGGGTTGCGATGACGTTCCGCGGATTCGAAAAAGCGCTTTGCAAGGCGCTTCATAAACTGTTTGATGGTAGGCATCTTAAGGTCTACGTGAAGTTGTTCGTTCCGAACGAACCAAGGAGCCTTCGTAATTCTGCGGAGAAATCGGTTTTGAAGCGTCTGCATCTTATGGATGTGATACGACTTTGCGTGAGCGAAGACTACGCAGGCGTAAGTCATGATCGGTCGAATGCACGCGGTGTAAATACGCAATTTGCACTTAAGGGACAACTTGCTGCGCGGGTTGAGTACCGGAGTGTAGTCGGCCGAGAGCAAAACTGGCGCGCGAGCGCACCTGTTTTATGTGCTCGCCGAACGTCATGTGATGGTCTAAGACCACACCGAGATATTTGGCTCGCTTCTCCCAAGGGATAGGCTTGCCGAACATGGTGATCGGTTGGGGGAGGGCGGGTGATCGCCGGGGCCTACAGAATAGGACCCCCTGGCTCTTATCAGGGTTGACTTCGATCCTCCACTTCCTGAATCAGGCCGCGAGTCTGTTGACTTCGGCCTGAAGGATGCGATCCCCTCCTTGCTGCGCGCTCGCTTATGTAGAGCGGCTCGAGTAGTGGGGAGAGTGGGGAGGCCTAAGTGACACATTGCAGTGCGCAACTCTGACCGTTGCACGTGTTGTTTACAATGGTGACGCCGACATATATATATATGGGTGTACATAAATAGTTAAATAAAATAAATAAATAAGTAAAATACAAAATTATTAAAATATATAAAACAGATTAAGCACGCCTACTAAATATCGTGTTTCCTAATGGTACCTAGTATTGCCGTGGTTGGGGCAATAGAACTAATTAGTAAAGTCATTATGAAAAAGAGCAGTGTTTAATTATTTCAAAACGAATCAAGACTTAAATGAGCGACAATGGCCTAATTGCACTGTTAGTGGCTGCTGATGGAAACTTGGCGACAGACCATACTTCAATTAATAAATTACAGTTATTATAAATGCAAAGATGAGACCGTGATGTATTTAAGGCCAAAATGGCGAACTGATTTTGATCTATGTTTTGTATCATTTTAGGCCGTAAACGTTTTAATGTAACCTTTCCATTGAACCATCTATGAGCATGACTAGAACAAACTTTGAAAAAAAAACAATACTGACTTCCAAAAAAACCACACAAAGTGAAAAATAACTTTAATTTCAGAAGTCGGTGTCTTTGGATCTGTATTTTAGTTTTTTGCCACCGACTTGCAAAATTGAAGTTATTTTTCATTTTGTAGTGTTTTCTTGGAAGTCGGTTGTTTTTTGTAAAAAGGTTTTTATTTTCCATCCAAAACATCCAAAGGGTCCATCAGATTCTGACTTGGTGACAATGGGATCACCTTGGGAGCATACCTTTTCAAACAAAAAATAATTTTCAAAATCGGACAAAATACATTTAAAAAAAAATCATACAGACGAATATATGTATATAACCTCCACCTTTTTGGACGTCGCGCGTCCGCGTCGGTTAAAAACTGATTGATGACCGCAAAAATATGTTTTCCTAATAAATATTTAAGATGATTCATACATACATGAATATAAGGGACATTCATGTATGTATGAACCATTCATGATGTGTATCACATACATTGTACAACGTGCATATTTATAGCATAAAAACCTGATTTCCCCATAACTCCGCAAAAAAAATCAACCCAATTCTTGATGAGCACGCGCAATATTTACACAATAAAGATATATCTTCGGCATTTCCCAACCAACCGACAACAAGAAAAACAAAGATCAAACTATTTTGTAACAGAAATTTCACGCGCTCATAACGTTAGACTTACGTTACGTAAACGCAGTGCGAATTCGAATCGAAAAACCAGATCGCTTGATTTATGGCGTTGGCAAACTGTGTGTGGTGTCGTGACGTGTTCTAATCATATCGAGTTAAATGCCTAATGGTCACTAATGGAAATAATCGCGGGAGAAGATCTGACGAGGACTGTCTGCGACCGTGCGGAGAAAGTGACAAGTTTGCCGCTATTAAGGCGCAGTTTTAATGCTGTTTGTCATTTGTGAATTGTGGAGGTTTGTTGAGAGAAGGTTTTGTTAATATGGAGATTGTTTTGAGAAGCGTTACGAAAGTCTCCTTACTTCGAGATTTATATGTACTGTAGAACTTTAAGAGACGATGGATGCATAGTTCATACAAACGTAATATTAACAAAATAATTTGTCAATCAAACATAATTCTTAAGGTAGTGTCTTTATTCCGATAGGAAATAAAATTTCTATAGAAAACCAATTTTTCTCATAACTCTTGTTTAAATCAGTGTCCATTCAAAATATATATTTGGGAACATAGATATTCTGTAATCCAATCGAAATAAATACACACTACCTTAAGAATATGTTTGATTTACAAATTATTTTGGTATTACGTTTGTATGAACTACGCATGCTACCTTAATATTTTAGTTTTGCAAACGTTGTCATTATCATCAGCGTAGGAACGACAGTGATACCCTATACGTTGCTACGCCGCCAATAAGGAACATTATAAGTTGAAATGTGAATCATCCTCTATGTAACAGTAGCGTCTTTATTTTTTCAAAGAGATTTAAAAAAACATTGCATCGATCACCAATTGTTTACTTTAATTCTCACGAATCTGATGAATAATATGATCGTGATGGGTCATTCCGATGTTCGTGGGCGGTGAATGGAAACGCTCTACTATAAATCTACAGCAGGTGTAACTATTCGATCGATTGTTTACGACGACGATAGAAACTGCATATTATAATAAATGTGTAGGTAAATAATGTTTTCAACACATTTGCTCAAAAAATGCACTTACGAAGCCTGTATACATTGTTCGAAAGTTAAAAATTACGCACCATACAACGGAACGGGCGGTAAAATAGGTACTCTCACCTAAGTACATGTTTTACCGCCCCCTTCGTTGTATAGCGCAGTGCGTATTCTTTACGGTTTTTTTTTAATTACCGTAAAAAATATGTAAAAATTCCACCAAGGAGTTTCAAATTACGAGAATAAATAAGCTGAATGAACGAACCTCCTTGGAAGCGCTTTGGCTTAATACGTTTATCTCACTTTTTTATTAAAGAGAAAACGAGACGAAAGATGTAGTACTAATTTTCACCATGTGCACTTAGCGCCATTTGCAAATTCGCGCCATTTTCTTATTAGAAATGTCAAAGATTGTTGCGAGTTTCCGACTGATATTTACATTTATATTTTAATATGAGTTCAAGCGAGGAATCCGATATTAATATGGAATCGACTGCACCTGATATCTTGAATGAGCCGCCAAAATCGTGAGTGCTTTTTAATGATTTACAATAATTTTATATCATGGAAGACTCGAAGAAATACTCAATCATTCTCTTTAAAATGTTTTGATGGCTTATTTTATTACCTATTGTATTGTTTTCTCGCAAATATGTTGAAAAACGTTGTATGACACAAGCGCGGAAATTGGTATTTACAAACTCGTGAATATAGTAAGCCCTCGACTTCGTCTCGGGCTTACATTCGTCTACTCGTTTACAAAACCAACTTACCGCACTAATATCATAAATAACTATTTAGAGTGCAACTTTCAAATTGATATCTTAAGAAAAAAAATTAAGCTTTTTCAGATGCAACTTGTTAGGAAAGAAAGTGGTTAGTAAATAGTAAAATCAATTATTTCAATGGTAAGTTTATAGTTTTAATTACTATGTGAAACTCTCTAGGAAAGAAAATAAGTTGTAAGTTTTTCACCGGACCGTAGCTTCTCCTGAGCTTTCTCGAGCCATAAATATTTAATCAGACTGAAACTCTTGAACAAATACACTTTCGTTAAATACACTATTAAAAAAAAAATATGAATAAAACCCTTCATTAACTCATCATTTCAGTTTGTCCTTTATTTTGCTGAAAAATATTAAAAATGCAGCATAAATAAGATTCTAAATTTTATAAAAGAGAGTTCTTTTAGTCCTGTAAAGGTAAATCAATGACACTTTCATTAAAATATTTAAAATTGTAAGTAATTAATAGACTTTAACACAAGGCGAGAGCTATCCCTTAAGATCATAATTTAATGTGCTGATAAAACTGAGAGGCTAATTTGTAAACTGTTACAGTTGCGCAAATATGAATATACTCACATTAACTAGTTTTGTATACTGGCTTTGTACGGGTTCGTGCTGAAATCTAAGTAGTAATCTTCACTTAGTGCAATTTAAGAAGAAAATGTACGAGGATTATCAGTTTAACTGAAACCAATTAGAATAGGTTAGTGAAACTGAGTGTTTCGACTAAATGCTAGATTTTAATAGGAGGTGTAGCTGCCGATCAATATTGTAAATATCACATTGTGAAAACCTAGTTGTAGTAAGCTCGAAATGAGCTGCCATTCCACCTGCCGCTCTATTCTGTAAAGATTTCACCTTGAAAACGTAAGTGAAGTTAGCGGTCAATAGTGTCAATCCCTATCATTATGTGGAATGACAGCTCAGTTCACCTATACTCCATTTGAAATAAGATTAGACATTTCAATAAACCTTTTTTACAGTCCGTTCTAGCGATTTAGACTTCTATTGCGTTAGTGGCATGACAAATGGTAGCTGTAATAAACAGTTGGTATTGTAACTACGTTTTTGCTTTTAATGCCATCCTTATACCTATGGAATAAAAGTCAAAATCGGTTGAACGGACTGTAAAAAGGTTTATTTAAATTTCTAATCTTATTTCAAATGGAGTATAGATGTGTTCACGGTGAGATTTTTACAGAATACATCGGCTGATTCCAGAGATTGACACTATTGACAGCTTCTCTTCACCCATTTTTTCACGCTGATATTTTTACAGAATAGCACTACTGAATATGTTAAGGTTTAAATATATGTAATTCGCTGTGACAGACAAACAGTTCCCACTTAATGACATGGAACTATTTCTTCGCAACGTTCAAACTACTTTTACTGGGGTTTAATTTTTTTTCGTGTTATGTAAGAGACAAGTCACATATCGTGATCAATGTCTTAAGGATAAGTTTTCGGTAATTAGATGGCATTAGCATATTGCATGAGATATAATCTCTTATTTAAGCTGTTAAACATTATGTCGATAGTTAGCAAATACTTAACACATTCCATATAGAGATACATTTGTCAAAATGCTTGCTACATTCTTTTAAAAATGTTATAAAATTCTTTCATAGCGTGTTACATAAAAGTTTGCTCGAAGGTCTTGCAAAACGGAACGATTTATGGACAATTTTCCGCTTGTTATTATGGCCATCATATTTCTAACATCGGATTGATGCAATAAATAACAAATTATTAGTTATATATGAGTAGTGTTGAGAGCGTGGAATTCTGCATTAATTACTTTAACATGTGGACATAAAAAATAACGACACCAAAATATTTGGTTAACAAAAATTTGTTAAGCAAATGTTGTTTTCTAGAAAAGTAAATGTTTGTAAAGCAATTACTACAATTAATAAACATGTGTATACACAGTAGTGTCGTAGTAACACCTCTCGCAATGTTAAGTGTTGTTTTTTAAATAATTAATGGCAATCAAAAGTGATGTTTGGCTATTCGCGTATTACGCGGTACAGTATCTGTCAAAATATTTTGACGGCCCGCCCGTATCGAACCCACTGGCAGAGAATACGCGAAACGTTGCTCATTAATTACATCCGACATTACTAGTTTTACTTTCATTAGTTATACAAGATATTTACATAATTTTCTATTTGACTAAATATAATTAACTGCTGTCGATGTCCTTTCCATCGATTGCACCTAAGGTATTTTAGTGACATAAGGAGACTAGTGCAAAAACAGCACAAGTTGAAAGCACTGAGTAATTCAAGATACATTTACTATAAGTCTGAAAACAACATATCAGCAAAATATATCGCACAAAACCAATAAGTCTACAGATACGAATATTAATAGAATATCGGTTGTTGATGGCACACGACTTTGTCGTCGAAAGGCTTACGATCAGTATATTCGAGACAAGAACTTTTATCTTAATCCTTTGCTCGGAGAGATCGTTGCGGCTAACAAAAGGGCCGAAAGTTATGTTATTGTGAAATAGAACGGCTTCATAAATTGTAGGACATTTCGCTTTTGACAGCCGTCCCGAGGTATGCTTTACGTGAAACTATGCTCCTGTCTTCCGTATTAACAGAATACAGCGACTTGTACAGTTCGTAGAACTTCTTCCTTACATTATCTATTGTTTGAATCTCAGCGTATTGTGATAGCAAATTCTGATAGCTAGAGTCCGGGTTACGGTGATTGTCTAGACCTGATATGATCTCCGAATTTCTCACTTATGTGTCACATTTAAAGAATGTCAACAATCACATGGCATTTGCTGTCTCTAAAATAATATACACAAATCAGTGGACTATCTAAATAGCACTCGAATCATTGTTGTATTCACCAGTAAGTATAATGGCTACGGAATTGTGAGAATTTTCTTACAGCGCTGGTGCATCATTATCCTATTACATGCAAGACGCACGAATACACTGGAAATAGGTACCTTTTTCTGGAACAAAAACGAACAGCCGGTTAATGCTCGAGTTCACAATGAGCAAAGGCGTGACAAGATAAAATCTAGGGAATACCGTCGGCGAATTAAAATAAAATATCGCATTGAAAACGGACTGAATAGCCTTTGGGACAACATTAAGCGCAATTACTAGTGCCGGGTCGCTATTTACACGTATTGGATGGGACGCCTTAAAAAGAGCCCCGTGATGTGTGATTGCACCCTCTTCAATAATTAGATTGTTTGATATATCGGCGGCGTGTACGCAATTACGCGCCTATTTGAAATGCTCGCTCGAATCGCTCGTTTATAATGAGATATTTCTCCAGGCAACTCTAGTAATTCGAAAACGCTTTATATATCACAAACGTTGGTTGATTCCTCGCGAAAATTACGTTAAATTTCTTACGATTGCTATAAAATATTATTTATTGCTTGTGTGCGATGATTTTACATGCATAAATTACTGCTGAGTTTTATTGTATACAACTTCAGACGACCTGTAAATAGCCTTTTGAATAGAACAATAGAAGAGTATCTTATTATCTTATCAAATTTAACCTTTGATGATGATTAACTTAAATAAATATCTACCAATAAATTATTACAGTAGCCAATGAATCACTTTGAGAACAGTTATACAAACTATTATCTGCTTTTCATGCTTTTCCGGTCGAAAGTGGAATAGAAGAGAATTAACCCTCACATTACATTATTCCCTGAAATAAGTGACCCCATTAGTTTTTTTTCTTTAGTGAAATTGCTTTTATTCAAGTATCACAAAATATCTTGCACTTATTGACCAATGCTAGCTATTCACTTCAAGCATCAGATAAAGACACCGACAGGATGACGATGTTTTCTACTGTACCTACTTCAATAAAATCTCAACATCAATAAATTAAATAAAACCAATGAACTTTGCGATTGAAGGTGAAAGTCCATTCAGAACTGTCAGACAGTCTCTAATTAAATAAAAGCAATTTCACATTTAATTCGCAAAAAGTTAATTGTAAATTAGTATAGGATGCAGATACGATCACGCAATTGAAATATTTTAATTCGATCTGTCATTTGTTATCGCATCTGAGACGATGAAAATAAACCCCACTTCATTAAAGCAGGGATGATAAGATCGGAGGCACGTGAAAGTCACTGATCATCTCCCAATCGCCTAATTTGTTTTCACTTTTTGTTACAAGTATTTATTGTTCCCGCTACTACGATATTATCGGACAAATGGAAATATTGCGTCATACGATTAAAGTTACGCAATTTACGTAACGTAAGTTCACTATTTGTGGTTTCGCCTCCAGCTTAGAAGATGATTAAACGATAAATAATCAGTAGCCTTTTGATGTCACTTGGAAGAAAGCGTCTCATTGATGTTATTTTCTAAACAATTGAAGTTGGTGATCATTAGCGCTTTTTGCTGTTGACAGGGCATTGATATAAACATCTGTCAGTGTCAATTAGTATTAAGAATCGGTAAGGCGCACAAGAAAGTTCCTATTGACACATCTATTAAAAGTGATGTCCGCACACCTATGAGGCGGTGTTATGATGGATTGCGTCAATCCATTAATGATATAATGTAAAGAGTCGTGTAACTACCTAATTGGCTAGTAAAGGCATTATCCGTTGTGATAATGATTGTTTCTCCTATTGTGGCCAGTAAGAATAAAACGTAATAAATAAACAATGAATCAGAGTTCATTATTATGAAAAGTCGTTATAAACAAGTTAATAAGATAGAACTGACTGTGGTATCACAAAAGACAGCTGTTCTGGTTGTTACGACGCCTGTTCTTGGCACTTACACTGTCTTATGCTATAATTTAGAACTGATTTGCGAAATGTTGTAATCAACATAAATAGTTCAAGGTTTACAATATTTGACATGGTTGTGGTTTAGATATTGTGCATGTAATCTCGGTTTCTGAATCATAATGACCCAGATGTTTGTTAGCTTTTAATAAAACACATGAAGACATGTGGCGAATGGTGAGGGAAATGGTTTTCCTGATTTTCTTTCGTCGCTTCAGAAGAAAAATAGGTAAGGTTTAGGTGGTTTCTTCGGGTTTGTGTTTTGTTGTTCATATAAAAGAGACTGAGATTAGATATTTGAACTATTTTACACACAGTGTACAGTTCATCATAATCATTATTTTGCGCTTAATGATCCTCCGTTATATCTAAAATACTGCAGCATTATTTTTTAAATAAATTTATGGTAAAGTTGAGGATTAATGTTAAGTACTATGTTTGACGACTAAAACACGATTCCAAAACAAAATTAAGAGTTACCAAATTGAACAATAATCCGCTGTATTAAAAAAATACTTCACATTAGATCATGTAATTTTGCATAATAACTGAACTATGTTAATATAAAAGCAGATAGATACTATGGTTTTTTTTTATCTCCATTATTTTCACCGTAAAAAGAAATTACCTAAACTGTCGGTGCCTTGGAGCCTTCTACCTCCCGCCCTGTCTCGTTTGGTCGCGTAACCGCGAGCAGTAGTGTGCGAGCGAGATTGGGTGAGGTGGCGCTAAAGTATTATGGACTCTTTACTCAACTTATTTCGTAAAATCACCACCAGATTTTAGTACCCAATCGGTACCACTTAACATTATAAAATTTCATAAGAATTCGTTTCTCCAATGAGTCGTGTGCTGGACAGTCATGCTGTCACTCAAACTGCGAGAGTTTGATCCAGGCTTTCAACAAAAATACCGAGAACAGTTTTATCAACTCAATTATTATTATTTCATAAGGTTCAAAGTTGTAAAGCCTACACAGTATAGTGCAGGAGTTCGGTATCAGTACATCTTAATTGCGTAAGAGACGGGACATCGCTCAGCGGCCGCCGACTGGAGTTTGTTTTCTTATTTTTAACACAAATATTTATTGCTTAATTAAATTAATGTTTATTTTCTCTGTTTGGAAAGACAAAACAACATCACATATTTGCGAACGGGCTTCGAGAAAAATGGCACTTTGAGTAAGTTAAGAAAATCAAAGACGTAAGTATTATAAATTTTAGAGATTTATGTACTCATACATTAGGTTCGAAACGAAATGTTTATAGTCGCTTCTGTTTGTGACAATGTACATTCATAAATGTTGCGATTGCGAAACTACTATTTGTAGAGGAGCTATGAACGATGTCAGGATTAGGTGCGAACACATAAACGATGCAACTGTCATTACTGTGTCGACAAATCCGTCGTGTGCACCCGGCTTTCACTGCCTTTGTTGTCAGTGCGCTGAAGACGACACTTTCGCCTGACAAATTCAACTCCACACTGTTTGGCTTTGCGACTTTTAAATATTTCGACATTTCGAAACACTTGCGAAATTCCCCTCAACTCGCGTCACAAAAGAAAAAATAGTAGGCGCCTATACGCCTATGTTTATTTAAGTATTTCTCTCGCGAATAAGTTTCTTTTTGGTCGCGATGTGGGAACGGATACAACAGGAAGAATGTTAACAATCCGGTCGCACTGAGGATGCTAATTGAGTCTCGGCAAGCGTTACCTGTCTGGACGCGGCACCTACTATACATTTTCGTAATTTCTGACGTTTATTGCGGACTCTTATCGAAATGAGTTCTACTACCTTCCTTGTAAAACACGGCTGTTACCAAAGTTTGAGTTTCACTATAGTAACAAAACCGGCCAAGTGCGTGTTGGACCACGCACAATGAAGGGTTCCGTAGTTGGGATGAATTGATCCCAAAACCAAACTTAACATTGTAGTTGTAACAAAACATGTTCTCCCATACATCGATATACGCCACGGTCAATTTTCCAACTGGAATACATTTCCAGTTTGTCATTGCGATGATATGATACAGTGATGTGACTACAAATTGTAGAGTTTCGGACTTTTTCATTTATTTGTGCTGTGAGACTTTGCTTCTTGCCAAATTTCATGATTCTAGGTAAACGGGAAGTACCCTATAGGCTTTGATTTGTTTGCGAGTATCAAAATATGCCGCATAAATTGCCATATTTTTTTATTGCGTTGACTTGGAAGCTTGATTCTTTAGAGCTTCAAGGGACCATAGACCTACATACGTGATATTAATTTCAACTTGATACCTCTAAGCGTTCCTGAGAAAAAGGGTCTTGACAGACTGACAGACAGACAGACAGACGGACAACGAAATTAACTTATAGGGGTTCCATTTTTTCTTTTTAGATACGGAACCCTACAAAGAAAGATTCCTTCTCAATCAAGCCCAATCGCAAATCTACAGAAAGAAAATGGTCAGGAATCTGTCTCGATTTTAATGTCCTAAACCGAGTAAGAAAAATCAAATTTAATAGTTTATTAAAAAAACTGACGAAAGTTTCTGCCTTCATTGTCACCGTCAATTCTGGTAACAGTTTTGCCCGAATTAATTTATCAAAATATTTTAAAGAATAAAACTGCATAATATTAAAATTAAACTGTCAACAGCTACCCATAGTAGGGGCAACAGGCGACACTTAATGATGACGAGTCGGCCGGCTGCATAGGAACGCAGCTAAATCCCAACGGTGCACAGAATCGGGTGCATTTATTTACATTATTATGTCGTCCCGGCTATTTCTGGTCCACCAGGGACGAATCTAGATGAAGTCGAACGGAACGGAGGATATGGTTTAAAAAAGCCTTTAAATAATAGTCATTCTCGTCCTGACCTTATCCCAATTTAATTTAAGTTCGGCCCAGCATGTGATCTTTTTCATACTACTTTTGATCGTAAACCTAGTGTTCACCTTCTTTCTAGCAATACATTCATTTATTCATCACTTCTTAGTTCTTCCCCTATTCTTGTAGTCGTCCATTCAACATTCATACTTGCATAAAATTTTTCTCAGATATTAAACGCCACATAATCAACGACTTTATCATAATTATGAAGTATAAGAACTGATTAGTCCGACCTTTCCTAATTGCAATAAACGGATTAATCAATAATCTGAACTGATCGATTTGTGTGAATCTCTTTCCTCAGGCGTACCCATATTTTTTAAGTTTCCGTTTATCCATGAAATAAATATAACCATGAAACCCCTAATTTAAATAATTTAAGTTTACCAATAAGTCAATAACTTAATCTTTGTGTATTTATCGGGACGACAAAATTGTAATAGAGTATATATAGGTAATAATAAAGTTTGATTAACAATAACGGCCCCTGATTAATACTAAAATATGGTATAAAATCTTTATTGAACATTGATTACTACTAAACTGATAACTATATCAATATATATGACTCTACGGTAACAAATCGTTAAATGTGAAATAATACCTAATGAATATTATAACCGTAACAAATACGGTCCTGACTTATCGACCGACAAAGACAAGACAAGGTAGGTTACGGTTTCAATAAAATAATGTATGATCTTGACATACAGATAGAAGATAGATACAAAGTCTACAAAGATTTCACGACCTATTAAAACATTATATTTTATCATGTGCTAACTTAATTATGATATTAGTGGCGTTTCGTGTCTATCAAAACTGAAATCGTGACTTCTAGCTGCCAAAAAAAAGGTGAACAGTTCCAATCTCACCTTGATCTAACTAGCTTTACTTTTTAATATGCTTATCTAAATTTCTGTTCACGAAATTGGCGACTTGATGTCGTCGTTATTTAGTAAACATGCCTGGAAATTAAATTTATGTCTAAATCGAGACAAACAGATAGCAAGACACGAAGTCGCCGGAGGAAACTGTTATCTATCGATATAAGATTGTGGAGCTCGATAACTTGATCTATCGGAAAAGTTAACGAACCGTGCTTGCATTAAGATTCTTATAATTTTGTTACGAGAGGATTTTGCTACGATCTTTTGTCTTTTAATATAAATATAATGATGCTCGTTTTACTTCGTTAGTTATTTTGCTATATCAATAACATTATCCGATTTTGGTGTGGTTTTTGATGATACTCTCTGTATCACTAACACACTTTTCTATTGTTTATTTTATAGATGCATTGTTTTTGATCGACCTGTCGTTCAACAAAGTTCATCAAAGCTTCCCAGAATAATCTGAGTGTATCATTGACCTAGCCAATTCACAAGAGGAACGGACACATGATCTTGACTTCATTTATCATAATTATTCTCTTCCTATAATTGGTCTGGACAGCATCGCGGTGCCAACAACACTAAAATTGTTGAGATGGAAATCAAGAACCCTTGACAGCATTCCAAGTTTGTCATAAATTTATTTTGAATTAAGCAACTCATCCTCAAAATATTTACGGATGTGTTTACTGCCATCGGATTCAGTATAGTCTACAAAAGGAAATTATCCGACACGCTTTAATTTTACTGTTTACGCTTGGCTTCCTAAAACACTAAATCGTTAATTTATTATAGCAAAAGATAAAATTGCACCTTAATCGGTTCAATGATTTGAAGACACAGACGAGTAGTAAGTAATAATGAAAAGTTGTTTCATACAAGCCGAGACGATGCAAAAATAGTACCGCGCTACTGGTTGTAAATAATTACGCACAGACATTGCTTTGAATGCCTTGTATGACCACTCATCAGTGTTAACAATTTGTTTGGTTTTGTTGTGGCTCCCGGAATGTAGTCTATCGCTTCACCTCGCCGTCATTAGTGCATACCACTGGGCTCAGAATACCCCGAATAAAACTAAAGGGAATTAAGTAAACTGAGGGGCGTAGCTAAACATTCATCTTGCTCTGATGTTTCACATTCACAGCTGTTCCATATTTGATTAATAAAACCTGATTCCTGTGACGCCACAGACTATAAAGTCGAGACTACACTTGTTTTCTATCATCATCTTCGGACGAGGCAATAACTTCGTATAATTACCGTCGAACTTCACTTACAGGTAAGTTCGTTTGACTATTCAATAAAACCTGATTCCTGCACATGAGTCATCTTCATCATCTCCATATTTTAAAAATAACTGTTTTGGTTGACAAAATCACGTTAATTATATACGCTTCACCCGAAAAACATCTGGCTACCCCAATATAGGTAGATGATATTAAGTGCCATTTATCAAAATAATTTCAGATGATAAAATCAGATGTTAAATAATTACTATACCGTATAGATAGGGGCTACTGTATATTTAAAGTAGGTATTCATTGTAATTAATAATACACTTGACAAAATCCTGTGACGACAAATCTTCAATACTTTGGACATGGAAAACGGATATTGCTCTCATGGGCGGCGGTAAAAAAATATTAAATTCATTAATTATTGTAGGTAAGTACCTAGAGGACGTTTCCGTATTTGACCTGGCTTCGAGCTGCAATTTTGTAGATACAATCTTGATTATATTTAACATCTATACCACCAAATATAACCCTCCATCCTCTGAAAACATCTTTGACACATATTTTACTTAATCATCATCATCAATTCAGCCGAAAGACGTCCACTGTTGGACATAGGCCTCCCCCAAAGGGGGTGGTTTTCCATAATCGCTATGCTTGGCAGGCGGGTAAACAATCCCAGTATGGTGTTAATAGCATATGCATAGAGAACGCTGCTGCCCATTCTCTAGTAAGTCCCTTAGTCGCTTTTTACGATACCCACGGGAAGAAATGGGTCTTTTACTTATATCCCGATAAAAGGATAGTAGACGAAGACCTTATGGATTTACATTTTCAAAAGCTCACTTTTCAGGTTATTGCAGAACACAGTTTGGAATGTTCCTTTAGAAATCAATCTGCCCGCCTTTTCCCAACAATTTTGGGGTTGGCATCCAGTCTAACTGGATGCAACTGAATACTAGTATTACACATGGACCGACTGCCAATCTGACCTTCACAACCCAGTTACTGGGTAATACGATACCCCTTAGTAAGGCTGGTGATCAGACTTTCGGGCTTCTGACGACCTATTTGCGACTATCAACGAACCACGAATGACAGCCGGGACTAACGTGTTTTTCGAGACGCGGATGAGTGTCGGTATGTAAAGATGGTCACTCATCCACGGATCAACCCCGGCAAGCGTAGCTAAACCTGATGGATCGACCCGTGTGGCTGATATTTCTTAGCCACGAGCACCTAAAGTTCTTTTAGAAATAAAAGATTATAATATCCATTACTTTCCGCGCTGGGGTTACCTACTACCAGAAGATACCTACTACAAGAAGATACCTACTGGCAGAAGATACCTACTGGCAGAAGATACCTACTACCAGAAGATACCTACTACCAGAAGATACCTACTACCAGAAGATACCTACTACCAGAAGATACCTACTACCAGAAAATACCTACTACCAGAAGATACCTACTACCAGAAGATACCTACTACCAGAAGATACCTACTACCAGAAGATACACACTACCAGAAGATACCTACTACCAGAAGATATCTACTACCAGAAGATACCTACTACCAGAAGATACCTACTACCAGAAGATACCTACTACCAAAAGATACCTACTACCAGAAGATACCTACTACCAGAAGATAAATACTAAAGTTTAGCTTGGCCCTTCCACAAATTTAATCACCAGAGTCAAAAATCTATTGCATGTTAAACTGTGTGAGAACAAGACTACTGCACTTTCACTGACTGTCGGGGGTCAAGTTTACATGATTTCCGACGTTCCGATGCATGTGGGTCACATCACCTCGATACGATCATTAGTTACATTCACAGCACATCGGCATAATTAACCCGTCATCCGCCACCTTATGATTTGTACTGTGTACAAAGGCATTAATATGGCTTATGTTACAACTTTTTAAACTTAACTTACAGTCAGACAAATAATGGTTATGTTTTTACTACTATGTGTAAGGTTTGTTCAAAGGAGTTGCAGCTAGCTCGCATACATATCTCTTTTGTTGACGGTACCTGTTGGTACCAAAACCCGTACCCTTGACAGGACTTGTTTGCAATCGTCATTCACATAATCATTCAAATATGTATTGGCGAACACATAATATCGGCACGTTACTTTCTTTTGACCTACTTGTAGTTATGTGGATCTGATGTGAGTAATATAAATATTGTTGTAATGTTTTCTTTCAATACTAGGTCGTCCTCATTATTCTATTATGATTGATTTCCATACAATTACAAAGTTTTGTAACCTATTTTAAAAGGCTAGTTGTTTACTTCTAGTCGTAATAATAAATCGTTGTTTTGGTTTCCTATTTTTTGGTAATTTTATAGCCACGTGGGACGTGTAGACGTGTAACAGTAAAATTTCCTCAACACCATTAAATTAATTCATTTACTCGAACCTAAAAAAGCGTTCTTACAAAAGACATGTACAAGAGTAATCACATAAGAGAACATCGTAATAAAAATACAACAGGTCCAATAAAAAGTAATACGAAACGTCCAAAAATAATTGCAGTAACATTTTTTCTCCTGTATTACGTGGTGCGTGTTACGCGGGAGTCGCGCGTGCATTCTACAGGTTGCCCTCTATGGGTGCAAGTCGCGACGCACTTGACGCGGAACCTGCCTTCATTAGCCAATCACATCCGTCTGCTTAACCTATTAAATCGTAATTTTCTATAATAATGTTATCTTTATTTTCTCATTGCATAATGTTCTTCGATCGTGTATTTTTTTTTGTTGATTCATGCCCATAATAAACCGCAGAAGTGTTAAGTTTTGCAAAAGTACTTTGGACTTTGGAAAGCTTTTTGTAAATTTTTTCACTCGAATAAAACGTTGAACAGGTTGTACAAGTAGAGAGTTTTAATTAGACTCATCTTAAGTGGAACACAAAGATTGGCAATTTAACAAAATAAGTTATTTATATTGAAAATTATTCTTGATAAATGACATAGATAATGCAAAAGAATTCCTGTAAGGCAATATTCTGTATTGCCAAAAGTAAATAACGATGAAGACGACCGCAGAAACAATATTTTTTTTAAGTAATAACCAACGTAAAAATATTTAGTAATGAGACATCGGAGTTTTAAGTAAGGGTTAAACATCTTACGGCTTTCAACAAGTCATCCTCGATTGAATGGCTCCTCTCGTTTTTATTATATTTTTTGTTGACATAACTTTTCGCAGTGAACGAGGTGTTTTGCCAAATCAACCACTCTTCCATCGTTGTTTAAGTTTGAAACAAATTAATTGTGTACAATAACACTATAAGCACACAACACGCCGTGAAAGTAAACACGGATGACGAGAAGTAAACATTTTAATACCTTTCAAACATTTCGTTATTTTTACTTTCGACATAACAAAGATCACACTCGCAAGCTTCCTGTATACTTTGCACTACCGCAAATTTTTCTACAACTATGGTGTAAAAATAACAAGATTAAAACGGTTCTGGGAAAATAAGGAAAATATTTACGTTAACGTGTTTTACTCGAAGTAATCGACTACAAATCGGCAGTAAAAACGAGGGATGTACCAAACACATAGATCGATGCAATGATGTATAAAACTATAGATACGTTGTCCGCACTCTAAAATGGCAACATGAAATGAAGCCAATTGGCCACATTGCGCTCAGTCACGCACTAACCTGTCGCGCGACGCTATGTTTGTTTTTAATTTATATCGTGTGTGAAAACCTGTGCAAAACATAAAGAAAACATGCTGTCCTGTGTTTTCCGAGGATGTACAAATTATACCCCAAAAGTTAAAGACAAAAATGAGTCATTTCACGCGTAAGTTTACAAAACTACATTATTTTATTTTATTTTGTACGACGCTGCGTCTAATGGCGGCCGGCGCATGAAGTTAGTAGTCACGTGACGTTATTATCCTGTAACGTAACTGAAGATGTTTATTTATCTCCCTCTAGCAACAGGCATCCCGCCGTACGGTCTCATATTTTCTTTCCCTTTCTTTACGCGTATAAGTAGGTAGTTATCTAGTATTTTCGCCGTTTTTAAGCGCCGAGATGTTGGTTGATAACGTGTCTATATATAATACGTCATTGGATCGATGTAACATTACTGTAATATGTAAAAGGTGTTATGGGAAAAGTACTTGGTACTAAAAAGTTTAATGGCGAAAAAGCGTGCAGAAATGATGAGCAAATAGACAGCCCTACAAAAGAAATTGTTGCCGTATAATGACCACAAGCGTGTCGATTTGTATATCCTATTAGCTATTAGAAACCTTGACAATGAATCAAGGATCCGCTACGTGGTCATTCTACACGTCAGTCGTATAGTATACTGCTAAAAACCTGTATGATCTTTTGAACGAAAATCGGGTCCCGGTGCTCATCCTTCTCACAGTGTCGTCTCCTATTAAGACGACCACCGTTATTAAAGCAGAAGGAGAAGTGTAGAAACTGCTTGACGAAGAACCTAGAAATGAAACAGTACGAGTATCAACTACGAAGGACTCAAAAATGAGACCCAACCCACACCTACGAAAAAAGATGAAATTCCTCGTCCGTACCCAATATCACACGGCCATTAACACGTTCCCATGTTTATTATTATTTACGAATTGCCAATACTATAAAATAAATACAGTCCCATTCCCATCCCATACGTGCAAGACGGAGCCACGAGGTCACAGGTACATTGGGGCACTAACCTTGATCGTATGCAAGATCCCCGATAGTATAGATTCGGTCTGGAGGCCTATTAAGCTATGCCGTCTTTGATCTGGCAAGTCGTAGATGTCAATCGATTGACGCAAGTCGGACGCATACTCCTAGTTTAGGCCTTGTCACTCGACTTGACGGACGCACTAACGAACGCAGATGTTAGCCGGATGTTTTGAGAATAGGTATTTACTACATGACAATTAAGTGACGTGTGTTGGTTTTAATTTGTAGATGTTGAGGACTTGAGGGTAGGTCTTTTGCAAGGTAGAGAACCTATTGTATTTCGAGTACTTCTGTAGCTTCTACTACTCTCTTTGGTTGTCAATAGTTACATCACCTTGAAATACCTGCATTCGTTTTTTTTTTACTAACGAAGGCCACATTACTAATACTATCACTACGACCTTTCCGTTTGCTGCGTGCTAAGAAATAATAATATACTTAGTATATATCTGTGAGGAAATGTCATTTTAGAAAATGTAAAAAGTCACGTTTATATCACTGCTTAGAGGGACTTGGGTATTTTATCAGGGTGGTCAGCATACTATAGCGCAGAAATAGCTTAGATAATTGTAATATTGCATAACACAGGGTGTGAAAAGTATTCAATATATTATATTCGTAGTATCCGACTAAGCGAAGGTACGAGTATCTAGGATTCAAAGACACGACATGCAAATAACTTCGTTCTCGTGTAACACTACAACTTTTCACCTCAGAATAGAGAACATTATTTTTATCTAAAGGTAAAAAAATACAACATGGTAAAACTAAACTACTTGTATATTTGTAATACAAACAATATCAACAAAATTATAGTTAAAATATGATATAATAATTAGATACATTTAAAACCATAACAGATGATTTACAATTTTACGGTTACATTATGTGACGTGTATCCGAACGTTTTGTTGTTTGTTCTTTTTTTCTTTTTGAATTTGAAAATCGAACTTCGAATAGACTTGTTTTTATCTCTCGCCTTTTTCGTGTCGAAATGAAATTGACAGAACAAACTGAAGTTCAAATCTTTAGAATTTTGTGAGTAGACCCAGCATTGTTCTCGGCATTAAAAAATAATAATTAAAACGTTGTTTTGCGAATTTTGCTCACTGTCTTTAAACAGCAAAACCTGCTTGTGTGAGGTGCTGAGGTGAAAATTATACTGTCAGTAATTATCTAGTTTAAATTTAAAAAAATCCTAGCCTTTTCCCAACAATGTTAGGGTTGGCTTCCAGTCCAACCGGAGACAGTTGTATACTAGTATTTTACATGGAGCCACTGCCTGTCTGACCTCGACAATCCTTTTACTGGGTAACACGATACCCCTGGGTGAAACTTGTTTGTCAGCCTTTTGGGCTCCTTACCTACTACCAGTAACGCCTGGCAAAGATCTACGAATGAGAGTCGGGACGTTTTGGTCCCAACTATCAATTTTGGCTGTCGTGCTTTCCGAGGCACGGAGGGGTCTCGATATGTTCTGGATGGTCACCCATCCACCTACCGATTGCGGCTAGTGTAGCTTAACCTTCGACGAGCTGGGTGGCTGTTATCATTGAACCACGAGCCTCTCCTCCAATTATCTAGTTTAGTAGAAATATAGGCATTTTAGCATAGCATCTTATGCAATGTTTTTAGAAGACGCAAATATTTGAAATGTTTTATTATCATAATTATCATTCCACAATTTGTATTGTAAGTATAGCACGTAACTTGGCAAGAATTGTTAGATGTTTCTTCTCTCCTTTCTTTAACTTTGTTCTAAACAGACATGTTTAAAAATAAATTCAGGCAATAACCATAGAATCTAATAATAACAAGCAACAAAAGTGAAAAAAAATATTGCATTAACTTACTCCCACCTACGCCAAAACCTTGCCAAGTTACATGCCGGCGACTATAATTATATCTATAAGAAAGAACATTTACAATAAAAAAGTTCCTAATACAAGTATTTAGTTTAGTTCTAAGATACCGTTACAGTATCCCACTATTTTGGCAATGTTACATATTTAATGTGCTCACAACAGTAAGTTTGGCAGAGGCAGCCAAGTTCTGCGAAGTCTGGGTATAAGTAACGTGTAAGCGTACACCGGCTTATCATGTGGATCACTGGAAACGGTAGCGTGTAACAGTACCCACCCAATATACTAGTCAAATGAGCACTGTTTATATTTTGTGAACTATGGCGTTATGTAGGGGACTGAGAACAGCGGAGCGGGGTCTGAAGTAGTCTGAAAACGTTTTTAAGTGTGGGTGAACACAGTTGCCCAACGCTAGCAGTCATATTGAATTTGAGAAGTGTCTTAAGAATACTCATCAATCTGTAAATGATCTACCTTCCAAAAATGCAACAACCATAATGTTATAATAGAGAGCTTGATTATTCACCTATTTTATAGCCAAACATGACCATACATGGTTCTAAAAAGTAGTTTTGATAGCATACACCAGCATATTGAAGAACAAACCAAACCACCCAAAGACTAAACAAACAATGGATGGACTGTGTACAAGATAATATGGCTATAAAGAGGATGACTACCGATAGCCCGACGAATAGAGAATTTTGGAAGAAATAGATATGTTGCACCGATCCCAAACAAATGAAAGGCAAGATAATTATGAAAAATACATTGATGTATTAAATAGAAAGATAGGCCACTCTCTAACATCACGTAAATATAAAATGGACCCGATGTCGTGCGTCATGTGCTCGACAACCGAAATAGATAGATATATTACGCGGGCTATAGCGGGAACGAGATCGCAATAATTGTCACTGTTACGTACCCATAACAACTTCCAAACAAACTACGATTGGGGTATTCCCCGCAATCCGGGAGTAATGTAGGTCGATTGTGTCCTTTCCCCTAATTAATGCGGTCCACATCGAGGAGCGCGTACCATATCTTCCTATTTAATACATCAATGGAAAACAAACATAAAATTTTATCGGGTAGGTATTTCCGGAGCGTCGTGAAACTGGGTCACCTACCTTACTTATTCAATCAAAAATCAAAATCAAAAATATTTTTATTTCACATAAGCCTACATGGGCACTTATGAAACGTCAGAAGCTAGGTGCACGGTTCCAATTGGTCGTTTCCTATGGAGAAGAGCCGGCAAGAAACTCCACGGTCACTCTTTTAAAAACAAATCCACCTCTTTAGTCGCAATTCTTTTGAAGTTGCCTCAGCTTTTGACCCCGTACAATTAATATGCCTAGCCTTTTCCCAACTATGTTGGGGTCGGATTCCACCGGATGCAGATCAGTATTTTACATGGAGCGACTGCCTATCTGACCTCTACAACCCAGTAACTGGTAATACGATACCCCTTGGTAAGACAGACCAAGGGGTCAAACGTCGTAAACCATCTGTCCCGAATCACCTAGTGATGTTATGTATTTGAGGGTGGGGCACATAGTGGGCTTTTGACCCCTTACATAATTCCCTAACCCGCTCCGCTCTTCACCGTACGACCGGCCCGCGCCGGGTCGGCACGTTGCGTTCCCGGAACCCGGCACAGTCACCTGCTGCGACACCAACATGATAAATAAGACACACAATTAATTGCTTCCTACCACACCCGATACTACTAAATCACAACACATATTAAACTGTCGCCTTTTAATCGCTTTTATCATTCTCACTGACATTTTTTCCATCTTAATAGATATAGCAGTATCTAATAAAGCTGCCAGTTTGCATTGCGCGGCCCGTATCGAACTTATTTATGAAGTCTGCTGAACCAGATGAATGTTCCACGGGCTAGGTGTGAGTCATGCTTTAAAATTTAGAGTTTAAAGCTCCTGCAGTAATGTTATTGTACTGTGCCCGACCGTTTGCAACGCGTTATTAATGTACGACCGTTATTATAATTTACTCATACACTTTAGCTATGTTATTAACGCAAATAATGCATTAATTTCAGTTCGCCTTTCCTGCAAGATATACTGGATAATTCAATATGACTGAATGTAGTTCACCTCTATCTGATTAGTTATCACCGTGCACTGATTTAGCTTTTGCTTTCCACTAGAGTTCACGAGTTGATATATTTTTATCTGCTAATCAGTGACCTGGATTTTCAATTTATTTGTATAATCGAGGCTAACAAATATTTCCACGGCTGATATGGACATTTCCTATCTTTTCAAACCATAGTGCCTCTAAAATAAAAATGCACACAGCAAAAGTATCGTAAAGAACTATAATGCTGACTAGACAAAATAAGAAGAATACATATTATGACCTATTTAAAGTATCTAAGTAGAAAGACATAAGAAATAGTTTATTTCAGACCCTATGGCGTCCATTTGGTTAGTATACACATGACTTACTTAACTTACTTAATCAGCCTATAATGTTCCCACTGCTGGGACACAGGCCTCTTCTCGGTGAGAGGGAGTGGGCCGTAATCCACCACGCGGGCCCAGTGCGGGTTGGTAGATGTCACATGTCTTCGAATTTTTGGTTCTAGGACATGCCGGTTTCCTCACGATGTTTTCCTTCACCGTTTTGAGAGCAGCACACACGACTTAGAAACTAGTAAACTCCCTATCTACCAAAAGACACTTCAGTGAGCATTATGGTTGGAACCTTGAATTGAAACCAATTATAATGCACATTTGACCATTAAAGCGGAATTTAGCACGCTCCTATTCCATATAAGTGATCAAGATATCAATTATAAAACTAGTTCAGAAAAACTGGCGGCTTGACAGATATCTTACAGGAATGCGATGCCTGTTTTTGTAACCATGCTTATAATGGATTTTTAATGGTAAACATTCTTGGGAGGTAATCGAAACGCAAAAACTACTTGTATTATCTCCCGAGGGATTCCAATGTAATAAATATGACATTTATATAAAATACTTTACTTATTATTTGAGTAAATACATTTATTTTCAATATTTTGAGTCTTATTCGTAACGAGTAACATATATCTTAATGCACATGCATAGTGCACGAATCTAAAATAAATACTGTTTAATAAGAAAGACTATAAAATATGCGTGACGTCCTCGTAAAACGGCCATCGCTCAGCATAATGCAACTGCACGCCCTATGCGAGACAGAGCACCAGCACTGGTTTTCAGCGACAGCCGAGTAATAATGCACACTGGTAGAAGCCAATTCTGCAACCATGTCGCAACGACACGTAAAAAAAGCAAATGTCATTATTTACCTAAAACGCATCTGCCATACAAATGTTGCTTTCAAAGTTGCTAAAAGAGACAGAAGGACAGATCGCCCATAATTCACTCCGGTGCAATAAAAGTGCACTACGATGCTTAGAGTGAAATAAATTGTAACATATTGTGATTGCTCGGTTCACCTTGTGTTAGTTACGGTATTGCGTCCCATTTCCAACTGTGTGATTTATGTGCTCCACTCTCAAATACATAACATCACTAGGTGATTCGGGACAGACGGTTTACGACGTTTTCCAAACAAAGACGGCTGTGTGATTAGGTGGGATGTAACAATCGATCGATTATTTACGAAACCTAGGCATAAACGTAATTTAAAATAATATTTATGAGAAAAATCTCCGTTAGTATTAAACTAGATGAAATAAAGGCAATAACATCAAAACAATTGTGAACTATAAAAATGTAATGTTATTACATATGATCGTAACTTTTTCCATTTTTCATATCTTTCAGTAGTGAGGCCACACGAACGCACAACTAGAATTTTGCGCAATTGTTTGATTGGGTGCGTTTGGAATTTTGTGTATATTTCAGTGACACAATTCGGTTGAGAAACGATGTCACGTTCAACATAGTGAATAGCGCTCCCGCTACACACAAGTGAAGATAATTTACACGGCGACCACTCCGCTCAACCTCGCTGACTCTGCCAAATCGATTGTTACACGTCTCTCATTGCGACATACTTGCGAAACAATCAGCTTCCTTAAAATAGTAATATTTGAATATTTAAACGGGAATGCCTTATGAGGACATCACTAGCATTCCGGTATTGCATTATGATAATGTGCCATTTTCAATGTGCGCATCGAAGTCGTGCGCGCCGCAGCACGCGCCCTCTCTGGCGCCGCTTGCAAGCTTCCAATACTAAAAGACACAAGAAGCACAAGCCCTTTTTAAACAAATTCCTACCTTACAATATGTAAATAAGATTAAATTTAGATAACCACAACATCAAAGATAACACTACACGCAATCCTAATACTCCTCATGCCAATAGAGACAATAAAGCTCAAGTTGGGTCCATTGACTTAATAGGGAAATATGTTGATTATCATGGAATCTTTACATTACGAGACGTAGGAATGGAACTTTTATTAATATCACTGCGCTTTATTGTACTATAGGTGTCGAAAGTGACAGTACTATATGAACAGTAATCCATTACGTAGATGTTTATCAAAAATATTTGGAATTAAGTCACGCGTGTGGGATGTGAATCGGTGTTTTTATGGTAATGTTATGGCGGCTATAGAAACCTTCTCCCGACGAAGCGAAATCGGCTAAACAATGTGTTGTTTGAAAACATACCATTGTAAATTTCCCATCACTGATTTTATTTTTATTATCCAATATACACGTACCCATAGTAATATTATACAATCTAATAAACAAGGAAGAACAAACGAAATAAATTTTATGATAGCTGGCTTGTTTCACCGGATTAATAACAGCCGGTATGATAGATCTAGGAAAAAACAACATAACAATGTTTTCCTATTTCACCTATGGAATGTTTACTGAACCTATTTTACTATTAGGAACAAGGAAGCTTTGTATTACGCTGGTTGCATAAATAAATAAATGTGAATATTAGCACAATGACCATTGGACCCAGTTCACCCAGTGGCCCAGTGTGTTGAAGACTTATGATGTAAACCAGACGTTTTGTTCCTATTAGGGAGAACAGATGGGAATGGACAGATGAGTCAACTTTAGCTGCAGGGTTTCCATATTAATACCGATATGGGAGTATATTATAGATATTCGAACCTGGCACGTTGAGAATTTCTTAGAATATTAGCATAAATCTGATATGCCATTGCAGGACGTTCGCGCCCTCAGCCGTCATACAAGGCGCCATTTATCTAACAAGGTTGATATTCCGTCCAGTTTTCCCGGTGCCGTTATTACTACTATTCGTTGATAATGTGCTGATATACTAAGAATATTAGATGAAAATTCCTCTAATAAGGTATAAATAAGATCAGGGGAGGTCAACATTTTCATACTAACGCAAAAGAAGTATATTAGTTCGCACTATAATAATTTTAAAGACTTCCTGTACTCTAAAAGTAATTTGGAGCTTAGTTTTGGCAATATTTAAGGAATAGTTGAAGTACAATAAGCATTATTTTTAAAACCTTATACTTAACCAGATAAGTCAAAGCTTTTTCTTATATTGTAAATTCAAGACAATTTTTTGCCTTTCCTTATTACGTGTTATTCAATTCCTGTCACATAGCACTTTACCGCTATCCCTAAGTGTCTTCTTGCATAATTTAAACATATCAGAAATAAGTTTTCTACCTGTACATCCGCAATTACCGGTTCTATCTTTCACGTTGGTTCCTGACAAGCACTGAAAAGCGGCGCATTTATCACTATGCTGAGCCTTCTATTGATGTACAAGACGGACGATGAATACCACGTAATTTAAATCCCTCTGTTGAAATCTTGTGGGTGGTTCGCCATCAATCCTGTGGGAACTGCAACCGAGTGTTAATTATAAAACATTTATCCTGTCTTTTAGTTACCGTTTCTGCGATTGTTTGTGCACGACTCGTCTCGAGTGTGGGTGTCTGCAGTGCTTTAATATTCCTGGACGCATTTGTTAGGATCCATCTGGTCGGAAGATGCGTTTTTTTATCTTGTTTTATTACCACGATGCTGTGCGAGTGCCCACATTTGGTTGTCTGGCCAACCAAACCAAATGTGGGCTGGAAATTTTTATGAGATAAGAAAGATTTTATTATTGTGTATTAGAGCGTCTACCATTATTATACTTGGGCTGGGATTTCCAGAAACTACTTTAATGTTCGAACAGTTTAAGAAAGGCGCTGCTATAATACCTATATATGGCAGGGAATTATGTTCTTGTTGGCGATCCCAGTACCCATGAACTTCGATGATCTCAACTAAAATTATTTCATAACAGGATAAAACTACGAGTATAATAATATTCGTAGTAAAATCGATTGTTATTAGACGCCACCACAAAAAGTTTACATTGATAATCTCCGTAACGAATACAAATAATCTACAGCTGATGTAGTCATAATATTATTTTAGAACGAAACCCTAAAAATATCAACAACGTAAACGTTAGAGAATAAAAAGACCATGCTACTGAGTATCTTGTAACATATTAAGCCTGTTTCATCTCTACATCAATTTATTCGCTATAAAAATTATAATTAAGCGTAATTTTTCCATGTATCGGCGCGTTACACGACGTGGGTTTCGCTTCAATACGAGAATCATGTTTTATAGAAAAGTGGATCTTTATTGAGCGGTGAAAGGCGTCAGTGTACTGGTAACTTACCATTATAGCTGTCTCGGCGGCTGGTCGGGGACATTTGTTTAAATTTATGCTTGTTAAGGCGAGGTGACTGAAGGCACGGCTACACGACATGACTCCGTCGATAAGCTAATCATTCGTTAGCATGCTTGTACACTTGTGTTTCTAATATATCTCGACGGTTTTGATTTTCTATGCAGATTTTAGAGTGCGTGCTGAAATTCAGTTACTTTTGTATGTTAACACTTTCACTGTCCACAGAGCCACCTATGGTTCAGGAAACGTGCGCTTGAAAAGCACTAATATGCTCCTGAACCATACGTGCGTCAGGAGACATATACAACTTCTAAAGCGAATAATTCCACTGGACGTGCAGGAACTGTACTGTTTCTGCATTTGACGTGCAGGTACGATCATAAAGTAAAGAAAAACGCCGGGACAATTAAATAAATCCAGGAAATTCGGGGAAATTATTAAAACAATCCTATTGGACTTGTCGGTCAATTTTGCATTTTTGTATTGGGACAGGAAACGTGTTAATAGAGTGAATACATTTTTATTATGTAGAGTTCCTTCCTTGTCGAAAATGGTAAAATGAAACTGATCGTTTCTTCGTCAGTTTTGCAAAAGATATTCCTTGACGTGTTTTTCAAGTAGGTAATCAATCAATAAACTCAGCATAGGCTATAGAGCAGTCTACCACTGGACATAGGCCTCTCCCAGGCTGCGCCACAACACCCTGTCCTCCGCCTTCCGCATCCAGTCTGTCCCAGCCACCTTTTTAAGGTCGTCGGTCTATTTAGCTGGGGGGCATCCCACACTACGCTTGCCGATACGCGGTCTCCACTCCAGGACTCGTCTGCTCCACCGGCCATCGGTCCTTCGACAAACATGGCCAGCCCACTGCCACTTCAGCTTGCTTACTCTGCAGGCTATGTCAGTAACTCCGGTTCTCTACCGGATAACTTCATTTCAGAAGGCCAATTCTCGTAATTTAAAACGTTCAAAATCTAGTCGCAATCTCATCTTGGCGACAAACAAACGTCAAAAAATAGTCAAAATGTAGGGAAATAAGAGATATTTTTGAAAGATTGAGACTGAGATCAGACTGTGAACGTTCTTAAAATTAGTAGAATTGCCCCTCTGATCTTATCCTTCAAAGAAACTCCGAGCATAGCCCGCTCCATAGCACGCTAAGTGACCTTGAATTTGTGGACCAGCCCGACTGTCAGTGTCCACGTTTCGGCACCGTATGTCATAGGTAATCATAAATTCCCGCAATATGTTTTTGGTGGTACCGCATCGTCCTATGTTAAGAAGAAACAATAGATACCTACCTAATAATTATTGATTTGAAGATTTTCCTCTAAAACATTATTTTATACAAGAAGGCACACGGAACACTTTGTAAAGACCAAACATCGGGATTTTTATAACTAGGCAGTAGTTAGGTACAATCGATTGAAGCGTATCAACTAGATTATCTATATAGGTAGGTACTAGAGTTTCAATGACATGACATCCGACTGACCTACTCCATTTTATAAATCTTTGAATATCTTTTTCTTGTAAATTGTGATAAAGTTGTGTTTTCCAATGCAATCAGCATCGTATGATCATCAAGGTTATATTTTATTCAAATTACTGATATGATAAGTATGAAGGATACTGCCGACAATTATTTTGACGCCATTTTTATTGGTATCTTACCAATCCCATGAAGAGCCAGAGAAAGACCTTTGTTGAAATAACAACACTTTATGATTATAATAAGGTTCTATAGACATATAGTGCAGCTGGTGGTCTAGACGTGGTGTCACATGTCATTGTTATTATAAACTCTAATATCATAACATAAACAGAGAATCTGAATGTAAACAAGGAAGCTTGTTTAATGACTTCTGCTGATACTCTCATAAACAGAGACGATTTCCCATGCTACAAAGAAACATACCTATGTTTACCTTTTTATTTAAGTCAATATATGCATATCTAATCATTGACAGGAAATTAAATCTGAATATACGACTCGCTTATCATCTGGCATAAGTTGTAAAAGTCAACGAAGGTGAAAGGTTAACTTTAAGATAACCGATGGGCGTGCAACCTGTCTCTGCATAGTTAATTTTTATCTTGTTGTACCTATATGATACTTTACCAAAACATGTTTCCCTATACTCATCTAGTAGTAGGTTAAAGGTACTCTTTTTTTTAGTTAAATTTTGCTCATAATCTACTGCCGGATTCCAATCCCAAGATAAGCTTCATGTCAACTGCTGGATACAGGCCTGACCCAAACTTAAGTTTCATCCTCAATAACTACACCCTTTTCATACTCTCGTACAATTGCTTTATTTTTGGCAACTGTACAGTATCCATTGCGTAAGTTTCTAGTGGTTGAGCAGATGGATTTTAAATATATGGAGCAATGAATATTGTATAAGCTTCGACAGTAATGAAAAGAGGAGTGTCTTAATTTAGATATCATATCCTCTTCGATTGTAAAGTAGGTTCTAATTTCTAAAGTAGTAGTAGGGTTTGCTAACAATTGTATTTAATTATCTACAAACGTTATTAAAGTCGTTTTTCGCGTCGGGCTGTGTAGTAATAATTTTTAACTGTGCAACAGATTTAAATGTTATTTTCACCATCTTTTTAACCACCTTCCAGAGGTGAAGTGAAACTGATGATGACGAACACAGATGGCCATCGGAACTACTTAATAATAAGTATTTAACGGGTTGCGATTCGATTAAGTACTTTAATGTGGTTGCTAAGCAATTTATGCTCGTCACTATGTATGTGGTGAGTGGCAGTTTTCCTGTTTCTTACCAGGAAAACTCCTTAACAATTAACGTCCCAATATCGGAAAAGCAATATTTTGTAAAAGTTGATGAGCAGTTGACATTATGCTATTGTAACTTAGATAGAACTCAAACCGATCCCCTAAAAAGTGAAAAACAAGAAAACATTTTACAAAAAAAAATACAACCGACTTCCAAAAACCACTACAAAGTGAAAAATAACTTTAATTTCGAAAGTCGGTGACAAAAACTAAAATACAGATCCAAAGACACCCACTTCCGAAATTAAAGTTATTTTTAACCATGTAGTGGTTTTTGGAAATTGATTGGTTTTGTTTTTGTAAAAAGTTTTTTAAAAGAATTTATTCTAGAAGGATTATAAGCACAACAAAAAAACATAAAAAAAAAACATATTAAACATATAAAGAAATCTTGACGTTTTGTCGAGTCGTATACCGTGTGAAGCAGGGGCGGCTCGCTAAGTCGCTAGTTTAAAATAAATAAATAAAAACTTTTACAAAAACAAAAAACGACTTCCAAAACACACTACAAAGTGAAAAATAACTTCAATTTCGGAAGTCAGTGTCTTTTGTTATTAATTTTTTTGCCACCGACTTCCGAAATTAAGTTATTTTTCACTTTGTAGTGTTTTTTTGGAAACCATTTTTTTTCACACTTTATTTTTGGTACCTAGTCTACACAAATTCGATTACCACTACCTGCTTTGTAAATAACAGTGACAGGAAGTTATAAGAACATCATCCCCACGAATTAAGTGAGAATAATACGTATTATTAAAGCTAACTCAAAAACTACCCAAGCAAAGTTAATTAAATGTACGTATATGGGACCACCGTGCAAGCTTCCTTTACCAAGAAGAATTACCAAAATGGGTTCACAATTTACGAAAATATCGACAAACACAAAAAAAATACATGTAGGTAGACGAACATAGAACCTGCTCCTTTTTTGAAGTCGGTTAAAAACAAGCTCAATCCCAATAACAAGTATATATTTCAGTTTATTTTCTAACTGGAACTTTAATACATTGTAAGAATGCCATGCAGATGCTAGTCCTCAACTCCAGTCTATCTATGTGCATATCTAACAGCATTAGTGTATTTCATTTATTTTATTATAATGAATATATATTTACGTTGATAGTAATAGAACGCTAACTGCTAGCACTTCTTACGATAACTTTGTTACTCGGATGTAGATTGCAGCATCACTTTTCTTTATTGAAATATCTTTTGCAGACGGCATTATGCTAAACTCTTCCATAATTATTATGTCTACAATTTCAAAGACTCCTTCATATGTATACCAACCTTTATCAAGGCGTGAATACGTAATCTCAAGTATGTATAATACATCGATATGGGAATGCAGTGTTAGCAATAAAATTGCATATACTTTGGTTGCCGATTTCCCTTTCTGCAGGCTTGGTGCTATCAAGCGGTTTCAATATGCCTAATAGACTCACCTGACTACCAGTTATCAGTAAAAATACAACATGTGGAAGTGAAATGGTCAATATTCTGACCGTACTAATTACTTCCCGTGGTTAACGTCACTATTAATGTAGTATAAGTAAAAAAACAGATAAACATGAATATTTTTTTATTAGTGTCGATAAATATAAGATCATTTGTAGGACAAATTGGTACTTTATACATTAACAACATACAATAAACTATATTTAAGGCATCAGATGGTTCATAAACATACAAATCGTAGGGCAGTCTTATTTCTATTAGGTACTACACGTCGAAGTAGACTTTGCATTTCAATATGAATGGAAATATTATGTTAATAATTAATAATCCATACAAATCGCTTAAAATACATTGCGATATAAAACGTACAGGGAATATTTAATCAAACGTTACGTATCAAAGAAAAGGGTAATTAAATATTCAACAAGATTCAATCAAAAAACACTTTTACATAAGTATCTACTTGTTTTAAATTAAGCCTTAGTGCCTTCTCTTAGTGTGAAGTGCATTATCTCTTAACATTTTTCAAGTAAGTTCATGCAATGCGAAACACACTTAACTAAAGTGCAATATGAACATTTTATAAATGTCAAAACTTTTGAAGAAATGTCTTTTTAAATTCGACTAATTAATATTTCAGTCTGATTAAACCTACGAACTCTAAGCTAATTTATTGCTTCTAAGTAATTGAGTTATGTGTACCTAATAATACAATTAAATTATTTGAACAAACATATACAACGTTATACCTACTACTGAACATAGAAGGCCACTTAACAGTACAAACACGACCTCACGTTTATTGCTAAACATAACTCTCTTGCAAACCATTACATAGCTTATCAAAAAGATATCCCTCAATATAATTATTACAGTTACAATAATTTAATTACGTAGGTATAAGAAAAGTTACACTGTACATTACGTGTAAACAGGCATCAGAAAGGCCATATTTCCACGTATCAATATCAATCCTAGTAAGCATCTTTATGTATTCTCATCTTTTTAGCCATCGTAAATCCACCTTTGCTGCGTCCCAGGCCCGGCAGACAAATCTCTTCGATCCGTATCGGCAGAGATAACAAAAGCGTTCTGTAGTGGTACAGAAATAAAAACAAAACTCCTGTCACGGAGTGAACAATATCCGGTAGTGTGGGGACATGCAGATCATATGCTGAGTGATGGCCGTTTCTTCCTCACGCTTTTGTTGCTCAAGCCGAGAATACTGCCGATTACCTGTGTGAAAAAAATGTAGTTTTATTTATATCGTAAGTTTTGTCGTTGTAGTGGAGTCACGAGCATCAAGTATTGTGGCACAATCATCTAGGTATATACTTATAAAGAGATAGAGTTGTTTGTTTGTAAAATGTAATCTCGGAGTACGAATCCGATTAAAACAACCTTTCACTGATAGAGTGCTACCCTATTCCCGAGTGTTATATGACACTTTTTATGCTAGAAATATACACGGATTCTATGCAGAGAATCCCCATGCGGTTGAAATCGCGGGGCGCAGATAGTCTAATAGTAGATTGTGTTATAATCATAAGGGGCCAAAATAATGTATTGAGGGCGAGAGCGATTGTTTGAATCCAGAGCGAAGCGAAGGATTCTAGAATAGAATCCCGAACGTTGCGAGGGATTCTAGAGTAGAATCCTAAGCGTAGCGAGGGATTCAAAGTACGTCGCTCGTGGTTAAATAATTTTGGTACCGAGTGGGACACTCTGCTTTTCACCCCCGTCAATGAGAAAAATAAATAAGAGATGATTTTAGTAGTGACGAATATTTATATTAATATTAGATACGTTTTCGCAAAAGTCTATTGTAACTGTTTAGTTAGGAACAGAAAATGTCGTTGACGTATTTATCACTTGTGTGTTCGTAATAACTTTAGACTCTATCCGCCTTATTACAAAACAAGATTTATTTTTTGACAGGGCTTAAACCATGGAGCCAGTTTTTGTAATAAGAACGTGATTATAATTACGAACAGTGATTGAAATACCGTTCTTTATACAAAACTGAAAAATTAGTTCGGTACTAAGTTGTCAGTTTTTTGTTTAGGAACTTTACCATAGTCGGAATAAAGTTCGAAATTCAATAATGGCTCCATATTTTAAACCTGGGTCTGAAGATAAACCTTGTTTTGGAATAAGGGGGCCGCCTTATTACAAAACAAGATTTATTTTTTGACAGGGCTTAAACCATGGAGCCAGTTTTTGTAATAAGAACGTAACAGTGATTGAAATACCGTTCTTTATACAAAACTGAAAAATTAGTTCGGTACTAAGTTGTCAGTTTTTTGTTTAGGAACTTTACCATAGTCGGAATAAAGTTCGAAATTCAATAATTATTATTATTATTATTATATTCTTTATTTCGGACTACACATACATGTACACACAATCCATATAGTATTAGTAACAATGACTTACAAACTATGTTAGTAAATTAAACGAAAACAACTAATAACTAAGTGGCCCAACACACGTTGGCACGTGCCTCCGTACCCAGTGCCTTACGAAGGGACTGTCCACTTTGTCAAATAATGTTTTTAGGATGCCGTTGGAGCTTCCGCGCAACCTACCCATTATTGACGCTGTTCTTTTCCTTATAATGGCATGAAAATCGTCAACACGGGCTTCCGCGAACATCTGCGAAGCGCTGCAGAAGCGCGGAAGCCCCATCAGCATCCTAAAACCATTATTATACTGCACTCGGAGGACGTTGTAGGCTCTCTGCGTATATTTCACCCACAAGCTGCACGTGTAGAAGGTTTGGCAGTATGCTTTAAAAAGCGATACCTTAACATCCCCACTACAATGCGCAAACCTGCGGGCTACCATATTACATCGAACCGCCAACGCCCTCCGCTCCCTCTCTATATCCGCATCGTCAGATAAGACGTAATAATAATATGATAATAATGGCTCCATGTTTTAAACCTGGGTCTGAAGATAAACCTTGTTTTGGAATAAGGGGGTATAGGACGTTCCCGCGTACTTTTTTTTGAATTTTATTTGCCAATGCCGCTTCGGTAGGCGCGCTTTTTTTATTACCGGCCAGGACTTTATCGAAGCGAATTGCGTTCAAACCTTTTAATTAAATAGTGTTCCAAATTCAAAAGTCATTTCGTCACTGTTATTAAGTGCGCCGAATGACCCATTTCGTTCGCACTTATCGAGGAACCCTTCGGCTCTTTTCGGATAGATGGGAATGAAAAATATTTTGAATCTTTATGAATTTTAAGGAAAGGTTATAGGGTTTACTATAGAATGGGCAGCAGCGTTCTTTATGCATTTTTAAAACCATACTGCGATCGCCAACCCGCCAGCCAAGCGTGGCGATTATGGCAAATCCCCTCCCTTTTTGGGGGAGGCCTATGTCCAGCAGTGGACGTCTTTCGGCTGAAATTATGATGATAATGATTATAAGGGGTTTACATAAATCTCACCTTAGAGACAGAGTAGGCAGCGAGCTTGCGCCTGGGCGCGGGCAACAAGAGCGCGAGTGCGCGTGCCTCCCGCAGCAGCGCGTGGAAGGCGAGCGCGGCACCCGCGCACGACTCCGCCGCCGACACCTCGTAGAACTGACAGCCGAACCGCAACGACAACTCCTGACCCTCTTCCGCCTTGATAACCCTGTTATACAAATAAATAATTTTATACTTCTTTATTCTGATGGTACTTTAGTTTAAATCACTATTATTACAACCAATTTTATGAAAACAATCATGAAAATGTCAAGTTCTTATTAATTTACATAAAACACGCAAGGATTTAAGAGTAGACACTTGTTATTTATGTGACCTCTTCTTGAACTTTCCGGTAAATTTACCTACTCTAACCGAATTAAGTACTCGTAGCTTGGTTGGCTATGGCAAAAAAGGTGTTATACAAACCTGGCATGTTCTAGGTCTCGTTTGTTGCCGAGAAGGGTGACAGCGGTGCAGCCGGGCAGCCGGGTCCTCTCCAGCAGCGCCAACAGCTCGGCAGCAGCCAGAAATGAGCGTCTGTCGCACACAGAGTATACTATCGCGAACGCATCGCCCCAGCGAAGGTGCTCCGCTAAACATCCACGTTTCTGGACAAGGGATTGTAAAAGGTTAGGATACTGCCAACATTTTAAGATAAGAATATAAATAAAAATATAAATAAGAATATAATACTCTACGTTACTTGTACACCATAAAAAATACAGACAGGTGTAAATGTTGAAATTTTAAATAGGGTGATACAATGGGCGATTTTATCTCTAAAAGTGATCTTTTACAGACAACCTTTGGATGGATAAAACATAAGTACAAGTTAAGATCATAGTTTGCAGGACTTTCTGGTACTTATATTAAAGTAAACAAAACATCTATTACTCGTGAAATATCGGTATCATTTGAGTCACGCATGCGTTCGTAGAAACACAAATATTTACCAATACATTAAGTGTTTGTAAAACGATTATTAAATATGAAATGTAGAAAGTATTGATACAAATCGTAAATGTACTCAAGGTGTGTATTCTATTACCGATGATATCAAGCAAAGATAAAAACACTTACGGCGCATCCACACGTATCTAAGACTTCCACTTCAGACGTGGCGCCATCGAACGCCACCCGATGTTGATACAGGAAATCTGAAACAAAATCTTTATTTGACTTTGCAACAATCAACACTCCAGTCACTCGACCCGTTCTCAATATCGACCTCGTAATGTACTTTCTGAAAGATGCTATCAGTCACTCAGATCTAGGTTACAACCAATAACGCACTCGATACACCAAATGACTTATTAAATGTCAGTGATATAGGCACAAAAAAATTGCAATAAATCTTATTGATTGGGATTTCGAGAACGCAGATATTAGTTGCTGATAAATGAAATTTCACAGCGCAATAAAATGTAGACGTCTAGGAATCTGAAAAAGGATTTTCCCCTGAAGTTGACACTTCAACGGCTGAAAATTTTGTTGTTTATGTTTTTTAATACTTTCCGTCAAAATAATGTAACATGCTCCAAAGGTCGACGGCCTGTGTAGACCGGCGCCGGCGTCGCTCAGCCTTGGCACTCCGGCGCTGCATCTTGCCAATATCGCAAATAAACCGACCATTGGCACTCAATGCGTGGCATTTGTAAGTGCCCTCTATAAGGGCTCATGTTCATTGGTATTTCTGTCTTGCGTTCAACACTGACACTCTTTACATATCAACTAGGTGATCAGAAATAGGAGGAGTGCCAGTGAAAATAACTATTATTACTGTTATAATGACCTTAATACACAATAGGGGTGTTTATCTGATAGAAACTTTGTATATACCGGTTCTGTTTGATATCGTAAAAAAATCTACATCTGCTTTTGTACCCTATTCAGATTCACTAACGTGTTTAGCATAAACAACAACGCAATCCTATTCGTGAATTAGGAAAATCCCAAAGGAAATTGCCATAAATATGTCATCTGTTTCTGCACCGAATTGATATAAACAGACATTCACATAGAATCAAGTGTTGCTAAATATACTCACCGCCAGTGGAGCTGTACTCCCCGATGTACCGCTTCGTTAAATAACGAACCACCACGGCTGAAACAAAACAAACAAATTATAAAATATTTTAACACGTTATCGATAAACTAAAGAACGTGTATTTGATTACACTTTTAGTTCAAACTTTATCTAACAAGATAAAACACATAGATTAATTGAAATACAAGTTGGTAACAGTGAAAGCAGCAATTAGCAGCCACTCGGTAAGGTGTTACAAAATTTGTGCCCCTCAATGAATTTATAACTACAAGGTTCAATTAGAGGGAAAGTAGACAAAGGGGTAAAGGTGTACTAAAATTATTGGTCAACTACCACACCAATTAACACTAAAGACGAGATACAGAGCTAACTTCTATTAACAATCAGTGTTTTATGGGTATTCTTATTTATATGAATATAATTACGGGTTTATTACGTAAGGAATGGTAACGTTTAGGCCCTTGATTGCCTCTATTATTATTTAGAAACGTTTAATTTATTATGAATCAAAGAATACGTCGTTCTTACTGTGGATCAGTACACAATTTTGTTCTGAATTGATGTGGATATTTAGTCATAACCATGTATTTCAGGCATCGATATTTACGACGTCAATTTTCATGATACTGAATATTTCAGGCTTATTATTGTAGTTTTTTTCAAACGTATGTATAATTCCTAGTTTAAGCTAGGCTATTATAGGTATATGCTAATATATATGGGTATTAATTTTAAAACCCGGGTAAGTGTCCCTCTAGAGCAGTGGTGGCCCAGGGGTAACGGCTCCGACTTACGAGTTATAGATCGTGAGTTCGAACTCAAGCAGGCGCTTTTCTTCGTGTAAATAATTTCATCATCACTGTTCTCAAATCGGTGAAACAAACATCGCGAGGAAAACGACATGTCCTAGAACCAAAAATTCGAAGACATGTGACATCTACCAACCCGCACTGGGCCACTACAACCCTCTTGAGATAGGAGACATGGGACACAGGTCTTCATAATCAGCCGTATAATGTTTCCACTGATGGGACTACCATCAGTGGAAACATTATAGGCTGATTATGAAGTCTCGCTCCACATACACATTACCATATTTAAGTTGTGTAACTGTGTATCAAAGTCGTTGGCACAGTGAAACATGATAAACTGACGTATAACTTTAACTAATACATATAACACGTTCTAATGTATATCATTGAGTGAGTATAATACTTTATTGTTCAACTTAAAATTAACTTCTAGCACAACCAGGCATATAGGAATTTTATTCCTATCTTTCCATTTTTCTTGAGACAGTTGAAAGAAAAACAGAATGTATGGTCTCATGATATAAATAAGGAAAGCTGGTTACTCTACTAAAGCTTCAGCTTTTTATGACTGAGACGAGTCGTGCATTGTTTGTTCTGGATAAGCTCACGTTAGACTTATTTTAGCGAATGGTAAGTAAATTAAATGGTCTGAAGTTTGCATGGAAAATGATTTTGCCAAAAGACATTCTTTTAAAGAAACGTCTTTACAATGTGACAATCTGTCACCCCGTAAATTACCTATAGTTTCGAAAATGGTGACGTAGGCGTTATCACTGAATGCTGGTGGAAGACAATCCTAACATTAAATTCCCAAAGGCGGATTACACAGATGAAGTACTTAAGGGGCCAGCGTAGCATGCGTAGTTCATACAAACGTAATACCAAAATAATTTGTAAATCAAAATATTCTTAAGGTAGTGTGTATCTATTTCGATTAGATTACAGAATATCTATGTTCCCAAATATATATTTTGAAAGGACAATGTTATAAAGACGAGATATGAGGAATTTAAAATTTCTATAGAAAACTTATTTTTCTCATAACTCTTGTTTAAATTATATATTTCCATTCAAGTGTCCATTCAAAATATATATTTGAGAACCTAGATATTCTGTATTCCAATCGGAATAAAGACACACTACCATAAGAATATGTTTCACTTACAAATTATTTTGGTATTACGTTTGTATGAACTACGCATCCATCTCTACGCATGCCTCTTAACTAAATTCTTAAATTCCTGTACCCAAATGGGAATAAATCGGTGCATGGTTATTCTAAGCTGATGAGTTTTATGAACTGTATTTAGTACATAAATAACCGTTTCCAATGTTGATGAATACTCGCAACAAAACACAAACAAGTTACTGCACTTCCTTATGTTCTATTGACGCGGGAGGAACGCGGAGCTATATCCAGAGTAGGCTAACCGACCCACAGTGTACTGTATAGTGTCAGTACAACACACCTAGTCATACCGTAAATCCTAATTGCACATAACAACTATCAAACTGCTATTCCACCCACAAAAACTACAACTAACCCATTTAATTCCCTAGTTGACTCACACTCTGCTTACATTATACAAATCTTATCGAAAACCAGCAATAGGTCGAACAAATATTTATAACTTAGAACTATAGACTTTCTAATACAACAGACTGAATGATTTACTATCAATTCATACCATGAACAAATCTACTTTTAAAAGAAAAATAACTGACTGGCTTCTCACTTTAGATTATACCCAAATTGAAGATTTTTTTTAAACCATGTCCTAACATATTGTTCCCTTTGCAACGCACAATTATTCAACACCACACTCCCTCACTCCGCATCACACACACCACACGCACACACTTACATCTTCCCTTGCATTTAATAAATTACTTTTCTTTCTCTATTTTTATTTTTGTAAGCAATTTTTATTATAATGCATGAGATTTTTATTTGAATAATATTGTACGCGAATCAGATCGTCTCCAGTACAACAATAAAAATGTCAAACTTTGTTTTAGCACGCCTGGTGACCTGACCCGGTTTTGAAAAATATAGTTTAGGCACCAGTCTTCCACAAATTAATCATAAAATTGTGTCTGTATACTTTGTACTAACATTCTCTGTAATTTGTGGTAAGAATAAAAAAAAAAAAAATAGATACTTCAATACTGTGGTGAATCCGCAGCTGTAGCTCGCGAAATTCAAATTTTCTTTCGTTTTTTTGCAATTCGCAGTTCAGTGTCAGGTTATATCTTGATCAAAATATGATTCGTGACTATAACAGCGACAGCAGATACGTTAAGGACTCAACGCCCTCCTGACTACCAATCCTGAATGTGATCTGTTTGCTGATGAATGGAGTAGAATTATGCGTGTATGTCTGATGTTTTGTGAGTGAAAGTATGCTAGGGTGTCCTCAATTATATTTTAGTATTTGAAATATTTTTGTTTACTATACCTGTTTCAATCTCTATGTTAATTAATGTAATTGGTGTTACCGTTTTAGTTAACGATAAATAAATAACACATTATGTACAGAATTATAATCCTTGGAATCATTATTACAGCTCTCTAAGTTAGATTTGTCTGTGTGGTGCCGGACGTAAAGAATAGCACCGCCCTATTTCTTCCCTTGGGTGTCGTAAAAGGCGACTAAGGGACTTACTAGAGAATGGGTAGGTACAACTGCAGATTTACCCAATAAGAAATACTAGCAATATAAACTGTTGAGCTACAAATAATAAATAGCCCGTTTAGACCTGAAGTTATCTATCAATAACAGAGTGACATCAAACATCAGATCGATCATGTATGTGATTAAAATCAGTTCCGAGACATCGGCCCAATACAGATCATAAACTGTAAAATGGATTATAAAGTGTCCCATCTCATCAACCTCGCGGTTTATTGAGATTTGCTTCTCTATCGGACGTTAGGAGTTAGCGGGAAAACTATAAACGTGTCATTTCAACGGATTTATGATTAGCTTCTGCTGCACATGTGCTTTTAATGTCAGTAAATATGTAGGTACGTGTTTTATGTTTGTGTTCTGTCAAGCCTGTTGGGTCAGGAGCGCGGGGCGTAGTGATGTGTACTCAGATTCAATGAACCAGCTCAAAACAATCGATGTATGTTAATTGCGATTTCACGGCTATCTATCGAGGTTGTCGAACTTTCCTTTTATGTGCACTCTCCTGGTTGAGCATCCTTTATTGATTCTGTATAAATATTTTGCTTGTTTTATTAGCTGTTCGCCATCACTACTCGTATACTTTTAGCACCACAATATTTTTTTTTTACAATGTGAGCAAATATAAATGAATCGGAAATGTGTAAATACACCAATTTGTTTGATACATCTTTGAAACAACGCAACGTGCCAATGAACGATTCAAGCTTTTATCACTTACAGCTTTCAGATAAAGACTACTCCATAACTTCATTAACAAAACTGGCCCTCTTACTGTAAAGCGTACTCAGCCAAGTATTGCAGAATCTGAAAACCCTTATCAATTCGTGCAAAATAAACATGCAGCTTGAGTCTTACCAATTATACTAACGAGTACTTTCACTTGAACACTGATAGCTAGGCAGTTCAAGGTGATCCGCAGCCACATTACTCTGCACAGATAGCGCCTCATACCATAAATCTAGGTTAAATTTGTAACAAGACAGAACGGTCTTCAATTCGCAATGCACGAATGCGTTCGAAATAGGTATTCCATTCCTTACTACAATATAGTGTATATTCCAACTACTGGTTTGAGATTGGAACCTCGCATACACGGCGAGGCTTATTAAGATCTTGACCGTGAAGCCACGGCTCTCGCACGTATATAACTTTTATATTCATTTCCAGAATAAACTGTAGTGCGGTAACGAGACCCATAACGGGACTCGGGGAAACGAGGGATTTAAGCGACGTCTGTTGAGCGAATACGGTAGCGCTAAATGTTAATTAAGAGCATCGGCGAGGTGATCACCGCGTGGTCCCGGCCTCTTCGCCACGCTACAGTAATTGGACGGCACAGAGTTTCATTTACATTTTTACGTTCAGTTTATTTCCTTTAACGCCACTTAATTAAGGTGCACGTCTTTCTTTCGCATCCTATATGCACTATAACTTTATTGAGGCCTTTATAATAAAAACACATCAATTAATTTTTATATACGCTAAGTTTTGAAGATAGTGCAAGGCTTTCTCTTGTAAACTTAATTTGTTGTATCGACATGCTAATTAGAATTTCACCGCAGTTATTTTTGACAGGTGACAATGATGAGCTTGACCTGGAAGTCTAGAAAAGTTTGACCTCATAATTTAGTTCAAACAAAGGTCTAAGGTGGCATGCTGTAGCAAATTATCAACAAACAGATATTGACAGTTAAACAAATTGAGGAGTTCGAAACATTTGTGTAAACATCGATCATGATTCAATGAACAAATATAAAAGCGAGTAACCACATAGCGAAAGTAAAACCAATAATTATTATTGGAACGGTAAGTACCTATTTTTCCTATTCATCACCACTGCTCTCAAAACGGTGATGGAAAACATCGTGAGGAAACTGGCATGTCCTAGAACCAAAAATTCGAAGACATGTGACATCTACCAACTCGCACTGAACCCGCGTGGTGGATTACGGCCCACGCACTCTCGAAGAGAGGAGGCCTGTGTCCCAGCAGTGGGAACACGGCTAATAATGCTAAGTACCTATGTATACCTATGTAATTCCTGGGTTTAGAATTTGAAGGGGTATGCCTATTATAACCAGACTGAAACTACAGGCAAATAATGCTGTTTTTTTACCGCCTTAATACTGCATACGTTTATAATTATCAAGTCTAAATCAGCTTAAGGGGCCGGCGTAGCAAGCGTAGTTCATACAAACGTAATACCAAAATAATTTGTAAATCAAACATATTCTTAGTGAGCATTTATTTCGATTGGATTACAGAATATCTATGTTCACAAATATATATTTTGAAAGGACAATGATATAAAGACGAGATATGAGGAATTTAAAATTTCTATATAAAACTTATTTTTCTCATAACTCTTGTTTAAATCAGTGTCTATTGAAAAATATATATTTGGGAACGTAGATATTCTGTATTCCAATCAGAATAAAGACACACTACTTTAAGAATATTATGTTTGATTTACAAATTATTTTGGTATTACGTTTGTATGAACTACGCATCCATCTCCTCTTAAGGTGAAAGCGTCAGAGTAGCCCATGAAATTCAAATTTTCTCACGTTTTTTTTTGCAATTTGCAGGTTAGTATCAGATTATATATTGTACATATGATTCCCGGCCGTATCAAATATTTATTTATAGAATCAAAATCACAAAAACTATCAATACAACTCTCTAAGTTCATATTACCCTATTCATTGAATGACTATTTCATGAACTCATAACATTTGATGCCAACTCTAAGGAGTTGTATTGCTGATTCTAATGATTATAATTCTGTAAAGCCGTATTTGTTACGCTCCCGAATCATATTTGAATCAACATACAACCTGAAAAAGAGTTGCTAATTGCAAAAAACGTAAGAAAGTTTTAATTTCGTATCATAACAATACACACATCAGAATAGATGAACATCACATATTTCTTTCTTCGCTATAAATACATTTCTAACTATGCGAATTCTATTTGGAACGCTGACTGAGCGATCGAATATTCGGTCGGCAGTGTATAATTTTGTCGTATCGTGAGTGGAGCACAAATTGAAAGAAACAGAAGGTTTACTTTATGCCATGCCTCTTTAGTAGCTAATTATTGAAGATAGAAATAAATAGACAAGATAATGAGCATCGCTGACTAGTGAGTGATTAGCGTTGTCTTTCTCCCATTGTATTTGTAATGTGAACAGTCATCCGAGGCTGCCTCTAGTCAAAGAAAGATTATAGAAACCTCAAACAGGGTGAAGGAGACGGGTCAGTAAAGCTTGCGATCTGTGACTCAGTGGTTTGAAAGTGATTTGTTTCGCAAAGGCGGTGCCAAAAAAAATTGTGAAGACTTTTTAGTGTCCGTCGTCGGTGGATGTTCTGTGTTTAGTTATTTAGTATTGGAGTGAGTGTGCGTGGTGCGTATGGCGGGTGTCCCGTCAGACGTCTGACCGGGTGACTCACTGCGCACCACGGCATGCGGTGGAGCTGCGCGCACGCTGCTATTAATACTACTGCAGTTGACATTTACTCGCTCTCGATCTATGATCCCGAAACGCAATAAGAGTTTTATGTCATCCGTAATGTTGCATATGATGTGTACCTCACGATGACTAATATCGACGTTAATCTGGGCGTTAAGAGGTTCATAGAAATGTCTACTTCATGAGAAACGTAACTGTCGATTTAATGCGTGTGCGCACACACGCTTCCAGTCTGTAAGGGTTGTCCCTCTATCCATTTAAAGAAGACAGAACCATTGGCTACCACGCCTGCTCACTTGTGTTTAATTTCTTTGATTTTAGACCCTTATGAGTCTAGGTTTACTCTCATATAACAATGCATTGTACATTAGCAGGTAGGACAAAACGTCAATGTCAAGCTTGGTTTAAAAAAAGTCTTCGATGTTCTTTGAACCTGTTTGTACGCGCATTTATACTCATCACCCGCTTCTAGTCTGTAAGGGTTGTCCCTCTATCCATTTAAAGAAGACAGAACCATTGGCTACCACGCCTGCTCACTTGTGTTTAATTTCTTTGATTTTAGACCCTTATGAGTCCAGGTTTACTCTCATATAACAATGCGTTCTACATTATCAGGTAGGACAAAACGTCAATGTCAAGCTTGGTTTAAAAAAGTCTTCGATGTTCTTTGAACCTGTTTGTACGCGCATTTATACTCATCACCCGCTTCTAGTCTGTAAGGGTTGTCCCTCTATCCATTTAAAGAAGACAGAACCATTGGCTACCACGCCTGCTAACTTGTGTTTAATTTCTTTGATTTTAGACCCTTATGAGTCTAGGTTTACTCTCATACAATAATGCGTTCTACATTAGCAGGTAGGACAAAATCAATGTCAAGCTTGGTTTCAAAAAAGTCTTCGATGTTCTTTGAACCTGTTTGTTCGCGCATTTATACTCATCACCCGCTTCTAAAGGGTTGTCCCTCTATCCATTTAAAGAAGGCAGAACCATTGGCTACCACGCCTGCTCACTTTTCTTTAATTTCTTTGATTTTAGACCCTTATGAGTCCAGGTTTACTCTCATATAACAATGCGTTCTATATTAGCAGGTAGGACAAAACGTCAATGTCAAGCTTGGTTTCAAAAAAGACTTCGATGTTCTTTGAACCTGTTTGTCCGCGCATTTATACTCATATCGATACCTCTGGGCTCAAAGAGCGTATAGCGCAAAACATGGGTTTTCAAGAGAAGCAAAAAACAAAAAAAAAGATTTCTCGTTATATTTCTCTCATTTTTAGAGCTTCATAAAAGTATCCAAGGGACAAAGTTCTTAGATTTTTGATATATTTAAGAAGGTTTTTTCAAAAATGTCCCTGGTTTTGTATTGACTGAGATAGCATGTACTTTACGACCAAAAAAATAAAATATATGTCCTATACACCCCATAAAATTACGCCCTGAGCAGTGTGTTCGGCTTTGCGGCACGCAGGCTCACTTCGGGCTGCGTAGGAGCTTTGCCGCAGCGGTTCTGGTTAGTTCGCGATCGGCGCTTAATTTGTCATCTCCATTAGTTTTACGCTTTATAATCGGCTCTCTTATTTAACTTCTTCATTACTTTAAAAAAAAATCTGATCTCTTCATCTTAATTCTGTTCATTTGCTTTTAAACTTTTTAATCATCGTCATCTTCTTCGTCAGTTTGATTTAATGTGTCATACGAATCTGTGTGCCATGGGAGATTGCGATATTCATTGTGAAATATTTTGGGTATAGTTCCGTTGTCGCAAAGACGAATTAGATCCTGGTATTTAGCAGTGGAAATAGGTAGCCTGAAATTATACAAGGGCTTCAAAGTGACGTTGTCTGCACTTGCTGGCTACTTGTGGGCTTGTTAACTACCACATTATGCTTTTTACCTTTTGGTTGTACTTTTCCCTTTCCCTTCCCTTTACCTTTTCCTTTACCATGAGGTTTTTGACAAAGTGTTATTGCAAACGACTCAGCTTCTCCTTCCATGGAATATTTGACTAACATGTGGTCTGGATTTGTCTTTTTTCTAATAATGTCACTACTCTTAATTCTTTAAATTTTAATGTGTTTAATGTCATTGGTGTGGATGTGGTGGTAGCTAGTTGATCGAACTCATGAAAATCTTCATGATCCAACGCGTTCATGACTTTGTACGGTCTCGGTCTTTTGCGAGCTTTCTCAAAGTAAGCCCCATTGCGAGGGGCTCCACACAATGATTTTCTGGACTTCTCTTTCAATTACTGCATGTACCGTATCTACAGGCATCATGTATGTACCTATGGCCCGGTAAAAGGTAATTTACTTGTATAACTATATTTTTATTTAAAATGATTAAAGGAGGTTAAGAGCAATATTACTTTTCGAACTAAGTCGTAAAAGACAATTTGTAAAATTACGATCTTACACCCAAAATCTTCAACCAAAATTGGTTTATACAACTTGCCAATTATTGTGGAGGCATCAAGATGTTCCTTATGCCCCTAATCTTCAAATAAGTTGTGTTTACGTAACGAAAATTATGAGGTTGTATTCGATATTTTTTTGCGAATTACGCCACGTGGATTACACTTATCGATAGAGAATCAAAAACTGAGTTAGAGTTGCTAAAAATGTTAAAACTCTCAAAATGTGCTATACGCCCTTTGAGCCCAGAGGTATCGATATTATGATGTCATGCATATCAGGGTCACAATCTCAAGACACTTTAGAGCTATTATTATCCATATTCCCCTTCAGTAACCAGATAGGTACTTAATAGTTGTAATGGTGAATTCTTGGCACTCAACGCCTTTATGCCGATAGGTATAACTAACGGTCATACAGATGGTACACGTGGCAACGCATATTACAGCTATTAGAGATTTGTTATGATCCCGTGTCATAATAGTTCCAATATAGATATATGATTCTCTTTTTTCTTTATCGACTTTGTGGGTGTTATATTTGGGTTAACTTTGCTAGGAACCTGCTCCGTCATTTAATTTTGTGATATGCAAACTGTGGGTGGGTTAGCCTCACGCCACATGAAAAGCTTTGAACGCTTGAGATAGTTCAAAAACTTTGAATCCAGTTCAAAGACTGAAGACAGTTTAATTAAAGCAGTGCACAGGTTCATAATGTTACTTATACCCACGTCAACTCTATTTTGAATTAATGAATGAATAAATTAATTAATGAATGAATGTAATGCACCGACCCCAGCGTGGTTCAACCAGACTCGATTACTCGAATAAACCCAAAGATTCACACTAGCCCCTGGAGCCGCATGTTTCATGGGACTACAGAGACCATTGCATAGCAAAGAGTAGAACCGGGGGCGCGATAATGGAAGACGTGCCCTTGGGATATGGAAGGATTATTAGAGCCGTACCGGATATGCATCGTCTACCCACGTCAAGTCTAAAGCTATGATTTTCCAAAAAGGTTCCACTCAAACTCATGAAAACTAGAAATATCCCATCCAACTTTTAAAGCTCTTAATAGAGTTACATCACGCAATGAGTTTCCAACGCTACTTGAGCTGCGTAAACATCAATTATAATTACAAAAATGTTTATAATTACAACGTAGTCCCCGTTAACGGTAAGCCACTTGGTAAGCAAGTGTCCCGCGACTTCGAGAGGCTAAGAGTTAACTTAATCATATAATCAAGATGTGGCCACTTAAGATTGATTGTCCGTTGGGTTTCGTTGCGTAATGCATGCTTCACTAATGCTTGCTCAAGCGTTACTCTGATGACTTGGAAACCATGGGAGAAATTTTAAAGTTTGGATACTTGGGATTCCAAACAATTGGTGTGAAATTGGTAATAAGTACTCTTGGCTCATCTGTTTTCAGGCAGCTCTTAGAAGCGACTAGTTAAGCCCTTTTAATTGCAGGCCTGAGAAAAAGATCATTTAGTAAATTGTACAAAATCATCAACATCTTCGGTAGCGACATGTTTGACATTCCTGACTTCCACTTGGAAATCTCTATTAGACATGTACCTAAGTACTAAATTATTGACAAAGTTAATTTGTTCAATCGCCTGCACTGTTTGATACGAAAGCATCCTGTTACTTTTTAAAAAAGCAGTGAAGGTCTCGGTTTGTCAACCCATGGTTATTCCTTAAATTGAAGATACCTATCTTCCAATTAAAAAAAGGAATAATAATCTGTGTATTTCAGTGTGTGTACATAAATAATAAAATAAATAACATGAAGAACACACATTACAGACGCCTTAACGCCTGCAAAATGTTAAGTACCCTCTTGAAATATCTCACCTTAAACCTCAAAGTGCGTGGCTTACCACGTGCACTAACCCAAACTTCGAAATCAGGATGTAAACAAACATTGCATATTCTACGTTTATTCAATTGCAATAATAGAATCTAACCGAATAACCTGAACACACACATAAGTATACAATTATTTATCTCCCTTGGTTTCAAATATAACACGCGGTATCAGAATAATTAATTAATTATCATCACTGATACAGTTCTGATTGAGTTACAAAATAAAAGAAACGTGATTACTGTCGCCCGAGTATGACTACATGTATCAATACATGTTTTAGGTATTACGATTAGTGGTTCCAATTTGCATATATGATTAAATGTATCCGTGTAAGTATGTATGTAGTTCAGGCGTGTAAAGTATTGCGAAAAATCTAAGTCCGAGAAGTAGAATTTACCGATGTGAAAAATTAAGATAAGGAGAAGGTCAAGTTATAATATCGGATGATAATATTTTGATAATTAAAAGGTAAAGTAATCAACATGAAATAAGGTAAATTAGTTTCATGCAAATAAAAATGTCTGAATATTGATCTAAGCTAACGAATTTCCGAACCAGTTGAACTATTTTCTTCAAAACAAAACACGACCAGACAAAATCCGGGTGAAACTTATAGATTCTACTTTATCTGTATATGTAAACATTGCACTTATTTCTGTTCTAAACAAACTAACACTTCAATTGAGTTAACGATAAAAATCTTAAAATAGCGAACATCAAAATCTGTTCACGTTATAAAACCAATATTCTACCTACATCATTAGAATACAAGTGATTGTAACATTACTCAATGGGCAGCATCTGTTAGCAGTTCTTACCTAATCTTTCTATAATTGTTATGTTAATATATTGGAGTGTTTCCGAAAAACGACATCCGACGACTGCGCTATAAATCAATTTCACTCGTGTTAGCTTTCGCTAAGTTATTGTTTATACTTTCTATTGCACAGCTAACACGTCTACATAATACTTTATCAAATGGTAGCATTTGATAGTTTCCTAACCGTTATTAATTGGCGATTAGTGACGTTTGAATGTTGAATGACTCATTAATAGCCTGCGCATGATTTATCTGTCGTTGCGCGTGAGACTGTGAGGCAGTCAATTTGTTTGAAGTATCTCAAACCGTCTCTTGTAAACACGTGCCTGTATTGAATAAACCTCGATATGATCTTGAAATCAGAAGTGTTATAGAAATTGAGTTGCGTAACTGTTACACGTTTATTGTAATAATGTTACTTGTTTCACGTTATGGCACGTTTGTTACTTACTTTTTTAATCATAGTTTTACACTTGGAATCTCAGACTATCGGTTTAGAGTTCATTAATTAAAATAAACTAATGTCTGATTCTCTTTTGTTCATGCTTTTCATAGTTTTATGGCATATTATATTGTTAATCTTGAGCTGCATCGTACTGTCGCTGGAAGCTATACCCGATATTATTCTACCGAAATTAAAATAAGAATATAGACTGTCATTTATCCTCATTCTTTTTACATCATTACACATATGCCCGACACTTTAACAATTTTGGAATGTTCTCTTTTCGCAATCGTTACCGTGTTCTACCGTTTTGAACTTTGAATTTCTGTTTTGAATTTTAATTGTACTGTTTATTTATATTTTAATTTAATGTTTAATTTTTGATTCTAATTTCGATTATTATTTTGTTTTTACTTAATGTTTTGTTCTTTGTTTCTAATTAATTTTTCTATCCTCACTGCGAGTAAAAAATCTTGTTAAAACGTATATTTAAGAAGCAATTTTTTATTAGGTAAAAAATTGTACGCCTGCCTGTAAGTGACTAATTCACCATAACTCAATGCATTTATTATCTTTTATTATGTTAATGTTCCTAGTGAATAGATCGTTGGTGTACCTACCTTTCAAATAAAAATAAAAAAAATTACACCCATGCATGCTCAGTTAAAATCTTCACTATTCAGACTGATGTTCAATAAAACAGAAACATTTGGTGGGTGTGGCACAATGGCAAAATGCAGTCACACTAGAATAACACAATGACAGCACAATGACGTAGCGTGAATGTAAAGGCTCGTACAGACTGGCGCAGCAAGCATCGCGGCCCTTGTCGCACCCGCGATATCGCGCCAGTCTGGACGAGCATTAATAAGGCTTCTACATACCGGGGCGACTTGTCGCGCGACGCGACGCGACACAAAGGCACCGCTCGTCCCGCGAAACGCGGAGCCTTTGTGTCGCGTCGCGTCCCGCGACAAGTCGCCCCGGTATGTAGAAGCCTTAAGACGTAGCGATTACGCCTGACCAGCCTATCAAAGTTGGCCTGTTTGTTTTAGTTTGTTTTTCAACGCGACACTCTATCTAGACGTATAAATAATCAAAGTAAATAAGATACCTATAAAACAAGCCTAATATTATAAGTAAGTATTAAGGTAGCTACTGAAACACATGGAGCTGTGCTGAAATAACTATGAGTATCTTTAAAAACAGCTCTTCCTAAAGTTGTCAAAAAATAATAGGTCCGTTTTGACATTTAACTTGAATCGATTTATCGTGAGTATCGAGTACCGAGTCGTATGGTTACTCACGATAAATCGATTCAAGTTAAATGTCAAAACGGGCCTATTAGTTTTTTGACAACTATAGCTGTCTGCAATTAGCGTATTTTTCCGTATACCAAAAATATTGGAGTTCGGTTAATTTATTGCAGTTCATTTGAATAATATATTCAAAACTAATTTTTATTGAATTGACTTCATTTTAATGTAATAAATCAAGTGTGTTCACAAAAGTGCAATTTGTTGTCTCACCGAAAAACGCGGTGTTGTTCTTTCTAGTAAATTTGAAAAATTCATGGACGCTAATTTAATGGACAGGAAATTTTATTACGTACCTGCTGTAATAGTTTCCAAAAACCATCTTTTGCTAAATCATCATCATTTCAGCCGAAAACCGTCCAATGCTGCACATATGCCTCCCCCAAAGGGGGTGTTTGCCATAATCACCACTCTTGGCAGGTGGTTTGGCGGGTTGGCGATCGCAGTATGGTGTTAAAATCAGGGACTATACAACCCCGGTTAAGGGTTAAGCCTTTCGAAGGGGTAACCCATTCAATGGGTTACCTTTATCATGATGTAACCCATTGAAAGGGTTTTATACTAGAAACCCAGTGCAAGGGTTACCTGATAACCCATTGAATGGGTTTTATAGTTGAAACCCAGTGAAAGGGTTACATGATAACCCATTTCAATGGGTTCTATAGTCTATACCTACTTGAAACCCAGTAACATGAAGAAATATTATGTTATTTCGATATCCGCCCAGCACGCGTAGCATGGCCAATTCTATCTCTATCCTACCCAGGGACCATTTTGATTACCATTTTAGAAAAACCCTATCGAGAACCCTTTCAAGGGAAAGGGTTTTCGATAGGGTTTTTCTAAGCAGTTAATCAAAAACCCATACGATGTATAATTTTGAATAAACTTAAACTAAACCGTTCAAAAGGGTTACCCACACCGTTTGGGTTTTTATCGAAAACCCTTTCAACGGGTTACCAAAATTTAATTTAAGCCGTTCATAAAGGTTACCCATATCGTATGGGTTTTTGTTTAACCGCTTAGAAAAACCCTAGCGAAAACCCTTTCAATGGGTAACCAAAATGGTCCCTGGTTAAAATGCATAGAGAATGCTGCTACCCATTCTCTAGGAAGTCCCTTAGTCGCCTTTTACGACACCCACGGGAAGAAAGCGGGTGGTTCTATTCTGTACGTCCGGCACCAAACGGAAAAATAACAACTAATTATCATAACATCACGCTTTGTTTCCCCGAAGGGTTACCCATAGTATGTACACCACCTCACCTCTAACCTCTTTTGCTAAACTGCTTCAATAAAAAGTTTTTTTCCAGTCCGTCAATTAACATTCTTCTCGAAAATGTATAGAGATTTGCAGTTATCGAAAGAGCTCACGATTTATTATGTATATAACGCGTAAAAAAATTGGTTTTAAACATGTGTTCGTTTTCATACACCGATATCACTTTGTGGACAATAGTGTGGGTTATATGTATAATGGACTGTAATAAAACGACTTTTTGTAAATGCTGTAATGTATAACTGTTTTTTGTTCCAAATAAATAAAATAAAATAAGGTAACAGTGTTGTAAGTACGCATTAATAGTTGTCTCGGAGTGTGGACCATCCACACCAGGTATTTATGAGTGCTCCTTCCCTCACAGTTCCGTCTCTACGCAAACAAAGATACAGACGTGACGAATACTCCGACGTAAATAATTGGAATTCTATTTTAATAAGATATCGATATTTAACACGTCATAAATAAACTTGACTTTAGTGAAGACATGATTTAAGGCTCGTGCTATCTGGCGCGATACTACGGGCGCGACAGGCAGCGTGACACTTTCCATGAAGTTTTCATAGAAATTGTGGTACTAGTGTCGCGTCGCGCTGTCGCGTAGCTCCTGTCTGCGGGAGCCTTTATGGCTTTTTAAAACAAAATTTGCTTATAATAGGTACCTAATATTCAAGATCATTGTAGTTTTTCAGCTCCTGGCAACTTTAGAATGACTGAGTGGTTCATCGGTCCATTTGGATAATTGTAAATTTGTATACGTGTACGAGTAGTAGGTATAGGTAGTTACTACAACAAAATAACCAACAGTAGGATTTTTTTTCGCTTCAAATCAACGGGAAAAACTATTTTCAACCAATTTTACAAAAATAAAAAAAAAACAATCAATCAATCAACTGAGCCTATAGCAGTCCACTGCTGGACATAGGCCTCTCCAAGGCTGTTCCACAACACCCTGTCCCTCCGCCTTCCGCATCCAGTCTGTCCCAGCCACCTTTTTAAGGTCGTCGGTCCATCTAGCTGTGATGCGTCCCACACTACGCTTGCCGATACGCGGTCTCCACTCCAGGACTCACCTATTCCACCAAAAAAAACCCGGAAAAACGCCATAAAATTACGTTTTGAAGGTCTAACATATTCTAAACGCAGCAGGCAGGTATATCAAGTCTAAATCAAGCCAAATAACAAACTGCTATGAAATCATAACGCAAACCAATGAGTACTACTACATCTTACGAGCCGTCTTTAATACCGAAATAACGAATTGCTGATATTTGGAACTATTTTGAGAGTCATAACCTGAGCGAAAACTTACACAACATCTTACAATCCAAGATTTTTAATACGTTTACGAGCTACGCTTCATAGTTTACGTACTACGCTCCGTAGCTATGAATCGTTTCTTCTTCGTTTCTGCCATGAAACGAAAAAAAAACGATTAAAACTTTTTTACGTTGAATTCCTGAATTTTGGCGACAATACCAAGTAGTTCTATTTGCGTCCTGAATATTCAAAGATACCATTTTGATGACGAAATATTTCGTATACTTATTATATGTAGGTACGTTCTGATTTCCGCTGAACATTTAGTCGTAGTACTGTTTTGTTACTCTGACTAACGTGTTTTGTAAGCTAAGCTCGAACCCTATTACATCGATCCCACGCTTCAGCCATTATAATGCTTATACTCATGTGTGACAAAAATCTTGACATCACAAATACCTAACTACCTACCTAAATTTTAATAGTGAGTCAATGTACTATATTCACACTACTCGAGAGTGTACAGAAATAGTATTGTTATAAATATAATACTAAACAAAAATAAAACAGCCATGACGAAACATTTTTTAGCTTTGACTCGTCTTGATTTGCGGAGGTCAAACAGCCAATTAACATCATCAGAATGGGTCGATTACGTCATCGCAGAAGGACCTTACTAATACAATCGTTAATAATGTAAACATATTTCAGTTTTAGGCACCACGCAGTGGACGTGTTGTTTTTCTAAGATTTTCCAGACCTACAATGGAATGTGAGCATTTGAACTTGTCCTTTGTGGTCTACCTATTTATTTTTTTGCCTGTATACGTATACCCAATTATACACAGTATCATATATTTTTTCCAGGACCCATCGTTTTCTCTTTTTTCTTATTTTTCTCACAAAGATGAGGAAATGCAACTAAACGTGTTTCTAAAGAATATTTAAATTTACAGTCAAGTGTACCTACTACACGTTGCGAACGTGCTTCAAAGAGGACACTTTATTTACATTACACTATTAAGGCTTCTACAGACCGGCGCGACACAAAGGCCCCACGTGTCGCGCGACGAGCGGTGCCTTAGTTTCGCGCCGGTCTGTAGAAGCCTTTAATATCGTGTCATACACAGTAGCCGTAAGCATATGGCATTTTAAATAATCTCCTTTATGTTACCGTAGGAGTTGAATATCAAAACAGCATTATATTTGGCGATTAAGTGTTGTCTATCTCTGTAAAGACGAAGAGGAAGACAGCTGAAAAGGTGGGAGGATGATCTGCCAAAAGCTTGGCGAAGAACAGCTCTGGGAGTGTTTGGTCATCTGGACCCACTCGAAATGGACCCGCGGGATCACTCAACTCAATCACATTTTGAATAGGTGTAATGGACCCACTGCCCAATTTCATTATTAGTACTGTCACGGAGTAAAGGCTTCTACATACCGAGGCAACTTGTCGCGCGACGCGACACGACACAAAGGCACCGCTCGTCCCGCGACACGCGGGGCCTTTGTGCCGTGTCGCGTCGCGCGACAAGTCGCGCTGGTATGTAAAAACCTTAAAGCTGAATCTTTTAGTTTTATGACTTAAAATATGCCAATATAATTCACTTAGGTATTTACACTTACGCACTACACATATTCACTAACACTAAAACTAAATATTTTTTTACTGTAATAATATATAAATTAAGCGCACGAGCACCGCTAATAGTTGATTTATGCAATTACTACGTTGATTTGTATAATTTTATTTATAAATGCTCTTTTATCATTCTGTCTGTGATTTTTGAATAATACTTATTTTGTTTTGTGTTATATTTGAGTATTCATTTAGTTAATATTCTCGTTATAAAAAAGGGTGTCTTGATTTTACTTACATGTACCTAATTAAAAAATATATATATTTTGATTGAGAATAAACGTTTAAACCTAATTGAATTGCGTTTTATTATATTTTGACTAACCAATTTTGCGCTCAACCGTATCCACTGGTAGTTTTAAACAATAGATATTTTTATGTAGGCCCAGTTAACCAATATAAATAGAGAAAATAAATTATGTGGTCAAGCGGACCCGCGGGTCCAGTAGCGAGCGGGTCCAGCTGACCTAAGATAAGTGGAAGGAGATGGAGGAGGCTTATCTCGTAAGACAGCCTGACATGATAGCTGATTAGTTTATAAGAACTTGATTAAGTACAAAGGGTCAGAGGCAATAAAGACTATGTTTATTTATTTTATTTCTATCTCTGTAAAAAGGGCTACTTCAGATATTGAATCCACAGTCAAATGAAATTCCTGAATCATATTTATTTATTTGTACACCAAATTATACATTACAATACAAAAAAATACATACAAAATATACACTCATGGGCGGCCTTATCGCTTACTAAACTCGCACACATATTAAAATAGAACTTAAATTTGTCCTGAGAATGTGACATTGTATGGCTAACGTTTACTCTTGCATAATACGAGGGACAAAGTTAAAAGAACATAACAAACAAAGTTACAACATAACAAAGTTCAAATAATGAGTAAAAGAGCATTGACCACAATAACCAATTTAATTTGACATTCGTTTCAAAGATATTTTTGTCCCTTCTACAGGTCATGCCAAATACCAATCCCCGTTCGCCTGAATACAGAGACAAGTCAAGTATTTCAAATAATTTTTCTCCTCCTCTGTTTATACGGTCGGAAAAGAAATTTCACCATCGTCGATCACAATCATTGCGAAAGAGACATAAATACACTAAAACATAGGTGTTTTCGTCCGTTACGTCAATTTCTATCAAACTTCAGGTCGCCAGACAGACATAAATTGGCTAAAAGTCAAGAAATCAGCTTAAGTTGTCTGTAGCTTCGCAACAAATAACTTATAGCAAATACTTACCTTTGTATAGAGTAACATGTCTGTTGAATGGTTCTAATATTATCCTCAACAAATTCTCAAAGTAAATATTGAACTATTTGAGACTGTCTGGTCGGTAAGACTGCAGCCAGGTGCATGCTGTGATTAATTGTTTCAATTAATTAACTAAATCTATTGCAGGTTACTGCTGGATTTAGGCCTCTCCCATATTGCGCAACCGAACTACAACCATCATAATAGCATGCATTTTAGTTATTCGGTTATCAAAATGCATGCAGGATTACTTCGGAAATTCTTCGTTATTTTTTTTTTTTTTTTTATTTATTACGTCATAAAATAGTTAGGTACACATTACAATTTAAGTGTGACAGAATAAATTAAAAAGTAGGTAAACGTGTAACCCACACCGATGCACTACTTAAAACTAGACTCAAGCCATTTGATTGGTTGAAACTAGTTTTAAGTAATGCTTGAGTATTGAGTGACGTTCTGTAATACGGGCCTTAGATACTTAGATAGTTACTAATGCGTGCATTGATTTTACAGAAAAATAAATGGATTTTATGAAGTACCTACTCATAAGTATTTTTGGAATAATAGGTAAAGATGGCTATTTTAAAGAATCAATAGCTATCATTTTGAAGTTAAAGTGTGTAAACGCGAAAATATCCAAATCGATGAAGTGGGTGTTCTACGTATCTACAATGTGACGGAGAGGCGCTCGTTCTGCACCTTGCGGTGTGGAACAGCCGGGGCACACGCGCCTCCCGGCGCATCACAGTTCTAGGTACAATGTAACATAGGTTATTGGTAATATTTAGACAATCGAACCTGTTATTACAGAGACCATCAAGCATCATGGCCATCAGTAGGTAGTAGTAGTAGGCTGCGTCGTGACTCCAAGCTCTGAAGTTTATTTAACGCATTAATTTGAGTGTATGGTAATTGTGTAGTGCATTTATAGTCATGACACGTAAATATTTTTTAAGCCATTTCCTTTCTTTTTATATAAACACTACTTCTGCCCGCGACTTTGTTCGCGTAAAATTTCTTAACATAAAATAATTATATCCTATAACACTCAGCAATACTGTAGCTTCCCATTAGTGTTTTTTCAAAATCGGATTAGAAGTTCCGAAGATTACTTCCACACAAACACACAAACTTTACCTCTTTATCAAAAATGATGATTTTCGATTTTCAAAATCCCAAAGAAGTAACTAGTACCTACCTAATCTATTGTGTACTGTATATTGTCTACTTTTAACAGTCTCGTTCCTTACCAGTGCCAGTGACCAGGACGTATGGAAAAATATAACATACCTACAAACAACCAAGAATATAAAATAGAAATGCAGCTTAGTTAACCAGGAAATATTTGACCACAATATAATCCAGTAAGCATATACTGCGCATCAACTGATATTCAACCGAATGTTGCAGAAGATCCGTAAGACGATCTGAAGTCAAATTATACAAATCATTAAGTTAATACTTAAGCTCGCCGTAGTCAGAGTACCAAATTGTTAAACGCTCATGACTCACATCGAAAACAAGTAAATCACTCCGAACGATGAAATGGAAATAAAAACATCACAACAATATACTTATATTTTATTTAGTAATTATATTATTTTTATTAAATATATTAAATAAAAAATATATTAAAAAAATAAAAATATGTTTAAAAATTAAAAAAATAAATATAATATAAAAAAAATAAAAATTATATTAAAACAATATGTATATGTCAGCCATCAATCATCCCAAAAAATAGAGTTAACAAGGTTAATGGGTGTAGAAGTAACGACCAATCATAGCTAATTGCATCCTTGCGATTTCATAACCCGAGGCTCAAAGATCCGGCGCTGAACACGTTTAAGGGGTTAAGCACATTATCGACTTTTAGTCGAGCATTGAAGTTTATTGGAAAAACTTTATTTTAACTATCCTCCAACAAAGTTCTCGAACATCATCTTATCCAAATTTATTTGAGGTCAATCCTCAGTCGTCATCTTAGTATTCTTCTTCCCCTTTCTACCCGTATTATCTTTCCTACATCATCTATCGTTTATTTCTTTTTTTTTCTTTTAGCCATCTACTTAATACTTAAACTTTCATCACGACACGTTCCTCATTCCTCCGCATCACATGAACCATTCCACACCACTTCTGTGTCACCAACCCGTAGGCCGCCTCCAGAACAGCCAAATATATTATGCAGAAATCCTGTGCATTGCATTACATCATTCTGAAACCCAACGAAGAAAGTAGGCCAACAAACTTTCAAAAGTGAAGCTTTAAAAAATCTAGAAACATTTATTCTAATATCAGACACATCTAAAATAAACAGTTGTTTTGCCTGCAAAGTCTAGGTTGTGCCATTGACATTACAGCGTTCAACAAACTTGAAAAGATCATCAACCTGCGTATGTAACACCACTTTATATAACACTCATTACCTTTATGAGCTGAGTTAAGCCCTGATCGATATCAAGGATGAATACTTCATGGCCAAGAAGCCATACAGTAACGTCTATTTGTAAGATTATCTTCTCTACACAACCAAAGCCTTACGCATTGATTGTTATCTTCTGTCATTGAACGAGGTTGACTGTACACAGCGAGTAGTAGACGATAACCATCAAAATATTATGTTTAAGTCATCATATTATTGTCAGTAAATGTCTACTCACCAACATGGTATTCCAAATGACTATGAACTATTTTGCGGTATTTGCCTGACCCAGCCCGGCAGTTCGTTAGTAGCAGACTGGAAGGTTTAGTCCCATCTCTTCCCCTTCCCATCTCTTCCCCTAGGCGTTTATACCAACAAATTTCCTTTTCAAGGTATAAACGTATAGGGGAAGAGATGGGACTAAGCCAACTGGAATCAGGCAGATCCACTACTTATCTCCTTGATTTGTCATAATCCCTTATAGGTTTTTTTTTCTCTTTATTTGTTTAGCGGTTTTTATCTAAACCGATACGCCACCCCTTCGTGCCTTTAAACATTGTAAAAATAACATTAACATTTAATATACTATAACCTAAACAAACACATATAATAGTGAAAAAAGATGGAAGTCACAATTGAAGGACTGTTAATAAGGACACAACTTTTTGGCACCTTCTGACGTTGGTTGAGATAAAACTGACTGAATTAACAAAAAATCCCTTATACTCCCTTATAGATGTATATGGGATTTTTAGACGATCATTCTAATGACTAATTCCTTTCCAAAAATCATACTTTTTCCTATTACTTAGAAACAACGTTATCAATATTACTCATATAAAATTACGTATAATAACAATGCTGCAACTTTCTTTGTTACCAACATTTCAGGTGCAACACCCAGTAAATGTCAGTTATCAGTAGTCTCGTATCACGGTGTTGATAACCGGTGCGCATACTATGTCAACAGCCTAGTGGCCGATTCCATGGAACTGATCCAAGTACAATGATAATATTATAGAGACAAGGATGCTCCCACATAAATACCAGGTAGTATTGCTGTTTTATTATTGCGCACTGTTTAATCTACTTCCGTAACATAACAAGATACTTCTGCGAAATATTCACTGATAAGATAAGTACCAGTAAATATTCGTAAATAACATTCCTAACACGTATAATCATACAGGTTTTCACCAAAACAAATGTTCTAGACTAGTATGGTGTCGGTCGAAGATAAATGTACTAATTTTATAGGCCTTAAAGTCAGAGAAGGAAGAAATACGTCCTTTTGTAAGCAGAGCTGCCTACATTACATCTCTGCCATAACAAATATTCCAGGCATTATACTGATTGAAGCATCGGTAAAAAGACATCAGAACTCCCTGTCTTTTGATGACTGAATGTAATTAGTCATTTAAATATATTCGCAGTTCTTGACGAAAGGAGTAGTAGTCTGCGCTCGATTACACCTCTATTCTAGAGGAGCCATGCCTTGGTAAACGCTAGTTTTTTTTTTAACATGCAAAGCTGAAAGTGTTAAGGTACTTGCGAATGTTGCACCTATACGTCAATTCATGCAGGTAGTTTAAGTTACTGATGTTAAAAGTAGAAAGTTTTTATATAATGTCTAAGAACACTAGAAATGCCCTAATGTATTCAAAAATACAATTTGATCATAAAACCATCAAAGTATAATCTTTCCTAATAAAAATTACATAATATCAATTTCACCTATTCTGATTGGTGCCGTAATACTATAATATAATATAATCCTAAAGCAATTAAAAAAGATCACAACTAAACCAGTCGGTGAATTGGAAGGCATCCATGAGTAACATCTGTTTATAACTAATCTATAGGCCCATAATTAATTTAATAGTCCTAATAACTACCTCAGGGCATTCAAAATAAAATAAAAACTTTTCTCGGGCTATTAGACATAATTGATTTCGGCGCTCGATTAAAAAAGTAAAAAAACGCCATAATTATCGACAAGTCGTTAGAGACGAATTTAACCACAGCTTCAAATATGCTTTGGTCGGGAAACAAATCAAATACAAAGCATTCCAGGCGCATAAATCACCTGCTAATAACAATTTTAATGTTTTCCTGAGGTTATTCTTACCGGACTTGCCGCAGCGTGCGCTCCCCAGCACCACAACTCTTATTCGATTAACTGTCATCTTCATTAGTCCGTTTATTAAGTCACTGCACTTAATTTAAATGATTGTGCATTTAAAATCTGCTAGCTGCAAATCGTATTCGTTTGTACAAAATGTTCGAAACAAGATCGCGTTGGCGGCAATATCAGCTGTGATTCAAATATGGCGGACGCACGCGCGCACAACGCACCTGCTTGCGAGCGACTGCCGTCAAACGAAATTGGCGCGAGGCGCATTCAGGCACGTCTATTACTACAGTGAGGCTGAGGAGTGAGAGACATTTGAATACAAACTCATTTTGTCTTTGACTGTTTTTTACGTTGCACTTCAGTTGGTGCATTGATTGGTAAAATGGTAAAATATTAAAAAAAAACTAATTTCTGGTCCAGTCATCATTACTTACTACTTCTATCTAAGCTGTGATGTTCCCAAAACGTCAATTTTAAGGTTGCAAGACAAAAACGCCAATTGATTTTTAATAATCTGTTCCAAATGATTTTGCATATTTCTCTATTGTTAAGAAGATCACAATGAAAGTTTTGATAAAGATGCAGGGAACCAAACAATAATATTTGATCATTAATGCTAGACTTTACCTAGACATTATAGGTAAGTAGTACAGATTCAGTGTGCCAAATTCTCGAATGTAGCGTACTTTACATACGAGATCGAAAGTTACTACACGTTTGCAACTATTAGAGTAATTGGGCTAATGATGATTGTCCGATGTCCGTCCAACATTTTTTGCGTTCTATTTCTATCACAAGATCCAATAATAACGTTGAACTTTGCACAAAAAACATTGACAAGCGTTTAATTGAAATGTTAAATACGTACAGTAATCTAGAAGTCGCCAATTTGTTGGGCATACAGAAACGCAGGGTGTTGTCACGGTACTATCAGAAAATATTACGGTTAGGAGAGTAGACTGTGCGCTTAATCCGCGGAATGTATGCCAACAGCCAATACGCGACGACATGTGATATGATATAATGTACAGGCCACTACTAAACTGATACATAAAACCAGTAATCCGGTAGCTGCCCAGTAAATTGTTTTACATTAACCTTGAAGCTTGTTTATGCAGCTCTATTTTATAAATTGAAATTTTTACTCTCAAACAGCCATCAAGGAACACTTACTTCAGACATGATAAATCGATGAATAATTGTAAGAAATGACTATTGTAATGAGCCAGAGTAAGAGCCAAATAAACTACTAATGCTAGCAATGCTTGAAGTGATGTTCAAAACATATTTACATCAGGAGACTACTAACTGGGTATATCTCTGACTCAGCCCAACCCATGCACAGGTGAAGACTAAAATAGACTGAGCTGAATTAGTCAAATTGATAAATATCCTGTCTAAAGCTGAGAAACTGCAAAAAGAGAAAATGCACATTTTCAACACAAAATGTTTCCAAGATTAAACTTCCACGATCCAAAACACAGCCGTAGCAAATTAAATACTACTCAAAATATAGTAAATGGCAGAACATAACAGAATATACAAATAGATTAAAAACACTTCTCTTATAAACTGTACACAATGACATAAATATTCTTTTGCATGCAGTACTTAATAATCAAATCGTAGATTGACTAACAGCCAATGTTTAACAAATACTTATCTCTAGATGCACCTTCAAATTATTTTACAATATTTCTGCCAATCTTTGACTAAAATTCGATCCGTTTTTGTTGCGAAATAGTTTAGATGGGGAGATTTTACTGTTCCTTGCATTCTGCAGTTTTGTTTTGTTTTAATAGGGCGCCATAACGGTTTCATACAGAAGAATTTTAACAAGCTCTTTGTTAGCGTGCTCCTAATGTCGTGTGTTGGTAGTTAGAGAAATAGAGTGGCTGTCGCCGCTTGACTGAATAGCTATGAAAACATAGATGAGAACGAAACGATACGATATATGAAGTAGACAAAGATAAGTTTGGTTTTGAAGTTATTAACTGAGCGGAAAATATTTACGTTTGGATCTAAAACAAATAGGTACTAGACTAGCCTTTACAATAACAACATTGACACTGATAAAGCTTTTAAAAACGTCGTGGACGACAATTTCTGTTGATTTTTCTAAAATAAAGTCGCAGTTGATATACGACTGTTTTGTGGAAGAATATTACAAAAACATGAAATCCTCTACGAATAAGTACATGAAACACCTTGTTTCACATTTAGATTTACAATCCTTTGTGTTGCCAAGTCACGAGTAGAAAACATCAAAGCAACGCTAGAAAAATCGCAATGGAATTTAAAAACGAAACTTGAATACTGGTTGGCTTCAACATTGTAGACGCGCAGTAAGTTTAGAGGCGTCAAAATAAAAATGTAAACTGAGATGCGAGGCAGACGATGCATGTGGAGATTGTAAGACTTCTTTGCGGTTTGAGCCTTTGAGCCTTATGATAGGCCTGACGAATAGTGGCATATCAAATGATTTTCTGGTTGAAGTGCCTTCTGAAATAATAGATGATTGATACAAGGGAGAAATAAACAACTAAGTAATAGACGAAACAATCACTAGGATAATAAAGTTAAGGGTGCCCCGCCCATGATAGATTATTTCGGCGATTTTCTCGTTGATTTTTGTCAGAAAGAAATACATTCACACAAAAATCGGCGAGAAAATCGCCGAAAAAATCGCTCATGGGCGAACACTCTAATAGTGAGAAAGAAGTAGGTAAAATGAGTATTAAGCAGTAGGTAAAAATGAGCATTAGAATAGATGTTTTTAAAGAAGTAATCATTGATGCAGGAACAGGAACCACTAGACCAGTCAATAAAATATTTCTTACTATCAAGAAGCCAATTTCACTTGCAGATGCTTGTAACGGATTCAAAGCGTTACTACGCTATGATATCTACACAGTGCAGCTTTATAGATTACAGCTCATAATTTAAAAATATGCTTGAGTAAGTAGTTATCCTAATCACGGAAGGTTAGATATTGGAACCCGTAATAATAGTCGACGTAGAACTCGACCGGTGAGGAGCTAATGTAGATTGAACAATACTAGTAGTTTACTTCCAGATTGACGTAGAAATCATACGTCACAGTGTTTATTTCCATTCAAAATATTATTATTAGTAAGCAGGTTATCAGTTTGACCCACAAACTGTTAATAAATCTTATCAAATCTGTATTAGATAACTGATTAGTCACGCCCACGTCTTTAGGCTCGTACAGACTGGTGCGATATCGCGGGCGCGACGCGACACTAATAGCACAATTTCTTTGCTGGTGCCTGTCAAATCAAATCAAATCAAAAATATTTTTATTACACATAAGCCTACATGGGCACTTATGAAACGTCATAAGCTAGGTGCACGGTTCCAATTGGTCACGCTATGGAGAAGAGCCGGCAAGAAACTCCACGGTTACTCTTTTAAAAAAAAAAATGGCTTTTACAATGTCGCCCGCGATATCGCGTGAGTCTGTAAGAGCCTGTAATCGTAATTAGAGTTCCTGTACCCTAAGTGTGAGTTTGCAACAGAGTAAACGTAACTATTTCGTTTGAGTTAAAATTCGACTGATACATCATTCATAATGCTAAGAGTATGCGTAGTGAGAATAAAAATCTTAACGCAAACGCGCTAGTTACGTTTACTCTCTTGCAAACTTATACCACAGTATAAATATTTTTTAGACTGTGCTTATACTTAGGGTACTGATGTTTATAATTTTTATTATTTTGATAAAATAGAATGTTATTGGTGACACCATTTTATTGATTGATTTTTAACAATAAGATAAAAGTCGCAATAATTATGATGAGAGGCCGCGCACAATGATGATGATGATGATGATGAGATTACAGGAAAATCTATAAGAAGTCTATGGTCTTAAAATAACATGGTAAATCCCTCAATATTGTGCGTACAAACTTACATTTGCAGTTGAAATGTATGAGGGAACATGTTTTTCAACTACAATGTTAAGTTTGTTTTTGGGATAAATTCATCCCAACTACGGAACCCTACGAAACTCCAACCCTAAAAAACTACAATTAACGACACGGCACTCCTGAAAAAAAATAAAAAATATTTTTCTTGACCATCACATTTTATTAATAGGCACTATAGGGTTACAGTTATGTATCATTATAATATGGAGCACGAAAAGTAGCACAGAGTGCGGTTTCACGTATCGCACATTGAAATGTTGCCAATTTAATAAATTATCTACCCCAGAAAAATATAAATAGGTAAGTATAGTAGGTAGATACTTTAACAACAAGTTGTCATTCTGGGAATCGACAGCTACTGGGAACTCAAAGACTTGAGAGCTTTTTTTAATAGCAAGGATCATATTCGTCCCCTTCACTAAAATAATGGATATCGTGTTACAAAAGTAAATAGATTTCATAGAAGACCTCAATCTTCAAAGTAAACATTCTTTCGAAGGAAATTATGTAATTCTCGAAACCGTTATTTATGTTAAGTAATATTACTCAAAACAATTATAGGAATTGCCTCAGTTATTTAAGTCTAGAAATAATACAGCTACTGCATAATAATCTAGTCACAGCACGTTTCTGGGTCAAAAACGTGACTTTACCATTTTAGATTTTTAACCTAATGTAAAATTAATTCTGCTAATTATTTATTTTTCATATATTTTTTATTCGTAGAGTAGCTGCATTCTAAATCTTTCATTCAATACCAAACCATGGATTATTTCAATGCGGAACTTCTTATTAAATTAAATTCACGTTCTCTAACAACGGTATTGTTTCGAAACTAGGTACCTACCTAATAAGATTAAGTCTATTCTCTCCAAATAGATAAATAGATTCGATACCTCCTGTCAATACACGCTGTACCTACTATAGTAACAATACGATTGTGTTCATCCATCCCGACGGGTGCCTGAAGAGTCCCCGCGGTGGATCCTGTTACCCGACCAACGGGGATTTTATTCGGTAGCCACCCGATCTTAATCACGCCGCAAAATAAAAAAGAACAAAATTCGAAACTAATTTCCGTTGTACACGAACGAGTTTTTATCGAGTCCGTGTCTTCACTTAATTTTTAATTTATTTTCGGTTAAGCGGTGAAGGCTCGTGCAGTACAGTACCTATATTTGGCTTGAAGAAATTAGGTCATTTTACCGCGAATGTGAGCTTGTGATGATTTTGCCGCATGAGTTACTGTCTGTACCCAGTTTCCTTCTCGAATAACAATTATGCATTTCCTTACGTGTATGGCAACATTGGTAAGATCTACGAGATCTACGATTGCTACGACTTGCTACGGACTTTACGTTTCATTATCCGTAACACAATTAAAAACTATTGAAACTACAATTACTATCTTATAGCATTTTGGTTGAAATTTTTACAACAAGGACAATTAGTATCACCCATAAATATTTATGAATAAAGTCTTAAAACTAAATAAGTATTAAGTGAAACTAGTTTTCAATTTTAAAATCGTTTGAATTTTTAATCTTTCGGACTTACGTTTCGTTTTCTGCATGTTCGTGCTAGTAACATAGGAATGTCAAAGGATCGAATAATTTAACGATCGGACGAACACTTGATAAAATATAATGTTTAATAAAACTTGCTTATGATTAATTTGTCCAAATTTGCGCACTGGTTATTTTTTTTTCCTGTAAGTATTATACTTTATTGTACACCAAAAAAATACATAGGTAACAAAAAAAAACAAACACTACTATCGATATCTAACCACCACTCACATTCACCACACACTCCTCACACGCACAAACCTCACATACACACACACCCCACACACATGAATACACACCCCACTCACACTCACCATCACTCACCATCACCCACCATCACTCTCCACAGAACAGAGTGTTAATTTAAACTATTTATTATTTCTTTTCCCTTTTATTTCATTGTTGTCTATCGCGCTTCTATAACATATTCCCTGTAAATTGAGAGTTCTGGCTCTTGTGACACACGAACTCCTAGTATGGTAGCGGCATCAACATCGCCACAAGCGAACTACACGTCACACTGACGTCACGCAAAATCCTGCATCGCGCAAGCAGAGTTTACTGCGCAACTAGCATATATACAACATCCCGACATCAACTGGTCGGGCAGTTGCCCACCAGACACAAAACCCTTTGGTCGGAGGATCCTCCCTTTTCTATAGAGTATGACTGAACTTTACGCCCTGTTCCTCATACCTCTAAACTGGTGACCCCGAGTATGAACGTCAGCGCAGCCTTCGTGCAACTACTTCAGCGTGACGTCATCATCATCATCACTTCCTCAAGCTTTCGAGCGGCGAGTCACACAGCCAGCCAGCACCCAAGACTTCAACGGGTATCCTGACCACCAGCACGCAGCAGACGCGCATTCCTGGTCATCACCCACAGCCTCATATCTCTAAAGTAAAAGAGCCAGGGCTACACAGATGTTTGTGACTTCGAAGTGTAAATAAAGAATTATTATTTTATTTTTATTTTAACTAAACATGATAAAACAAAAAAAAAATTGTTTATAGTTTTTGTGGAGTCTTAGACCGCAGTTAAAAAAACGTGTTCTTATATTTCATCATCAGCATTCCTTCCTAAATGATGAATGAATGTTGATGATGAAATATATGAACACGATTCATGCTATATAGGTAAATTCAATTATGCATTCAGTGTAACAGTTATGTAACGCAAAGAAATTTCATATTAATGAGAAATGTGGATATGCCTGTAGAAATTCGTATCATAATAATATAGACGCTTATTAAGTCTCTTGAATATATTAATAACGAATAGTAATCAGTTTTACATTTTATTGAATCCTGATTAAATTTGCTGTTATGATATAATAAACTTAATTAAGACGTGTAGTAATTAGATCGGGGTACCGTTGAAAGTATGAGTATGAAGTAAGAAACGTTATTAGCTCAATTAGGTATTTACATTTCCAATTATGGTTATGATACCACCCAGTCTGAGAGTTTTCTTCGAAGGCCGTATCGGAGGCTCGGGAATAAATTACAGATTGTAGATATGTACTTTTACGGTGTTTGTCAGCTACGAGAACGATGACACCGAATACAGGGGAATCCTTTTATTTCTGTATTATACTTTATTGTACACCACAAAAATACATAAAAAAAAGTAATTAAAACACTACAAAATATACAATGGGCGGCCTTATCGCTTTCTGCGATGTCTGCCATCAGGCAACCTCGTAATGGACATTGATTTGCCTGGACATAACAAATAGATACACATATAATATTATACAACATTATTTTTAGTATATATGCAAAACCTGAATATAGTTTGTTCAGAATACTGAATCGATTTCAATATTTTTTACACCATGTTTTATTTTGTCCCAAAAATATAATATTTAAGTGTGATGGAAAATGGTATCACCATTTAATTACTAACTGCATGTTTTTGTACGGACAACCGGGTAACATAACAACCTTATAACATTGTGATTGTTCATGATACAGTTTTGAAATTCTGTACATAGATTCTTTACATAAAAATACTAGACACGTGTTTCGGGTTTCGCTTATACTAAAACTAATATTGTATATACATACCCTAAATAATAGATACATATAAACTAAATCTACAACATGTCCCAGAATTAACGCACAACCTCTTAAGGGGTCATTGTACTCATCATTATAAACAACTTTTACTATGGGACTAAACCCGAAATCGCGTAAAAAAAATCCGCTGTTCCCTACATTTATATTCGAATAACGCGTCAAAATTTAGGGAACTGCTGATTTTTTTTTCGCGATTTCAAGTTTGGTCCCTTATTAAAAGTTGTTCATAATGACGAGTAAAATTACCCCTCAAGAGGTTGTGCGTTAATTCTGGGACATGTTGTAGAAGCAACGAAAATAATAAAGACATATACATCCTGTACATAATTACAGTTACGAGAAAAATCGAATCGATATATTTAATCTTAGCTTATCTATGGAAAGCCTATGTTTAACCCCCAAAATGTTACCTTGAAGCGGAAAACTTCTACTCATTTAAACAATATACATACCTATGCATTTTAATCATAGTTAAGATTAACCTAAACAAGGTTAAACCCGTCCATCGTGTTTTAACAGTTACAACTTGGAATTCTGTAATTTCGAACGAAATAAAATAAAAACAAAAACATTACAATAAAACTACCATAATTAAAAAAACAACTTTTGAAGCTAACCTTTTATATTTACATTAATTATCTTCCAATTATAGCTTCCACTTCGAAAAAGTGGGTAGTTTTTTGTGACAGACTTGGCCTAATTTCTACTGTCGAGTTCTTTGGACGGGTCATCGCACGTGCATTTATCTCCATCAGACCATCAGCTACATGGACTGAATTATGCAAATTACCCGTTAAGTCAAACATTCGGGATAATTATTTATGGTTCCGCAGAACTTTTCCATTCATATTTTCATGCTGAATTACCTTTCATCCATGCATGCATCCATTCATACAAGTTACTCGATAAAATTTAAGTAGATAAATGATTTTGAAGGTAATTGAAAGTGTTACGTTTGGTAATGTTAAAAAAGAGTTTCAATACTTGTAAGGAACTCCAAAATGGGAAATTATTTCTTACGATTTCGCAGTTCAACCGTGTGATTAAAGTAGCGGTCCTTAATTATTTTTACTCTTTATAGAATTTAATGGCGAATATTATTATGTGCACAAATCTTTAAACGCGAGTGTGTAAGAATTTACTTGAAATGTCAAAAAATATGTAACACTTGACGGGACCTCAATACAGAGGGATATTGCTAAACGTAAAGGTAATTTTAGCAAAAATGCAAGTTTTGGCAAAATAAATGATTTCTTATTTTATGTAATAACTATGCAAATATTTGAACACTTTGATGAATAGCGCAAACAAACGTGTTTGTTTAACTGATAACTTTGTTATTGCAGTCTTTGTAACCAATTGCACAAGGTTAAAGTTGAACAAAAAACTATGGAAGTATTTAACTTCTTTCCAAATATTAGCAACGAGTATTAAATACCAGTAATGCTAAAGAACACAGACGTTAAAAATATTAATAGCCGCGCTACTGTTCCGCTAAAATCCTGCTTGTATTTTTCTGAACATTAGATGAGAGGGACATGATAGAAGAGATATCGAGCCTGATAATGAAAAGCATCGTAAGCGCCATAAATTAAAATTTACAGGAGAGGTATTTTATTAATTATTTTATTTTATTATTTTTTTAAAAAGAGAAATACCTACATTATGGTTGACTCTTACGATGTTCTTCCATAACAGTACCCCAAGTGTAAGTTGTAAACGTAACTATTTCGTTTGCGTTAAAATTTGAAATCAAAAATTTAAAATTTGATAATAATGCTGGGAATATAAGGGTGAGAATAAAAATATTAACGCAAACGCGCTAGTTAAGTTTACTCACTTGCAAACTTACACTCGGGGTACAGGCTCGATATAATGAGTATCCAAAATCAGTGATCTTATTATCAATAACTAGCGACCCGCCCCTGCTCGAACGGGTTATTACAGCTTATAAAACATCGAAATTCCTTCTTAAAAAAAAAAAAATGCAAGTTTTATTTTTATATATATTTCATGCAAATTATACACATAAACCTTGCGTAATAAATTCTCTAATTAATGGTGAAAACTGTTGCGTAATTTAAAAGAACAACGCCGTCACACAAATAGACACGAAAAGCAACTTAAATTTTTATAAATGTATAGATTTTGTACTGGTTTCTATGATTTGCATTTGTTTTATGCCTAAGTAGCTTAAGAAAGAAAGAAAGAAAATAAGTTTATTTGCGGTAAACATGACGCAAATTCATACAAAAAAACCGGCCAAGTGCGAGTCGGAGTCGCGCACGAAGGGTTCCGTACCATTATTTATAAAAATGGCAAAAAAAGTCACGTTTGATGTATGGAAGCCCCCCTTAAATATTTGTTTTACTTTAATTTAATTATTTATTTTTCAAGTGAATATACAGGAAAAGTTTTTATCCACTGCGCAAATTTTGACAAGTTAAACTTAAACGAGTTTTATTAAACATATATTTTTTATTTTGATACGTCTTAGTACAAAAAACAAAACATATCGTTAACGAAAGATGTTTACTTTAAAAGTGGTTGTATGGCTACCCGGCGGCGCGCAGCGAAGCGGAACGCGCGAAAGTACCTACCTATCAGCTGTGCGCTCGCTCGATTCGCCGGCGTAGGTATTTACGTGGGTTACAATGTACTGATCGCTAATTTTATCAAGTTCGAACTAGACTTTTTTATGTTTAGGCCGTGACCTGTAGTTATTTGAAGAGTAATTCCAATTTTTCCTTCATACTTTAATGGGCTTAGGATGGCTTCTTCGCTTTCGATCGCCAGTCGGGGTCTGCCAGACCTTCGTGCATGATTCGGGGTTCTGAACTGTCCGTGATCAAGCAGCCTTTGAGTGGCCGCTAAAATGGTCCTTTCATTAGGGACCGCGGGGTTAAGGATTCCATGGGCTCGCATTCGAGGTATGCTCTCCGTCGCATACATTCTGCTCGCTGCTCGCAAACTTTTATCACTCAGTACATACACTCGCACCATCTCGTAAAACTCGCGGTTACTGAAGTCCAACATCGTGACCGGTAGCACGGCACACGTGCGGCGCGGCGCTTGCGCGGGAATCGATTAGACGCGACGTCACACGACAGTGCGTGCGATGAGCGAACTGTCGAGTGTCGGCCACAGCGCCCGGGGCGCCCTGCCGCCCGGGAAGGGTTTCACCCCCGTGCAACACCGCCGCTTGCGCCGGCCGCCGCGCGCGCCCATTGATATTATTACGAATAGATTGTGTCCATATTTTGCTGATTTAAAGTAGGATATAAAAAAAAAAGTATTGAATAAATAATGGAAATGTGTTCTGTTACTGATATTGAACCACCAAAAAAAATTAGCGCACTGGTTAAAAACTTTTCCTGTATAACTAAATATTCTGTGAATTTTTATAGCGTCTACCTGTTGCCCTTATCAAGATCGAGCAAAAACGAGAAAAAAAATCACGTTTGTTGTATGGGAGCCTCCTTAAATATTTACTTTATTCTATAGCGGCAACAGTAATACATCATTTGTGAAAATTTCAACTGTCTAACTATCACGGTTCATGAGAAACAGCCTGGTGACAGACGGACAGACAGACAGGCAGACGGACAAACAGATAGAGGGCGGAGCCTTAGTAATATGGTTCCCGTTTTACCCTTTGGTTACGGAACCCTAAAAAGAACAAGTTGGGGAAAATATGCGTCACATCCACGCAAAACGGCCACCGCCACACGACTTCACTTCGTCTTAGACTACAGACTTTTTATCGGTCGATAATTTGATTCAGTTTCTTAATTAATCAGTATAATGATGTATTCCAGTGCGCACAATAAAACGATTATGTATCGGCCTATAAAAAAGTTGTATGGGCTACACGATTGCCTTCGAACTGAACTATCGGCCGACTGCTAAATCAGTATTTTTTTTTTTTTTGGGTGGGAAATCGTCAAATAACTTCTCCCGCTCTGGGCGGAGCGAGAGGGAGTGTCAGACTTTTCTGACTAAAACCCACCGTGTTCCTTCAAATGCTTGTGTGGCAGAGCCACGATATCCCTTTCGGACAGACTCGTAACCCTGGCAGGTGCTAAATCAGTATGGGGCGCTCTTCCAGCTCGCACACTTACCGATTGTATAGTATAGAAAAGATGATACACAATGCTTTGGCGCCGGATGGTCCAGCGTATTTTTCATGATGACGCTTTCCTGTTCTACAAATAGAGAACCCCAAAAAACCCCGCTAAAAAGACCACAAATCGGCTAAGTGCGTTGTCTCGACTTCAATGATAATTTTATTTATTTAGTTAGCTAGCAAATGAGTGATCTTTCGCTTTGTATACTTATATAGATTAAGTTCGTTTTTTGGCAGGTCAGCCGTGTTTAGAATTGTTTAAATAATTTATTTTTACTTTATACATTTTAGTGACAAGAGTTATTTTAAAACATGTAATGCTACGTGGTGGTATTTTTATTTAACGCGACTGAGGCGTGGATGGCGTGGGGATCAAATGTTTGTTTTGCATACTCGTATACCTATGTAAAATTTAAGCCAATCAATTTTATAGTTTTGGCATATACTCATCAAGGACTTCGATTTTTGATATATTGTAATAATTGACGGCACGGTTGGCGCACTGGTTAAACGATTGACTGCTGCGCTACTTGTCGCGGGTTCGATTCCCGCACGGAACAAATATTTGTATGACCTACAAGTAGTTGTTCCGGGTCTGGCTGTTTGTGTATGTGAGTTTAAATGTTTGTAAACGCACCCACGATACAGGAGAAAATCCTAGTGTGGGGCAACGTTAAAAAAAAAAAAAAAAGAAACACATTTGAAAATGGATCCATACTGCCGCCATATTGATTTTATTCAAAAATATTTATAGCCTATGTCATTCGGGATGATGTAAGTATCTAACGATACCCCATACTTCTAAATCTGTTCAGGCATTTAAAAGTTATGGTGGCAGAAAGAAACTCACATAGATGAACATGCACCCTAAACACATTACACTCCTTTTTTTTTGGGCAGTCGTGTAATAACGCACAACCTCTTATTTTTTTTCGTCATTTCAGGTTTGGTTCCATAGTAAAAGTTGTTCATAATGATGAGTACAATGACCACTTAAGAAGTTGTGCGTTATTTATGTTACATCTTGTATACAGCGTGCCGCTACGGTGGCGACATTAATTTGACACACACTGGTAGGGCTAGTGGCCGGTAATCATTTTTTTTTTATATTTTTTTTTTATTGTCATATTAAGATAAATAATTATAAATTGAAAAATAAAAAAATCAAACAAACGAAATAATAAAGCTCTTTCTTTCCTTCAATTCGCTTACTCCTTGCACGTTCTTTGTTTAAATTTCATTGATTCGATGTTATGATCCATGACCCCGGCCTGCGCTACAGTTCTTTAAGCCAGGTTGCTCCAGGATGCTATTTTAGAAAACTGAAAATAAATCAATGAATAATAATGTTTAATTAAATTAAAATATTTTCTTATAACGTAAAGGCGAGACTGTATACGTGTGTTAAATTAATGTCGCCACTGTAGCGGCACGCTCTATACTCATCATCATAGTCATCGCCACGCTTGGCAGGCGGGTTGGCAATCGCAGTATGGTGTTAAAATGCATAGAGAACGCTGCTGTCCATTCTCTAGTAAGTCTCTTAGTTGCCTTTTACGACACCCATGGGAACAAATGGGAAGGTGCTATTTTTTACGTCCCACACCACACGGAATTGTATATACTATGTACAAATATATAATAAAAAATAAATAAAAAAGGGGAAAGAGCTGATTGGGCCTCAAAAATTTTTTCCGCGTCCCTGCCAATGGGAAAGTGCCCAAAAGGCTAGCACCATTGCCACGTTGGATGGCAATGCTGATTCATAGGGCTAAAAATAGGCCAGCCTTATAGTAAACTTGCATAAAATATAGAAATATCGATGTTTTTAGGTTTCCGTACCAAAATGATAAAAAGGAACCCTTATGGTGAGACTAAGTCTGTCTGTCTGTCTGTCACACCTGGATATCTCAACAACTACTAATGCTATCAACTTGAAATTTAGAATGGTTTTAGATGACGTTTTCCCAACTATTTTGCGAACAAGAAAAAAAAAACTTTTTTTGCAAAAGGGACTGAAAGGGGGTCTTAAAAATTTGAAGTGGCGCTACTAGGCCATGTGGGGTATCTCAGGGAAATTTATGTAAAGATTACAGGAAAATAAAACTATGTCTCTAAATAGCACAGTTTTTCAGAAATCATCAACATCATATACGTACGGCACCCTCGGTGCGCGAGTCCGACTCGTCTTGACCGGTTTTTTTTTACTAATGAAGGTCACACTATTAATACTATCACTACGACCTTTCCGTTTCTGCAAAAGTCCTTTTTGCAAAAGGGACTGAAAGGGGGTCTTAAAAATTTAAAGTAGAGCTACTAGGGCATGTGGGGTATCATATGAAAGAACGCTGTTTGCACATTTTCAAAAGATTTTTCTTTTTTTTTAGTCAGCATAGTTTCCGACTTTTGATGAAAAATGTAAAAAAAAAACTGTTCCCCCCCCCCCCCTTATCTCCGAAGTTTTCAGAGAAAAAAAACTGAAATTATTCTGTATGATAGAAGCTTATGTAAAGATTACAGGAAAAATAAAACGATGTCTCTAAATAGCACAGTTTATCAGAAATCATCAACATCATATATTCGTACGGAACCCTCGGTGCGCGAGTGCGACTCGCTCTTGACCGGTTTTTTTGTCAATTTGTAAAAACCATGTGAACGTGAACTGGTCGCTAGTTATTGATAAACAATATCACTGATTATGAATAGGTCAATTCAATCCAATTCAATTCAACAATAATTTATTCTCTGTTCACAAAGCTGACTTAAAGTTAATGTGTACAAATAGGTACCTACTCATTATATCTCTTCTATCATGTACCCTTTACCTAATGTTCAGAAAGAGACAAGCAGGATTTTTGCTGAAAAGTAGGAGCAGCTATATAATTATAGTTTTAACTTGCTGGAATAGTATTTGCCAATCCAGGAAGATTATAAATAGTTAGTCTAAATAGTGTACTTTTTCATTGGTTTTAGCTACTGGTAAGGAACTACGTCAGTTTCGTAAAAGTACGCTAATATAAAAAACCGGCAAAGTGCGAGTTAGACTCGCGCACGAAGGGTTCTGTAAATCCGTACCATTATCTATAAAAACGGCAAAAAAATCACGTGTGTTGTATGGGAGCCCCGTTTAATATTTATTTTATTCTGTCTAACTGTCACGGTTCATGAGATACAGCCTGGTGACAGACTGACGGACAGACAGACAGACGGACGGACAGCGGAGCCTTAGTAATAGGGTTCCCGTTTTACCCTTTGGGTACGGAACCCTAAAAATTGCCTAATATTCTTAGAAAATGGCAAGGATTGATTGATTAATAGCTTCCCACCATTGACGTTTAGATCAGTTCATGATAAAGGTATTTATCATGAACTGATCTAAACGTCAATGGTTAATTTGAAATCGCCTTTTTCAGATATCTATAACAATATTGGATGGCCTACGTGCTTCTTGCACGTAGGCCATCCAATTTTGTGACCAAATGCGTCATTGACACATTGTATTTTACGCTTAAAGCTCTAATAACTAGAAAACCAGACCAATTACGTAATTTTTAAAGAAATATTTACTTTGACTCTGCGTTTAAGAAAATTTTACAGGTGAGGATTTAAGACCGGACGGAATACTTGCTGCTCTTTTCATTGAAATTTGATTAATGTTTAAACAAACAAACAGATGACATACGAATATTCCCTGAATATGCGGGAAATTCCGATCCTCTTGGTCTAAGAGCAGCTAGCATCCATCACACAAAAAGTACATTCCCCGCGGTAATGTTCCGCCATCGATTTTTTTTTGCAACATAGGATAAGCTAAAGCTAAAATGCTAAAGCTAACAAATAACACAGACGTTACGTAAATCCACAGATGACACACGAATATTCCCTGAATATGCGGGAAATTCCGATCCTCTTAGTCTAAGAGCAGCTAGCATCCATCACACAAAAAGTGCATTCCCGGCGCGGCGCGGCGGTGCGTTCCGCCATCGATTTTTTTTGCAACATAGGATAAGCACCTTTTATGCTAAAGCTAACAAGTAACAAAGACGTTACGTAAATTTAGATGTTCGTGCTAAGGGTCGTTGTTATTCAATGTTTTAAGGGTCGGGTAATCGCCGTTGACCTTGGCCATACAAATGCACGTCACGCTCACGCGGCACCGACATTCGGTTTTATAGGGAATATTTATTTATCATCATAATCATCATCATTTCAGCCGAAAGACGTCCACTGCTGGACATAGGCCTCCCCCAAAGGGGGGGGGGGGGGGGTTGCCACCATAATCGCCACGCTTGGCAGGCGGGTTGGCGATCGCAGTATGGAGTTAAAATGCATAGAGAACGCTGCTGCCCATTCTCTAGTAAGTCGTTTAGTCGCTTTTTACGACACCCACGGGAAGAAATAGGAAGCTATTCTTTACGTCCGGCACCACACGGAACGTATTTATTTTTAGTAACGTTAATATGAATATTTGAAAAAAAATGACACATAGAATTATAGATTAATAAAACTGTCTGTTCATACAAAAAATCATGAAAATATCTCATGTGTTTTGAAGTAACATCGTTCTTTATGCTTTGGGTAGACATTACTTCCTGAATTTATTTCATAAAGTATTTTACTACAATACTTAAATATTCACAAATATAATTATATTATGCAGGAAAAAAAAATAACCAATGCACATTTTTTTTTTGTGGTTCAGTATAAAACACATACACATTTCCATTATTTGTTCAATGCTTTTTTTTCCCGACTTGAAATCCTAATCCAATACCAAAAAACCTACAAATCGCAAATCAAGCGAGCGCACAGCTGTTTAGGTACCTTCGCGCGTTCCGCTACACCACGCACCCGCCCCGGCAGGTCGGCAAGTCACCATAAAACCAGTTCCAAAGTAAACAACATCTTTAAACAACTTTAAAGATAAGTTTATTTTTTTGTACTACGTCATAGCAAAATGAAAAATATATGTTTAATAAAACTCGCTTAAGTTTAATTTGTCAAAATTTAGCGCACTCGTTATTTTTTTTCTGTATAGAATTGATGTGTATGCGTTCTAGTTTAACATACATTTTTTGCATAACTTATTTGCATTATATGAAGGCATAATAACAGATTTTGAAACTCGCTAAAATAATATATCTGCGCCTTACTCACACATGGCATCCAGGCATTCCAGCACACACTCCACTAACAAGAAGACCTACAAGTGTTGTGAGATTCGTGAAATAATGCGAGGATGTCACGCGAACTGCCGGATGTACCAGCCGAGCTACCCAGACACCTTACATACATGTCCAAACAAGCGACACTCGGCGCACGCACTCGCTCTGATGAACCCGTGAGATAACGTCACTACACGTGGTAAGGGATTTATATACTTAATTTATTTTAGCAGTGAGGTTTTTAGCTTGTTTTTAGGGGTCTGTACCTCAAAAGGCTAAACCGAACCCTTTTAGGATCACTTTGTTGTCCGTCCGTCTGTCTGTCTGTTTAGATCTTTTTTCTCAGGAACGCGTGGAGGTGTCAAGTTGAAATTAATATTAAATATGTAGTCTACCTTCCCTGAGCTCAACTAAATCAAAACCTATAGGGTACTTCCCGTTGACTTCTAATTATGAAATTTGGCAAGAAGTACTTGTGCAATGATACCTTGGTATCATTACGGAAGTCGGTGTCTTTGGATCTGTATTTGAGTTTATTGCCACCGACTTCCGAAATTAAAGTTATTTTTCACTTTGTAGTGTTATTTTTGGAAGTTCCGGTGGCCATCTGTGGTCTCCATCATCAGTTCCACTTCACCAAATGGTGCTTTCCGAGAGCAAATGCACGAGTTACTATAACAAATACCGAAATCGCTATAGGTTTGCCTATAAAATTTGAAGGTTTCCCTCGATTTCCGTGGGATCCCCTCATCAGATTCTGATTTGGTGGCAATGGGACTACCTCGGGACCCTTTCAAACAAAAAAAAGAATTTTCAAAATCGGTCCATAATTGACGGAGTAATCGCGATACAAACATAAAAAAAAAAAAACTTACTGGTGAAATGAGAACCTCATCCTTTTTGGAAGTCGGTTAAAAAGGAATAACGTCTATAGACAGGTAATCATATATTTTAACACAGTCATAAAATGACAGTTATTGATAACTTGACACTGCCATACAAAGAACAAAATAATTTAAAAAACATCAGTAGGTTAGTTAGTTACCCTACTTTGCCAAAAGCAGTAGCAAAATCGGCCTACATGAATGGCTCTAGATAAATTGGTTAATTTCTCCAGTTCAGCGGGACCCCGGCGAGAGGCCCCTCAGGCCCCGCCAAAGTCCGGTGCCACCTGCAAAAACGTCCTTATCCAAAAAAAAAAATAACAACAGCGGAACAACATTTTTCTAAGTACAATTAATAAGACCTGAGATTGGCTGCTCGCTGATAATATAATTAACCCAATAACATCCAGGCTATGTGGAAAATGTTATGTTATAATGGCAGGTCCAATTATTCTTTCACATATTCTGAGAAAATTATACAATTTCTGCAAAATTTTAAGTATTAGATGGAATGCCAAGAATCATCATTTCAGCCGAAAGACGTCCACTGCTGGACATAGGCCTCCCCCAAAGGGGGAGGTTTGCCATTATCGCCACGCTGGGCAGGCGGGTTGGCGATCGCAGTATGGTGTTAAAATGCGTAGAGAACGCTGCTGCCCATTCTCTAGTAAGTCCCTCAGTCGCTTTTTACAATACCCACGGGAAGAAATAGGGTGGTGTTATTCTTTACGTCCGGCACCACACGGAATGAAGACGAAGAAGTGTTGATGTGACTATTATAGAAACGAGCGAGCCTTACCATTAATTTATTAATTAAATAATAAAATTATCTCAATATTTATTAATAAAAGGATTTATAATTAAATAAGAAAAATAAAAAATGTTAATAAAGTCAGTAGTCGCATAATGATGTGTAACATCTGACATCTCACCTTGGTACTAAGCAACTGAGCAGCGACAGAAATTATCGTCAACATTTTTTTTTTAGACAGAAATTATATCCAGCAGTGGACGTCTTTCGGCTGAAATGATGGTAAAATACTTACTAATTCCATGCTAGTAAAAAGTACTTACTTATTCCATGCTCAAGCTGTCAGTACTTGTTACACACTTCCGTCCGTTTTCACGAAATCACTCCCGCAGAAAGCGAGAGGAAAGATAGAAGAGTTACACATCATATAATCTCATTTAATTCACAGTTACAATTAATGTGAATTAAATGAGATTACTATGTCATCATATTTCTGCCTAGTCTTACCTTGCTTTGATCAATATGGTAACCCAACCAACCCACCCAACCCAACCCAAACCAATGCCTGCCAGGGTTGCGAGTATTTCCGAAATCGTGGCCCTGGCACACAGGCAACGGAAGGAACACGGGTGGGTTTTAGTAAGTAAAAGTCTGACACGCCCTCCCGCTCCGCAGGAGAAGTTATTTGATAATTTCCCACCCCAAAAAAAAAATGGGTAGGTACCTATAGTTATAGAATCCGGTAGACATCATATTTTTCTTTCAACTACGTAGTAATGGTATCATTAATCACTACAAAACCGATCACAAAGGACGTATTTTTTGCTTAGAACCAAAATAGCGCAGAAATGTTATATGAAATTACATTGCGGCACAGTTTTACATTAATGCACTGTTTTTTATTTTTTATTTAGATATAAATTTACCACGTGTCCCGTTAAGTTTAATATAAAATGTATGCATTAGATCAAAAAGATACTGGCTGAAAATAAAAATTGGCCGAATAAAACCGACTTGGTAAAGAACTTTGATTTCATTAACTTGAGTTTTTATTTTGAGTATATTTTATCACGGTGTAGGTAGATTGGTAGTTGAAAGAAAAGTAGATTACGCACCTTGCCAAAGTGTGTTTAGAAAACTTTGCACTCGGTGCAACAATCTACTAATATTTACCTACCTAGTAGTCAAACCGTATACAGGAAAATAATTTATATTAACTGCTCTTACATAAACCCTATCTATATTACCGGACCTTTAAAATATGTACACAACAAAAAGTATCGATTGCTTATTGTTTTATCGCCTCGTGCCATTCCGAAAGGTCGGTAATTTTTTATTGTCAATGTTTCAGAATTGCAATATAATTCTTGCTTTTATTTGCTCCGAGAAAGTTGATTTCTCCTCTTACCTTTAACCCTATAAATAAACGTAGTAGTGTTAAGCCTGAAAGCTTGTCTTCAGCACCCATCTACCATTATTCTGTTATAATAACAGTCTTTAGTGAAAGTCTATGTGCAGCATTAGTTTAGTACCTACATTGTGATACAAGGGTGCAATAACCTACACACCCGTGTATCACACGACGTTTTTCAATACACTTGTGGCAAATATTAAAAAACAAATCAAACAATTAATATTTTTGATTAGAAAATGGCGCGTTTTCGCAACAGGACATATTTTTTTTACAATTTGGGTGGGAAATTATCAAATAACTTCTCCCGCTCTGGGCTGAGCGGGAGGGCGTGTCAGACTTTTACTGACTAAAACCCACCCGTATTCCTTCATTTGCCTGTGTGCCAGGGCCACGATATCCTTTTCGGACAAACTCGCAACCCTGGCAGGCATTGGCCCTATCGGACCCCGTCAGTTGGTGCTGACAACTCTTTGAGGCGCGCGTGGAATACGACGCGCCGTCGATCCGGGCCTGGTCCTTATCGGACGGTGAGCTACCCATCGCTCACCGTCCGCAGGCCCGCGCCTACGGTGGCCGGAAATCGGCTTGCAACTCCCGACGCCCGGGTCGACTAGGGGCGCGAGGGCGCGAACCTTGCCTCTCCCTCACGCGTTCCGCCTCCTCCTTCGCAAGCATTACTGCTTCGCAGAAGGAGGTGACGGCCTCAATGCACTCTCGCTCCGAACCATGGCCTGAACCAGGGCCGGACGCGAGAGATCGCCGCCGCCGATCGCCTCCGTGAGGACACGGCGGTGCTCCGCCCAAGCTGGGCAGACCTCCACCGTATGCTCCACCGTGGTGGCGTGGCGTTCCACACAGTGGTGACACCCGGGCGTTTCCTCCCGCTTTATCCTGAACAGGAACCTCCCGAAACAACCATGTCCGGTGAGGACCTGCGTCAGACGGAAGGTGAGGATGCCGTGGCGCCTCTCTAGCTACTCCTCAAAGAGGGGACTTATCGCCACAATTGTGGCGTGCCCAGCGCTGGGTTGCGACAATCGCACTCTCCATGCCGCCATAAGATGCCGCCGGAGCTCTGTCCGCTGTGCCGTGATTTCTCGGGGCAGCGGAGTTTCACCCCGGCGTTTCGCCTCCTCGCGCCACTCCCAGATGTGCGCAAGGACTTTAAAACAACCTATACTGTCTATTCGATTTTTGACAAAATATGTTGATGTGTAAATAATTAAATTAAAACTGGTAAATAAATTTATTAAAGAACCATTTAAAAGACTTTGGAGAACTCAATGCAACTCAATTTGACAGCACGGTTGGCGCAGTGGTTAAGTCAAAGTCAAAGTCGAATTGTTTATTTCAAATAGGCACATAAAAGGCACTTTTGAACGTCAATATTTACAAAAAAAAATAGAATTGATTCTAGTCGCCCCTTCCAAAATGTAGATTCGTATGGAGAAGAATGAGCAAGAAACTCCACCGGTACTCTTTTAAAATCTTGTACAATATTTTTATAGGTACATTAATTATATGTGAAGACGATGCACCTAGAATAAAAGTACTATACCACAATAGGTAATAAAAAGAGTTAAGAATGAAGCAATGACAGATAAATTAATTAGGTGATAGAACATGGTGCTCACATATTTACAAAAATTGTAAAAAAATATATACGATTTCCTAAAAAATAACAATAATATCAGTGTGAGTTAAGGTAATCACAGAATGTAAAATAAATTATACAATTAAAATAGCAACGTGTTTGATTTTGTCTAGACTTTAGATTGTCCTATGGAGCAGGACCAGCATGTTTCCAAGCATTCTTATCATGTATATAATCCTCTAATTTGTAATATGCTTGTTTACAAATTGTTCTTTTAATATGAGTTTTAAAGCAATTTTTAAGCAATTGACTGCTGCACTGCGTGTCGCGGGTTCGATTCCCGCACGGAACAAATATTTGTATGACCTACAAGTAGTTGTTCCGGGTCTGGCTGTTTGTGTATGTGAGTTTAAATGTTTGTAAACGCACCCACAATACAGGAGAAATTCCTAGTGTGGGTGTAACGTTTAAAAAAAAAAAATGCTAAGACGTACGGACTCATTCATTTTTCGTCGTATAAAATCTATCCCATTTTATTCTATGTATGAAAACTTCTTGCTACTAAAATTTTTAAATTGACTTATAAATTTAAAACTCAACTGCAAAACTAATGATAGAGCTCGTAAACAAAAGTCACGACCGCTTAACAGGAAGATGCCTATGCAAAAGATTTAATTTTCGAATCATAATTATAGCCTCGAAAGTACGCCATGTTTAACAACTGTATTGAAAAGATATTTACTAGCTGATTATAAGGCCCTTTACATTTTCCATTTATGCTACATTTGAAAGCATTTTGAAAATCCACGCACCTGTTTCTCTTTTTACTTTTAGATAGCGTTTATCAGCAACATAACATGGTGCGCGTGAGCAAGGTAACGCCATAAATACGGCGGCGCCGGCGCAGCGCCCTATCGACGAACACGCCCTCTAGCAAGCTTTGCACCACTGCGTCATATCGAGGTAACCGATGTTACCTCATATGGAAGTACACTCGTAAGACTTGGAGACAAATTCGTAGAGAAAGCCACACCGTCTAATAGTTTTATTGTAATTTTATTTTCTCGGCTGCAAAGAACCAATATCTGCAGGGAGACATAATTCTGCGCGCTCACCGTATAAGCTCTGGCTGTGATAACATGTTTTATTTGCACACATAGATACTAAAATATATTTTATTTCAGAAAGCGTTTCAGATAGAATCTGTTCGATATCTGACTGCTACGTTTTTGTACGCAGTACGAGTAAGATACGACAACTTTATTCATATCCAGTACGTGTATGAATGTTGACAATATAGACTTTAGACTACAACGTCACCTGAAGATAAGTAGCATACGCAGCTGGAGCTCCAAGAATAAAGGGCGATAGCCTTCCAATTAAGAGCTGCGATCAATCAATAACACGTAAATTAAAATACAGATCCAAACTGTCTTACAGTGTAATCTGCTTATATTCAGGAAGTATTCACAAACACAAGCAGCATTCTCAAATAAACATGACAAATATGAACCAATTTGTTTTGCACTCTGATGTATCTTGAGCAGTTGAAGCAAATCCATATTTTTATTATAATCAGTGTGCATGCAAGTTCAAGAAAAAGAACCGCTTGGATAACATGACGAATTACTGTGTATGATTTCAATTAGTCATGCATTATTTCTCGTTACTCAATACGCGAGTGTACGGGGAGAAACACAAAGAGATAAACAAAGCTCCATGTTAGTAGCTGACGCCTCAGTAACTCATGCTACGATATCGAACGAGCTCAGATCAATTCTTAGAATGCAATTCGAGTTAGTGAAATATTTATTTACTGTATCAGGTTCTGGGGGCATAAATACAACGCAGCTTCAGACTTCAGAGCATCTCTGATTTCGTTGTAAAGTGCAAGCTTTTTAATTATGGCTTTCGCGATGGAAATTATTCGTGGTCGTGAAATGCGTGCGCATTACTAGGATTAAGTGCTAGTCTTTGAGACGATGATAAAGTATGGAGATCACTTTTTATTCCAATGGCAACGTACAAAAAAGAAATAAACATATTCTTTAATATGACATAACTGTTTACGGATGTTAACGGTTTTGCGAGAAGTTGTAAAAAAAAAAAAAAGAATGTCCACGATGTTTTTGTTTGACAGATCGAAATATGGCCAATTACTGGCTAACAGTTATTTATTGAATGCCGGTGTAGTTGATTGAGCTAGTGTAAAGTTGAATTTAGATTTGGATCAAGTTCAATGATTTCTAAAATAAAACAATAAAAATTAAAGTTCCAGGTTCCAGATTTAAATTCGCAAGTAACGATCAAAATCAATATTGCGCCTTGTCATGGTCTTTCTTCGCGATCATTCGCGCAGGTCACGAAATAACTGTTAGTACCCAGATGGCCCATCACTTAGTACGAAGACACTCCACGTGCTGTAGCTGTAACATGTGCCAAATCCTATTAGATTGTTAATTAATTGTTTAAGTAGCCAATGAAATAAGGCCAACACATGGCTCCTTAACCCTAATCGACAAGTGACAGCCCCTGTCTTAACGTCATTTGCGAATCTACCAAACTAATTACCACGAACTTAAGTTGCCAATTTATCTTGACCTCTCATGAAAGCGCTGCTTGCAAAGGCAAAAGCCGTCAAACTTTCAACGTCAAATTCAGCAAGTTTTGATTTAGGTCATTCAGTATTTGGTTGCGGGTCAAGATATACTGGACAAACGAAATTATCAAAATGCGACAGTTAAAACCCATTAGTGGCAATAGACAAAAAATACATTAACTTTAAATCTTATTTACGTATAACGGTAGGACCCAACATTTGACTTCGATAATTAGGTTGTTTATGGCCAACTATCAGAAAAAAAGCGTGTTTGTTTACCAGTATAACAAAAAAAAAATTTTTGGAGGATCAAATCACTACATCATGCTGAGTGCAAGCCTTCTTGTCACAGTCATGACGTGCAGCTTCCGACTATTTGTTTTTTTGTTCTCGTGATTATATTTAGTTCGAGTTTATTACATAATTATGTTTTCGTATGCAAGTTTTTCTGTGACAAATAAAATTATTTTTCTTTCTTTCTTTCTTTACATATTATGAAAAAACGTCCCGCGACGCCTCCGTCTGTCTGTCTGAATGCGATAAACTCAAAACATACTGAACGGATTTTCATACGGTTTTCACCAATATGACGGAGTGATCCATGTATAATTCATTAAAGGTTTTGTGTAAATTTTCACATACGTCCATTTTTTTGAGTGGGAAATTATCAAATGACTTTTCCCGTTCTGGGCGGAGCGGGAGGGGTCTCAGACTTTTACTGACTAAAACCCACCCGTGTTCCTTCCGTTGCCTGTGTGCCAGGCCACGATATCCCTTTCGGACAAACTCGCAATTCTGGCAGTACGTCCTTGTTTTAATTATTTATCATGTCATTGATTGTGAATAGAAAACAAATTATTTTAATTTAGGTATCTGTTCTTTACTTTTTCAAATATATCTATACTCTAAGTAGGATGAACATCAGTTCTATTTTTAATTTAACTGGCTGATACGACACTACGACAGAAAAAAAAATATGCAGTAGCAGTAGAAGTAGCAGGACTGTCGACAGAAGTGAAAACATAAAACTTTGTAAATTTAGTAGGAAATCAAAAATATATGATGTACATTACCATGTAAACTTCCACCGAAAATTGGTTTGAACGAGATCTAGTAAGTAGTTTTTTTTAATACGTCATAAATCGTAAACCGCAATTTACCTTTTTTGTACGGAACCCTTCGTGAGCGAGTCCGACTCGCACTTGGCCGGTTTTTTTTCCTTTTGGGGTACGGAACCCTAAAAAGGAAGTTGGTGTCTTATTTCCTACGAAATTTATGACTTTTCTAGTACTCAAACCACAGTTGGCCCCGTAGACTCTTTTGATCCTAATAAGAAACCGGATTGATAGGCATCAAAAAAAGTTTGTGGTCTATTTTCTTGCTATCTGTACTTTTTCAAAATCATTAACATTCATTTAAAACGGGCAGGCGTAACACGAACCAGTTCATAATTCCATGAAAAGAAGCCTTTTCAGAAATCAGAATTGATGATGACACCCGCTTTTCCATTTTCCGCAATCAGATTTCCAAGTATCAGTAGATACCAAGAGTGTTGTGTGTTGTTTTGTTGAATTTCCAAGTAGTATTGTTGACATTGTCATCGTCGTGAGTGCGACTTAGTACATAGATATAAAGACTGAATTTTATTGCAATATACCTATGGTAGGGTCCGTAAAACACATATTTTCAGGAAGTTCCACCATTCAGCCTCTGAAGCTTTTAATCTGACAATGCAAGAACATTCCACACATTTTTGAGTTTCGAAGTCATAAATCACAAATTATTAACTCATTTATTTCGTAAACAGTGTGCAATATACGTTGTGGTCGGCAACTGAGCGAGTGGTGTGTAATCACGAGCTCTATCGACACGCCGGGAAATGCAACCGAGAAATTATCTGATCCCTCCCATAACTTACGCTAAAATACTAAAATTGCTTTCGAGAAATCTTTTAGTCAGATCTTCACGCTCTCAGCGCTTATTATATTCCATTACGATACCAATAATAGCTGAATACTATTACAATTCTCTATAAACACTATCGACACATCTTAATTAAGAATGCCAATATAGATTATTGAAATGCGTTCTATATCAAACTCAAACTCAAAGCATTTATTTCAAATAAACCAATTACAGGCACTTTTGAATTGTCAAAGAGTCGGTCAGTTAGTCAGAAAGTTGAAGCTATTTGCCCATTCCAAAACGTAGATCTCTATGGAGAAGAATAGGCAAGAAACTCCAAGGACACTTTTAAATCAAGATATTACAAAATTTTGGGTACATTATTCTTGTCGCTAAATGTTAGAACAATGTAAAAAATAAATTATTTAAAAAAAATACAAAATATAAAAGATTACAAATAAGCCCTGGCAGATAGGAGATGACCAGTCACAACTGTCGGCGCCCGTTCACGAACATGATGCGTGGATCAGCACCATCCAGCTCAACCATTTTGTAGGGAACCGAATGATCCAACACACGCGCCCCAATCAGCGAGAAATTTAAGTGAGCATGACATACTCTTAACTGCCAAACTTTTTTAAAGTCATCAATCAATAAACTGATCCTGCTATTCATAATACTTATCCTGTTAGCGTCCCGTTTCGAAAGTGGGTTGTAAAACAGCTAATTCGCTTTGACATTGCAAAAATGTCATTTGGGTTCAATGAAACGAAGACAAAACAGCTTTACTACGCCATCAGTAAAAATAAAGGGAAGAAAAACTTGGTTGAACTAGAGCATAAAAACTTGCACAAATATCTTTATCAAAAGTAAATCACCCTGTGGGCCGAGCACGGGCGTGCCAAGACGTGATAAATTATGTCTTATCAATTTGTACTAGCATTTTAAGACAAAACGGTTTTATCGTTCAAACAGTGATAAAATGTGTGACTCAAGTCATGTCACAGTAGGCCGTGCTCGCCCCGCAGACGCTGTACGGAACCTCAAACTTATGGAAAATAAAATGCGAACGAGTGAGATTTTGTAGCAGACATAATCTCACTCGTTCGCATTTTATTTTCCTACGACCGTGACTATCTGAAGGCTAGATCGGCCGACACGGGAAATAAACTTAGCGCTGGTAATATGACACATGAAACCTCGGATTCGACTAGTCACCATCCATTATAGCTTATTCACAACGATCTCGCCTCGATAATGTAGATTTTGCTACGTCATTTAGAAAGAATTTCATGCATTTCGTTTTGCTTTTGTTGTACAGAATTGCCTTAGAGTTTGATTTGCATGAACTTGAATGGTTTTGCGTAATAAGAGCCTACCTACTCTAGACAAAATCAAACAGGTTGCTATTTTAATTGTATAATTTATTATTTTTATGAAATTTATTTGAAATTCTGTTTAATTACTCACACTGATATTATTATTTTTTAGGAAAACGTTTTTTTTTTTTTACAATGTTTGTAAATATGTGAGCACCATGTATCTTTCACATAATTAATTTACCTGTCAATTTATAGTAATTCTATTCTAGGTGCATCGTCTTCACATATAATTCTATAATTAATGTACCTATAAAAAATATTGTACAACATTTTATAAGAGTAACGGTGGAGTTTCTTGCCCATTCTTCTCCATACGAAACTACCTTACTAGACTAGAATCAATTCTATTTTTTTGTAAATATGCCTTATATGTGCCTATTTGAAATAAACAATTTTACTTCTTTTTTTTTACTTTTACCATTTCTTCATATGATAGCTGTCTTCACTGCAGATGCCACCGAATATCGCAGTCAGTGTAATCTTTCCACCACGATTCACACACAATCTAATTGCAGGATGCTACTGTAAATCCAACTTTTAATCAATTCTCTTCCATGTTAAGTAGCATCCCTGGTCCTCATTACTCCTGCGTGCGTACGCAAGGGGTGACAAATGGCTTACAAGTAGGAACTTCACCTGTTTGCTGATGGCTTCATAATGGAAAAACCTCATTTAATTTAAAGCAATCTTGAGAATCTTGAACGTCTGTGTGGTGCCGGACGTAAAGAATAGCACCACCCTATTTCTTCCCTTGGGTGTCGTAAAAGGGGACCAAGGGACTTACTAGAAAATGGGTAGCAGCGTTCTCTATGTATTTTAACACCATACTGCGATCGCCAACCCGCCTGTCAAGCGTGGCGATTATGGCAAACCCCCCCTTTGGGGGAGGCTTATGTCTAGCAGTGAACGTCTTTCGGAAATGATGATGATGATGAATCTTGAGAAAAACAGAAGGTCAGGTCACATGTATAAAAAACGAGCCATGGATGTACAAAATAAGTAAGGATTTCGCAACATTTTATTAAAGTGAAATGAAAAATTGCCAACATGTACACAGTTCTCAATGTTCAAGTCATTTAAGGCGCTGACAAGAGGCAAATGATAAAAGTGGACAAAAACATTGCACCTTGCATTGCAACTTATATAGCTTGTGGTAGCGGAAAAAATATATGTTATTCTTGAACATATTTCTCAGAACTTGGTTGTTCCCAAAACACGTTTAGAAAAAAAATCTCGGTACAAATTAACGGTAAACTAATCCTTTACTTTGAGTTTCAATCGAAAATATCTGTATTCAATATCAACGTACGGTTGGTATTTAATTAATAACAAGAACGTCTTATTTGTATGCAGAACTTGTTTAGTTTTTTATTTTCGATTACTCAACTCATTTTTAAGTAAATATTTAATTGCTTCATATTTTTCAATAAATTACAAGCGTTGTGTCATCGCGCTTCTCTTTCTTTTGTATGCAGTCTGACAGTGACAGCGGCTTACCTGTTATCAGCGACTTAATCACAGTAGAAACATGGTCTGTTAAAATCATGACCATGGCCCCCCAGTCAGGTAGAACAACCGTAAACCAAGTAACACTCGCTGTACATTTCTATATACCTCAGAATTTCCTTCAGCAACTCTAAAGTGGCATGATCCAATAAATATCCTCGTATTTAGGTTCGATTTCCGATCGGTTTATTTCAACATTTAAGTCGGATCACGAGTGCTTTCGATACGGTACACGAGAACTGTTTTACTTGAACGATCGTTTGCAATGTTAGCAAGTAGACCGACCGACACTTTCGGATGCTTCGGACGGAATACTTGCTGCTCTTTTCATTGAAATTTGATTAATGTTTAAACAAACAAACAGATGACATACGAATATTCCCTGAATATGCGGGAAATTCCGATCCTCTTAGTCTAAGAGCAGCTAGCATCCATCACACAAAAAGTACATTCCCCGCGGTAATGTTCCGCCATCGATTTTTTTTTGCAACATAGGATAAGCTAAAGCTAAAATGCTAAAGCTAACAAATAACACAGACGTTACGTAAATCCACAGATGACACACGAATATTCCCTGAATATGCGGGAAATTCCGATCCTCTTAGTCTAAGAGCAGCTAGCATCCATCACACAAAAAGTGCATTCCCGGCGCGGCGCGGCGGTGCGTTCCGCCATCGATTTTTTTTGCAACATAGGATAAGCACCTTTTATGCTAAAGCTAACAAGTAACAAAGACGTTACGTAAATTTAGATGTTCGTGCTAAGGGTCGTTGTTATTCAATGTTTTAAGGGTCGGGTAATCGCCGTTGACCTTGGCCATACAAATGCACGTCACGCTCACGCGGCACCGACATTCGGTTTTATAGGGAATATTTATTTATCATCATAATCATCATCATTTCAGCCGAAAGACGTCCACTGCTGGACATAGGCCTCCCCCAAAGGGGGGGGGGGGGGGTTGCCACCATAATCGCCACGCTTGGCAGGCGGGTTGGCGATCGCAGTATGGAGTTAAAATGCATAGAGAACGCTGCTGCCCATTCTCTAGTAAGTCGTTTAGTCGCTTTTTACGACACCCACGGGAAGAAATAGGAAGCTATTCTTTACGTCCGGCACCACACGGAACGTATTTATTTTTAGTAACGTTAATATGAATATTTGAAAAAAAATGACACATAGAATTATAGATTAATAAAACTGTCTGTTCATACAAAAAATCATGAAAATATCTCATGTGTTTTGAAGTAACATCGTTCTTTATGCTTTGGGTAGACATTACTTCCTGAATTTATTTCATAAAGTATTTTACTACAATACTTAAATATTCACAAATATAATTATATTATGCAGGAAAAAAAAATAACCAATGCACATTTTTTTTTTGTGGTTCAGTATAAAACACATACACATTTCCATTATTTGTTCAATGCTTTTTTTTCCCGACTTGAAATCCTAATCCAATACCAAAAAACCTACAAATCGCAAATCAAGCGAGCGCACAGCTGTTTAGGTACCTTCGCGCGTTCCGCTACACCACGCACCCGCCCCGGCAGGTCGGCAAGTCACCATAAAACCAGTTCCAAAGTAAACAACATCTTTAAACAACTTTAAAGATAAGTTTATTTTTTTGTACTACGTCATAGCAAAATGAAAAATATATGTTTAATAAAACTCGCTTAAGTTTAATTTGTCAAAATTTAGCGCACTCGTTATTTTTTTTCTGTATAGAATTGATGTGTATGCGTTCTAGTTTAACATACATTTTTTGCATAACTTATTTGCATTATATGAAGGCATAATAACAGATTTTGAAACTCGCTAAAATAATATATCTGCGCCTTACTCACACATGGCATCCAGGCATTCCAGCACACACTCCACTAACAAGAAGACCTACAAGTGTTGTGAGATTCGTGAAATAATGCGAGGATGTCACGCGAACTGCCGGATGTACCAGCCGAGCTACCCAGACACCTTACATACATGTCCAAACAAGCGACACTCGGCGCACGCACTCGCTCTGATGAACCCGTGAGATAACGTCACTACACGTGGTAAGGGATTTATATACTTAATTTATTTTAGCAGTGAGGTTTTTAGCTTGTTTTTAGGGGTCTGTACCTCAAAAGGCTAAACCGAACCCTTTTAGGATCACTTTGTTGTCCGTCCGTCTGTCTGTCTGTTTAGATCTTTTTTCTCAGGAACGCGTGGAGGTGTCAAGTTGAAATTAATATTAAATATGTAGTCTACCTTCCCTGAGCTCAACTAAATCAAAACCTATAGGGTACTTCCCGTTGACTTCTAATTATGAAATTTGGCAAGAAGTACTTGTGCAATGATACCTTGGTATCATTACGGAAGTCGGTGTCTTTGGATCTGTATTTGAGTTTATTGCCACCGACTTCCGAAATTAAAGTTATTTTTCACTTTGTAGTGTTATTTTTGGAAGTTCCGGTGGCCATCTGTGGTCTCCATCATCAGTTCCACTTCACCAAATGGTGCTTTCCGAGAGCAAATGCACGAGTTACTATAACAAATACCGAAATCGCTATAGGTTTGCCTATAAAATTTGAAGGTTTCCCTCGATTTCCGTGGGATCCCCTCATCAGATTCTGATTTGGTGGCAATGGGACTACCTCGGGACCCTTTCAAACAAAAAAAAGAATTTTCAAAATCGGTCCATAATTGACGGAGTAATCGCGATACAAACATAAAAAAAAAAAAACTTACTGGTGAAATGAGAACCTCATCCTTTTTGGAAGTCGGTTAAAAAGGAATAACGTCTATAGACAGGTAATCATATATTTTAACACAGTCATAAAATGACAGTTATTGATAACTTGACACTGCCATACAAAGAACAAAATAATTTAAAAAACATCAGTAGGTTAGTTAGTTACCCTACTTTGCCAAAAGCAGTAGCAAAATCGGCCTACATGAATGGCTCTAGATAAATTGGTTAATTTCTCCAGTTCAGCGGGACCCCGGCGAGAGGCCCCTCAGGCCCCGCCAAAGTCCGGTGCCACCTGCAAAAACGTCCTTATCCAAAAAAAAAAATAACAACAGCGGAACAACATTTTTCTAAGTACAATTAATAAGACCTGAGATTGGCTGCTCGCTGATAATATAATTAACCCAATAACATCCAGGCTATGTGGAAAATGTTATGTTATAATGGCAGGTCCAATTATTCTTTCACATATTCTGAGAAAATTATACAATTTCTGCAAAATTTTAAGTATTAGATGGAATGCCAAGAATCATCATTTCAGCCGAAAGACGTCCACTGCTGGACATAGGCCTCCCCCAAAGGGGGAGGTTTGCCATTATCGCCACGCTGGGCAGGCGGGTTGGCGATCGCAGTATGGTGTTAAAATGCGTAGAGAACGCTGCTGCCCATTCTCTAGTAAGTCCCTCAGTCGCTTTTTACAATACCCACGGGAAGAAATAGGGTGGTGTTATTCTTTACGTCCGGCACCACACGGAATGAAGACGAAGAAGTGTTGATGTGACTATTATAGAAACGAGCGAGCCTTACCATTAATTTATTAATTAAATAATAAAATTATCTCAATATTTATTAATAAAAGGATTTATAATTAAATAAGAAAAATAAAAAATGTTAATAAAGTCAGTAGTCGCATAATGATGTGTAACATCTGACATCTCACCTTGGTACTAAGCAACTGAGCAGCGACAGAAATTATCGTCAACATTTTTTTTTTAGACAGAAATTATATCCAGCAGTGGACGTCTTTCGGCTGAAATGATGGTAAAATACTTACTAATTCCATGCTAGTAAAAAGTACTTACTTATTCCATGCTCAAGCTGTCAGTACTTGTTACACACTTCCGTCCGTTTTCACGAAATCACTCCCGCAGAAAGCGAGAGGAAAGATAGAAGAGTTACACATCATATAATCTCATTTAATTCACAGTTACAATTAATGTGAATTAAATGAGATTACTATGTCATCATATTTCTGCCTAGTCTTACCTTGCTTTGATCAATATGGTAACCCAACCAACCCACCCAACCCAACCCAAACCAATGCCTGCCAGGGTTGCGAGTATTTCCGAAATCGTGGCCCTGGCACACAGGCAACGGAAGGAACACGGGTGGGTTTTAGTAAGTAAAAGTCTGACACGCCCTCCCGCTCCGCAGGAGAAGTTATTTGATAATTTCCCACCCCAAAAAAAAAATGGGTAGGTACCTATAGTTATAGAATCCGGTAGACATCATATTTTTCTTTCAACTACGTAGTAATGGTATCATTAATCACTACAAAACCGATCACAAAGGACGTATTTTTTGCTTAGAACCAAAATAGCGCAGAAATGTTATATGAAATTACATTGCGGCACAGTTTTACATTAATGCACTGTTTTTTATTTTTTATTTAGATATAAATTTACCACGTGTCCCGTTAAGTTTAATATAAAATGTATGCATTAGATCAAAAAGATACTGGCTGAAAATAAAAATTGGCCGAATAAAACCGACTTGGTAAAGAACTTTGATTTCATTAACTTGAGTTTTTATTTTGAGTATATTTTATCACGGTGTAGGTAGATTGGTAGTTGAAAGAAAAGTAGATTACGCACCTTGCCAAAGTGTGTTTAGAAAACTTTGCACTCGGTGCAACAATCTACTAATATTTACCTACCTAGTAGTCAAACCGTATACAGGAAAATAATTTATATTAACTGCTCTTACATAAACCCTATCTATATTACCGGACCTTTAAATATGTACACAACAAAAAGTATCGATTGCTTATTGTTTTATCGCCTCGTGCCATTCCGAAAGGTCGGTAATTTTTTATTGTCAATGTTTCAGAATTGCAATATAATTCTTGCTTTTATTTGCTCCGAGAAAGTTGATTTCTCCTCTTACCTTTAACCCTATAAATAAACGTAGTAGTGTTAAGCCTGAAAGCTTGTCTTCAGCACCCATCTACCATTATTCTGTTATAATAACAGTCTTTAGTGAAAGTCTATGTGCAGCATTAGTTTAGTACCTACATTGTGATACAAGGGTGCAATAACCTACACAACCCGTGTATCACACGACGTTTTTCAATACACTTGTGGCAAATATTAAAAAACAAATCAAACAATTAATATTTTTGATTAGAAAATGGCGCGTTTTCGCAACAGGACATATTTTTTTTACAATTTGGGTGGGAAATTATCAATAACTTCTCCCGCTCTGGGCTGAGCGGGGAGGGCGTGTCAGACTTTTACTGACTAAACCCACCCGTATTCCTTCATTTGCCTGTGTGCCAGGGCCACGATATCCTTTTCGGACAAACCTCGCAACCCTGGCAGGCATTGGCCCTATCGGACCCCGTCAGTTGGTGCTGACAACTCTTTGAGGCGCGCGTGGAATACGACGCGCCGTCGATCCGGGCCTGGTCCTTATCGGACGGTGAGCTACCCATCGCTCACCGTCCGCAGGCCCGCGCCTACGTTGGCCGGAAATCGGCTTGCAACTCCGACGCCCGGGTCGACTAGGGGCGCGAGGGCGCGAACCTTGCCTCTCCCTCACCGCGTTCCGCCTCCTCCTTCGCAAGCATTACTGCTTCGCAGAAGGAGGTGACGGCCTCAATGCACTCTCGCTCCGAACCATGGCCTGAACCAGGGCCGGACGCGAGAGATCGCCGCCGCCGAACGCCTCCGTGAGGACACGGCGGTGCTCCGCCCAAGCTGGGCAGACCTCCACCGTATGCTCCACCGTGGTGGCGTGGCGTTCCACACAGTGGTGACACCCGGGCGTTTCCTCCCGCTTTATCCTGAACAGGAACCTCCCGAAACAACCATGTCCGGTGAGGACCTGCGTCAGACGGAAGGTGAGGATGCCGTGGCGCCTCTCTAGCTACTCCTCAAAGAGGGGACTTATCGCCACAATTGTGGCGTGCCCAGCGCTGGGTTGCGACAATCGCACTCTCCATGCCGCCATAAGATGCCGCCGGAGCTCTGTCCGCTGTGCCGTGATTTCTCGGGGCAGCGGAGTTTCACCCCGGCGTTTCGCCTCCTCGCGCCACTCCCAGATGTGCGCAAGGACTTTAAAACAACCTATACTGTCTATTCGATTTTTGACAAAATATGTTGATGTGTAAATAATTAAATTAAAACTGGTAAATAAATTTATTAAAGAACCATTTAAAAGACTTTGGAGAACTCAATGCAACTCAATTTGACAGCACGGTTGGCGCAGTGGTTAAGTCAAAGTCAAAGTCGAATTGTTTATTTCAAATAGGCACATAAAAGGCACTTTTGAACGTCAATATTACAAAAAAAAATAGAATTGATTCTAGTCGCCCCTTCCAAAATGTAGATTCGTATGGAGAAGAATGAGCAAGAAACTCCACCGGTACTCTTTTAAAATCTTGTACAATATTTTTATAGGTACATTAATTATATGTGAAGACGATGCACCTAGAATAAAAGTACTATACCACAATAGGTAATAAAAAGAGTTAAGAATGAAGCAATGACAGATAAATTAATTAGGTGATAGAACATGGTGCTCACATATTTACAAAAATTGTAAAAAAATATATACGATTTCCTAAAAAATAACAATAATATCAGTGTGAGTTAAGGTAATCACAGAATGTAAAATAAATTATACAATTAAAATAGCAACGTGTTTGATTTTGTCTAGACTTTAGATTGTCCTATGGAGCAGGACCAGCATGTTTCCAAGCATTCTTATCATGTATATAATCCTCTAATTTGTAATATGCTTGTTTACAAATTGTTCTTTTAATATGAGTTTTAAAGCAATTTTTAAGCCAATTGACTGCTGCACTGCGTGTCGCGGGTTCGATTCCCGCACGGAACAAATATTTGTATGACCTACAAGTAGTTGTTCCGGGTCTGGCTGTTTGTGTATGTGAGTTTAAATGTTTGTAAACGCACCCACAATACAGGAGAAATTCCTAGTGTGGGTGTAACGTTTAAAAAAAAAAAATGCTAAGACGTACGGACTCATTCATTTTTCGTCGTATAAAATCTATCCCATTTTATTCTATGTATGAAAACTTCTTGCTACTAAAATTTTTAAATTGACTTATAAATTTAAAACTCAACTGCAAAACTAATGATAGAGCTCGTAAACAAAAGTCACGACCGCTTAACAGGAAGATGCCTATGCAAAAGATTTAATTTTCGAATCATAATTATAGCCTCGAAAGTACGCCATGTTTAACAACTGTATTGAAAAGATATTTACTAGCTGATTATAAGGCCCTTTACATTTTCCATTTATGCTACATTTGAAAGCATTTTGAAAATCCACGCACCTGTTTCTCTTTTTACTTTTAGATAGCGTTTATCAGCAACATAACATGGTGCGCGTGAGCAAGGTAACGCCATAAATACGGCGGCGCCGGCGCAGCGCCCTATCGACGAACACGCCCTCTAGCAAGCTTTGCACCACTGCGTCATATCGAGGTAACCGATGTTACCTCATATGGAAGTACACTCGTAAGACTTGGAGACAAATTCGTAGAGAAAGCCACACCGTCTAATAGTTTTATTGTAATTTTATTTTCTCGGCTGCAAAGAACCAATATCTGCAGGGAGACATAATTCTGCGCGCTCACCGTATAAGCTCTGGCTGTGATAACATGTTTTATTTGCACACATAGATACTAAAATATATTTTATTTCAGAAAGCGTTTCAGATAGAATCTGTTCGATATCTGACTGCTACGTTTTTGTACGCAGTACGAGTAAGATACGACAACTTTATTCATATCCAGTACGTGTATGAATGTTGACAATATAGACTTTAGACTACAACGTCACCTGAAGATAAGTAGCATACGCAGCTGGAGCTCCAAGAATAAAGGGCGATAGCCTTCCAATTAAGAGCTGCGATCAATCAATAACACGTAAATTAAAATACAGATCCAAACTGTCTTACAGTGTAATCTGCTTATATTCAGGAAGTATTCACAAACACAAGCAGCATTCTCAAATAAACATGACAAATATGAACCAATTTGTTTTGCACTCTGATGTATCTTGAGCAGTTGAAGCAAATCCATATTTTTATTATAATCAGTGTGCATGCAAGTTCAAGAAAAAGAACCGCTTGGATAACATGACGAATTACTGTGTATGATTTCAATTAGTCATGCATTATTTCTCGTTACTCAATACGCGAGTGTACGGGGAGAAACACAAAGAGATAAACAAAGCTCCATGTTAGTAGCTGACGCCTCAGTAACTCATGCTACGATATCGAACGAGCTCAGATCAATTCTTAGAATGCAATTCGAGTTAGTGAAATATTTATTTACTGTATCAGGTTCTGGGGGCATAAATACAACGCAGCTTCAGACTTCAGAGCATCTCTGATTTCGTTGTAAAGTGCAAGCTTTTTAATTATGGCTTTCGCGATGGAAATTATTCGTGGTCGTGAAATGCGTGCGCATTACTAGGATTAAGTGCTAGTCTTTGAGACGATGATAAAGTATGGAGATCACTTTTTATTCCAATGGCAACGTACAAAAAAGAAATAAACATATTCTTTAATATGACATAACTGTTTACGGATGTTAACGGTTTTGCGAGAAGTTGTAAAAAAAAAAAAAAGAATGTCCACGATGTTTTTGTTTGACAGATCGAAATATGGCCAATTACTGGCTAACAGTTATTTATTGAATGCCGGTGTAGTTGATTGAGCTAGTGTAAAGTTGAATTTAGATTTGGATCAAGTTCAATGATTTCTAAAATAAAACAATAAAAATTAAAGTTCCAGGTTCCAGATTTAAATTCGCAAGTAACGATCAAAATCAATATTGCGCCTTGTCATGGTCTTTCTTCGCGATCATTCGCGCAGGTCACGAAATAACTGTTAGTACCCAGATGGCCCATCACTTAGTACGAAGACACTCCACGTGCTGTAGCTGTAACATGTGCCAAATCCTATTAGATTGTTAATTAATTGTTTAAGTAGCCAATGAAATAAGGCCAACACATGGCTCCTTAACCCTAATCGACAAGTGACAGCCCCTGTCTTAACGTCATTTGCGAATCTACCAAACTAATTACCACGAACTTAAGTTGCCAATTTATCTTGACCTCTCATGAAAGCGCTGCTTGCAAAGGCAAAAGCCGTCAAACTTTCAACGTCAAATTCAGCAAGTTTTGATTTAGGTCATTCAGTATTTGGTTGCGGGTCAAGATATACTGGACAAACGAAATTATCAAAATGCGACAGTTAAAACCCATTAGTGGCAATAGACAAAAAATACATTAACTTTAAATCTTATTTACGTATAACGGTAGGACCCAACATTTGACTTCGATAATTAGGTTGTTTATGGCCAACTATCAGAAAAAAAGCGTGTTTGTTTACCAGTATAACAAAAAAAAAATTTTTGGAGGATCAAATCACTACATCATGCTGAGTGCAAGCCTTCTTGTCACAGTCATGACGTGCAGCTTCCGACTATTTGTTTTTTTGTTCTCGTGATTATATTTAGTTCGAGTTTATTACATAATTATGTTTTCGTATGCAAGTTTTTCTGTGACAAATAAAATTATTTTTCTTTCTTTCTTTCTTTACATATTATGAAAAAACGTCCCGCGACGCCTCCGTCTGTCTGTCTGAATGCGATAAACTCAAAACATACTGAACGGATTTTCATACGGTTTTCACCAATATGACGGAGTGATCCATGTATAATTCATTAAAGGTTTTGTGTAAATTTTCACATACGTCCATTTTTTTGAGTGGGAAATTATCAAATGACTTTTCCCGTTCTGGGCGGAGCGGGAGGGGTCTCAGACTTTTACTGACTAAAACCCACCCGTGTTCCTTCCGTTGCCTGTGTGCCAGGCCACGATATCCCTTTCGGACAAACTCGCAATTCTGGCAGTACGTCCTTGTTTTAATTATTTATCATGTCATTGATTGTGAATAGAAAACAAATTATTTTAATTTAGGTATCTGTTCTTTACTTTTTCAAATATATCTATACTCTAAGTAGGATGAACATCAGTTCTATTTTTAATTTAACTGGCTGATACGACACTACGACAGAAAAAAAAATATGCAGTAGCAGTAGAAGTAGCAGGACTGTCGACAGAAGTGAAAACATAAAACTTTGTAAATTTAGTAGGAAATCAAAAATATATGATGTACATTACCATGTAAACTTCCACCGAAAATTGGTTTGAACGAGATCTAGTAAGTAGTTTTTTTTAATACGTCATAAATCGTAAACCGCAATTTACCTTTTTTGTACGGAACCCTTCGTGAGCGAGTCCGACTCGCACTTGGCCGGTTTTTTTTCCTTTTGGGGTACGGAACCCTAAAAAGGAAGTTGGTGTCTTATTTCCTACGAAATTTATGACTTTTCTAGTACTCAAACCACAGTTGGCCCCGTAGACTCTTTTGATCCTAATAAGAAACCGGATTGATAGGCATCAAAAAAAGTTTGTGGTCTATTTTCTTGCTATCTGTACTTTTTCAAAATCATTAACATTCATTTAAAACGGGCAGGCGTAACACGAACCAGTTCATAATTCCATGAAAAGAAGCCTTTTCAGAAATCAGAATTGATGATGACACCCGCTTTTCCATTTTCCGCAATCAGATTTCCAAGTATCAGTAGATACCAAGAGTGTTGTGTGTTGTTTTGTTGAATTTCCAAGTAGTATTGTTGACATTGTCATCGTCGTGAGTGCGACTTAGTACATAGATATAAAGACTGAATTTTATTGCAATATACCTATGGTAGGGTCCGTAAAACACATATTTTCAGGAAGTTCCACCATTCAGCCTCTGAAGCTTTTAATCTGACAATGCAAGAACATTCCACACATTTTTGAGTTTCGAAGTCATAAATCACAAATTATTAACTCATTTATTTCGTAAACAGTGTGCAATATACGTTGTGGTCGGCAACTGAGCGAGTGGTGTGTAATCACGAGCTCTATCGACACGCCGGGAAATGCAACCGAGAAATTATCTGATCCCTCCCATAACTTACGCTAAAATACTAAAATTGCTTTCGAGAAATCTTTTAGTCAGATCTTCACGCTCTCAGCGCTTATTATATTCCATTACGATACCAATAATAGCTGAATACTATTACAATTCTCTATAAACACTATCGACACATCTTAATTAAGAATGCCAATATAGATTATTGAAATGCGTTCTATATCAAACTCAAACTCAAAGCATTTATTTCAAATAAACCAATTACAGGCACTTTTGAATTGTCAAAGAGTCGGTCAGTTAGTCAGAAAGTTGAAGCTATTTGCCCATTCCAAAACGTAGATCTCTATGGAGAAGAATAGGCAAGAAACTCCAAGGACACTTTTAAATCAAGATATTACAAAATTTTGGGTACATTATTCTTGTCGCTAAATGTTAGAACAATGTAAAAAATAAATTATTTAAAAAAAATACAAAATATAAAAGATTACAAATAAGCCCTGGCAGATAGGAGATGACCAGTCACAACTGTCGGCGCCCGTTCACGAACATGATGCGTGGATCAGCACCATCCAGCTCAACCATTTTGTAGGGAACCGAATGATCCAACACACGCGCCCCAATCAGCGAGAAATTTAAGTGAGCATGACATACTCTTAACTGCCAAACTTTTTTAAAGTCATCAATCAATAAACTGATCCTGCTATTCATAATACTTATCCTGTTAGCGTCCCGTTTCGAAAGTGGGTTGTAAAACAGCTAATTCGCTTTGACATTGCAAAAATGTCATTTGGGTTCAATGAAACGAAGACAAAACAGCTTTACTACGCCATCAGTAAAAATAAAGGGAAGAAAAACTTGGTTGAACTAGAGCATAAAAACTTGCACAAATATCTTTATCAAAAGTAAATCACCCTGTGGGCCGAGCACGGGCGTGCCAAGACGTGATAAATTATGTCTTATCAATTTGTACTAGCATTTTAAGACAAAACGGTTTTATCGTTCAAACAGTGATAAAATGTGTGACTCAAGTCATGTCACAGTAGGCCGTGCTCGCCCCGCAGACGCTGTACGGAACCTCAAACTTATGGAAAATAAAATGCGAACGAGTGAGATTTTGTAGCAGACATAATCTCACTCGTTCGCATTTTATTTTCCTACGACCGTGACTATCTGAAGGCTAGATCGGCCGACACGGGAAATAAACTTAGCGCTGGTAATATGACACATGAAACCTCGGATTCGACTAGTCACCATCCATTATAGCTTATTCACAACGATCTCGCCTCGATAATGTAGATTTTGCTACGTCATTTAGAAAGAATTTCATGCATTTCGTTTTGCTTTTGTTGTACAGAATTGCCTTAGAGTTTGATTTGCATGAACTTGAATGGTTTTGCGTAATAAGAGCCTACCTACTCTAGACAAAATCAAACAGGTTGCTATTTTAATTGTATAATTTATTATTTTTATGAAATTTATTTGAAATTCTGTTTAATTACTCACACTGATATTATTATTTTTTAGGAAAACGTTTTTTTTTTTTTACAATGTTTGTAAATATGTGAGCACCATGTATCTTTCACATAATTAATTTACCTGTCAATTTATAGTAATTCTATTCTAGGTGCATCGTCTTCACATATAATTCTATAATTAATGTACCTATAAAAAATATTGTACAACATTTTATAAGAGTAACGGTGGAGTTTCTTGCCCATTCTTCTCCATACGAAACTACCTTACTAGACTAGAATCAATTCTATTTTTTTGTAAATATGCCTTATATGTGCCTATTTGAAATAAACAATTTTACTTCTTTTTTTTTACTTTTACCATTTCTTCATATGATAGCTGTCTTCACTGCAGATGCCACCGAATATCGCAGTCAGTGTAATCTTTCCACCACGATTCACACACAATCTAATTGCAGGATGCTACTGTAAATCCAACTTTTAATCAATTCTCTTCCATGTTAAGTAGCATCCCTGGTCCTCATTACTCCTGCGTGCGTACGCAAGGGGTGACAAATGGCTTACAAGTAGGAACTTCACCTGTTTGCTGATGGCTTCATAATGGAAAAACCTCATTTAATTTAAAGCAATCTTGAGAATCTTGAACGTCTGTGTGGTGCCGGACGTAAAGAATAGCACCACCCTATTTCTTCCCTTGGGTGTCGTAAAAGGGGACCAAGGGACTTACTAGAAAATGGGTAGCAGCGTTCTCTATGTATTTTAACACCATACTGCGATCGCCAACCCGCCTGTCAAGCGTGGCGATTATGGCAAACCCCCCCTTTGGGGGAGGCTTATGTCTAGCAGTGAACGTCTTTCGGAAATGATGATGATGATGAATCTTGAGAAAAACAGAAGGTCAGGTCACATGTATAAAAAACGAGCCATGGATGTACAAAATAAGTAAGGATTTCGCAACATTTTATTAAAGTGAAATGAAAAATTGCCAACATGTACACAGTTCTCAATGTTCAAGTCATTTAAGGCGCTGACAAGAGGCAAATGATAAAAGTGGACAAAAACATTGCACCTTGCATTGCAACTTATATAGCTTGTGGTAGCGGAAAAAATATATGTTATTCTTGAACATATTTCTCAGAACTTGGTTGTTCCCAAAACACGTTTAGAAAAAAAATCTCGGTACAAATTAACGGTAAACTAATCCTTTACTTTGAGTTTCAATCGAAAATATCTGTATTCAATATCAACGTACGGTTGGTATTTAATTAATAACAAGAACGTCTTATTTGTATGCAGAACTTGTTTAGTTTTTTATTTTCGATTACTCAACTCATTTTTAAGTAAATATTTAATTGCTTCATATTTTTCAATAAATTACAAGCGTTGTGTCATCGCGCTTCTCTTTCTTTTGTATGCAGTCTGACAGTGACAGCGGCTTACCTGTTATCAGCGACTTAATCACAGTAGAAACATGGTCTGTTAAAATCATGACCATGGCCCCCCAGTCAGGTAGAACAACCGTAAACCAAGTAACACTCGCTGTACATTTCTATATACCTCAGAATTTCCTTCAGCAACTCTAAAGTGGCATGATCCAATAAATATCCTCGTATTTAGGTTCGATTTCCGATCGGTTTATTTCAACATTTAAGTCGGATCACGAGTGCTTTCGATACGGTACACGAGAACTGTTTTACTTGAACGATCGTTTGCAATGTTAGCAAGTAGACCGACCGACACTTTCGGATGCTTTGTGGAGATAGTAAGGGAAGATGGAGTAAAGGTGACGTCGGCATGTGTTATTTGAATGATAGTACAATTTATCTTTATCACATCTCTATACTCGGGGGACGCCTCAAAGGTTTTTTGTTAAACATAAAGCCTGGTGAAGAAACTCTCATCATTCATTCATTATATCAGCCGAAAGACGTCCACTGCTGGACATAGGCCTCTCCTAAAGGACGGGGTTTGCCATAATCGCTACACTTGGCAGGCGGGTTGGCGATCGCAGTATGGTGTTAAAATGTATGGAGAACACTGCCGCCCATTCTCTAATACTAGTAAGTCCCTTAGTCGCCTTTTACGACACCCACGAAAAGGATATGTGGATGGTACTGTTATTTACGTCCGGCACCACACGGCCGCAGAAACACTCGTAAATAACTTCGTCGAGGATTTAGACAAAAACTGCTTAAAGTTTAGGGTAAATATGATAAGGGAGCATGTTAGTTCTAACAATCTCTATCTTTAAGATAACCACTTATGTCTTACATTATTTTATGTCTTCGATGGACTGGATCTACGATATACCACAACTTTTTGTCCCACTCTCTAAACCGACCCGTTATCTGACACCTAATTTTAATGTTAACAGCTTATATTCCCCATCAATTCCGAGCAGCTATTGAAAAGTAAATGCCCTACGATACTGAACCGTAAAATCGATTTAGCATTGAATACCAATTTCCATTACTCAGATATTGGCTAACAGATCATAATCGTGAGTATTTGTGAGCTATATAGCGTATCCATGCGTTTGCTGTTCCGAGTACATTCGTATTTTAGTTGAGAACAGGCCCGTTACCGGGTGAAGAGTGGCGAGCTGGCAATGTTGGCGGTGTGCTACAAAGACGTCGTGCTCCATAAATCGGGGAGACTATGACCTTCCGAGGTGAGGAGCGGCGCGGCGCCTGCGCGTCATAGCGAAGCTAAATGCCGATAGATATTGTTATTTGGGATTGGATCCTGGAATAACTGTATTTAAAACTGGTTTGGTTCTTGTTACTTTTTCTATCAATTTTTTTTGGACACCTGTGCCACTTTGGCCCCTACAAAACTAAATCTAAGTACTTTTTAATTTTATTTTGTTTTAGATTACGAGCACCTCATTAGTTCTCTTGTTTAAAACTTTAATTTTGAAGTAGCTAAGTGTAGCTAAGTTTAGCTACTTTAAAATTTCCTAAAGCCAAGTTAGAAATCCGAAATCATAGACAGAGCTTTGGACAAGACACTGGCAGTGTATCGAGGCTTTATTAACAATTGAAACAGATAACGTTTTCCCTATTTATTATTATATTGAGTCGTTACAGCAACTCTCTCCTCATAAGGTCACTTATACACGATACATTCTAAATAACCTCTTAATCCCTCCTTAGTGAGATAACTTATGTTTATTTTACTTTAGGTAAACGGAAAACAACATTATTTTTTTTGCCTTAACACCTCTTAACCGAAAAATATTTGCAAACGCGTTGATTGGGTTACTAAATAAACAATGACCCGAACTCAAGTGGCAAATAACTTAAGTGAATTGCAAACATTAGAATTTCGTTTTAGGTACTTACTTTAACTTTAAGGAAAACGTATTAAAGGTTTAATTTTGGACCGTCGCGTCGCGGCGCCACGCGTCGCTGCGGAATAAAAAGAGATCGTCTGCATACACATAAAAGTTAAGAAAGTGTTGGTTTTAATTTTCACTGGAGCTGTATGACACGATAGGTCGGTGTCTAAGTTGATAACTCACGTTTAAATATTTATTAAAATCATAAAAAGTTGAAAAAAAAGCGTAATATAAATATTAAGAATTTAATTTTTTGTCTCTGGGGTATAGTGGGTTGTATGTGTTCTTGTTAATATTTTTATCACGCTAGTAAAAAATAACTCTATGTCCATGCTCTATGTTATGTTCAAATTTTATTGTTGACACACATCAGGAAAAAAAAACAAGCGAAAGTATAATATCGAGATAAAACATGTCAAAAGGAATACAGTCTATATCAAAAGAAAAAAATATTAAAGAGGTAAAAAAACTAAGACACGAAACTCTTTTCTTCCTAACAATTCTATACAGAAAATGAACAAATATAATATAAAAATAATCAACTAGTTTAAAAAAATCTCTAAAGAAACACATTTTAGCAGATTTAGAAATTTAAGCTATCTACTGTACCTACTAATCTAACCTATCTTTGTTGTGTAACCGTCACGTCGCCTAATGTATTCTAATTAGAAAATAACTTTTTTCTCAAATAAGTGAATGTAATTCTTTTTGAGAAATAAAGTTCTTAACCCATTATAGAAAGCAAAAGAACTGTAAGTATTCATAATAGGCTTCCAGATCGAATTTCGGCAACGGCGACCAATCACATCGGAGACTATAAGCCTTCGGCGTAAGAGATATTATAAGTAGTGCACAAGTGTGTGCGTAGACACAGGTGCACTCTCTGTTCCCTCGCTCTCATAGTCCGATGGGACGGCAATCCGACACGACTGGAGAGTTCAGGCGCAGGGCCAACGGCTGAAGACGGAGATATATGCCAGTGACCTTGAGTAATTAGCTTGCGTGTTCTGTACTGAGCTCACTTAATGCGTCGTCCGTTCAGCCAGTAATAAGACTCGCCCATCTAGGAGCGCTGTCCCCAATTTGACGCATTATTAATTTATTATACACAAAACAAAGGTATTTTAATAAAACGCGTATACTAAAAGATCATTCATTAAATTATCTTTAAATTGGTGAAGGTTTCAGAAAAATACGCTTGGTACATTTTGCGCCATTCTCAGTTTTTTATCCGCGTTAGACATAACTTTACAAATTAATTTCACTATGTAATATAAACATAATCTAAAATATTCACATATTAAATTATTGAGAAAATGCTCTAATTTAACATATATTTTTTTTTAATCATTAACACTACTCGTTTAGACGTGATCTTCAGTATAAAATCATTAAAAGTTGGTTATCGTCGCCTTAACGTGCTTTCCGAGGCACGAGGGGCCGGACACCGCCAACTTCGCCAACTTATAAACTCCGGCCTTCCAAACCATAACCGCCTTATTACAAAACAAGATTTATATTTTTACGTGGCTTAAACCATGGAGTCAGTTTTTGTAATAAGAACGTAACAGTGATTGAAATACCGTACTTTATACAAAACTGAAAACTTAGTTCGGTACTAAGTTGTCAGTTTTGTGTTTAGGAACTTTACCATAGTCGGAATAAAGTTCGAAATTCAATAATGGCTCCATGTTTTAAACCTGGGTCTGAAGATAAACCTTGTTTTGTAATAAGGGGGTAAGTGCCTATGTATCAAAAATATATAATATTTTTTTTTAACTAAATCCCTTTTGTTTTTGGCTCACTATATGACAATAATGATCATAGAATCTAAGGAACCGCGTTTATGTGACGTTTGAAGGAAAATGTTGGTTATAACAGGTAAATCAACATATTTTTTTTATTTGTTTTGTAAGAACCCATCGATACATTGTAATCCAAAATTCAAGCAAAGGAAGACGTATTGTAAATAAAATTATATCGTTATAAGAGCCTTATTACGATGACAGCGAACATCATTGACAATGAATCTGATAAATGGCCAGTGAGACCAAATTATAAGCTGATGACACGATAAGAAAAACAAGAGATGATTATCTTATAACCTTTTATGATAAACTCTTTACATTTTACTCCGTCTCGTAAGAAAACAAGGCAATCCTCGTAATTAATGAGTAGGAGTAGGTAGTGAGATATACAAGCGGCTTAGTCCCATCTCTTCGCCTATACGTTTATACCTTGAAAAGGATTTTTTTGTAGGAATAAACGCCTATTGGAAGAGATGGGACTAAACCATACAAGCAGTGTACTTACACTGCTTGTATGGTTTCTGGTACTTACACTGCTTGTATATCTTAATACTTACTCCTAAGATCATTCGGTGCCGGTAAAATAGCATGTAAGTTACCTAACCTATATGCCTATGCCTATATTTTTTCCATTTTGTAAATGTGAGTACCATGGAGCCGTTTATTATAAGATATAATTATGTTGACTTAAAAAAGCGTGGCAGTTGAGAGTATGTCATGCTCACTTAAATGGCTCGCTGATGGTGGCACGTGTGTTGAATCATTCGGTTCCCTACAAAATGGTTGAGTTGGATGGTGCTGATCCACGCGTCATGTTCGTGAACGGGCGCCGTCAGTTGAGACTGGTCTTCTCTTAACTGCCAGGGCTTATTTGTAATCTTTTAATCTTATATTTTGTATTGTTTTTTAAATAAGTAATGTATTTTTAGGGTTCCGTACCAAAATGGTAAAAAGGAACCCTTATGGTAAGACTAAGTCTGTCTGTCTGTCTGTCACACCTGTATATCTCAACAACTACTGATGCTATCAACTTGAAATTTAGAACAATTTTAGATGACGTTTGCCCAACTATTTTGCAAACAAGAAAAAAAAATCTTTTTTGCAAAAGGACCTGAAAGGTCGTCTTAAAAATTTGAAGTGCAGCTACTATGGCATGTGGGATATCATATGTAAGATCGCTGTTTGCACATTCTCAAACATTTTTTGTTTTTTTTTAGGCAGCATAGTTTCCGACTTTTAATGAAAAATTTAACAAAAAAATACCATTGCCCCCCTCTTATCTCCGAAGTTTGCATCGATCAAAATCTGAAATTATTCTATGTGATAGAAGTTTATGTAAAGATTACAGAAAAAATAAAACGATGTCTCTAAAAAGCACAGTTTTTCAGAATTCATCAACATCATATATACGTACGGAACCCTCGGTGCGCGAGTCCAACTCGCTCTTGACCGGTATTTTTTTTACATTGTTCTCACGTATAGAAGCAACAAGAATAATGTACCCAGGATTTTGTAATTTCTTCTTCTGTAAGTTCTTGCCTGTTCTTCTCCATAGAGATCTAAGTTTTGGAATGGGCAAATAGCTTCAACTTTCTTACTGACCGACTCTTTGACAATTCAAAAGTGCCTGTAATAGGTTTAATTGAAATAAATGTTTTGAGTTTGAGTTTGATGCTATTTTAATGGCACCGAATAATCTTTTAGCATCAAGTTCTTCTAACTTAACCGACAGCTGTGCGGCTGCCGAATTTGTTGCGCTACTTCTTTCTAGCTAAGGCACTAGGAAGTGGTGAAGGGCGGACGTTTCGGGGGACTATCTTATGTCATTTTGACGTTCAAAAAGTGCTGATTCTCAGCCTAATATTAATAAATCACTTTTGATTTTGTTTTTTTTTTCTACTCAAGTCCACTGCTGGACATATTAGTCATCTAATTTCACTGACAAAATTTTCTGATGAAAATTGATATCTGAGTCCTGCAATTCATTTGACAACGGACATAGAACAAGGGCAGCCCTTAGTTAGTTAAAGGGACCACGCCATCAGTGAGTTGGTGATAGAGTTAGAAATAAAACGACGTTCTAGAAGGATATGTTTGTTCTTGACGGCACGATTGGCGCGGGTTTGATTCCCGCACGGAACAAATATTTGTATGACCTACAAGTAGTTTTTCTGGGTCTGGCTGTTTATGTATGTGAGTTTAAATCTTTGTAAACGCACCCACATTACAGGATAAATTCCTAGTGTGGGACAATGTTAAAAAAAAAAAAAAAATATGCTGACCCTATTGGTGATGTTCTTCAGAAGGGTCGGGTGCGTAGTTCTTGCAACCGGCGTGCGTAAATGACCAGATGTATGAACGTAAACAAGACCAAAAGAGTACGTATATAAGGATCGTAGCATGCGGCGTTCTGTAGAAAAAAAACGTGAGTATATATACGTATGTATGTATAAGGACTAGGTCTAGGTAGGCAGTTGAGACGTAGTTCTGAGGCAGCATCAGCGTCACTCAAAAACTACGTAACCCTAAACCTCTCCTGCCAATTCAGTTATTAAATACAAAATACGATGTGACGTTAATTCCCCAGTAAATTATATTTAAGTATCACAAAATATTACACAATCGTCGTTCAGTGTTAATTTATTCGAGTACCTACAAAGCGTTTTCTTCCCACTTTACTCAAAAATAAGTTGTAACAAACATCCATTGAAGGAAATAACACTAATTGTGTGGCCACGTTTAGCAATAAATGTCAGGCTAAAATAACCACAGCACGGAGGCGTAACGACAAGTAGCCAAGTCGTCACCTACGGAGATTACAGTAACCTGTTTACCTTTATTGACATTACGACTTGTGCGGCATCAAATATACACCGCAGGTCATACCAGTTGTATCCCGCTACTCAATCTGCGTAAAAAGCTTAATCTTTAAAGATTTTTTTTAAGAAAACCCAAAGCCATGAAAACGATATTGTATTACAAAATTATAAGATTGTGTGACTTCTAAATCAGATTCGTCAAAGAAAACGTTGAATTAGGTACAGATCTATATGTTTTTTCACTAGTGGTGGGTTTATTTATAAACGCTACTTAAAGTTAAGTAAAGATTAGCGATGTATGTATAACCATACATTTTTGACGTCTAAACATCTCTTAACTTTAAGCAGCGTGTATGAATAAAGGGGTTAGTATCAGCCAGGTAGATAAACAGCAGCTCTCAAGTGTTTGAGGTAGGTACAATATGCCTCCTACTTAAAGGCTCCCGCAGACAGGCGAGACGCGACAGCGCGACGTGACACTAGTAGCACAATTTCTATGAAAACTTCATAAAAAGTGTTGCGCTGCTGTCGCACCCGTGATATCGCGCCAGTCTGCACGAGCTTTAACACGTGGAAGATCACATTGAATCCTGATTAATCGAGTTCAGACCGGAACACATTATTCAAATGTGTGAAAACTCACGTTATTAATAACCCGTGCTATGCCTTGTGCATCTACTAAGTGCTAGCAATTGTTTCCTACAATTAACTCCGCCATTGAACAATTAAACTTTGAACGTCAACATTCCACCTTCTGAACTGTTCTCTATGAGACAAGTTCACGGTTACTACTACTCCGTACAGAATTGACTAGACCTGGATCTGGAGCCGCGATACAGTTTGTGTGTGTGTTTTTTACTTCTTCATGCTCAAACGGCTGGACCAATTTTGATAATTTTTTGTATGGAGGTAGCTAACACCCTGGATTAACATAGTATAAGCTACTTTTTATCTTTATATTCCCACGGGATCGAGACTTATGCGGATGAACACGCGGGGCGCAGCTAGTATTATATAATTGCATATCACAGGTGTGAGTACTATGTACTATAGAGCTACCATTTACCGGGTAATATGTCTTTCATTGAATTGAACGTGGTGGCTGAGAGTATGTCATGCTCACTCAGATGTCTCGCTGATGGTGGCGTGTGTGTTGTATCATTCAACTCCCTTCAAAGTGGTTGAGCTGAATGGTGCTGATCTATGCGTCATGTTCGTGAACGGGCGCCATCAGTTGGCGCTGGTCGTGGTCATCTCTTAGCTACCAAGGCTCATTTTATTTCTTTTTGTTTATATTTGCTCTACTCTAGACGCTTTTAACGTGTACGTCTTTTTTAACCCCCGACGCAAAAACGACGGGGTGTTATTTGTTACATCGTTCTCACATATAGTTATAAATTCAACATTAGTGATGTAACTAATATTTTTGTAACAATATAATTTAAAAGAGTGTCCATGGAGTTTCTTGCCCGTTTTCCATAGGTACCTACTACGTTTGGAATGGGCAACTAGCTTCATATTTCTGACTGTCCGACTCCTTGAAAATTCAAAAGTGCCTGTAACTGTAAATAGTTTAATTTAAATAAATGCTTTGAGTTTGAGTTTGACTAGTCGTCATAGCCGTTTTATGCAATGTATGAATTTAAGTTATGTGAAGTGATGTATTTTATAAATCCCAATAACCATCCCAAAATGTTTTCACTGCTACAACTCGGACCTCTCTGAACGGATGACAATAATAAACTCATAATTAGGAACGTAATTACACTTCCTTGCAAAAAAACATTAACTCTCCACTTTATACAAATACAATTACAAATATTTTTATTTGTTGAACATAGGTAGGGTAGGGATGGGTACAGATGTTGTAATTTTTAAAGAACGTTATGTCTAGCCGTCATTTGCGTACAAATATATAAATATGCTGATTATAATACATTATCACACATTATTAAAAATAATTCAAATTGTCGATACAATAAAAACATTTCATTAAAATATAATAATAATTAATTCTAGTAAAAATTGTCAAATCAATAAATAATAAATTATACTAATAAAAATAAAAAAGTTAATTATAATGACGTGTCAGTTAGGTATTCGTTCACCGTATAATATGCTTTTTCATAAAATATTATGTTTATGTTCTCGTTATGGCCTATTAAGACCCTAGACTGGACAAAAGCCATTCAAGCGAGATATAATAGCAATAAATTCATATCAGTTTCACGCACGTAACCTTTAATTACGTAAAGAATATTCCAAGCATGACGTTACATACGCGTGCTGATAATTACTTCGAATCTCTGACGTCACACCATTTAAATTATATTTAAATGCAAAATAATACGAAAGTATTTACCAATTATGCGAACTCAGCCCTGCAGTGTCTTGACCTTTCCGAGTTCCATGTCAATGGCCTGGCCAGGTCCAGGAATGTATTATGTCACAAGCCGACACAAAAAACTAATTATGATTTTGCATGCTTAATGCTTAAGGAGATTGGAGCCTCCTAAATGTCAGTATGATATTAATAACGAAACAGCTGCATATTCTCTGCGTGTATAATCGGGTATAAAAGGGTTTTCCTTAATTTATTTATCAGTATTAAAACAATGCATTTTTTTCTTCTTTGTTTTCCAAATATAATCTGCTATAATTATCTTGATCTTGCAGTTCAGCTTGTATCGAATTTCCCGAACAAACATTAATATTTCCAATTCATACAAATTACACGAAGTCTTATCAGCATATCAGCATACTAGATCAGCTGGCCACAAAGACTCATTCGTACTCGTCCTAAGATGGCTGTTCCCGGTGACAGGTCGCTATTATTATAATACTATGATTACACATCGCTTGGAGCCGAGTTATTAATAAATAGTTAATACGTACCTCCCCCACTGTCCACAAAGCGACCACGGGCTTTAAATCATAAAGTAATTACCGTTCTAAGATAGGCTTTCTTCTTGAGATTGAGAAATGAGTTGTTTAAAGATGGACAGAGATATAAATCACTGTTGTTGCTGTTAGTACAACTATAGGATTTACTCGACTTTAACATAAAGAAATGATTGGATGTTTGATTGTTCATTTATTTGTTCGATGTACCTTCTGATTTAAATTTTGTTTTCGTCAAGACCAGCTATGTCCTCCAGCTGCTTCAGTTATTTCTATTGAGAGCTGTTTTTTTAGACGCCCCGATGAAGGGAAAATACCCCCCACACGCAAAACCACGTGTCACATCACGTTGCAACATTATAAATTCACCACAATATCTTAACCTAAGTGTAGCCTACGACGCACTACTGGGGGAACGCCAAAAGAAAACAATCCGAAGCAAATTTATGAAAGCGTTTATTATTATGTGGTGTTTGCCAAATTGCCGAGATAAATCACTGTGTGTACCCCCCAAACTTTCACTGTTTTGAAACACGCGAAAATGGAAATGTGCTGAAACTAAGGTCCATAGTATCTTTTATTTTAATAAATTTTCTACTTAGGCTAAAGGGATTTTTTTTTAATTTTCAATAGTTTGTTAATTAATTTTGTATAAGAAACTTATCCAGTGAATATATTTTTATGGTCATGGCCTAACCATGTGCCTAATTTCATATAAATCCGTTCAGCCGTTTTAGCGGGAAAGCGTAACAAATAAACAAACAAACTCACTTTCGCATTTATAGATATTATGAGTTACGATAAATAAGTGGTTTTTTTACCATTGAACTACCAGCCTCAAATTATTGAATGGGTCCAATGGGACTTAAATGGGAATAAAGTGACTCAATTATTCCCGTTCGTCGTACTCACAAAATAAGTGGGACGAACGGGAATAAATTTAATATTATTTATTAAATTCCCGTTCGAGATTACACGTATATTTTTAACAAATAAATAACGAGAATACACGTATATTTTTAACGAGTAAATAAATTGGTAGTTAGGTAATTTTCTAAGCGTCTGGTCTCCTCGTGGGCTTTTCATAGGTTTCGATATTTTTTTCTTTTTCATTCATTTTCTCTTTATCAAAAGCATTTTTATTGCCATATACTCAGCATTTGATTACACGAGTTTAAAATATGCAACTATGCACCATACACGACGTAGGGAAAGTCAAAGAGCCCAACAGGACATCATAACATCTCGGGCAAATCCGCGGCACGATAAGCTGCATAGATTATAATTAAACCAGTAGTCAATAAATTGTGAGCAACAAGGTTGGCGATGCCTTTCATTTCACTTTCTAAGTAAATACATATATAACATTCGCTGTAATTTTCAGTAGTGAAGGGTTATTTACGGCACAAATTTTCTTTTCATTTTGAATCAGTTGATTTTATCTCTACTAGTACTAACTGTGATATAATCGGAAATATGATTCGTATGCTTATCTTGAATTGAATGATACTTCCGTGAGAATACATAATGAATATTCAGTGAAATGGGAAATGGACAATTTTCTTGTTACATTAGAGTTAGATGTCTCTTATGTCACCGCATGCAGGAAGTGAAAAAATACGTAATTTATAGTAAAGTAGTATGCATGAGGAAACAATTTAATCTTCATAATTGGTGACATTTTCAGATTTTTTCAGTTATTATCGTAATTACCTCGACTGCCGTGTTGGTTTTCTTAGTGGTCGCAAGCGCTACTGTTGAGCATGAGGTCCTGGGTTCGATTCCCATGTCAAGCAAACTGTTATTGAGATTTTCCGTTAGGAATTTCTCAGTAGCAGCCCGGAGGATTTGTGCCCGGTTGATGGCAATAGGCTCGCCCCCTATTACATGGGACTTAAACATAACTGGCGAAATGTGGGTAAACTGTGGGTACACCTCTGCTTTACCCTTCGGGGATTACCGGGATGATATTATGTTATTTTAATCGTAATTAGGACCTAAAACACAAAAGTAGGTACCATCGCGAAAGTTCCCGGTCGACCACTTTTCAACCTTAATACTATGGGCATAAGGGCGAAAAGTGGTCGACCGGGAACGTTCGCGGTGGTAGATACGAGTGATTTCTTTTTCTTTCAACAAGAAGACTTCAATTGAACTCAACCTTATTTATCTTCAGGTCAAGTATTCTCAATATAACCTGCACGTGTTAACCCGCACATGTGTTACACGTCACATGTGTCAATAATGCTATTCGTTTAATGACCGGTATGTAGTGACAACGTGTCATGCGCAACATCATAGTGATTAGTGTTCCATTTCCTCAATCGACTCTCCGACTTCCCGCCGGGAAAACGGAAATTCCACAAAATATAATTTTAGATTAGCTTTTTACCTTTATTGACGTCACGCCGCCCTACGATAAATGCCGACTTTGACTCCTCTTACTAAGCGCTAAACTCGCTTTTCATTTTCATCAAATCAAAGTCAAAATTCGTTTATTCTAATTATGCTAAGAATCAGCTCCGCTTTTTAACGTCAACATTACCAAAACGCCCGGCCCTTGTCCATTTCCTAGTATTTTAATTGGGAAGAAGACTAGTGACGCAAAATACATCCCAGCATTTAGAGATGAAATTGAGTCTTTTAAAAATTTGCAGCCAGGCTAACAGGAAAACGGGTCAGGTTTTTAATGTTAACTAAGTAACTGTACCTATAACTAGGACAGCACTAGTTATAAATAAATGGTGTGAAAAAATCAGTGGTGTGACAAACGAGAAAAAAAAACCTGTTTGTCATACTGGTGTGACTACGAGTCGGTAACGAAATAAACTAGCTTATAATTTATGAGCCATGGGGTCCGAGTGCCCACTTAGTTTATTGACACATCGCCAAGCGGTTAGTCGACTCTTCCCGTGATGAAAGGGCTGGCCTATTTTTTGGCCAAAGAATCCAGCCAGCCTTTTGAGCACTTTTCCTGTTGACAGCGATGAGCAAGAATTTTTTAATGCCCTATGATTATTTCCCTTCCCTTTTTATAATATACTTGTATGTACAATATTATTATTTTTACCTTTATTGCATACATATTAAATACACATACATATTAAATACATTTTTTAATATATTATTATTACCTATTATTGTGTCTTTGACATATCTCGGACCCTAGGGTCCCAGACAGAACTTTGAAAGGCTTACGAGGGGCCGAAGCCAAATCGCAGAGGCCCGTTAAGACGCTCTTAATTAAATGAGGCACCAACCGACGATAATCTCTGTACGCACTATGCAAGTGCGGAACAGTCGTGTCGCAGAAGGAGGCTGCGGAAAGGGAGCGGGAGATCTCGTCCGCGTCCCAGGACTCCTCACTGCCGACCATCGACTCGACCACGGCCGGCAGCGATAGGTCCCTGCCTACTCCTGAGATGAGGGCACGGCGTGACTCCTCCCATGCGGCACACTCTGCCAGCGTATGCCGCGCCGTGTCCTATCGGCAGTCGACGCAGTGGTGACACCGGGCGTCCGGATCCCTTTTTATGCGACACAGGTACTCCCCGAAGCAACCATGCCCCGAGACCACCTGCGTCACCCGAAACGACAGGGAGCCGTGCCTCCTCCCGAGCCAGGGTTCGAGTACTGGCCGGACCGCCTCGATGGTGGCGAGGCCGGCGGTAGGGCGTGTAAGCCTGTCCCGCCATTCCGCCACCATACAAGTGCACCCAAGGACAACCCCCAGTTGGTGTAGGACTATCGCAGTATATGGATACATAGATATTGGAGTACTTATGTGTTTGGATGACTAAAGTGGACTGATGGTTACCAGAACTATGGAAGTACTATAGCCCCTGCTTGATCAATGTTTAATTATACAGGGTCAAATTAAATTAGCCAGCGAAACTCCGCAGACATGTTGGTTATCGATACCTAAACACAAGTGATGTTTTTTTTCGTTGGGGTTGACGACCGCTGGTAGTATTTTTACTTGAAGAATGAGTCGAAAAAATCTGTTTTCTTTCGTATATCGATATCTTATTTAACGATAAATAAGATATCGATACCCATCACGTTGTGAAGTATACACAAACAAAAACAGATTATTATCTGATATTTCAAGTGACTACTGCGATTGAACACAAAAAAACTCTAATTAATTAATTTCTTGTTTGATTGTGTTGATATCGATACCCATGTTCCGTTTGGTGCCGGACGTAAAGAATAGCACCATCCCATTTCTTCCCGTGGGTGTCGTAAAAGTCGACTAAGGGACTTACTAGAGAATGGGCAACAGCGTTCTCTATGCATTTTTAAAACCATACTGCGATCGCCAACCCGCCTGCCAAGCGTGGCAATTATGGCAAATGGCCCCCCTTTTCGGGGGAGGCCTAAGTCCAGCAGTGGACGTCTTTCGGCTGAAATCATGATGATGATGATGACCGATACCCATCGTCTGTGGAGTTTCGCTAGCTAATTTAATTTAACCCTTTATACACGGATAAAATGGCAGGTTGTGATTTGCACACTCAATAATGGGCCGCTGCAAACTGTCGCTAGCACTCAATGACGTAGCAACAAGGGGACAACAGATCCTGAAGTGCTTGAGGACTGGAGAGTATTCCACGGCTATCAGAACAAACCCAGTATTATTTGAAGACTATTAGATTTTTAAATTTTGTACATATTATCTTGGAAATTAAAATAAATTAATGCAAATACTTTTATGATGTTGGTGATTGGAACAATATGCTCACCCCCTATTACCATGGGACTTAAACATAACAGGCGAAATGTGGGTGTACTACAGGTATACCTTACTCTAACCCTTCGGGGATTACAGGCGTGATATTATGTGATTGGAACATAGCGCTTCACTTCAGAACCTAGCCCATAATTATAATGTCTGATACTAACGTCACTACCCGTCTTATTACAAAACAAGGTTTATCTTCAGACCCAGGTTTAAACCATGGAGCCATTATTGAATTTAGAACTTCATTCCGTCTATGGTAAAGTTCCTAATAGAAAACTGACAACTTAGTACCGAACTAAGTTTTCAGTTTTGTATAAAGAACGGTATTTCAATCTCCTTGTTCTTAGTTTCAATCACAGTTACGTTCTTATTTCAAAAACTGACTTCATGGTTTAAGCCATGTCAAAATATAAATCTTGTTTTGTAATAAGGCGGTATTAGTTTAAACCGAGGCAATATCCTTTTAAATACGTAAACAAGCTCTCTACAATACCAGTATTTTATTATTCTTTAAATTTTACAATGATTACTTGATTGGCATACATTTCTGGCAATGTATCTGTCTCCCTAAAATGGGAGATAAAGACATTCACACTCTTTATTTATTACTTACACTTGGAAACAACTTTTAAATTTTAATTAACATTTTAACATACGCTTTTAGTTTAACCAAATTAAGATAAAGCGTACATTAAGTTGGGCAATAAATTATTCTCGTAGGAAAATACAGCTTTTTTTTAAAGGGACAGCTGAAAAGTAACGCTTCACAGTGACGTGAATGTACGAATTAAGAACTTAAACTATTTTTTTTTAATATAAGTGGTATACAAATGAACCCACTAAAGTCTAGTGGACTTATTCGTTTGAAGCTATGCGTCTGATGTATCAAACATTTTTACAAATCAGCTATCAGCTTCAAATAAGATGTAAATTAAACCAGAATAGTCCTACAGGAGGTGGACGCTTAGCTGTTGCGGTTTTTGATTCTATTGTGTCTATGTCATAAAGAAATTGATACTGCAATGCTAATCAAACCAGTACCTATACCTACTATCCTTGAACTCAATACATCACTGTCACTACACTGTCGAGCAAAAGCAATGAATAACCCTTAACTTTTTAGCCGACACGGACAAAGTAAAAGGCGAGAATAAACGCAGACAATATAACTAATGCAAGAAAAAGGATATTGCGAACTATGGACATCAATATCCCTTTATTAACACTTGTGCGAGATTCAGTCATGACTTCATGAGTAGGGTTACCATCAGTCCGAGTTTTTCCGGACATGTTGGGGACTACCGTCTAAAGGGAATTAATTAAGAAAATTTTAAAAGTTTATCGGAAAAAGAAACATTATTAAGTTAAATTTCCGGACTTTTTGCAAACGTTAACGAACTTTTTGTCAGGACTTTTCAAAATTTGAAATGGTAACCCTAGGCATGAGTGCCATGACACTGGCATCGCAGGCGCACGTTTAAAAGCTTTTCATTGAGTTGAAAGCGCCGTCAGTGCGGACACGAATGGACAATCAGATCGAACGCATATCCTTGTTCAGACACAATGATTTTCTCTGCTTTTCAAATGTATTTATTCAAATAAGAGTAAGAACTTATCGTTCATCTTTGTATTTAATAAACAACGACGATATCTTGTTGTGAAGGTGCAGCACGAACTGAAAACAAGAAGTTCAAACATAGAAAAGAACAAGGAGGCGAAACAATCCATATTTAAAGCTATATAATATGTATTGGAGACCGCGTATCGGCAAGCGTAGTGTGGGACGCCCCCCAGCTAGATGGACCGACGACCTGAAGAAGGTGGCTGGGTCATACTGGATGCGGAAGGCGGAGGACAGGGTGTTGTGGCACAGCCTAGGAGAGCCCTATGTCCAGCAGTGGACTGCGATAGGCTGAGTTGATTGAATATGTATTAGGAATGTATGATTAAAACGCAGAATGTATAATTTTATGAGTGTAAATAAAAAAACCGGCTAAGTGCGAGTTGGACTCGCGCACGAAGGGTTCCGTACCATTATCTATAAAAATGGCATAAAAATTATGTTTGTTGTATGGGAGCCCCCCTTAATATTTGTTTTATTTTTAAAGTGAATATATAACTAAATATTCGGTGAATATTTCAAGCGTCTACCTGTTACCGTTATCAATATAGAGTAAATTTGAGCAAAAAAATCACGCTTGTTGTATGGGAGCCCCCTTAAATATTTACTTTATTCTGTTTTTTAGTATATGTTGTTATAGCGGCTATAGAAATACATTATCTGTGAAAATTTCAACTGTCTAATTTTCACGGTTCATGAGATACAGCCTGGTGACAGACGGACAGACAGACAGGGTTTCCGTTTTACCCTTTGGGTACGGAACCCTAAAAAGTGTAATACATATTTCTGGGCGTCTAAGCAAAAAGGGTCCAGTTCTCGGCATTTAGTTTCCCAGCTAAGTATACGCAGTTTTGTAAAGTTGGGTGAAAAAATTGCATTTCGCGATTTTAATTGATTTTAAATTAATGCTCAATTATCTATAAGTTCATAAAGTAAATGAAAGAAAATACGTTTATTTGCGGTAAACATGACGCAAAGAAAGAACACAATACAATGACAATGACATTATAATATGATGTTTCTAAGTACCAGAAATTTGAAGAGAAAAGTTTTGTAAAAAGATACCAGTGGTTGGGTCAAAGAAAATTATTTTTCTCAAATATAGCTGTTTCAAAGTTTCAACTACAAATGTCTGATAAAAAACAATGTGCCAGTTTGAATATTTTTTTAATCCTTTCTATAAATTGATTCGATTGATGAATTCTTTCTATTCTAGATAGCGAAACTAGACCCCACTTCTGGACCCTTTTTGCTTGGACGCCCACATTTTATCAATTTAGTCTTCGTCAAGCGTCCATAATAATGGCAAGACGTTTAACTTACCCATCAGAAATATTTCATTATCTAGCTCTAGTTTTAAAACACAAAACAATACATAAAAATATTAATGTCTTAAGTACGTATGTGTTTACGTCATTCAATTATCTAAGGACTAGAGTAGATGTACAGCAGAACTTTATTTCAGTAATAAGGTTACCAAAATCAAATCACATCATTATATTCGGCACCATCTACATTCTTTACACCCCAACACATTCGGGAATATGCTACGCTGATGATTATGAGTAACGTGGCAACTTTATGGGCATCCCGATCGACTGTTAGGTACGTCAGCTACATAAAGTCGTTGGTGTGCAAGCTACTGTAACAACCTGGCCAGATGATGACAATGACAAAGCACCGGCTACCGGCGAGTCTCATGATTGATGCCTGCATTTTCAGCTATCTTAGGAAGGTGTACATCAGAACTGTATATCAGTAATTAGGTTCAGAAGATCAATTCACATCATAAACAAATTGTATTCGGCTAGTTCCATCTCTAGGTTCTTTGCACTGACCCCGAATACATTTGGAATAAGGTTACGCGGATGGTTAGGTTGACACTTAACAGCCAGTACCCAAGTGTAAGTTTGCAAGAGAGTAAACGTAACTATTTCGTTTGCGTTCAAATTTGACCGACACACAAAGCGCCATCGACCGACGAGTTTTATGATTGATGTCTGCGCTTTGATACCACGTCGTACACAGAACTTTTTTTTTTTTTGTTCTCTAGTTGGAAAATCCTCATGGATGTCCTCCGCCCTGAGGCGGCCGGAGGGGTCTGTCATACTCTTACTGAATAAAAACCATCCTAGTGTTCCCTTCCCACACTTGCAACGGGGATCTTGGGATCTTTTATTACTTCCGCAATCCCCGGCTAGTGCGCCCGCCTCTGCGCGCCACCCATCTTAAGTCTGAAGGGGGGTGAGGTGTTTGACCCCCCGCGACGTCTAAAAGGGGCGCGCGTGGAACACTACGCGCCGCCACCTCGGGTCCAGTGTGATAGGGGACGGCGGACGTTCCCAAGTCCGCCATCCCAGGACTCCTGAGATAAAGGCACGGATGTCGTACACAGACCTACCTTAGGTCAGTACTTAGTGTAGTGAAATTGTACGGACACCATCAGTCCATTCAGCTCATTTTACTTTTAAGTACCTTTGAGACGATACAGTAGTGTTTTAGTACTACCTTATTCCATTCATCCCTCATCTAAAAGTAATCTATGATCTAGCAAGGAACCATACAGAAATAAAAAACAGAATAAACCACTTTAACATTCATTTAATTTATTCATTAAAAAAATGGAACAAGATAATATAAAGAAACTCAACCCTCTTCGGGGGCAGACGGGTAAAAGGATTAAAACAGTTACTGAAGCGGAAATTTGATCTAATTGATTGAAGATGGATTACGAGAAAACTTAAAGTACATCAGAACGAAGGGATCGATTGCAATCGGTTTCAGGCTCGCGACCCCTAAATTACGTAACCTGTCAAATGGATATTAATTATCTTATAAAGATTAACCTAAGTTATCACGACCGAAACAAAGCTGTTTAAAAAACCGGTCAAGAGCGAGTCGGACTCGCGCACCGAGGTTTCCGTACGTATATAATGATGTTGATGATTTCTGAAAAACTCTGCTTTTAGAGACATCGTTTTATTTTTCCTGTAATCTTTACATAAACTTCTATCACATAGAATAAATTCAGATTTTATCTATGCAAACTTCGGAGATAAGGGGGGGAACAGTATTTTTTTTTACATTTTTCATCATAAGTCGGAAACTATGCTGTCTAAAAAATAAAAAATAAAGGTTTGACACAAACGCTGTTTGTTACAAACAGCGTTCTATCATATGATACCCCACATGTCTTAGTAGCCCCACTTCAAATTTTTAAGACTTTTTTTCATTCCCTTTTGAAACAAAGATATATTTTTTTTAATTTCTTTCTTGTTTGCAAAATAGTTGGGCAAACGTCATCTAAAACCTTTCTAAATTTTAGGTTGATAGCATTAGTACTCGTAGTTCTTGAGATATCCAGGTGTGACAGACAGACAGACAGACTTAGTCTCACCATAAGGGTTCCTTTTTACCATTTTGGTATGGGACCCTAAAAATATCAACTAGAATTAAAAAGTTAACGCAAAAAAGTAATAATAACTATAGTAGGTAACGGCACATAGTGTGAAGATTTCAGTAAAAGGAATTTCCTGACGGACTCCAACTGAGGGGCGTAGCGCGCTTTAACTGAACAGCAGGTGATGTGACGATCGTGGGACGCACACCAATACGGAGAGGCCGGTCTACGGACTCCAACGATTCTATGTGGCTGGTAGTGGCGAATCGAGTGCATGTAGATTCTAAGCAGGGTAATAAAGAATCGACCACCCGCATAGATAGTCCGAAACACGACAAAAAGGCCGAAAGCGGCTTTTTCAACTGGTTCTACACCTACGACAAATAAAATACCATTGTAAAGCATAAAATTTCCGTTGGGTGAGCTAAAAAGCAGAAATACATATATAATAATTCCAAATTTGAAGAAAGAGACACATATTTTGCACCTTTTTTTAGAATTCGACAATAAACAGTTATATGAACTATATGGTTCTGCAGATAACACGACCACGTAACTTGAATAGGGACACAGTTTTACTTAAGACTAAAACGAACAAAACCTTTTGAGTTAGTGTAGTGTTAAAAGTGTAGACATCATAGTGACAATGAACACATGAACAAAGTGTTTATAATAATATGTTAGACTCTAAGAAAGTGGAACGAACTTGTGTAAAGTACAATCAGCACTATTCTAAGTTTTATAATAATTATCACGTAGCAAATGAAGTTAGATTCAAATTACTTATTAGTCTTATAGGCTAGATTGTAATTAATTATTAAGAACCTGGTTCTTTTTAATAAAAGATTTAAAAAAAAAGTGTTACTTGGCAAAATTTAGAATTAACTGTCTGAAATAATAATTAATATAATTACGACATATTTATTATAACGAATGAAGATTGTATTATAGAAAATTGTCAGCTTTGTTTGATCTCATATTAAAAAAGAAAATCAAAAATTTTTAGAATAATAATAACGTGACGACCAGCTAGAAACCAACAAATTGTAACCGCAGAGGTTACGCTGCAATTGGTACCTATACTACTGTATTTCAGCAATATGGTTAAGAAGATGAAAATCTTAAACAAATAATTATATATATATCATACTTACATGCGTAAGTTAATAACATAACGTATAATAATATATATATCATACTTATCTAGTTCTTTACCCCACTGCACTAACCCTCAACACATTCGGAAAAAGGTTACGGGGTCGCTTATGGCCATGAATACGGACACTGATAAAGGCCCCGATCGAAAGATACGTCGGCTACATAAAGTCATAGCCACCTGACGAGATGATGACACTGACAAAGCGCCAGCGACCGGCAAGTCTAATGATTGATGTCTGCGCTTTGATATCACGGAGTACACTAAGCTATATATCTCGTCCAACAATCTAGTAGTTATTGCTTAGAAATAGCTATTAATATAGATAGGGGCTTTTTAAGTATGAGAGCACTGGTGGCCTAGTGGTAACGGCCCTGACTTAAGGCTTGTACAGATCGGCGCGACATGCGACACCAGTAGAACAATTTCTATGAAAATTGTTTACCGGTTTCGCGCCGATCTGCGCGAGCCTTTACGATTCGCAGGTCGTGGGTGCAAACCCAGGCAGGTGCTTTACTTTGCGTAAATAATTTCATCACCACTGCTCTCAAAACGATGAAGGAAAACATCGTGAGGAAACCGGCATGTCCTAGAACCGAAAATTTAAAGATATGTGACATCCATCAACCTGCACTGCGCCCGCGTGGTGGAATATGGCCCATTTCCTCACAGAGAGGAGGCCTGTGTCCCAGCAGTGGGACCATTATAGGCTGATTATGCAATAAAGGCCACTTAAAGTTACGGTATAGTGAGCTTATAGCCACCAATCTTGCTGACTGACTCAACTTTTGAGCAAGGTATGAGTTTCTTAGAAGTCATACATGTCACTAGAAAAACAAAGAGAACACGGTCAAGGAAAAAAAACCGGTCAAGAGCGAGTCGAACTCGCGCACCGAGGGTTCCGTACGTATAAAATGATGTTGTTGAATGATTTCTGAAAAACTGTGCTATTTACAGACATCGTTTTATTTTTCATAATTTTTCATTAAAAGTCAGAGACTATGCTGCCTAAAAAAAGAAAAAAAAATATCATACATAAACAACAGACAGATAGACTTAGTCTCACCTTATGGGTTCCTTTTTACCATTTTGGTACGGCCATACACAAGAAAAAAAAATTAACAAGTTAGTTAACTGGTTAATTTTTTTTTCTTGTGTAGAGAAAATAAAGAAATATATCTTTTTTGCAAAAGGGACTGAAAGGACCCTTAATAATTTGAAGTGGGGCTACTAGGGCATGTGGGGTATCATATGAAAGAGCGCTGTTTGCACGTTCTTAAACATTTTTTTTTAGGCAGCATAGTTTCTGACTTTTAATGACAAATTTAAAAAAAATGCCGCCCCCCCCCCTTATCTCCGTTTTATCTATGCAAACTACGGAGATAAGGGGGGGCCTTATCTCCGTAGTTTGCATAGATAAAAATCTGAAATTATTCTATGTGATAGAAGTTTATATAAAGATTACAGGAGAAATAAAATGATGTCTCTAAATAGCACAGTTTTTCAGAAATCATTAACATCATATAAACGTAGGGAACCCTTGGTGCGCGAGTCCGACTCGCTCTTGACCGGTTTTTATATTTGCCGCGATAGGCGACAGACATAAATCCTTTCCTGTGAAACATCAAATATAATTAACGTTATTTAAATTCAAAGTACTGCTTTTTAATTCAGGCCCGTAACCTAATTTCCTACAGGATTTACAAAGGGTTTTGAATTTCATTAAATCCTACTAGGCAAAACGCTGATAATCAAGTAGCATTATGCATTTTATGCATGTGTCTCTAAAAACAATGTTACAGTAAAACTTAGAAACATTCTATAACATTCAATATCCACCCGCATAGCTTTATTGCGGTTTTTGTAATATCCAGTCTCGCAGTCGTCAAATCGTTCTTGTTTCTATGTATTTCCTTTATGTTAACTGCAGCTAAATAAAGCCGCCCGGTGAAACGGTCACGAATGCATCGGATTGAATAACCTTTTATTTTACAAACGGCTTCCTATTGCTCATTGAAGCAATAATTCACGGGTAATGATGTAATAGGATACATTGTTGGTAATTATGCGTTGTTATAAGTCAATTCAAATATCGTAACTCAATTACTCTAAACATTCAGGAAACGTCAACGCACGGTAGCGAGCACTGCGTACTTGCAGGTACTCGGAGGTATGGTGAAGGGCTTGCATAATGGCTGAGCGCGCTGATAGCGGCAGCAGCCTATCTACAAGCGCGCTGACAGAAGCAGTTAGGCCGTGTTCACACATCGCTTGTTAGACACTGCACAACTGCCAATTACCGAGACATACAACCCCCATACAAACTCACTTTCGCCACTGGACCCGGCAATAAGCGTATGTTCATGGGATTTTAAATTGCAAACGAGATGGTAATTAGCGAAAACAACCGCTAAAAGTCGTGGCATTTAGCCACCGAGGGTCCTGTATGGAAATTAGGGACAAATTACGTCTCCACTCTTACTTTCATTTGTATAACAACAGTTACATAAAACCAGTAATTTATTATTTCTTAATCCGCTTTGTTGTCCTGTTTAAAGGGTTTGTGCAATTGTTGCGAATCGTATAAAAAATTATGTCGATTTATAAATCGGATTGTATCGATTTTTGCGATCGATCATGACACGAATAGATCAAAACAGTCGGTCAAACGTATTCCATATCTGGAACCGATAATCGTATGCGTACCCGGACCGAGCTTGCCACTTATGCAACTTATAAAATATTGCGAACTCATAAGCGCAGTGCGCCCGCGCCGCGGCAGCACTGAGATGAAACTGGAGATAGAGTTAATCTAATAAGTCAGATCTGAAGCCAGACGTCGACCGAAGTAATAACTCACAGTTGAGGAGCCAGAGGTTAATTAAAAATAGCAACTTCAATCTTACGTGTCAGAGATGGAGTTAGATTAGGAATCGTCAGATTTATCCTATCTCAAACACTAAAGCGCACTTCTTTACCAAGGAAGCGTAATAAATTACGAAATAATAGTAAATTATGAAAATAAGCACCAAACGAGCTTTCCCTAACGTAGAATATTTTTGTTCTAAGGTATTTAATTCCTAACATATTTATTTATAGTTGAGCAAACAAACAGCAACACTTTTGTAACACCCATTTAAGCTTTAGAAGTGTTTATTTCTTAACGTTCTTGTACTAATTACGCAGCGTATAAATCAACTGTTGGTTTTAGTGCCAAATCTCGCGAACGTATCGCGTTTACGCAATTTTACACTTGAGAAATTCAAGCTATCATTTCGCGGCGTTCTTAATCGCAGTCGACGGCCAGTCATCACTAATAAATTTGGCGTATGTTCTCCGCATCTTACACAAACGACATGCGAGTCAGGCTGGTTGCCAAGCATTCCACGTAAGAGCAATTACAAGTAGGCTTCGATGCGTACCTGTAAATACCACAGGCGTATATTTGTAATACGTTTGTTTCAAACGATTTGCGTTATGTGATAATTCCGTTATATCCAATTTCCGATGCTGTAAAGTCCTGCAATACGCCCTACAAACACGCAAAACCCCTGATTGAAACACATCGAACAAAACACGAAGACAATCGAATAACGCACAAGGATGTGAATAAATGTGTGGGTGGAATTGTGAAATGATCATTTTACGATACGACAATGTGAACTGCCAATAAAAAGGATATTATTTTAAATCAGTCATCGCAACAAAGTACCGATCATGTAACAAAACTGTTTTATGACAAACTTAAACGTAACTGCTATTAATAACAACTACTTTGAGAACATAATCCTTAATTGTGTGGTTGGACAAAGATACTAGTTGACATTACCGCTAAACGGAACATTATACGGTGAGGAACGTAGGTAAATAATAATAATTACCTATGTTTAAGTAAGAAAATTATAATTCTGAATTGATTTCAATGTTGCTAACATCATTTACAAAGACATGCATGTAACTAAGTTTAATGCAGGCTTTGTCTACTAATGGTGCAAAATTGTATTCTACTTACTCTGAATAAAAATGTAGTCTCAGCGGCTGCAGCAACAAGTACCAATCGTACGTCCCATTATTCCGCATCACTACTTACTTCAGCCGCGTCACGTAGGAGTACTAGAAACCTTGGGCCGAGTCACAGATAAAGCACTGATTCACTGGACACATTCAAAGATAGTATGTAGTGATTTCTACCATTTATCCTGTCAATCACTGCTGGTTCCTAACAACCACCGGTCAAAGGTGCGGGAAGGCCTCAATCAAATCAATGATACGGACAAATGTAACAGATACCTTGTAACACATTCGAGTGTATAGGAACACCACTGACCCGCTTGTTTCCGTCAATCATAACATAGGAACCTACGGTAAGGTATTGTTGAGTCCGTTAGTTAACTTTTATAAAGTACTGCGGCACGTTTCGCACATTAAATGAAGTTGGTTCCTTGGTTCCTGATGACTGTCTGCTCGTTACGGACATTCGTTAACTCGGGCCCGCTTGGCCAGTTATCACGCCACTTCTCAGGAGTATTGCCTATAGGAAATGCTCCGACAAGATTTTCTTCTAGACGGTTCGTCTATTAAAATGTTGCCCTAAAAAATAAACAAGCTCCGAGTCTAAGCACATTCACCTGAACTAAAATAAAACAGTGCGTCTTTGATTAATGAAAGCTTGCACACATTCACTAAGTTAATGGCTAATTAGGCATGAGGAATATATACCACCAAGTGTGAGGTACCGTTTAATAACGCAAACTTATTGCTAATTACCTAACGGGTCTAGCAGAGTTAACATTAATGCTGAGACAGTACTTGGAACTATGTTTGGAATAAATGCTGGTTAAATGTATCACAATGAACTATACTGATGGTTGGCCAGACAATGGATAATGTTGTAAGACATAACAACTCGCTTCCGGCGCACTTATTGTCTTTTACTAGAATGAAGTCGATATCCATTACCACCATACCAACAGTAATTTTTACTGCGTTCCATCAAAACTGTGTAAACCTCATTGTGTGTCTCATCAACCTAATATCACCTTCACAGTAGTAACAAGGTTAAAGGCAGCTGTGCTCAATATTCTTCCATATATAAAAATACATATTTCGCAAAAACATCCTGCTGTGATCTCGTTGCACTCGAAAAAAATAAAAGCGAACAAGTTTCTAGTAATTAAGCCAAAACTCCGTAAGGAAAGTAGGGCGTAGTTGTCTCTGAAATAGTTTCACCACTCATCGATCTGTTCATATTTAATTTTCGGAGGTGAAGGACCGAGTTGCGTGTACTGTTTGCGTGCATGATCAATACGAGATTCGTTCATTCGATTCCGGCACTTACTTACCGACAGGCCCATCAATTTCGGGACACCTTCGGACTTCGCAGAACTTTCGCCAGAAGCACGAACCGAATCTGATATGTATCGGCAATGTGGTCATTAATACAACAGCGTGTCGCACACTAGGTTGGACGTTGCAACATAGCAACAGTTTCAAGATATTTTTGTCTCGTTCAATTAGGCAGGGTGTGGTCATTGTCAACTGTACTGAAACAGATACCGGTCAGCTGGTTCATACTTATCTCTCATTGTGTAACATACATAAATTAAACCTACGATTGTTTCAACACTTGTTCTTACTATACAAGATCAAAATGCTGATGAGAGTATTCGCTCAGAACGTACCATGAAGTCACGGCCATTATCCCTGACAGGTTAACTAGAGTTAAAATTAGCTTGCAAACATTACTTGAAAGGAATCGAGTTTGCAATATACAATTACAATGGGTTAAAAGCGAAGAAGATTGTGACAGTGACAGGTTTGCAGTTTCCATCGCCATGCGGCTACAGAAAAAGTGTACTTACGAACAAATGAAATTATAGGCATAAATCTTTTTGAAAAAAAGCATTTAATTAACTAAAAGCTCGAGGCGTGAATACCCGTTGAAAGGGTTTTCGATAGGGTTTTTCTAAGCGGTTAAACAAAAACCCATACGATATGGGTTACCTTTATGAATGGCTTAAATTAAATTTTGGTAACCTATTGAAAGGGTTTTCGATAAAAACCCATACGGTGTGGGTAACCCTTTTGAACGGCTTAATTTAAGCCATTCAAAATTACCCACACCGTATGGGTTTTTGAATAACTGCTTAGAATAACCATATCGAAAACCCTTTCCATTGAAAGGGTTTTCGATAGGGTTATTGTAAAATGGTAGCCAAAATGATCCCTGGGTAGAATAGAGATAGAATTGGTCATGCTACGCGTGCTGGGCGGATATCGAAATAACATAATATTATGATTTTTTCATGTTACTGGGTTTCAAGTAAATGATAAATGATAAATGATTTTATTTCTGTAAGTAGGTTTGTACAAACACTTTTACACGTCAATCATATTTTAAAAACTAGATGAGGTCGGCGTTTCCTATCTGACTACTCTGAGAAGAAAGGCCGAAACAAACTCAGAGGTCATAGTCTCTTTTAAAGTCCAGACATAATCTTGGTCAGATCATGTGAAGACCATGTAGATTGGTGTCTGAAATGGTCTTTTGAGGAAAGAACCACACAGGTTGAGTGGACCTGACCAGTCAGTGCACGCATTTGTCAGTAATCGTGCAGCTCTACTCAGAATTTAAGGAGCTCAACGATGCGACGATCAATACCAAAGAAAGGACATTTGGGTAGGCCACTTATATGACTCAAACTGCCAGACCATGATTAACACTAACTGAGAATAAAAGAAAGGGAAAAAAAATATTATGCAATAACCCACATAGTCTTTACATTCACAATAATTAAAATAATATAATACTTTACATGTAAATATTCCTGTCATTGTGTATAAAATAATAATTAAATGTCACTGTTTATAAAATAATAAAGTTAGCAAAAACAAAAAAAAACAATAAAAATAAACTACCTCAATATGTACAAAAATTGGAGCAGCTCAATCCCAAGCCTTTTTGTCCTCAATATAATCTTTAACAGTATAAAAGGCTTTCTGGCACAACTTACGTTTAATGAATGATTTGAATTTATTAAGGCTTAGATCTTGAACGTGGCTTGGAAGTTTATTATAAAAGCGTATACATTGACATTGAAACGAGCCACCTATTTTCTTGAGCCTTGTTGTAGGTACAACAAATTTGTGTTTGTTCCTAGTATTTATATTATGGATATCACTGTATTTTTTAAATAATTTTATATTTTTATGGGCATATAATAGATTTTCAAAAATATACTGAGAAGGCACAGTCATTACATTAATCTCCTTAAATTTCTCTCTGAGAGAGTGTCTTGGACTTAATTTATAAATTGATCGAACAGCTCTTTTCTGCAAAACAAAGATAGTCTGAATGTCGGCAGCATTTCCCCATAACAGAATACCGTACGACATTACACTATGAAAATAGCTAAAGTACACTAAACGGGCTGTCTCTATGTCAGTTAAATTACGAATTTTTCTAACAGCATATGCTGCGGAGCTTAGCTTTTTTGACAGTTTATCTACATGTGGGCCCCACTGAAGCTTAGCATCCAAAGTCAAGCCCAAGAATACTGTGCTATCTTCAGGATTCAATTCTTCGCCCTTTATTAACACATTAGTTTTCACCTGCCTAACGTGAGGTAGCGTAAACTTAATGCATTTGGTTTTTTTTTTCATTTAGAAGTAAATTATTAACATTAAACCAGTGAACTACTTTTGAGATCGCGCTATTTACATCGTCAGTAACCAGCTGCTGACGTTTAAGTTTAAACAAAAGTGAAGTGTCATCTGCAAACAACACTATATCATGATTATCCTTTATGAGGTAAGGCAAGTCATCAATATAAATAAGAAACAAGAAAGGACCAAGAATTGAGCCCTGTGGGACTCCCATTCTTACTATAGATCCGGGAGATCTTTTCCCATTGACGTCAACGCTCTGAATCCTATTACTCAAGTATGAAATAAGAAGATCCAGAGCGGTGTTCCGGATCCCGTAGTGGCGGAGTTTCCTGATTAACGTTTCATGAAAAACGCAATCGAATGCCTTGGACAAATCACAAAAAATGCCCAAGGCATCGCATTTATCTTCCCATGCATTATAAATATGTCCTAACAGTTCAACACCGGTCAGCGGATCAGTAGTCGAACGGCCCCTTGTAAAACCGAACTGTTTGCTATGTAGTAATTTATGTTTATTAAAAAATCTTTGCAATTGGTCTAAAATTAATTTCTCAAAAATTTTACTAAAGGTAGGTAGTACTGAAATAGGTCTATAATTTGAGGGGTCTGATGTACTACCTGATTTAAACAACGGTATTATTTTACTATTTTTCATAAGGTCAGGAAACTCCCCACAGTCAATACAATTATTAAAGATAAGAGCTAAAGTAGGTGCTACAATGTCAATAATAGACTTAGCAACTTCTACAGAATTACCCCACAGATCTGCAGTCTTTTTTACATTTAAAGTGTGAAAGGTTTTAATTTTATCTCTACAGGTAATATGTTCAAAATGAAATTCCGACTCGCAAACATTAACATTTTCCTTAAGCAAAGACTCAGCAACAGAAGGTGATGAGTTTAGGGATTTAGTAGTTGAAACGGGAATATCTGAAAAGAAATTTTCAAAGGCCACGGCGACTTGTGAGTCTGATTTTATTATGTTGTCATTAATTGACAGGCTATAGTCAGTATTTCGGTTACTAGACCTTCCCGTTTCACTATTAATAATATTCCAAGTCGTTTTAATTACGTTACTACTGTCTTTAATCTTCGAACTCAAATAACGCGACTTTGCCATACAACAAACTTTTTTAAATAATTTTGAATAATTTCTAACATACAAATTGAATTCATCAGTGTTTACATAATACCTTTCATTGTACAGCTCATAAAGCCGTGTTCTACTTTTATGAATACCAATGGTAGCCCAATCACTGAAAGATGCGTTACTATTAACCGAGATAGTCTTGGGAATAAACGTGGAATTAAATTGTTGACAGTAAATATAAAAAAAATCATTATATAGATTATTATGATCAGCATGCATAAATGAAACTGGTAATTTGTTACTGAGTTTACCTTTAAAAGCTTCCAAGCGCCTTGCAGTTTTGGGGTTAACAGTGATATCCTTTTTAGCCACTTTGTTGTTTTGGTTTTGGATAGTAATCCTTTGCCCACAATGATCAGAATCTAGTAAATTTATAATTTCTTTGTGGCTTGGTATAATATCTGTATAAATATTATCTGGGCATGTGGCACTAGTAGGGGTTATTCTTGTGGGCTCCAAAAACAGGTTTACAAGATTATATGACTGAAACAGACTTATTATTTTACTACAAGAACCCGAGTTTTCTAACAAATAACATTAAAATCACCACAAGTGATAATGGACTTGTTCGAGTTACAAATCTTGTGCAACACTTCATCCATTACCCTTTAAAAGCAGTCATACAATCCTGGAGGGGGTCTGTACACACTTAATACAATAAACTGCTCCAATTCTATACAGGCTATTTCAACTGTCCGCTCAACAGATAGGCTCACAATATCCTTACGGTCTTAAGTAGGTATAGAACCCATTGAATAGGTTATCTTGTAACCCTTTCACTGGGTTTCAAGTATAAAACCCATTCAATGGGTTATCATGTAACCCTTTTAATGGGTTTCTAGTATAAAACCCTTTCAATGGGTTACATCATGATAAAGGTAACCCATTGAATGGGTTACCCCTTCGAAAGGCTCTTAACCGGGGTTGTACGGTCCCTGGTTGTATCACCTTCACTTGTAAAATACTTGTCAAGATCAATCCAACGAGCAGCCAAGCACAACAGGGCTATCTTGTAAAGTGGAGGAGTTCCTGTGGACACCTTCCGGCTCTATAATCAGACCTTGGGCTGCACCTTAGGCTATAGTTTTATTTCAAGACAAAATTAACGCGCCTAAACACATCAGGGCTATAATATCTAGTTTAGTTGAGGAGTTCATATGGTGAGCTTCTAGTTCCATCATCAGATCCTGGACTACACCTTGGGCTTACGTACCTACCTGTCAAAACAAATCCAAGTGGCCAAACACAACAGAGTTATCTTGTTTGGTTGTGTCAGTTGATGGAGCCGGAAAGTGGCCATAGGAACTGCCGTCTTAAACAGCTATCTTGTTTGGTTGAGGAGTTCCCATGGCCGCCTTCCGGTTCCATCATCGGACCCTGGACACCACCTAGTGTAGTAGCATCTATCAATACATAACCAATGATTCCAAACACGATGGTGCTATTTTTATTTGATTGAGGAGTTCCTGTGGCCTACTCCCGGCTCCATGATCAGGTCCTGGACACAACCTAAATTAATAGAACTTGTCAATACATAACCAATGAGTCCAAACACGATTGTGCTATCTTATTTGATTGAGGAATTCCTATGGCCACTTTCCTGTTCTATCATCAGACCCTGGACACCATCTTGGGCTATGGTTCTTGTCAAGACAAAACTATCGAGTTCAAACTCAACGACGTTATATTATTTAGTAGAGGAGTTCCAATGGCCATATTTGGGCTCCATCATCAGACCAGCTCCATGGTATCATATTTTTGCGTTGTCACCGTAGTTATATAAGTATGCCAAGTTTCAGCTCAATCGGATATGAAATCGGAAAAATGGATGACAATGCGGCTAACTGAAAAAAACTTTTTACAAAAAAATAATAACCGACTACCAAAAATAACACTACAAAGTGAAAAATAACTTTAATTTCGGAAGTCGGTGTCTTTGGATCTGTATTTGAGTTTTTTGCCACCGACTTCCGAAATTAAAGTTATTTTTCACTTTGTAGTGTTATTTTTGGTAGTCGGTTATTTATTTTTCACTTTTTAGTGGGTCAGTTTTGAATTTATCTAAGTTACAATAGCCTAATGTTAACTGCTCATCACCTTTTACAAAAATATTGCTTTTCCCGATGCTGGAACGTTGACTGTTGAGTTCTCCTGAGAAGAACCAGGAGAACTGCTTCTCACCATATGCATACTGACGAGCATAAATTGCTTAATCGCAATCCGTTAAATAGGTACTCATTATTATATTGTTCCGGTGGCCATCTGTGGTCTCCATCATCAGTTCCACTTCACCAAATGGTGCTTTCCGAGAGCAAATGCACGAGTTACTATAAAAAATACCCAAATCGCTATAGGTTTGCATATAAAATTTGAGGGTTTCCCTCGATTTCCTTGGGATCCCCTCATGAGATTCTGATTTGGTGGCAATGGGACCACCTCGGGAGTATACCATTTCAAACAAAAAAAGAATTTTCAAAACCGGTTCATAATTGACGGAGTAATCGCGTAACAAACATACAAAAAAAAAAAAAAACATACAGCCGAATTGAGAACCTCCTCCTTTTTGGAAGTCGGCTAAAAACACAAACGAAGCAAGCTTATGGAAAGTAAACTTTGACGTTCAAAGTGCCTATTTGAAATAAATGATCTGACTTTGACTTTTGACTTTGGTAATATAAAGCTTGTAAAAAGAGAAAAGTGATACGAGGCTTTTTTAGCACTCTCCTTTCTATACTACATTTAAGGAAAGGGAAACCATCAATCAGCCAAAAATATACCAGTTTTGGAAACAAAATTAAAACAAAATATTACTTTCGCGCCAGTTTGTGTTGACAGGTTGTGTGATTAAGATCAAACCTTCGATTAACGATGACGGATGTCTTCCGGATCAACATGATTAGATTTGATGAAAGCTGTTACTCTAACTCAGAACGGATAACTAAATTTCGTGCAAAAAAAAACCAGTTATACTAACTTCATCATCATCATTTCAACCGAAAGACGTCCACTGCTGGACATAGGCTTCCGCCAAAAAGGGGGAGGATTTGCCCATTCTCTAGTAAGTCCCTTAGTCGCCTTTTACGACACCCACGGGAAGAAATAGGATGGTGCTATTCTTTACGTCCAGCACCAAACGGAACAAGACAACTACTTACTTACAAAGACCAAAAGTATGTAATAGCATTATTGAGTAAAGAGTTGACTTGGGAAACTTGAATGTAACTGTAATATAACAAATAAGATAAAATAAATAAACGAAAAACATAAATAGCTAGTCGGGGGCTATTATAATAAATTATGTTAAACAAAAACTGTTCCACTGAGTGTTTGAGCGAATATTCCTCTCGATTGGTCTCGGCGCGCGCAGACGCCCTGCTGCGCCGATCCCGAGTATATCGCCATCATTGCGCCATTACTGTCTTCCTTTAGCTACTGTAGATCAAACTCGTGCGCAACCCGTCACATTCATACTTGTAACGGTCCCCTGCAACTCTATACAATTTAAATAATGAGAGAACTAAACGCCGTTACGTGTGTAAATTAACTTCTGCTCCTGTAGTCCATTGGCCGGTAATATTGCGTGTTCGTGACAATTACGTTAAACATGCTGCCTCTTAATAGTTTCACACGGTTTTTTTTATAAAGCATGCATCTGAGAGACAGTTGCCCCACTTGTCACCGAGTTAATCACCAAATTGCACGTGTCATTGTACATTTTCCTTAAAAGTAGAACCATCAGTCTCATGAATGATTACTTTTCTTGAATATGTCAAGAAGTACAGTTACGAAGTCGTCAAAACCTTTCAGCGCTTTAATTTCAATAGTGGTGTTATACCTTTTCTAGTTATTTATCCACACTTTGCTTATGTTGAATAGGGTCAGCAGAAGTCGATTTGGGTTATTCCCAAAGTACTCCATTATTTTGTTCTAAAAAGATAAAAATCTCATACATTAATTCCTGAGTTACTCCAAAGAATTATTATTATTAAAAAATACTTATTATTTTGTTCCCATTCTGCTCCATAGGTATCATCATCATCATTCATCATTTCAGCCGAAAGACGTCCACTGCTGGACATAGGCCTCCCCCAAGCACCGCCACTTCGACCGGTTCTGTGCTTCCCGCATCCAGCGGATACCTGCGGCCTTCACAAGGTCATCGGTCCACCTTGTTGGAGGCCTTCCAAATCATAGGTATGATCTGGAATTATTCTCAAAGTACTCCACCGATTATTCGTTATCAATTCTCAAACTGCTCCATCTACATAATTACCTATAAAATACATAAATTTCATTACAGTCAGTCACAAAAATTCTTAAAAGAAAGATTAAAGTTTAGCATTTTGTTATTGTGTCTTAAATTAGCTTTTTGATTAAAATGGGGTGAAGTACTTTGAGAACATTTTAATATAATCATGGAGTAGAATGAAAACGAATTAAAAATATTATATTTTTCATGGAGTACTTTGGGAGCTCTTTTTGGAGTACTTTGGGGATATTCCGTCGATTTTGCAGCTGTGTAGCAAGCACAACAAATAACATTGAACACGGCTTTTAGACGTCAAAAAAATTTAGAGGTTATCTTTTCATAATTCGAATTAATAAAAGGGTGAAATTCAACAAGCATTGTTACAAGTAGTTTAATCGTATTGCTTTTTTATTTTTCAAAGCCACTGGTCATTATTATGTCTGTTTAGAGAATAATACCCGTGATTGACAGTTAGAGGCCGACCATCAACTGAGTAAAAGTTTAAGAATTAAGAATCAGGTTAAACGTTTCAGAAAAAAAATTGCCACGTCATTTGCCATCGTCTAGCCATCGCATTTCTATTAGTATTTTGCAATTAGACAAAATTAATTAATATTGTATTTACCTGTCACTGGATTGAAAGGTTCCACATTCGGTGGTCGCTGTCATAATTGATGAGGTCTCATTTTTAGGATTCCGTACCAAAAGGATAAAACGGGTCTGTCTGTCGGTCTGTCTGTCTGTCTGTCTGTCCGTCTGTCACCAGGCTGTAACTCATGAACCGTGATAGTTAGACAGTTGAAATTTTCACAGATGATGTATTTCTGTTGCCGCTATGACAACAAATACTAAAAAGTAGAATAAAATAAATGTTTAAGGCGCAACTAGTCGATACTTTTTCCATACAAATTTCGGGGGGGTTTTACTCCACTGTTACACATTGTACATCTAAAGTAAAACATGATATCGTTTTGTCTTATTATTAATTTTGTCTGTACAGAAGCAGAATAGTAAAAAACAAAGGCATTAAAAAGTTATGAGCCAACAAAGATTCGTTTTTCCTGCTAATTTTATCGCAACTTTGGGCGTAAATAAGTAAGAAAAGAAGTAAAAAATATCAAAAACAAAGCTCGTTCCGACAAAGCTCAATTGTCAAAGGTTATATTACTTTATTCGTAATTGATTTATGCAGTAGTTTCTTCATAAAACCCCACCTTCCAAAGGAGTTTTCTTATATTTTTACGCGCGCGGTTTAGTATGAATCGTCGTGCACTGTGTTTGTGTGCGTGCGACTAGACGTTATGCGTGTAGACTATCTTCTAACTGCTCATCACTGGTGCTATCTCTGTCGGACACGATGCTAGGTGAGACAGCGTGCTTTTTGGCCGCGCCCGCCAGTGAGTTCGAGCCCGCGACTAGTTGGCTCTTAAGGGCTCCCGATACAACAAACGTGATTTTTTTTGCTCGGTTTTGCTCTATATTGATAACGGTAACAGGTAGACGCTTGAAATATTCACAGAATATTTAGTTATATATTCACATAAAAAAAAAAAATATTAAGGGGGGCTCCCATACAACAAACATGATTTGTTTGATTTTTTTATAGATAACGGTACGGAATGTTTTTTATCATTATTTGACCTTTTTTCCAAACCTATTGGGTTCAACTTTCTGAATCCTTTGTACAGTAAAAACAGAAGAAGTAAAGACAAGCCTTATCTGCAGTATTGTTAGCACGTACCTCAATCCTTTTAGGGCAATACAGGAGTCAATGACTTTACACAATGCAAAACAAAAACTGCCTCCGTAAACTTTTTCACACTAAAGGCGCCAAAATCATAATTTTAACGTCCGCATTTAACCCTGAAACATAAAAACGTCTGCGTTATTCAACACGAACGTTTACAGCCATCATTTTTTTATGTAGGTAACTGACATTAATTGTTAAAAGTGTGATATTGACACGGAATCATAACTTTCGTCATGCTGCAAGTGATTTGAGAGAATAATCACACACGAAACACAGATTTGTTCATAAATTGATACACCGTTAACTTAATACGTTGTGTTCGGTTAAAAGGCGAGAAATTTGTAATTTTTTTCGCCGTAAGTTACATGCATCCATCATCTGTTGTTTTGGGTGACCGTTAACGGCCCGTCGCGCGTCGCAACTTCAGCCTGGAGGGAAAGGTCGACAGAATTAATAGATTTCATACTTCACCCTTACATCGCCCTCCATATACATAAATTTAAGTATGCAGTCGTACCTGAATTTTAGTTGTAAGTGGGGCACGGTGATCGTTTACAAGTAAGTTGGAATATGAAGAAATACAACGTAATGTGACATTGACCGGAGAACTATACTCCGTTTGAAATAAGATTAGACATTTAAATAAACCTTTTTTACAGTTCGTTCAATCGATTTTGACTTCTATTGCGTTGGTAGCATGACCAATATATTATGACAGCTGTAATAAACAGTGGGTATTGTAACCACGTTTTTGCTTTTAATGCCATCCTTATGCCTACGGAATAGAAGTCAAAGTCAGTTGAACGGACTGTAAACAAATGTTAACAAATCTTATTGCAAATGGAGTATAAGTGATAGCGTGCAGCGACAGCGCGGTTGCGGAAAGTAATACCAGATTGATAAGTGTTCTAAGTTTAGCTAAATTAAGCCAATTATGGTTTGATTCTAAACACTAATGTAGCATAAATTATTAAGAACGGAAGTAATCAATCATAGAAAATTTATTGTCGGATATAAAGACGAAAGCTTTACTGAGAGCTTTTAACGCTATTTAATTTGTATTAAGCTGACTAGGTTTTTGTTAAGTTTCTTGGTAGTTTCACTTTTACATGCATAATGTGGCTGTAGATAGGATGTGTCGTATTATGAAAATAGGCTTCCTAAGTTTTGCTAAATTAAGCCAATTATGGTTTGATTCTAAACACTTAAGTAGCATATTAAGAACGGAAGTAATCAATCATAGAAATTTATTGTCGGATCTAAAGACAAAATCTTTACTGAGAGTTTTTAACGCTATTCAATTTGTATTAAGCTGGCTTCGTTTTTGTTAAGTTTCTTGGTGGTTTCACTTTTACATGCATAATTCGGCTGTAGATAGGATGTGTCGTATTATGAAAATAGGCTTCCTAAGTTTTCCTAAATTAAGCCAATTATGGTTTGATTCTAAACACTTATGTAGCATATTAAGAACGGAAGTAATCAACCATAGAAAATTTATTGTCGGATCTAAAGACAAAAGCTTTACTGAGAGCTTTTAACGCTATTTAATTTGTATTAAGCTGACTTCGTTTTTGTTAAGTTTCTTGGTAGTTTCACTTTTACATGCATAATGTGGCTGTAGATAGGATGTGTCCTATTATGAAAATAGGCTTCCTAAGTTTTGCTAAATTAAGCCAATTATGGTTTGATTCTAAACACTAATGTAGCATATTAAGAACGGAAGTAATCAATCATAGAAAATTTATTGTCGGATCTAAAGACTTTACTGAGAGCTTTTAACGCTATTTAATTTGTATTAAGCTGACTTCGTTTTTGTTAAGTTTCTTGGTAGTTTCACTTTTACATGCATAATGTGGCTGTGTAATAATAATAAAATTATATAATTAATAAATTTCATAAATAATTTAATATTAATATTTGTAAATTATTGAATGTAGGAAATATTTTTATTATAGTAGATATTTGCACACCTGTTTAGGTAGGATATGGTTTTAAGAACTTTTTTTTTTTTTTTTGGTGGGAAATCATCAAATAACTTCTCCCGCTCTGGGCGGAGCGAGAGGGAGTGTCAGACTTTTACTGACTAAAACCCACCGTGTTCCTTCAGATGCCTGTGTGCCAGAGTCACGATATCCCTTTCGGACAGGCTCGTAACCCTGGCAGGCATTGGCCCTTTCGGACCCCGTCAATTGGTGCTGACGTCTCTTTGAGGCGCGCGTGGAACACAACGCGCCGTCGACCCGGGCCTGGTCCTTATCGGACGGCGAGCTACCCATCGCTCACCGTCCGCAAGCCCGCGCCTACGGTGGCCGGGAATCGGCCTGCGATTCCCGACGCCCAGGGCGTCTCCTGCGGCGACTTAGGGCGGAAGGGCGGGCACCCTGCCTCACCCTCATGCGCTCCGCCTCCTCCTTCGCGAGCATTACTGTTTCGCAGAAGGAGGTGACGGCCTCCCATGCACTCTCGCTCCGAACCATGGCCTGAACCAGGGCCGGACGCGAGAGATCGTCGCCGCAGATCGCCTCCGTGAGGACACGGCGGTGCTCCGCCCAAGCAGGGCAGACCTCCACCGTATGCTCCACCGTGTCCTCCGGGCGATCCACACAGTGGTGACACCCGGGCGTTTCCTCCCGCTTTATCCTGAACAGGAACCTCCCGAAACAACCGTGTCCGGTGAGGACCTGCGTCAGGCGGAAGGTGAGGACGCCGTGGCGCCTCTCTAGCCACTCCTCAAAGAGGGGACTTACCGCCGCAATTGTGGCGTGCCCAGCACTGGGTTGCGACAATCGCACTTTCCATGTCGCCATGAGATCCTGCCGGAGCTCCGTCCGCTGTGCCGCGATTTGTTGCGGCAGCGGAGTTTCACCCCGGCGTTTCGCCTCTTCGCGCCACACCCACATGTGCGCGAGGACTTTCGCCTCCAGATCCCATGGCGGCAGTCCGGCAAGGAGGCTCGCCGCCTCACGGGAGACCGTGCGGTAACCCCGTACCAGCCTGATGGCCATGACCCTTTGGGACGCGTTCAACCGCTGGGCTGGTCGCAGCCTCAGTGAACGCGCCCACACCGGTGCCCCGTAAAGGGCCATGGACCGCACGATCCCCGCGTAGAGCCTCCGGCAGGAGGCGTTTGGACCCCCCAGATTGGGCAGGAGCCGCTTCAAGGCAGCCCCGGCCCGCTCCAGTCTGGGAGCCAAACGTCGGAAGTGCTCGACGAAGTTCCACCGGCTGTCGAGGACGAGTCCCAGGTACTTCATCGTCACCTCGACGCCGATGTGAACCCCTCCCGCCGTTATCTGGGAACCCGACAGTGGCGCGTTCCGAGGACCATAAAAACACATGGCCTCGGACTTGTGCAATGCCACCTCGAGTCCCAATTGCCGGATCCTATCGACGATTGTCGCAACCCCACGTTCCGCCAGTTCGGCCGCCGCCTGATGTGAACTCCCCTGTGCCAGGACCAGCGTGTCGTCAGCGTAGCAGACTACGCTGACGCCACTGGGGAGGTCAGCGCGCAGCACCCAGTCGTACCCGATGTCCCACAGATGCGGCCCCAGAACCGATCCCTGTGGGACACCGCACGACATCTCTCGCCGGTTCCACTCTCCTTGGTGACCGGGGTAGATGACGGCCCTGTCCGTCAAATAGGCCTCGACCACGCGACAGAGGTAGGTCGGCATCCGGTGATACCGAAGTGCCTCCCTGATGCAGCTCCAGGGCAGAGTGTTAAACGCATTGGCGATGTCAAGAGACACCGCCAAGACGACCCCACCCCTGGCCACAGCATCCCCCGTCGTGAGGGCTCGAACGCGCATGATGGCATCCACCGTAGAGCGCCCCTTGCGGAAACCAAACTGGCTCTCCGCCAAATCCGGCCCCACCCGTACCAACCGCCCGACAAGGCGGTCTGCAATAACTCTTTCAAAGAGCTTGCCCACCTCGTTGAGCAGCACGATGGGCCGGTAAGCGGACGGAGAGTCCGCTGGGCGCCCCGGCTTCTTAATGAGGACCAGTTTCCCCGTCTTCCAACGAAGTGGGAACTGGCCCCTCTCCATGCATGCGCTTAGGAGCCCCCTTAGTCGAGGCCCGAGAGCCTCTGAGGCCAGAACCCAGGCTTTTCCAGGCAAGCCGTCGGGTCCTGGGGCGGTATTCTTGGCATTCAGCCTACGTACCGCCACTCTCAAATCTACCTCGATCACCTCCGAAGCATCGTCGTCGTCGTCGGCGGTGTGGTCCGCATTGGGCACCGCAGGAGGCGGAGCCATGGGCGGGGGAGTATGTTCCCCTCGCGAAGGGAACAGAGCGCTCACCACGTCCTCCACGAGCTGGGGCCGGAGACTCTGCGTCAGCGGGGGAGCCCATGGGCGGAGTTTATCCCGCACCATATTATAGGGGCGTCCCCACGGGTCTCCGTCGATGATCTCCAGCGACTGCTCGCGGGAGAGTCCTCTGGCCCGCTGGATCTCCTCTTGGAGGGTGTTCTTCGCCGCTCTGTAACCCTCGTACAGCTCCGCCTGAATGGCTACCGTATCCGGAGGGCGGATACGGAGCCTGCGGTGCCTGGCATACCGGCGTCGCGCAGCAACGCACGCCTCGCGTAAAGCGGTCAGCTCGCGCGACCACCAGCACACCTGGCGCCGGGCACGTCCGGGCTGGACCCGGGGCATTGCCACGTCACAAATGTTGGACATGGCCTCCCGGAACCACTCCGCCTCGTCGTTGATGTCGGCAGGCCTGTCCGATGATGACACCCAGGCCTGCACGATCGAGGCTTCCAGGAGGAGCTCCCGGTCCAGCTGCTTCAGCGCCCACCGCGGACCATTCGGGGCCTGTCGGACCGGCGCACTCGAGGTCGGGGCGGAGACGTCAAACCGGATGTACCGGTGATCGGAGTATGTCTCCACCCTCTCCATGACGCGCCAGTCGATGACACGCGGCGACAGAGCGGGGCTGGCGAACGAGATGTCCACCACTGATTCACCCCGCATCCGCACACACGTGGGGACAGAACCCCGGTTTAGGACGACCAGGCCTGTCTCCAGAGCCCAGTCCTCCACCATCCTGCCCCGTGTGTCCGTATACCGGGAACCCCAAGCCACGTTTTTGGCGTTGAAGTCCCCGAGGACGAACACGGGGAGGGGATGGTACCCGACGACGACGACTCTCAGCTCCCGAAGGGAGTTGTGGAACTCGGCGAGAGTTCGGTTCGGGGAGAAGTATACTCCTACCACGACAATCTCCCCGAACCGTGCTGCTACGCAACCCTGTCCCCTCTTGACGGCCTCGAGGGACAATGGTTTTAAGAACTTGTTTATAATATATGTATCACCTCATGTACCTACCCATATTCAAGCAAATAAATGATTAGATTTGATTTGATTTGTAGATAGGATGTGTCGTATTATGAAAATAGGCTTCCTAAGTTTAGCTAAATTAAGCCAATTATGGTTTGATTCTTAACACTAATGTAGCATATTAAGAACGGAAGTAATCAATCATAGAAAATTTATTGTTGGATCTGAAGACGAAAGCTTTACTGAGAGCTTTTAACGATTTAATTTGTATTAAGCTGACTAGGTTTTTGTTAAGTTTCTTGGTAGTTTCACTTTTACATGCATAATTCGGCTGTAGATAGGATGTGTCGTATTATGAAAATAGGCTTCCTAAGTTTTCCTAAATTAAGCCAATTATGGTTTGATTCTAAACACTTATGTAGCATATTAAGAACGGAAGTAATCAACCATAGAAAATTTATTGTCGGATCTAAAGACAAAAGCTTTACTGAGAGCTTTTAACGCTATTTAATTTGTATTAAGCTGACTTCGTTTTTGTTAAGTTTCTTGGTAGTTTCACTTTTACATGCATAATGTGGCTGTAAATAGGATGTGTCGTATTATGAAAATAGGCTTCCTAAGTTTTGCTAAATTAAGCCAATTATGGTTTGATTCTAAACACTAATGTAGCATATTAAGAACGGAAGTAATCAATCATAGAAAATTTATTGTTGGATCTAAAGACGAAAGCTTTACTGAGAGCTTTTAACGATTTAATTTGTATTAAGCTGACTAGGTTTTTGTTAAGTTTCTTGGTAGTTTCACTTTTACATGCATAATGTGGCTGTAGATAGGGTGATGTCGTATTATGAAAATAGGCTTCACCGATGAATGGAAACTATTGGAAACATCCACAACCACGTTCTAAATAAAGTTCGCCTCCCTCATTGTTCCTTTCAGTAACATCTTTACTCAACTAAACCAGCGATCTACGTGAACACAGTAAAACTGCATATACCCTGTTGGAACTAAGAAAGGAACATAAAATAGTTGTTGCTCGTATTATGCACGCCCCTACGATGATTCGCGAGGCAATAAATTTAATGCAGTGGACAGCAAAATTGTTGTTTTGACCGCACGACTTTGCAATGCTTTTATAAAAACTTTATGCTTCCTTTAATTTAATGGCCTATTGACAGAAAACGTTTTGTTGGTTGTCATCATTAAAATTATGACTCGTTTTATGTGTTGCTAATTACTGTGTAGTTTTTACTCGCTTTTGCCTGATGTTTCGCTCTCACTAGTAAAGTTTACGGTCACTGACAGTGTGATACCTTGTAGTCGGCTGTGATGCAATAAATATCGTATGTGGAGCGGCAATCCCACCACACTCGCGTCTTCTTTCCTAAAACGGGCATCGCTGGGAGCAAAATAAAGCGGTCCCTGACGTTTGACGGGATGTCGTTTTACCAAAACAGGCATCCGCACTACATAAGGAGCTCTTATCTTATACTTTTTAGCTTACTACTTTCTTAAGGTTTGTACGCTGTAAAATCGATTCGGAGAAAAACGCGCATAGAAATAAACTTGCGCTTAGTAACAGTAGTCCTTACAATGATGCACTTTCTCAGTTTCTGATGCTGCAGTTTATATAGAATCATGAATAAAAATGTGTATCTACTCAACGAAAGATAAGATGATACACCTACAACATAATCAAAAATACACCTAGAACAGACTTGTACAAGTAAAGTAAAGTAAAGTAAAATATGCTATATTGTACCTAGAACAGTAAGGAGACGTGAGGCGCGCTCTTATCCACTATTTGCTACAACTCCCTGTCGTACAAATGCAGGAGAGAGAGCGCCGCTCCAGAGATTAGTTCAAGCTTACAATAATAATTTTAACGATATCGATGTCTTTGCTTTAACTAAACTTAAATTTAAAAAAACAAATGATTAAGCGCCTTGCTCAAAATTTTTAATTATTATGTAGTATTTTAGTATGTATTAACTTTTTGGTTTTAAGTTATTATATGTATATTGATTTTTTTTAATTTTCCAAAACTGTATCTTTTCTATTAGTAACATGTGGCAACGTAGTGGATTGTACATTTACTTATAGCATACTCTGTATCTAGATTTAATATACAATGTACGATTTTGTCTTCCCAAATAAAATAAAATAAAATAAACAGTCGTACGTGATTTCTCATTTATTCTTCAGGAAAATTCCTAAAATATAACCTTATCTTTTCGGCATTCCGCAGCTTCTTTACGGTATGAACATTTGTCAGGTAAAGTCGCGTCGAGACGCCATAAAAGACAACCGGTAGAATGTTCGCGAGTCTCTGAGCCCGCACCGCCGCACCACCGCGGCGCAGCGCAGCCGCAAGCCACCATACACACCATGTACCACCGTTGTACTCAACAAACACATTTATTATTCCTAGATAGACATGATATTCGCTATCTTTACACACGAAGAAAACAGAAACAAGTTTCGCCACTTATTTTCGTGTTTATTCTCTGCGTGCATCTATGCATCCGTGCATCTTTAAATTACCCAACAGCCTTCAAAATAGAAAGGAACGTCTTTAACATTTACATATGATATGACCTCAGACTATGGTTATTAAAACCTAGTTTTGTTTAACCCACTCTGGAGACCCCAAATCTTAATTGTGAGTTTATACAAATAGTTAAATGGTAAAGATAAACAGTTAAGCAGTAACCGTTTAAGCTTAATGAGAGTTCTAATGTATCTATTTTACCAATAAAAGAGTGTGTAGGTAATTTCTCCATCCATTTTACCAAGAAAGTGTAGTTTAACAATTTGGAAATAATAAACACCTCCGTTTCGATTGATGTTGTAGCCGTCAAGCTTAATTCAAAAGATACAAACAATATAATTAAAATCGCACTAGCTAATTCCATCAATTTCGCAGTTAATAAAACAGAATCATTCTGCTTACCTTTTAGTGCACTATTACGGAGTTATAGCCAATTAATGCGAGCCAGATTTAGATGCAACGCCCACTAATGGACTAATGGGTGACGTCACATGTCACGTGCTCACTGAGATGAAATAAGTGATTGTAGTTTTGGCTCTGACTACCTAGATAATACCAGCCCTAAACAACCCTAAATGAATTCAGTCTTCACGCTGAATATGCATAGGGAGTAATTCATCATCAGCATTTCAGCCGAAAGACGTCCACTGCTGGACATAGGCCTCCCCTAACCCCCCCTGGGTTTGCCATAATCGCCACGCTTGGCAGGCGGGTTGGCGATCGCAGTATGGTGTTAAAATGCATAGAAAGCGCTGCTGCCCATTCTCTAGTAAGTCCCTTAGTCGCCTTTTACGACACCCACGAGAAGAAGTGGGATGGTGCTATTCTTTACGTCCGGCACCAAACGGAATCTTACTTATTATATTACAATAATAAGTAAGATCAAACCATACCGACTTTCATGTCGTCGATTATCACAACTCCATGTTAAATTAAATTCCATTTCCAGACAGGTGGAACGATGACCTCAAGAGAACAGTTGGCGCAGACAGGATGTGGGAGGCGAAGAAGTGGGTGTCGTGGAGCAATGCGACGCGCGGGAGGCCTACTACGACAGCCTGTTGATGTAATGTTATCTTTTATTTTTATTCTAGCTCTAACCACAAACAATAAGTCCGAACATAAATCAAAGTAGAGAGACATGGGTGACATTTTTATCGAAACAAACAATTTGCATTCCATTAAAAAATCAGGCCGCAGCCGCGCAAATACATATGTTTCCTTTCAAAATTTCGTAACGAGTGACGTAATAGGGAATTCCTTGAGTGGTGTGACGTAGACGAGCCGACGAACCGTCGTAGTCCGGCAACACTCCTGCACAGCGCCCTGCAAATGTCAAGAACTCTGAATGCTGTTACGTAAACAGCCCAGTTACCGCTACGTACGACCTTTGCCGACACCTTTGAAAATTGACTCGTGTTTTAAGGAAATCTTGACACCCGTTATAGTTTGGCTCTTATTGGATGTCAAAGTTCACTATTGTTCTTGGAATCGAACGTAACAATACATTTTGTTTTGATTGTGTTGCAGCACAACTTTCGACGTAATCCGTAAGTGAATTTATGCAAGCAGAAATGTAGGTAAGTAAATAACTTCGATTAAATAACAAGAATGCTGGCCAAAGGTTATGTCTTCGAAGATATCTTCCCTACTTATATTCAACGTTAAAATGTAACATAATTTGCTTTGGGAAGAGTCGTTCCTGAAATGGGAAAAAAAGATGATAAATAAGAAGCTGAATTTTTAAGTTTACAGAAAGTACCGCTGCTAGCGCTCATCTATTTTCTATTCAACTCTGAAGTACTACATCAAACTTAATGTTATGTGGTATATACAGGGTGGATTTTTGAGGCAGTAAGGGTAGTTACCATAATCATTGTACCTACAGTAAAACGGTCTTAAGTGCTGTCCTTAACGTTTTGAGAAACTGTTCTGCCCTCAGTACCTAAATAAAATTATAATTCGTATTCGTTCGAAATTCAAAGTTTAATTTTTTTTATTCATTTTCGGTCAGTCTTCATTGTAGCGGTCAGTCTATTCATCACAGAAATTTATTTTGGGGTCTAATTTCCTACTAAATGTACGGGAAAACTTTTTTTGGAATTTCTGACTTTTATAGTATTCAAACCTCAGTTGAATCCACATAAGAAACAGGATCGATAGGTATCAAAAAAAGTTTTTGTAAAAATGGATTATTTCTTTGTCAGTATTTTTTTTCAAAATCTGTGAATGCAGATTAAAATTTCTCAAAAAGTTAAGGACAGGCTCCTTAGACCGTTTTCCTATAGCTACATCAGATATGGTACCTGCCCTTATGGATGGGGGATGGGGCCATCTCAAGAATCCACCCTGTATAGTCCATCATTTATATAATTATATTCAGTCACTCGTGGCTAAGTAATAACAGCCACACGATCGATCAGGTTAAGCTACACTTACCGCGGTTGGTCCGTGGATGGGTGACCATCTTTACATACCAAGAAACCTCCGTGCCTCGGAAAGCACGATAAGCCGTTGGTCTCGGCTGTCACTCGTGGATCTTTGACAGTCGTTACGGGTCGTCAGAAGCACGAATGTTTGACAACCAGTCTTACCAAGGGGTATCGTATAACCTAGTACGAGTAACTGGGTTGTGGAGGTCAGATAGGCAGTCGCTCCGTGTAAAATACTGTTATCCAGCTGCACTCGGTAAGACTGGAAACCGACCCGAACATAGTTGGGAAAAGGCTGGGCAGATGAAGATGATAAAGAAAAAAAAAACCGGCCAAGTGCGTGTCGGACCACGCACAATGAAGGGTTCCGTATTTGGCATGAATTTATCCAAACAAACTTAACATAGTAGTTGAAAAACATGATCCCCATACATTCCAACTGCAAATGTAAGTTTGTACGCACAATATTGAGTGATTTACCATGTTATTTTAAGATCACACACTTCTTATAGGTTTTCCTGTAATCTATAAGTAAAGAACTATTTTCTGAATTTTTATCAATATTTTAGGCTCAGTAGTTTCGGAGATAATAGGGGGGAATGGTCATTTTTCATCTATTTTCTTAAATTATTTCAAAAGTATGTATTTTAAAATTGTAAAAAAAAATATATATTTAAAACAAGTCCTTTCATTTGATATGTCACACGGTACAGTCAGTAAACCTTTTTTTTTTAATTTTCTATTTTGCCCCCCAAAAGTGACCTCCATATTCAAAATTAATTTATTAACGTAACACGTCCGTGTTTGGGTCACAGAAGTTCATATGTTTACCAAATTTCAACTTAATCGGTCCAGTAGATTCGGAGCAAATCAGCTGTGACAGACGGACAGACACATGAGTGATCCTATAAGGGTTCCTTTTTTCCTTTTGAGGTACGGAACCATAAAAATCAGCTATTCCCTACATTTATGTTCTCATAACTCGCTAAAATATAGGAAACAGCTGATTGTTTTTCGCGATTTCAGGTTTGGTTCCGTAGTAAAAGTTTTTCCTAATGATGAGTACAATGACCCCTTAAGAGGTTGTGCGTTGATTCTGGGACATGTTGTATAGTCCATCCAGCACTTACAAAATACAGCAGTCTGTACCTACTCTATGGCGCACTCGCGTTGAGTAAACCTTGGTGTCTATGACCACATAGACATAACTGCCACCGGCATGGAAACGACAAACACTTGCTAGACGAATTCCATTCTCTCACTCCAAACCAATTACTATTCATAAAATCACACTGAAATAAATTAAACATGACATTTTAATAAAACAAATCTGGTGATAGTAAACATACGAACTCGGGGCGTGTCTAATGTTTACATAAAATAAATTAGAATAAACCTGTTTATTATTAATTGGAGCGTAAGAACATTACCGTGTGTGAGTCTAATTTGTGCAGTGTTACGTAATGTTCGAGGTATGTATGTACATACGAGTGTGTAACTTTAGACCGGCTGTCCCCTAGCGTTAGCCGTGTCGACTTATCAATGACACACATGGATATGTTCACACTTTTGCAACATGTGTTATGACCTTTTTAATTGACAGACTGAAAAAAAGACGGAGCGACTCGTGCTATGTATGTATCTCTCGTGGTAGGAAAGATTGTGCGTTATGCAAGACGGAAGTAATAAGGAAATGGAAAAGAGCGATTGTAAAGAACGGGAGTTGGAACAATAGGAAAGTAAGAGGAATATAGGCAGGCAGCACATGCTGTTTATGGTAGATGTTAAACAAACATTAAGCACCTTAGTAATACATATCACAAAAGTTTTATACTAATACCTAAGTAAAACAGTTAAATACATCAAAGCATTGTACGGCCTTTTGGTCCATTGGTCGATTCGCTCGAATTTACTCGCCCAAAACGGGTGGAAAGGAACTTTTAAATAATATTGTTTGTTCCGTAGGCTATTCGCACGATGTTATTTTTTTTATGAGCGAATCGACAACTCCTGAAATACGTATTAGGCAATTGGTACACAATATATTTTTCAATACACTTCCTCGAAAACTGGTTCATATCGCACTACGATTAGGTTCACAATGCAATGTATTTCACACGCGTGCGATTTTATATCTTTCAACACGTGTGCGGGAATAAAAATTGCCACAGATAATACTTATACCTATACTACGTTAGTACTATTACTTATTCTGTGCTTAGACTTAGTCCAAATTGGTTCATTGGAACCAATTTGGACTTGGTTAATAATAATAATAATAATCTATTCTTTATTGTGTGATTTTTTTTTATCTCGGTAAAGTTGCGTCTTTACGGCGTTAATATTTTTGGAATAATTAAATAATGCTTTAAAATAGATTATTACAATAAAAAAAACGTTTATAAACAAATTAACATTTACTTGTGTTCTAAACTCAAAAATATTTGAATATTATATTTTTCATATTAGACTGTATATCGGCTATAAACCTTTGCTTCTCCTTCAACCTGGCGAAAGCAAAGCGCGGAAACAAAAGAAAATTAAATCATAGTTTCTTAATAAAACACGACAAAAATATTTGGATTTTCGTTATTTTATTTTATTTTTCTTTAAAGTGTATTGAAAAAAGTCGTTTGATACACGTGGACATTTGTTATTGCATTTCTCGGCTCAAAAACAACCTCGCCTACGGCTCGGGTGTTAATTCCGCCTCGAATGCAATTACAAACATTCTCCACTTGTATCAAAATGTACTATTCTTTTACTCCTTAACATTTGCTGAATAAAATAAAATAAAAAATGAAAAACATATAAACTGAAACAATAATAATAGGTAAATGTATAAGTTTTTAGTGTACTTTTTTCGGTGTATTGCATAAAATTCAAAATATGCCAAATGCCTAACACGGATTTCTGAAGTTGTCGATTCGCTTAGGTACTAATAAATTAATTTCTTGCGAATCGCCTACAGGTACAATTATAAGTATTAGTTATAATAAGTGTCGATTCGCCCATTTTGGGCAAGTAAATTCTTGCGAATTAACCAATAAGCCATCACTACGATGTTTAATCATACAGGAAATGCACCAGGATACAGTTACTCATAAAGATTTGCTCATTTTGATTAAGGTAGCACCTTAAAATAAGATGCACCATAAAAGTTTTATTACAAATCTTACAACTCATAAAACACACGTAAACTAAAATTTTACGGTAGAGATTAGTAGAAATAAAGACATTAAAGGAATCTAAGCGTATAACATTCAGACATACAGTTTAAAACTTCAGTGTGTAAAGCGAAACTTATTGACAATTAAGTTTAAAGTGTTAATTGCTACTCGGGACTACCGTTATTCGATTAAGTTCAATTAACACGCGTGTTACTATCTTTATATCATGTCTTTACAATTAATTTAATTGTACCGTTCGACAACCGAGGACACTTTTGTCTATAACTATGCTGTTTAATTGGTTTTATGGGGACAATCTATCTTTTACTGTTAATACGAGTATATAGGAATGATTCATCGATATTTTTCCTAAAACGACCACTGTTTCAAATAGCTGTAATATGCTCTTCCCGTAGAACAAATTTATGGAGATATAGGTAGTTTGGGGAGGATTGGCTACTGCCAATGGCTACTGCCTAAACAGCCAATAATATAGGTCATAATTTCAGCCGAAAGACGTCCACTGCTGGACATAGGCCTCCCCTAAAGGGGGGGTTTGCCATAACCGCCACGCTTGGCAGGCGGGTTGGCGATCGCAGTATGGTGTTAAAATGCATAGAGAACGCTGCTGCCCATTCTCTAGTAAGTCCCTTAGTCGCCTTTTACGACACTCACGGGAAGAAATAGGAGAGTGCTATTCTTTACGTCCGGCACCACACAAATCATGATAATAGATAAGATAAGATAATATTTATTTTGTAAAACATGAGTCAAAGTCAATATCTAAATACTTTATTTCACATAAGCCTACATGGGCACTTATGAAACGTCAGAAGCTAGGTGCACAGTTGCAATTGGTCGTTTCATATGGAAAAGAGCTGGCAAGAAACTCCACCCACGGTTACTCTTTTAAAAATAATTGGCTTTTACAATAGTTTCAAACCACTGCGTTAATAGGTATGAGAGGACAGTGTACGCCCGACAAAAGTACCAGGTACTTAACAAAATAGAAAATGGTCTACAAATCTATAATCTATTAACAAAACATTTAAAAAAATATATAAAATATTATTAAAATAATATTATTAAAGTCATGAGTGAAGGTCTTATAATTAATATTATATGAGGTCGCTACATGTTTTGTCATTTATGGTGTACAAAATTAGTTGCACTAGACAAACAATACAAAAAAAATTACAATGTCCCAAAATGTAATTTAATTAAAAATGACAACATTTATATTTTATTCAAAAGGACATAGGTTAAAGAACATTAAAGTTCAGCAAAATGTTGAACTTGGAACTCATGCACATTAAAAATGTTGTTATTCAAAACAAGTACAGCCACAGAGATAATTAAGTTTTACAGGATAGTTTTGCGCTTTGTTAACTCAATCATTTTCGAGGCAGTTAGAATAAATATCGCCCAGCGTAAAGGCTTCTACATACCGGGGCGACTTGTCGCGCGACGCGACGCGACACAAAGGCACCGCTCATCCCGCGACACGCGGGGCCTTTGTGCCGTGTCGCGTCGCGCGACAAGTCGCGCTGGTATGTAGAAGCCTTAATGCGGTATAAGTATTTTCCAACGAGCCGCAAGCAACTTACTAACAAACAGATACAATCACCACACTTTTTATCATTAGACCTAGAAAATAGAGATTTCTACAAAACAAGCCAATGGCGCCAATATTCTATCAGTAAATAGGGGTGGTCGGCGGCGCGGGCGCAGCGCACTAAATCACGCACTAATAACTATCAACAGTGATACGATCGCAGCTTTCAATAATAAACTTACCCAATTGTGCCCAGCGCCTTTCATAGAAAGCACTCCGTGAAGTTCTTTACCGGTTTCGTTCCACAATTACTAGCAACAATGATATTTCCATTAACTACTATTCTAAATTGAAATTATCTAGATCAAGATCGTATTGTAAGATAGAAATGCATTTACTAACGCTTAAGTGTGGAAATTAGTTCACTAGTGTAGGACATTTCTGTTATATTAATTGCCTGATTATCTCTGAATTTTTCGTAATACCGCGTTTTAACTTTTTCAATTGCCTGCATTTTAAACGAAAGCGGGAAGTGCACACTTGCTGGTAGATTAAGTTGTTACTTACTTTTACTACTATTATAAAATTTATTACAGTAACATTTATACATAATTTGCATATCACAACGTTGACACCATAAAATTAACAAAACATATCGTTTAAAAAAAAGTTCTATGTTCTGGTTGACTTCTGCGTTTCCTCGTTACTCAAAGATCCACCTTTTGTAAATAATATTTCGATAGTATTTCTTTACACTATAAAAGTGAAATTGCTGCCATTGGTAATCTTCTATTCTATCTTTTTAGGGTTCCGTACCAAAACGGTAAAAACGGAACCCTTATGATGAGACTAAGTCTGTCTGTCTGTCACACCTGGATATCTCAAGAACTACTAATGCTATCAACTTGAAATTTAGAATAGTTTTAGATGACGTTTTGGCGTTTTGACGATGGGGTCTTAAAAATTTTAAATGGGGCTACTAGGGCATGTGGGGTATCATAATTATGAAAGAACGCTGTTTGCACATTCTCAAACATTTTTTTTTTTTTGGCAGCATAGTTTCCGACTTGTGATGAAAAATGTAAAAAAAAATACCGTTCTTCCCCCCCTTATCTCCGAAGTTTGCAGAGATAAAAATCTGAAATTATTCTATATGATAGAAGCCTAAGTAAAGATTACTGGAAAAATAAAACGATGTCTCTAAATAGCACAGTTTTTCAGAAATCATCATTATCATAATATTTTCATAATATATTCGTACGGAACCCTCGGTGCGCGAGTCCGACTCGCTCTTGACCGTTTTTTATATACAGGGTTACTGGTAACTCGACGTATTTCTTGCATGACGTCATAGTAGGGTTTAAATGCAACAAATTAAGCCACCAAATGTTCTACCGAAATTCAGTAGTTTTAGAGTTGAAAATAACGAAAAATAAAATGTTTAATTTGTGATCTCTACCAAAGTTTTAGTAATTTTGGAACTTTTAATTAGTAACAAAGATCTGGCTACGGCATCAGCTATAATAACTTAAATTCCAATATAGTCGCGCCGTAAATTTAAATTGGATTTTACATACAACAACTAATACCCAAATTAACTCAAAAACTACTGAATTTTGGTAGAACATTTGGTGGCTTAATTTGTTGCATTTTAACCCTACTATGACGTCCTGCAAGGAATACGTTAAGTTACCAGTATCCCTGTATATAAAAGGAAACCGTTAGTGACTGACTGACCTAGGAAAGCTTGACTGGCTGGTCTATCAACCCACAGCTGCGGGCTGCGTTATAAGACGTAGGCATCCGCTAAGAGGGGTTGTTTCTTGCCAGTGGAGTTTCTTGCCCATTCTTCTCTATACGAAACTACCTTTTGGAAGGGGCGACTCGAATCAATTCAATTTTTTTGTAAATATTGACGTTCAAAAGTGCCTTATAAGTGCCTATTTGAAATAAACAATTTGACTTTGACTTTATGAAAAAAATCTTATTCTTTTGATTTACCTAATTTATTTTATTTCTATTAATATTTGAAAAACAATACTTTATTAAACAAGACAAGTAAAAATTTACTTTATGTTGTAAAATATAGGATCTACTTATAAACTTGAAACTTGGCCTGAATACTTATGTAAATAAATAATAGAAATCGTAATCATTAATAGTACCATTTTAAGGGGATGATGAAACGTGTAGGGAAAAGTACGAAATCCACGCGAACGAAGTTGCGGGCGATGTGCTGACTGATTGACAAACATATCACAGATTTTGCACAAGGCTTCCTTTTATGAAGTGGCCAAGGTCGATTTTTAAAAATTCGACCTGTCCCCTACAGGTACAAGGGCGGATTTCGTTTGTATGAAACATCTTATTTCTTGACTTAATAAACTTGAAACATGGCATGAACACATTCTTAAATAAATAATAAAATTTTTCCTTATTAGTTTTTCGAATCTCCTCAAAAGGATTTTAGGGGTTGGTAAAGTTTGTATGGAAGAATCTTAAAAGCGCGGTCCGATTACCTCGAAACTCGATATTTATACTTTTGACAGGATGTAAACAAAAATTCGTTAAAAGTATAGATGATACGGGTGGCGCAGTGGTTAAGCGATTGACTGCTGCGCTACGTGTCGCGGGTTCGATTCCCGCACGGGACAAATATTTGTATGACCTACAAGTAGAAAGTTCAAAAAAGTTTTAGCTTTTTCGAAAATTTACCTGTAACGGAACAAAAGGTGGTAATTAACTTTTTTTTTTTAATATATTTCTTTCCGGATGAAAAGAGAGGGATACAGCTTTTATATGTAAATTATTTTTCCTTTGAAAACATTTCAAAATTGACCCGAATACTTTTTTATTAAATTATTATATTAATTCTTTTATTACTATATTGATCTTTTGTATTTATTAATTACTAAATAATTAAAAAAGATCGTAATCATAAATTTTCGAAAACTATATTTTAGAGGGGTGTTGAACTTTGTAGGGGAAAATACGAAATTCATTCAAGTCGTGGGTGCAGTGCTAGTTTTATTATGAAACTCTAACCTCACACTAATTACCCATAAACACCTAATTAGCCTGTGTTTTCCAGCTGTAAATAATAACTAGATAATGCTTAGCTAATAGTAAGTACTATTTTATGAACGAGAAAGTTTGACAACTACATGATTTATCAATCAACAAGATAAGAATTAGCTTCATACCTGCAGTCGTTTCTTCAATTGATTGGTTTTACGATGCATAGGTATTTTGTTTTTGTTAATACCGTGGGAATATTATTATTGTATGAGTTAAAAATAATAACCTTTCAAACGTGCCTTCAGCTATCAAACACTACGCTTAGTTAGAGTATTATTAAACGTCCTCTTTGACTATAAAACGCAAAATGATTATTCTAATACGAGAGTATTATTTAGAGTGCTTTTGTGACCTTCTGGTAAAGACGGGCTTGTGGCTATACAACATGTCCCAGAATTAACGCACAACCTCTTAAAGGGTCATTGTACTCATCATTATAAACAACTTTTACTAAGGGACCAAACCTGAAATCGCGAAAAAAAAATGAGCTGTTCCCTACATTTTGACGAGTTATGAGTTATCCGGAAGAGAACCGGAGTTACCGACATAGCCTGCAGAGGAAGCAAGCTGAAATGGCAGTGGGCTGGCCATGTTTGTCGAATTACCACTGGCCGGTGGAGCAGACGGGTCCTGGAGTGGAGAACGCGTATCGGCAAGCGTAGTGTGGGCCGCCCCCCAGCTAGATGGACCGACGACCTTAAAAAGGTGGCTGGGACAGACTGGATGCGGCGGAAGGCGGAGGACAGGGTGTTGTGGCGCAGCCTGGGAGAGGCCTATTTTCAGCAGTGGACTGCTATAGGCTAAGTTGATTGATTGATTGATGAGAACATAAATGTAGGGATCAGCTGATTTTTGGGGTCATTGTACTCATCATTATGATCAATTTCTACTATGGGACCAAACCTGAAATCGCGAAAAAAACATCAGCTGTTACCTACATTTATGTTCTCATCATAACTCGTCAAAATATAGGGAACAAATGATTTTTTTTTTCGCGATTTCTGGTTTGGTCCCATAGTAAAAGTTGTTCATAATGATGAGTACATTTACCCATTAATAGGTTGTGAGTTTATTCCGGGAGATGTTGTATAAGTAATAAAGCCGCACTGGTCGATCAATCAAGTAAAGCCACGCTTGCCATGGTTGGTCCGTGGATAGCTGACCATGTTTACATACCAAGACCCCTCCGTGCCTCGGACAGCACGTTAAGCCGTTGGCCCCATCTGTTATTTGTAGCTCTTTGACAGTTGTTACGGGTCGTCAGAAGCCCTAAAGTCTGACAACCAGTCTTACCAAGAGATATCGTGTTACCCAGTAACTGGGTTTTGGAGGTCAGATAGGCAGTCGCTCCATGTAAAATACTGGTATTCACCTTCATCCGGTTAGACTGGAAACCGACCCCAACATGGTTAGGACAAGGCTAAGCAGATGATGAGTGACCTTCTGGGTAATGCAGATTGTCAAATTATCGTCTAAACAGTTTAATAGTGTCAATGTCGCAATTTAAAATATCATTTGTACGTTGCATGTCATTTAGATTAGTTGATCATGACTGGCGCAGTAAATGCGTTAAGGCTCCCGCAGATAGATAGAACAATTTATATGAAAACTTCATGGAACTTCTTCTACAAGAGTCGCGTGGCATTGTCGTGTCGCGCCTGCCTGCGGAATCCTTTAAACAAAATAATGGGAACCCAAAATCAAAATCAAAATATATTATTTCACATAAACCTACATGGGCACTTATGAAACGTCAGAAGCTAGGTGCACGGTTCCAATTGGTCGTTTCCGACGAAGAGCCGGCAAGAAACTCCACGGTTACTCTTTTAAAAATAATAGGCTTTTACAATGTTTTCAAGTTCCAGTGTTAATAGGTATGGGAGGACAGTGTAGGCCTGTCAACATGTACCAATTACTTAACAAAATAGAAAATGGTTTACAAAGGTACAGTCTATTAAGCCTACAACGTTCTCACATTAACAAAACATTACAAAAAAACGGTATAAAATATTATTAAAATGATCAAATTTAGAACCTTGTTTAAATTAAATATGTAGGTATATAATGTCAAGTAATAAAAAAGATTATGTCAAGGAATATGTAAAAAAAAAAACATCGTAATTTGGGAGCAGTTAATAGACATTTACATATTTTTGCCGTTAATGAGGTACCAGGGAAGCCATGTGCAGAAGGTACTAATGCCAAACTTCCTTGTCTGCAACGTAGTCTTTAATCTTATAATATGCTTTTTTGATAAGGACACGTTTAATGTGGGTTTTGAATTTTCCATCGCTAAGTTCTGTAAATAAATTACATATAATATTTACCTTTCAGTTACGTAGGTACGTTTTGCTTTGCCATATAATGATCAAGAATCAACAGACAAATTAAACACCAAAGAATGTTGAATGTTGAAGCAACAAGATTGTCAGCGAGGTAAATCAATAATAAAATAATTAGGTAGCTTCAGTCAAATTATATTATTATGTCCTTCCTGGCCGTATGAAATTGCAATCAGAAAATATACCATCGTTTAATTATTTTACAGAAAGGAGGTCGATCGACTTAATCGGTAAACAGATTAAGAGCGTTTACACCTTACGGCATTTCATACAAACTTTCAAGCCCTTGTTTTTCAAAATGACTGGACCGATTTTAATGAAACTTCATACAGCAGGATTGTATCCTGCTGTATGAAGTTTCATTAAAATCGGTCTAAAAAGTTAGTACAGAACATTTTCGAAATGTCTTATTTAAAAACAGATAACTGGAAAACTCTGTTTCTATGGATAATTTAAAATCGGTCTAATTTGGCTGTAACACTATTTTTCGAAAATGTTCTTTACTAAGTTTTTATACCTTTGTATCCTGCATAAGCGTATGAAGTTTCATTAAAATCGGTTCAGTAATTTCGAAAAACAAGGGCTTGAAAGTTTGTATGAAATGCTGCAAGGTGTAAACGCTCTTAATATAAAAGTTTTGACGATCCCATAGATAGACGCATCGCATAGGTAGATGCATTTAGCTGCACTTTCCAAATCTTTTATTAAAACGTACGTTTAATAAATGACAGTGGAATGAGCGGCTTGCTCAGGCGCATCACACGTCACGGGCCACACGATAAATCTTCTTTTGTTTAGTTCGTGTAATATGTTATAAACAAACACGCAGGCGGCGATGAGACATGCTTGGGGTTTGACTAGTATGTCCCCGCGGTGATGGTTGGACCCTATTTCATAATATTTATGACAAAATAATAATGAACTTACACAAATAAGCTGAACAGAAAAGAATACTAGATCATAATCTGCCTAGTCTTTTCCCAACTATATTGAGGTCAGCTTCCAGTCTAACCGGGTGCAGCTAAATAACAGTATTTTACATGGAGTGACTGCCTATCTGACCTCCACAACCCAGTAACTGGGTACGACTGGTTGTCAGACTTTCGGACTTCTGCTGACCAAAGATCTACAAATTAAAAATCCGGGAACAACGGCTCAACGTGCTTTCCGAGACACGGAGGAGTCTAGGTATGTAAAGATGGTCACCCATCCACGGGCCAATCGTGGCAAGGGTAGCTTAACCTGATCGATTGACCCGTACGGCAATTATTACTTAGCCACAAGCCCGTCTAGAAAAGAATAATAAATAAAACTTCCTAAAATCCACTGCAGAGGGGCTAAGTACCTACTACCTATTTAAGACGCTGACAATAGGCAATTGAGACTCGATGTTTTTTTGATGATTATGATGATTTACAACTTAGAACTATATTTATACAACTTTTATCCTAAACCAATGTCTTTACGTACCAATATTCGTACAACATAATTATTGTAAAATTAGGAACAAAATAAAATATGTTACGTCCATAATTTAAAGTTGTCAAACAATAAAATATGAAATGAACGGTTCGTGGAGCAAAGCGACATAGGTCCGTTTAGCAGCGCGTCTATACGATCACTGTCGGATCGGATTGCATAGTAATGAAAGAGAAGCGCGATGAAGCGACGCTCGTAACTTATTACAAACCATAAAACAATTAATTACTTAAATATAAGTTGAGTAATTTAAAAAATAAAACAACCAAGTTCTTTATTTAAATATGATACGTCATTGTTATTAATTTTATCAACGTACGTTGATCAGTAATACTGATTTTCTTGTTTGATGATAATTTTAAGAGGTTAGTTTACCATTTTTTTTGTATCCAGAAAACTGTTCATAAACGTGTTTTGAAAACAACTAGGTTCTCAGAAATATGTTCAAGATTAACATATATTTTTTCCGCCGTCACGAACTGTATAGATTTGGCTAAAAAATTGTTTGAAACAGGCCTACTTGGATCTTGTCAGCGCCTTAATGAAGTGAATACACATATTAACAAACAAGATGCACCATTATGTATAAGAATAAGAATCATCTCATCATCATCATTTCAGCCGAAATCCGTCCACTGCAGGACATAGGCCTCCCCCAAAGGGGGGGTTTGCTAAAATCGCCACGCTTGGCAGGCGGGTTGGCGATCGCAGTATGGTGTTAAAGAATCATCTCATCATCATCATTTCAGCCGAAAGACGTCCACTGCTGGACATAGGCCTCCCCCAAAGGGGGGGTTTGCCACAATCGCCACGCTTGGCAGGTGGGTTGGCGATCGCAGTATGGTGTTAAAACACACAGAGAACGCTGCTACTCCCATTCTCTAGTAAGTCCCTTAGAAGAATACGAATCATCTATTTGCAGAAAATATAGGTGTTATGTTACCCGTGCTCTCAAAACGGTGAAGGAAAATATCGTGAGGAAACCGGCACGTCCTAGAACCAAAATATCGAAAACACGTGGCATTCACCAACCCGCACTGGGCCCGCGTCCCTCTCGAAGAGAGGAGGCCTGTGTCCCAGCAGTGGGAACATTATAGGCTGATTATGATGTTACCCATAGTAAAAGATGGTGGTTTAATGAACACAGTCCATATTATCCCTTTTTAGGGCATGCAAATATGTTCCAATCGGGAAAGTAGAACAGTTTAAAATCCACTGCAGTATGAACGTTCTCACAAAGCGCGCTTTAGGCTCTAGGGGAATAGATTCGCCATGCAATAAATAATAACGAAACATTGATCCCACATGGAAAGTTATCAACCTAACTGGTGGTCTTGGCTCTGAATTCAACGTTTAACTACTTCATTCAATATATGGTACCTATCCATATTTAATCCAAGGCACCAGTAATTAGAAATAGATCACTGTGCTAATACTGAAGTCACCAAATTCAAGATAAGCAAGTTGTATGTTAATTACAGACACCAGCAAGTCAAGCTACCCGAAACTGTAAAATTTTCCCAATCAACCTTACCCTTAACCTTATACTTTAAAGATAAAATTGAAAATCCTTTAAAGAAATTTGACAGATTATAGTAACTTGATTTGCTGGCGTCTGTACATAGCCATAAATACTCGTAGGAGTAATAATAAAGAGATCAGGCTGTGTGATCTATCTGTGTTTCTGTGGCTGTGTCTGTCGGTCTGTCTGTCAGCCTGTGTGTCTGTGTTTTGTGTTTGTCTGTCTGATTTGTCTATCTATGTGTCTATGGTCTGTCTGTCCATCTGTCTGTGCCTGCATATTCATGATCAGCTATTTAAGGCTTCTACATACCAGCGCGACTAGTCGCGCGACGCGACACAGCACAAAGGCCCCGCGTGTCGCGGGACGAGCGGTGCCTTTGTGTCGTGTCGCGTCGCGCGACAAGTCGCCCCGGTATGTAGAAGCCTTTACTTAAATCTGTTTTTTTTTTAATTGCTATTTGGTACTAATATTTATATTATAATACCTTCCGTGTGGTGCCGGACGTAAAGAATAGCACCATCCCATTTCTTCCCGTGGGTGTCGTAAAAGGCGACTAAGGGACTTACTAGAGAATGGGCAGCAGCGTTCTCTATGCATTTTAACACCATACTGCGATCGCCATCACGCCTGCCAAGCGTGGTGATTATGGCAAACCCCCCCTTTGGGGGAGGCCTATGTCCAGCAGTGGACGTCTATCGGCTGAAATTATGAAATTATATAAGGGCATTATCAACTAAATTTTTTAAAGAAAAGAAAATCCCAATCAATTATTTAGATAGAATTTCCACTACACAACGTGAGAGAAATTTATTAACCTATTATAAATAAAATACATCAATATAATTATAAAATAATTCTATAATATTTTCTAAACAACCTATATTTTATTTAAATCAATACATGTTTTTTGTTTCAAACAAAATCCGGAAAGACTTTAATTAGCTTTCAAACAAAAAACATGTATTGATTTAAATAAAATATCATTAATGATGAGATACTAATAATAACGTCAATACTCATCTGGAAAGATTCACCAACTAATCTAAAAGAGGTCGCCCCTACCTGTAATATGTGTTAAAATTCTGGACAAACGATAATTTTCAATGTAGAGACAAAGTTATGTCTATTTCTTTTTGTGTGCAGTGAAAAGGAGGCGCCTAACATTATGATCATTAAGACGAACAATGTACGCACAAGGCTATGTGTTTAATTATAATTTGTAATAAGCTAGCTATTTGTTGTTGTAGCTTTAGACTGATCGCTTTATAATTTTTATTTATGGATAAATTATTGTGGCCGGTTATAAGGTACTCTCTAACTCGTGTATAAGATACACTTACCGTCAAAACTAAGTCCCTAGAGCAACATCACGCAGCACTACACGGGTGTCACGGGTTCGATTCCCGCACGGATCAAATATTTGTATCACCTACTAGTAGTTGTTCCGGGTCTGGCTGTTTGTGTATGTGAGTTTAAATGTTTGTAAACGCACCCACAATACAGCAGAAATTACTAGTGTAGGGCAAAGTTTAATAAAAAAAAAAACATTTTCAAACAAACGAGGTAATTTCGAAGCCTCGGTAAGCCTTCAGGTAAAGATTCGGATGAGATCTGATAGCAGCTTTCCAGAGTACGGATGGAGGAGGTCTAGAGTGAAACCAAGGCAACCAACAACTGATTAAACCGAAATTTCATACCGGAGTTGTTCATTATTTTTAGTTTATTTTATTTATCGGGAAAATAAACAGGTAAGGCTTCTACATACCGGGGCGACTTGTCGCGCGACGCGACACGACACAAACGCACTGCTCGTCCCGCGACACGCGGGGCCTTTGTGCCGTGTCGCGTCGCGCGACAAGTCGCGCTGGTATGTAGAAGCCTTTACACATTATATTATTACATGAAATTTGAGCTGTAGAGTGAGTAAATGTATAACACACGACATTTTCCACATATTATAAAAACAACTTATAAAAACTAATGCGATGTGCGCTTATAATTAGGTACGTGTATAATTAAATTATGCTGTTAATGTTAAAACTAAACACTAAAAAGGCATGCAAATAAAAAAAAAATGTTCATGAAACAAAAAACCTCAAAAATAGCATCAACATGTATAGAAATCCGAACATTCAGAACTCAGAACCACGCACTCTGGTATAATTGGCTTGTCTGATCAGGGGTGCCTGCTCCATCCGTGCTCTGGAGATTTGCTACCAGATCTCATCCGAATCGTTACTTGACGGATAACCAAGGATTCGAAACGACCTCGTTTGTATGAAAATGTTTTTTTTTTTATATTTTTGATATAATATGAAAATGTTGCTCATGGGTACTTAAACTGTGTAGATTAGCGTGGAAGCGTTTCCTTAGAAATTAATTGCAAATCTTGTTTGTCACTAGAGACGTAGTTCTAGCTACCAATTGACCACTGGTATCATAAACTTTATTGGATACTGGATGTTTAAGCAAACAACATAGTCTTCCCATAATATTCTATATTTTAAATGGCTGTACTTGTAATAGAGAGATTATTACAGTAATTAAAATTTCTAGTCTATACTGCTTATATAAACGACATTATTAATGCAATTAATATTACCTAACCGTGCTAATTACTATTCGTTTACTTAGTGCTGACACATTAAGTAGCTACTTAAGGCGACAATAACCGGCTTTTAATGATTTTATATTGAAGATCACGTCTAAACGAATAGTGTTAACGATTTGAAAAAAAAAATATTTTAAATTAGAGCATTTTCTCAATAACTTAATATGTGAATATTTTAGATTATGTTTATATTACATAGTGAAATTAATTTGTAAATGTATGTCTAAGGCGAATAAAAAACTGAGAATGGCACAAAATCTACCAAGTGTATTTTTCTGAAACCTTCATCAATTTAAAGATAATTTAATTATTGACCTTTTAGTATACGCGTTTTATTGAAATACCTTTTGGTTTGTGTATAATAAATTAATAATGCGTCAAATTATGGACAGCGCTCCTTGATGGGCGAGTCCTATTACTGGCTGAACGTACGACGCGTTGCGTGAGCTCAGTACAGAACACACATGCTAACCACTCAAGGTCACTGGCATATATCTCCGTCTTAAACACTACATTGCAAAGCTTTAGTAGATAAATATTATAGTTCAATTAAGTGCCTAAACACTTGGCTGTTTTGGCATAGATGTTATCGGCATGATTGATTACAATGCTGAGAAATTTTAATTGACCAAATTACTGTCATGGCCTCTATCAATCAACTGAGACTGTTGCAGCTTTTTGTAGTCCACTGCTGGACAAATACCAAGTTGCGGCACAACCACGACATTTAAATCCGCAAGCCAAATTCCAAGTCTCTAGCTATAAACTGCCTAACGTCTTTGCTCAACTGGAAGGTACTCGAAATGGACCCGTAAGATCACTCAACCCAATCACATTTTGAATAGGTCGACTGGACCCACTGCCCAATTTCATTATTAGTACAGTCACGTAGTAAAGCCGAATCTTTTAGTTTTATTTTTATGACTTTAAATTTTATGACTTTAAATTTTAATATACCAATATTATTCAATTAGGTATTTACACTTACGCACCACACATATTCACTAACACTACACACATACAAAACGAAATATTTTTTTATTGTAATAATACGTAAATTAAGTGCAAGTACACCGCTAATAGTTGATTTATGCAACTACTACGGTTATTTGTATAATTTTATCCATAAATATGTTCTTTTATCTGTCTGTGATTTTAAATAATACTTATTTTTTCTTTTTTTTTTTGAGTAATTACATTTAGTTATTATTCTCGTTATAAAAAGGTTTGTGTTGATTTTACTTACATATACCTAATTTAAAAAGAGTTTAAATTTTGATTGAGAATAAACGTTTAAACCTAATTGAATTGCGTTTTATTATATTTTGACTAACCAATTTTGCGCTCAACTTTATCCGCTGGTAGCTTTAAACTATAGATGTTTTTTTTAAGTTTGTATATGGGTCCAGTTAACCAATAAAAATACATAAAATAAATTATGTGGTCAATTGGACCCGCGGGTCCAGTAGCGAGCGGGTCCAGCTGACCGAAGACTCCTATAGGCCACTCCTAAACTTTTCCCTTTTTGATCCCACATTAACTTATGGTAGAGGGGCTCGTGGCTAATTAATAACAGCCGCACGGGTCGATCGATCAGGTTAAGCTACGCTTGCCGCGGTTGGCCCATGGATGGGTGACCATCTTTACATACCAAGACCCCTCCTTGCCTCGAAAGCACGTTAAGCCGTTAGTCCTGGCTGTCATTCGTGGATCTTTGACAGTCGTTACGGGTCTTCAGAAGCTCGAAAGTCTGACAACCAGTTAACCAAGGGGTATCTGTAAAGTAACTGGGTTGTGGAGGTCAGATTGGCAGTCGCTCCATGTAAAATACTGGTATCCAGCTGCATCCGGTTAGACTGGAAGCCGATCCCAACACAGTTGGGAAAAGGCTCGGCTGATGATAAACAGCAAATTAACAGAAGGTTGTTATATACAGTATGTAACAAAAACCCTGTTGTTCCTTTTAGGGACGTATACATTAACCTACAAGCACAACATTGGTGGAATTATAATTTAAAAAAATTAAGCATTGGCTAGTCGAGAGGTCAAAATACTAAAGACTAAAGAGGTAAGAAATCAGTTAAACATTAACCCCCTTATTACAAAACAAGGTTTATCTTGAGACCCAGGTTTATAACATGGAGCCATTATTGAATTTCGAACTTTATTCCGACTATGGTAAAGTTCCTAAATACAAAACTGACAACTTAGTACCGAACTAAGTTTTCAGTTTTGTTTATAGAACGGTATTTCAATCTCTGTTACGTTCTTATTACAAAAACTGGCTCCATGGTTTAAGCTTTAAGCCATGTCAAAATATAAATCTTGTTTTGTAATAAGGCGGTAAATATTTATTTTAATTATTCTTGTTGATCAGTTTTTATAAATGACTTGCTTTATTTATTACGTATGTATACAGATTCTTAAAACGTAGGTAGAAGGAACAACATGGTTTTTGTTACATATTGTACCTATAAAAAGTGAATGTAATTCTTTTTGAGAAATAAAGTTCTTAAACCATAATCAGTGGCGTAGCTAACATGGGTGACACCCGGAGTGCATATTCTTTGATGTCACCCAATAATAAAAACCGACCAAGTGCGTGTTTAACCACGCACAAAGAAGGGTTCCATAGTTGGGATGAATTTATCCCAAGAACAAACTTAACATTGTAGTTGAAAAACATGTTCTTCCATATATTCCAACTGCAAATGTAAGTCGGTTACTCTAACTCGTTAACTTGTAAAGCCTCCCTAGTTTTCCTTTTAATTTCGTCTGAGTGTTTGTTTTTCCTTCCCTTTATTGCTATATTAAAATTATTTAATTTGGATAACTTGGTTAAAATGTCTTCAAGTCTTCAATCCTAAGTGGTTTACCGTTGAAAAGCGTGATAGTTTGTGTAAGTAAAGGGTCAAGTGTCACCCCCAATATGGACGCCCCTCCCCCCCTAGCTACGCCCCTGAGTAGGTATAACTAATTTGTACCTTTTGACACTCTATTTTTCGTTGGAAATTATAAGGTTTATGAGGTTATAAAGTCTTACGGCTTCTACATACCAGCGCGACTTGTCGGGCGACGCGACACGGCACAAAGGCGCCGCGTGTCGCGGGACGAGCGGTGCCTTTGTGTCGTGTAGCGTCGCGCGACAAGTCGCCCCGGTATGTAGAAGCCTTTATTATAATATAAACAAAACACAATCAAAATGGAGACCTTTCAATAAAACAAAAAATCCATCAAATTACACAACGAAAAAATTTATAAGACCGCTCACACAAACAATGGACAATCTTAATCATCGTTTACTTGCCGTCACGATCCGCGACTGAAGCCGAATCCGCCCATTTCACAACACAATGATTAAATAATTAATAATTGCTGCCATTAGGAAGTAAAGGCCATATTAACCGGATTCACTGGTGGCTTACAAAGTTACATAAAGGTGCTCAAGGAGCGATGGAGTATATTTTAGACGTGCGCGCGTTAAAGGACTGTCACAACCACTCGTCAAATTTTAACGAGTGATTTGTCGTCGGTGAATTCCGCTGTTGAGTAATGTTATTTTATTTATATTAACCGACTTCCAAAAAGGAGGAGGTTATTTATACACTGATTGTAATTTAAACTGGATTTATTGAACTGATTATTATTGGGCTTGTGGTCGCAAGCGCTACTGCTGAGCACCTCAGTCCTGGGTTCGATTCCCAGGTCGGGCAAAGTGGGTTTTTCCATTAGAAAGTTCTCAGTAGCAGCCCGGAGTCTGGATTTTGTGCCCGGTTGATGTCAATAGGCTCGCCCTCTATTCATCATCATAATTTCAGCTGAAAGACGTCCACTGCTGGACATAGGCCTCCCCTAAAGGGGGGTTTGCCATAATCGCTACGCTTGCCTGGCGGGTTGGCGATTGCAGTATGGTGTTAAAACATATAGAGAACGCTGCTGCCCATTCTCTAGTAAGTCCCTTAGTCACCTTTTACGACACCCACGGGAAGAAATGGGATGGTGCTATTCTTTACGTCCGGCACCAAACGGACAAGCCCGCCTATTACATGGGACTTAAACATATCTGGCGAAATGTGGGTGTTCCTATAGGAACACCTCTGCTTAACCCTTCGGGGATTACAGGCATGATGTTATGTTATTATTTTAAAGAATAAAAACTCATATAGAAGAGGTTGTGGGTCTCTGTCTGTCTGTCTGACTCTGACTTTTTCAATTCATATGATTGTACACGTTCTAAGTTGACATCGGTGAAGGTAGAAGCCAATATATTTATTTTTTTGGTGTGAATACGTATTTAAAATTGCTTCCATAGTGGGAGGCAATTCAGAAAACGGATGATAACAAAATTAGGGGATACAGTTTAGTGTTGCAGCTACATTATCTATCCTCTACATCCAAGTTTTAATTATACCACTTGATAGGTAAAGTATCCAAGAAAATATTACCCGTTACGTACACGTATTCACGTAAAACATACGGCCGTGTCCACGACATAGCCACACCCCGATTTTTTTTACCCAACTTTAGGTAAGTGATGATCAGGCCGAAGGTGAAAGCGAGCTTCACCCGAATCCTCAACCACAGAGGACTTCGCTATCTTACACCTAACTGCCGAAACACAACAATGCTGTTAACATTGTAGCGGCATCAACATCTAGCTACGCGTCATACTGACGTCTAGCAAAATCCTGCATCGCGCAAGCAGAGTTTACCGCGCAACTAGCATATATACAACGTCCCAACATCAACCGTCGGGCAGTTGCCCACCAGACACAACACCCGTTTGGTCGGAGAATCCTCCCTTTTCTATAGAGGATGAGTGAACTTTACACCCTAAAATATTGTTGTTACGGCGACTGACTTAGATTAATATAAAGGCTTCTACATACCGGGGCGACTTGTCGCGCGACGCGACGCGACACAAAGGCACCGCTCGTCCCGCGACACGCGGGGCCTTTGTGCCGTGTCGCGTCGCGCGACAAGTCGCGCTGGTATGTAGAAGCCTTTAGTCTTAAATCGCCAATTCGCCTTGAGAAAGCATGGTGATCAATGCTCATGATTGTCATCTACGTAGGAGAAGAGGCCTTAATTGCCTTGCAGAAGGACGATAATAGGCTGGTATTTAAAACTACAAAAGAGTAATATCAGTTCGACTAAGAAGAAGACACACGATGCTAGGAGATTAATAAATTGATGAATAAGGTATTACAATAGCCTGAAGAAATGAGAACAAGTATGTTTTTTTCAGGCATAGTTAAAACCAATGGAAACTTACAAGTCATACCACAGTAGACTGGTTAATTTACACCATCACCACCACCATCTATCTGTTTTGTTTTATAGTACACCACAGACTACCTGCAGTATTGTCTCTCCTTCCCCCTTAATCCATCCAAAGGTTGTCTTTAAAAGATCGCTTTTAGCGATATGACCGCCTGTTGTGTCACTCTATGTAAAATTTCTTCATCTAAAATTCTAAATCCGTATTTTTGATGGTGTACATAATGAAGAATCAATCAACTCAACCTACCGCAGTCCACTGCTGGACATAGGCCTCTCCCAGGCTGCACCATAACACCCCTTCCTCCGCCTTCCGCATCCAGTCTGACCCAGCCACCTTCTGAAGGTCGTTGGTCCATCTAGCTGGGGGGCGTCCCACACTACGCTTGCTGATACGCGGATAAATAATAAAGAGTATTATATTCTATTCTCTATTACCATAATTATTTCATACTAAATACATCAAACCTCATAAAACATTTTAACTCCTCAAAATTCGTTGAGGCCAATCGCAGAAAGCATTAAGCGCCATCATTCGTGAATAACTGCGACAAGATAAAATCAGAAGACAATACTGGCTAACAGTAAGCGATAAAAGTACATCATGCACTTAGCAAGCAATACATTTAGTACAACGGATAAATGTCATCGGGGACAAAGTAATGGGTCGTAAGCCGAACAGGAAAGTTCGACAGTAAAATGTGGATAAGTGTTAGATGCAGAATGTCAGGCTGGAAATGAATAAATAAATAGTACAATAGTTGAAGACAGTGAGACTTTTGATAGTAACGGTTTACATAATCATAATTATTACAGACATGGGGGGTGGGGAAAAATCCCACGGGAAAATACCCAGGTTTGTACCCATTTGGGTAAAAACCAGGTAAGTATATATGTGGGAAAAAACTCAATAGACGGGTATTTTCATTATCTACACTAATATAATAAAGCTGAAGAGGTTTTTCGTTTATACAAGCGTGGTAATCTCTGGAACTTACCAGTCGGATTGTAACAGATGTTTCTGCATATACAAAATAAAACAAAACACACAATCACAAATATTATTACGAGTACACAATAGAAAATAATTACAAAAGTATTTTTTAATTATTTGTCCTTAAATTTTAATCGCTATCATTACTGTCATGATCATCATACAAATCAAATCATCAATATCACTGAATTCTATTTGTTCTTGGGTTTCCACGAGACGTAGAAGGTTGTTGGTCATCAAGAATTGGGCTTTTAATATTTTGTTGAGTGGGAAATTATTAAATAACTTCTCCCGTTCTGGGCGGAGGGCGTGTCAGACTTTTACTGAATAAAACCCACCCGTGTTCCTTCAGATGCCAATTGGGCTATTTATCGGGCTAGACAACTGTCTAGGGGTTGATAAAGGATCGTCATCTTCGTTGTTGTCATCATCTATATGTATAAACATTTTTGCATATGATTCCAATTATATGACATAACAGCTATCTTTGCTGCTCTGTCTGTAGTGAATGTGTTTCTTTTGTAATTGCGTATATGAGCATGTGTGCTAAATGACCATTCAGTGGCTGCGGAAGTGTAGGGAGGAGTCAGAAGGCGTACTGCAACCCTACTCAGCAGTTCCGACCTGCAAAGTCACCACCACCAAACGACTGGGTCCATTTCTGCGACATTTTTCTATACAGTATGTAACAAAAACCCTGTTGTTCCTTTTAGGGACGTATACATTTACCTACAAGCACAACATTGGTGGATTTATAATTTAAAAATATTAAGTATTAGCTAGTCGAGAAGTCAAAATAAAAGAATGAAAGAGGTTAGAAATCAGTTAAACATTACAAATATTAATAATTATATACAACATTAGTTTTTGTTTATACTAAACCTCTTAAGGGGTCATTGTACTCATCATTATGAACAACTTTTACTATGGGACCAACCTTGAAATCGCGATATCTTGTCAACAACAGACCCTAACCAGCCCTAACTGAAAAATTAATATAGATTAGACTTTAAATATCATTGATAGTAATGCATTTTTACAGCAAAATAAACTACGGACTACGTATTCAGAATTATAAGTCTAGCTGACCGCGACATGCGTAGATTGCGTAGGTCTGCCACATAACTCACATGCAATGCGGCGACTTAACTAGAATAATATTTATTTAATAATCTTACCCAACTATCTCTAGGACAGATAAATATGATTAATTAAATGGTAGGAGAAGCAGTGGTGGCCTAGAAGCAGTGGTGGCCGAGAAATTCAAATTCAAAATCATTTATTTCGTGAACACAGAGTACATATAGAAGGTGTTATAAATACATAAGATCGGAGCTGTGTTCTACCAAAAGGCATACAAAATATAAAAGTGTTTTTTTTTTAATAAAAAATACATTTTAGAAAATTAAAAGTCAGTCATTAAATGTCAGAAGCAGTGGTGGCCCAGTAGTAACGGCCGCGGCTTACGAGTTGTACGTCGTAGGTTCGAACCCAGACAGACGCTTCACTTTGTGTAAACTATTTCATCACCTTTGCTCTCAAAACGGTGAAGGAAAACATCATGAGGAAGCCGGCAAGTCCTAGAACCGAAAATTCGAAGTCATGTAACATCTACCAACCCGCACTCGCCCCGCGTGGTGGATTACGGCACACTCCCTTACAACCTTCACTGAGAAGAGGCCTGTGTCCCAGCAGTGGGAACATTATAGGCTGCATGGTAGGGGTAGGTCATAGGTTGTAAGTAAGTATATAAAATAAAACAAAATATATTTTTAGGGTTCTGTACCAAAATGGTAAAAAGGAACCCTTATGGTGAGACTAAGTCTGTCTGTCTGTCACACCTGGATATCTCAAGAACTACTAATGCTATCAACTTGAAATTTAGAATAGTTTTAGATGACGTTTGCCCAATTATTTTGCAAAGAAGAAAGAAAAAAAGAATCTTTTTTGCAAAAGGGACTGAAAGGGGGTCTTAAAAATTTGAAGTAGGGCTACTAAGGTATTTGGGGTATCATATGAAAGAGCGCTGTTTTCACACTCTCAAACATTTTTTTTTTTAGGCAGTTTAGTTTCCGACGTTTGATGAAAAATGTAAAAAAAAATACCCCCCTTATCTCCGAAGTTTGCATAGATGAAAATCTGAAATTATTCTATGTGATAGATCACAGGAAAATAAAACGATGTCTCTAACTAGCACAGTTTTTCAGGAATCATCAACATCATATTACGGAACCCTCGGTGCGTGAGTCCGACTCGCTCTTGACCGGTTTTTAATATTTATTTTTCATCGTCCCTAATCACAACGTCATCTAGAAAACCTGCAGGTGCCGACATATTTTGTTGATGTCTGGCCCATTTTAGGTACCTTATTACGGTCATTGCATGAGCGCAACATTCAACAGTTCGTCTTCAAACTAAACAACTACAACAGTACTCTACTATTCCTGCTCGACCTATTGACACATAAATGAAAAAGAAGAAGATCACTCGTGTGTCTGTCTGTCTGTCCGTCCGTCTGTCACAACCAATTTGCTCCGAATCTAATGGACCAATTAAGTTGAAATTTGGTACACATATCCATTTCTGTGACCCAAACACGGATGAGTTACGTAAATAAATTAATTTTGAATATGGAGATCACTTGGGAGACAAATAAGAAAAAAAAATAGCGCACTGTAGGTAACGTGTGACATAACAAATGCTTACTGTGAGGGTGTCAAGTATTTTTTTTAGTAATTTTAAAATAAATATATTTAAAGTTATTGTATAAAATAAATGAAAATGAACGATTCCCCCGTATCTCCAAAACTACAGAGATATGACATTTTGAAAAAAAAATTGTAAATAGTAGATTACAGGATAAGCTATGTCTATGTCTGCTAAGTCTATGGTCTTAGATAACATGATAAATCTCCTAATATTGTGCATACAAACTTACATTTGCAGTTAGAATGTATCGGAGAACATGTTTTTCAACTACAATGTTAAGTTTGTTCTTGGGATAAATTCATCCCAACTACGGAACCCTTCATTGTGTGTGGTCCGACACGCACTTGGCCAGTATTTTTTTATTGCGGAGGTTTTAGGTTACCCACCTATGTATAGGATTAAATTGATTTAAAATAAAATCGACAACCTAATCCTAATCTTTATTTTATCTTTCTGATAAATCATTTGTGTCTAAACGCTCAATTACATTTCTTTGATGTCCTCGATACAAATACAATCGCTTTTTTTATTTGTTCTTAATTGCCATGAAACAAAATAATTATGCGTACAATTTCTTAATAGAATTTAAATGGTTATTCATTAACAATGTGTTAACACTATCAGGACCAATAAAAGCTTTATCTTCGAAGAAACTTATCATCTTGGCGCCATGTTTACAAGACAGAGATGCCGGAACTTTTACAAGTAAAAAGAAAAGAATTGAAGTATGGTTCTGTAGTGGCCTTAAATATTACGAATAATACCGGCCAATAATTATTATAATTACCTACAATGATAATTATTATTATAATAATAATTACACTGAATTATTATTATAATAATAATCACTGAATTATTATTATAATAATAATTATACACTGCAGGACAAACGCCTCTTCACATACAGAGAGGGCACAAGCATTGATCACGGCTAGACAGTTCAGACTTATACACATATTAAGACAAAAGCGTCAGGGTAGCCTCGCGATGGGATCGTGCGGTCCATGGCCCTTTACGGGGCACCGGTGTGGGCGCATCTTCGTCATGGCCATCAGGCTGGTCCGAGGATACCGCACGGTCTCGCATGAGGCGGCAAGCCTCCTCCGAGCACCACCGTGTCCTAACGGAGGCGATCGGCGGCAGCGATCTCTCGCGTCCGGCCCTGGTTCAGGCCATGGTTCGGAGCGAGAGTGCATGGGAGGCCGTCACCTCCTTCTGCGAAGCAGTAATGCTCGCGAAGGAGGGGGCAGAACGCGTGAGGGAGAGACAAAATTCGCGCTCTCACGCTCCTAGTCGCCGCAGGAGACGCCCCGGGCGTCGGCAGTCGCAGGCTGATTCTCGGCTACCGTATAGGCGCTGGCTTGCGGACGGTGAGCGATGGGTAGCTCACCGTCCGATAAGGACCAGGCCCGGGTCGACGGCGCGTTGTATTCCACGCACGCCTCAAAGAGATGTCAGCACCAACTGACTGGATGCGTTAGGGCCAATGCCTGCCAGGATTGCGAGTTGGTCCGAAAGGGATATCGTGGCCCTGGCTCACAGGCAACGGAAAGAACACGGGTGGGTTTTAGTCAGTAAAAGTCTGACACGCCCTCCCGCTCCGCCTAGAGCGGGAAAAGTTATTTGATAATTTACGAACCAAAAAAAAAAAAATGGTAGCCCCGCGATATTAAAAACTTCGTAAGGTTTTTATCGTATGTCCGTATCTATATAGGCCGTATCAAACATTTATTTATAGAATTAAAATCATCAATACAAACCTCTAAGTTCATATTACCCTATTGAATGACTATTTCATGAAATCATGACATTTGAAGTCAATGGAGTTGTATTGCTGATTCTAATGAATATAATTTTGTAAAGCCGTATTTGTTGCGGTCGCGTATCATATTTTAATCAACTTACAACTTGTCACTGACTTGGGGGCCTAAAATGGACGCTTTGGCAGAATCATAATATGATCTGAGTACAATTCATATCCCGCAATTCATCTGTTTGACAGTTTTGTATGGTGTTTCGTAAAATGGTCCACAAATTATGAATTGCTTTATTGAAGTCTAATGTCAAATCAATCAATCAACTCAGCCTATAGTAGTCCACTGCTGGACATATGCCTCTCCCAGGCGGCGCCACAACACCCTGTCCTCCGCCTTCCGCATCCAGTCTGTCCCAGCCACCTTTTTAAGGTCGTCGGTTCATCTAGCTGGACAAATAGCAGCTGTCGGTGTGTGTGGCGGTTAATCTCAAATAGCAGCTGTCAAACAGATGAATTGCGGGATGTATGAATTGTACGTAGATCATATTATGATTCTGCCAAAGCGTCCATTTTAGCCCTCCTGCAACTTGCAAAAAAAGTAAGATATTTTGAATTTTGTGGGTTACCTCAGCGCATCCCTTTTAACTGACGGCACGGTTGGCGCAGTGGTTAAGGGATTGACTGCTGCGCTGCGTGTCGCGGGTTCGATTCCCGCCCGGAACAAATATTTGTATGACCTACAAGTAGTTGTTCCGGGTCTGGCTATTTGTGTAGGTATGTGAGTTTAAATGTTTGTAAACGCACCCACAATACAGGAGCAATTCCTGGTGCGGGGCAACGTATTAAAAAAAAACTATAGTCCAGGTTTTCTCACGAAGTTTTCCTTCATCGGTGAATAAGTCGGAGATAAACTCAGAAAGTACATACGAAAGAAACGTAAATAGATTTACAGTCAAAACGATAAAAAAGGTGTATCAACAACATATTATTTTCTATTTAATGACATCAGGATGTTCTATATGAATTATACATCAGTGTTTTCTTATCTACTCCATGATAATTCATTAAATATTAATATTTTCACTTTCGTTTACATAAACCTCATTTTACACCATAACTCTTAACACATAACTAGTCTTGCAATTATAACTAATAGACCTGAGAAATAGAATTACGGGTAGCAATAACGTTAATAATATTAGTTTTGAGAATCGCGTGTAGTGTAATGGTAGCCAACCCTAATAGGCCGTAATAACCACGATCACCGTAATAACCAATGCACTGGGTCTGTTAGCTCTTGTAACACACTGTTGCTTACGACTCACATGGAAAATTTCCATGAAAAAGAAAAGATTTAATGTAATTCCTCTAACTACTGCGGGACCCTAAACAGTCATATTCATATCTCCGTACAAAGAAAAAGTCGGTGATGGGAACCATTTATCTCTTTGACAAATAACTAATCACAGATATATGCACCGCGGTATCTCGCCTACAGTCACACATTATTTATCATTAATTTCAATTCGAAAAGGTACAACATTTTTCTAGAAATTTTAGAAAACGGTCGTAGTTTCTCCATACCGATACCACACCGAATCATAATATTAACCTACCCATTCCATATTTATTATATCGCATAATTACGTAGAAAGTTTACGGTGGCACTAGTACATCTCGCAGTAATTAGCCATGGAAGATGAGTACTACTCTCTCTACCTATGTGCAGCACTTATATATATAATCATTAGAGAAAGTTGTAACCGGCTTGTGCAATACCGCCCTTAGATCGCCACGAATCCTGCGCCCCATCATTAACAGACTTTCACCAAGGAAATGCAATTTTCTAGAAAACGGTAGCGTGAAGACCATTGCCGTTTCTGTTTTTACCCGTCCGTGAGTCGCCGCGGGCTCTGTTACAGCATAATGTGCCTTAACTAGGCTTTGAGAAACGACCCACTTCGGCGGGAATGCAAACCGCTGTCTTTATCCCCATACGACCGCTGGACCGCCAAAAATGTGCAATTCTTGCATTCCTTTATCTGTATTAGCATAATATCGCATCGAATAATCTGCATGCATGCCGACATATCAATTTGCATAATAAGCAGTGCCATAGAAGATGCACAGACATCCCGCATTCCGCACCCGGGGCGTCCTTCACCTTTCGCTAAAGGAAAGGAACACGAACCCTGGCATCTCAAACAATGCTCCAAGTTGACAAACTTCCCGCGATATTGCACTCACATTGTGACACTGCTTTTTGTGATGTTATCTGGAATCCTCGTGTTCACGGACTAGTCCCACGTTTCGTCACCAGTTAAATTTTTTACACCTCCTCAAAGGTTATCATGCACGTAAATGGGATGATCTGTTTTAGCATGACGACGATACCTAAGTATCGTTGTCATACTTCCGTCTGCTACCATGAGGGCCGGCAAGTTTATTTTCAGGGGTGCATCATCAGCTCCACGAAGTGAGCTCGATCATTTTTGCAGTTCACCTCGGATATATTATGTTATTGTTTGTCCATTCATACAAGGCGTAACTTTGTCGACTTACGCAGGAAAGCAAGTAGGATGCAAGAGCGAGCGAAACGAGCTTGATAATTTTTGCATCCGCCTCGAATGGGATAGGTTTTACATATTTTGTCCATTCATACAGAAAGAGGACTAACTGTGTCGATTTATACAAAGAAGGATTAAGATAGAGTAGGATACAAGAGCGAGCGAAGCAAGCGCGCTATTGTTAGCACCGCCTTAGGGTCGATTAGATTTTCGGAAATAGGAGTTCGATACTTCGTCGACTAATGCACAGAAGCTTTAGAATTGAGAGGAACATTTTAGGATCGCGCCTCGAATAGGTTAACTTCTCTTTTATTGTATTAGGCGTGTCGGTTTAGGTTTTTATGTTTTTATATCTTTATTTTACACTTGCACCCGGCTCCCGGCCCCTATGTCTGTTACTCCATTCTTAAAAAAAAGGAAATCTCATAAGTTACCTACGTTATTAAAGGCACACAATGGGCTGGAGCCAAGGAAAGCTGCAACATGTTTAGTCTCGGCGTGAATCAGTCGTGATCCGTTTATAATGCCTCCAGTCAACGCCTCGCGTGTCTGTAATTATATAAAAATGACGAGGGATTAAACTCCGAGAGGCGTAGGCTGGCCACGCGCTCGAGTGTAGGTAAACCTCCGTACACACTGGCTGTAAACCATATCAGGTTAATAAGCCTTCATAGAAATTATTATAATATTCAAGAAACTGCAATACATTTTTAGTCTCAATACTCAATACTTTATTGCACTCCACAATGTAAACATTAGGTTAGAGAACAATCGTGGACCCTATCGGACACAGCAAAAGAAAAATAGTAGGTGGAGACGAGGGCTCACAGTTTATCTTATAATCTAACTTATTCTAAAAAGTATTTAGGCAACAACTATTTTTTTTTTTCCTTAGTTAGGCATAATAATTTGAATCAATTATATTTAATCAAACATTCCCGTTTCCACGGTAAGGTACAGTCAACGTGAACGACTCTTTACATACACAGTTATTAACACATGGACATAATGTATGCAAATCTTAATCTACCTTTTGTAAAACATTAATAATATTTTTAATCTAATATTACAACAACAGCTTTCTTTTAACAACTTTCATTCGCACTATTAAATTTCTGAGAATGATTTACTTATAAGAGAGCAGTGGGCCGTAACTATTGAGTAACCTATTATATATCTATGCCCATAAATAATAAAATTGCAAATGGCAATCTTTGTTTGTTATAAGAGTTATAACATTGAGCAAAATCTTTAATTGCTTTTCGATCAGTTTGTTTATATAATCGATATAGATGCGATAAATTATATTTCGGCATTCACTGGGTATTTTATTTTTTACTCACATTAATTACGAAAATGGTTTCGACCGTCATGTATCAATTCTATGACTCTACTCTAGTGCTACGAATACCGGTTTTTCTGCTCCAGAATACAGTGTTCCGGTAAATTAATTTATACTCAAGGTGCACGATGGGCTGATTGATAGGTATATGGACTTTGCTCATGAACTGCAAGTACTCATGTAATGAGGATGATACCATTCACCCATGCGTTTACCTACCATTAATTAATTACCTGTTTAATCAATTTTCTTACATATTTTTTATAACACCAGTGAGCTTTTGGATGTATCGGATATAGGTGAAAAGATTAAGGGCACAATTTAAGTAGGTATAGCTTTTACAGGCGAAAAACAACGTTGAAAAGTAAATATTTGATTCGAACCATTAGCTATGTTTATCTCCAATCACGCCAGTATGGAATTCAGATCAGACTGCATTCATTAAGGCCATGGTCTAATTCATGCGAAACGCCAAAAAACCCAAACATATTTTCGCATATCTGAGATGCTGACGAAGAATTTTCTAAGTACTCAAGCACTACAATAAAACATTAGGAAGATTATAGAATACACTAAACTAAAATAGTGGAATATTTCAATCAGGTCATGGACAAATTTCAGGGAAACGCCAAAAAACCCAAACACTTTTTCTCATGACTGTGTTGGACAAAGAGTTTTATAACTAGTACTACAATGAGTATGTTCGAGCCGTTTGGAGTTGAAACACTAGAGCCATGGGTATGAGTAGGACAACGACCTGTATGGTCGTTGGAGTAGGACCTTGTTTTTCGGGACATCGTCAAGTGGTTGGTTGACTCTTCACGTGACCAGAAAGCCAACCTAGTTTTAGGACAAAGAGTCAGCGTTGCGATGCCGACGAATTTGTTGATTGTTGATTATGGTTCCTTCCACTTTTATACACTTACATATTATTTATTATGTTATTTTAAGACAGTTTGTAAATTATGTATACAACATGTCCCAGAATTAACGCACAACCTCTTAAGGGGTCATTGTACTCATCATTATGAACAACTTTTACTGTGAACCAAACTTGAAATCGCGAAAAATAATCAGCTGTTCCCTACATTTTGACGAGTTATCTTATATTAAAATTCTCGTGTCACAATGTTAGTTACCATACTCCTCCGAAACGGCTTGACCGACTTTTATGAAATTTTATATGCATATTCAGTAGGTTTGAGAATCGACTACTATCTATTTTTTATACCCCTAAGTGTTAAGGGTGGCTTTCCCACGGGATCGAGACTTACGCGGGTGAATCCGCAGGGCGCAGCTAGTTATAATATAAATGTATGGGGCAGCAGATATTTTTTTTCGCGATTTCAGGTTTGGTCTTATAGTAAAAGTTGTTCATAATGAACGCATCATTGATCACAATTACCCCTTAAGAGGTTGTGCGTTAATTCAGGGACATGTTGTATATATTTCGCTATGAATACAATACTAAATGAAGTCTATGAGGTGAAGGCAAACGATTCTAACACTAGACTAAAATAGCCGGATATTTTTCCCGTACATAACCAACGGGCTGGTGTCGAGGACCACCTCTCTACCACAGCGGGGAGTCATCAAACAAAACTGAGTGCAAACAATAACATAATGAGTTACTTGCGCAACAAAACGGCGGTATTCATCGATAGACCGGCCGTTATGTTGAAGATCCACGAAAACAATACCGCTTTCAATGAATGGAAGTGCTACAGTATCAATATTGTTTTTGTTTGTTTTTATGTAACATTATGTAATACTCAATACGTACATAAATTCAGTGTTAATAGATATTTCGAATTGTGTATTTATTACCGCAGCAAATGCTTCATCTGCTTAATTTAATTTCCACGAGTTTTTCTTAAACGTATGAAAAAAAAACGATCTCATCAAAATCAAAAGTCATTTATTCAAACTAGGCTGAGAATCAGCACTTTTCAAACGTCAAAAATTACATGAGACAGTCTTCCATAAACGCATATCCCACCCTTCACCACTTCCTAGTGCTTTAGCTGGGAAGAAGTCAGTTATGTCTTTTGTTTCCCTATTCACAGGATATGTCGCGCTTCTGAAAATTATATATTCTAGCCATTCACTACCTCTTTTCCTAAACCCGGAAAAACTTGTGAGTAAAAGTCGGGAACTTGTAACTTCTAAGGAAGTAAGCTTATCTACAGTGAATAATTAAATAATGCCATTATAAAGTCGCTTTTAGTTGCAGATTCATATTAATAAACGAGCTGATAGGGTCTCGTTACCATCTTGTTTATAGTTGATAAGATCGAAGGAATTTAAGCAACTATGTAAAAATTGAATACTTAATTAAAAACACTATAAAGTGAAAAATAATTTCTCTGGTCTGGATGTTTATTTTAGTTTTTTGCCCCCAAATTCCGAAAATGTATAATTATTTTTGGAAGTCCTTTGTTTTTGGTTTAGTCATTTTTTTTTTTTTTTTAGCTATGGTACCTAATCGGCGTCGAGTCGACGATGAAGAACCTGGGACTCGTCCTCGACAGCCGGTGGAACTTCGTGGAGCATTTTCGACGTTTGGCTCCCAGACTGGAGCGGGCCGGGGCTGCCTTAAAGCGGCTCCTGCCCAATCTGGGGGGTCCAAACGCCTCCTGCCGGAGGCTCTACGCGGGGGTCGTGCGGTCCCGGCACCGATGTGGGCGCGTTCTATAAGGCTGCGACCAACCCGGCGGTTGAACGCGTCCCAAAGGGTCATGGCCATCAGGCTGGTCCGAGCATACCGCACGGTCTCCCGTGAGGCGGCTAGCCTCCTTGCCAGACTACCGCCATGGCATCTGGAGGCAAAAGTCCTCGCGCACGTCTGGGAGTGGCGCGAGGAGGCGAAACGCTGGGGTGAAACTCCGCTGCCGCGAGAAAACACGGCTCAGCGGACAGAGCTCCGGCGAGATCTTATGGCGGCATGGAGAGTGCGATTGTCGCAACCCAGCGCTGGGCACGCCACAATTGTGGCGATAAGTACCCTGTTTGAGAAGTGGCTAGAGAGGCGCCACGGCGTCCTAACCTTCCGCCTGACGCAGGTCCTCACCGGACATGGTTGTTTTGGGAGTTTCCTGTTCAGGATAAAGCGGGAGGAAACGCCCGGGTGTCACCACTGTGTGGATCGCCCGGAGGACACGGTGGAGCATACGGTGGAGGTCTGCCCAGCTTGGGCGGAGCACCGCCGTGTCCTCACGGAGGCGATCGGCGGCGGCGATCTCTCGCGTCCGGCCCTGGTTCAGGCCATGGTTCGGAGCGAGAGTGCATGGGAGGCCGTCACCACCTTCTGCGAATTAGTAATGCTTGCGAAGGAGGAGGCGGAACGCGTGAGGGAGAGGCAAGGTTCGCGCCCTCGCGCCCCTAGTCGCCGCAAGAGACGCCCCGGGCGTCGGGAGTCGCAAGCCGATTTCGAGCCACCGTAGGCGCGGGCCTGCGGACGGTGAGCGATGGGTAGCTCACCATCCGATAAGGACCAGGCCCGGATCGACGGCGCGTCGTATTCCACGCGCGCCTCAAAGAGTTGTCAGCACCAACTGACGGGGTCCGCTAGGGCCAATGCCTGCCAGGGTTGCGAGTTTATCCGAAAGGGATATCGAGGCCCTGGCACACAGGCAAATGAAGGAATACGGGTGGGTTTTAGTCAGTAAAAGTCTGACACGCCCTCCCGCTCCGCCCAGACCGGGAGAAGTTATTTGATAATTTCCCACCAAAAAAAAAAAAAAAAAAAAGCTATGGTTCCTACCCCACACCAATTCGTATACCAATACTTGCAATGTAAACAACAGTGACAGGAAGTATAATAACATCATCAAGATACACAAAGTGGATTAAATACATATAACGAAGCTAACTCAGAAAGTACCGAAGAAACGTTAATACCATTTTTATGGGGCCACCGCGCAGCCTCTACCAAATGAAAAAAAAAATCAAGATCGGACCACAATTTACGAAAAAATGTATGCACAAACATTAAAAAAAAAATACATATTCTTTAGATAAGTATTTTTTAGCCTCCTCCTGTTTTAAAGTCTCTTAAAAAGCTGCTGATTTACTTCCCTAAGTTTTACTACCACCTGCTTAACGCATGGCAATCAAATGTTTAAAGAAAAACCAGGCTTTTTTCTTAACTGAAACTTTCAAGTGTAGGTACCTAACAATTTCTAGTTTCCATTAAAATTTGTGACATCTTTCATGATGTTCCAAATCATTTGCTTCTGCAATGCTTTTATAGGAGAAATTGCTAACTCCTAAAGGGCGTGCGCGCTATTTATCGGATAAGAATGAAAGGCGGAAAATATTCCATTATCTAATAAGTATCTAATGAACGAGTATTTCTTTTCCGATTAGAACAAAGTCCATAAATTGTAACTTGAACCATTTACTCATACCGTTGGTTAACAATGGGACTAGATAGGTACTAGATTATATCTCACGATATTTACTCATACGCCTACATAAGTATAAAATATAAATATTCGTAAATATGCCACATCCAGTGATACACCATAAAACATCAGTGATATCAATCGCTGCACACGATCAAGACAATAAAACATAATAAACTCAAGGTTGAAACAAGAAAATATAGAAAATATGAATAGCAAGACAAATTGCAAAGAACTGCCATACAATACGATGCGGCAACAGTTATGATCTACAGGCACATACAGGTGTAGGTAATTTAACCATAGATAATGTCATATATATTAGGGCCCAATATAACTTGGTATACGGCGAAATAGCGAACTAACTGCAAAAATGTACGGATTTGGCATATTGCCTTGACAGCCAGCGCCATCGCGAAAGTTCAAGATAACCTGGCCATGGTATACATCACACGCACTCACCTTGACTCAAAAGTACTCAGGTACCTTCTATTGCACATGAGTACCTTCGATTGACTTAATGTTTGCAAAACATTGAAATTTACGTTTACTATGTAACATTTAACAGCTATTACTTATATTATGTGCGTAATCAATACTAACGAAATAATTTCCGTTGATTGACTTTTATGGACGGACATCGCTGATGAAAGCTTTCGCGTTTGAGCAATGGGCAAGTACCTACGGATCTAACTACTAGATACTGAAGCTAATGGGTACGGTTAAGTTGTTAGAATTTCCAACTCTAGCGACAGTAATTTGGACGTAAACAGGACCTAAAGTCCCGTGGAGAGGAGGCAGGCACAACGGCTGGAGCATCCTCGTTTGCTCCACAATATACTGGGATCGTGTAGTAATAAAAAAGCCGAGACTTAAAAAGCATTGCGAACATAGGTAAAGCTTTAATATTATTTATGTCTAGATAGAGTGTCGCGCTGCAAAGGAACTAAAAGAAACAGGCCAACTTTGATAAGCTGGTGTGCGTGACAGGTACGTCTTACACTCGCGTCACGTCATTGTGCTGTCATTGTGTTATTCTAGTGTGCGTGCATTTTGCGGCCAAAGGTTGGACTTCTCCCTTTTACTGACTAAAAACCACCCATGTTCCTTCAGTTGCCAGTGTGCCAGAGCCACGGTATCTCTTTCGGACAAACCTGCAACCCTGGCAAGCATTGGCCCTAACGGACCCCGTCAGTTTGTGCCGACATCTCTTTGAGACGCGCGTGGAACACAACGTGCCGTTGACCCGGGCCTGGTCCTTATCGGACGGCGAGCTACTCATTGCTCACCGTCCGCAAGCCCACGCCTATGGTGGCCGGGAATCGGCCTGTGATTCCTGACGCCCAGGGCGTCTCCTGCAGTGACTAGGGGCCTGAAATTTGCCTCTCCCTAACGCGTTCCGCCTCCTCCTTCGCAAGCATTACTGCTTCGCAGAAGGAGGTGACTGCCTCCCATGCACTCTCGCTCCATACCATGGCCTGAACCAGGGCTGGACGCGAGAGATCGCCCAAGCCGAGCAAACTTCCACCGTATGCTCCACCGTATCCTCCGAGCAATCCACACAGTGGTAACACTCGGGCGTTTCCTCCCGCCTTAGCCGGAACAGGAACCACCCAAAACAATCGTGTCCGTTAAGGACCTGCGTCAGGCGGAAGGTGAGGACGCCGTGGCGCCTCTCTAGCTACTCCTCAAAGACGGGTCTTATCGCCGCAAGTGTGGCGTGCCCAACTCAAGCATTACTTAAAAGTAGATTCAAGCCATTTGATTGGTTGAAACTAGTTTCAAGTAATGCTTGAGTATTGGGTGACGTTCTGTAATATACAGGAATAAAAGAGTTAGGAAGTAGATTAGTAAGGCATGCTCAATAGTGAACGTTACTGGTGGATACCCGTACGAAAGATCAATTTGTAAGCAGTCTTTATTGTCCTTTAATATGCTTCATATCACTACCCCAAATCGATATAAACAGCCGAATAATAATAAAATGAAATAGACTTTCCACTTTAAAACAACGTGCTCTATAAATCCGTTCAAATTACGATACAAGCTGATAATAAAGAACATTTTTAATAACGGAAGTTAAACAGAGGTTCAGTAAAAAAAAAATATGTATAGTTTTTTTCTTAACACTAACGACAAACGGTTTACACGGCAGGAAGCACAGGTTGATGCGTATCGGATGACCAAAGTACCAAACTATCCGGGATGGTTATCGCGGGATCTCATCCCGGACTCCGGAGTTACGAGCCATCCCGCGCCTACAGCTATCGAGCTTCGGGAACAGGGCTGGGCACGACAGGTGTCCGAACACGACTTTTCTTTGTTTTTATTCACACCGCTTGAAGCGGAATCTGTGCTTATAAAAACTTTGTTGGTGTCGATGTAAATTGATATTCTGATAATAAAGTGTTAGTTTCTAATACATGTAATAAAAGGGCCAATTAGGAGAAGTCGATCCTATTTTATTTCTTTACGTAATGTGGCCATGGTGCACATTATCTAATTCCAACCTACAACATTGTTGAGGGCAGCCTTCCTCTTTCTTTCTTTCTTATATCCCTGTATTATTATATCATCTACTTATCACACATAATCAGCCTATAATGTTCCCACTACTGGGACACAGGCCTCCTCTCTTCAGAGAGAGTGGGCCGTAATCTACTACGCGGGCCCAGTGCGAGTTGGTAGATGTCATATGTCTTCGAATTTTTGGTTCTAGGACATGCCGGTTTCCTCACGATGTTTTCCTTCACCGTTTTGAGAGCAGTGATGATGAAATTATTTTTGCAAAGTAAAGCGCCATCTTAGGTCCGAACCCACGATCTACAACTCGTAACTCGGCCCGTTACCACTGGGCTACTACTGCTGTACTGTACCCAGAGTGTGAGTTTGCAAGTGAGTAAACGTAACTAGCGCGTTTGTGTTAAGATTTTTATTTTCACTCTTATACTCTTAGCATTATGATCTATTGGTCAAATTTTAACGCAAATGAAATAGTTACGTTTACTCTCTTGCAAGCTTACACTTGGGGTACTGCTCTATTATATCATCTGCCTCGTGGAAACTTGCGTTATAATAAAAAAAAAGAAAGCAAAATTGTTTGTTTGTTGTTTTGTTTGTTTTGTATTTGTTTTGTTTGTTTTGTTTTTGTTTGTTTTTGTTGTTTGTTTCTTGGTTTGTTTTTGTTGTTGTTGTTTATTGTTTGTTTGTTTTTTGTTTGTGTGGTGTGTTAATATTCAAACTTCTCTAGATTTCTAATATACTTGCATGTATTAAAGTTTCTTAATAAAAGATCTGGACTGTAGGCAGCCCTAACACCACAGGATCTGTAAAATAACGGAAAATAAACTGTTAGTGTAGGTGCATAATATGTATAGTTACATAGTGTTGTGAAAGGAACAATACACACAGTATTAGCCATTCTATTCATGTAATGACAATAGGTGGTAATTATAATTTCACTTATTCAGATACGGTTTTAAATGTTTGCAATGATGACCAGTCATAACAAAAATCCTCCAACCTTCATTTATTTTGCGGATCATTTGACAGACTATATTAAAAAATATAGTTATATTTACTTTTACCAACTTAATAAATACATACACAGCGTTAACCCACCGCCTTTGTCGTAATTAAAGCTCTCGCTTGAATCTAAATAAAAGAAAAGCACGGCACTAATTACCGTACTTGTGCTTTATTCAAATGAAAATAAAAAAATAAATGATATGCTATTAAAATAACTGAAAAAATAAAAACATTGGTTTGCTGCGATTAAATGTATCAGTTCCTTAGCGTTCATTAATTTATGTCCAAATTAATTAAGGCCACTTGTATTTTTTTTGCAATCTGTCCTTCTAGACTCGATTATTTTATCAACATCTTAATTACACTTAGCTGTTTACACAGTACATAATCTAATAAATCATGTATTAATAACGCAGCCATCAACTTTGATATCTTTATTAGATCTACATTGAACTAATATCTATCATAAAATCGATCATACTGGAACATTTTAGGCACAGAATCGGTTTGCGGAATTTTAAACGATTGCTCCTTAATTTGGGTATAAACTCGAACTGATGTGGATGGTTCCATTCGAGCTTTATTAAATCACGTAATATTGATTAAGTTATTACTACGGTAACGTGATCTGATTGGATAATAACGGCCTGACTTGCCAATTATGTCCGTGCTAATCTAGAATGGAAAAATCTTTGATGCGTGGATTTAAGTTTTTTTGCCTTTACCACTGCTTATCTCACTCACTGTATCTGTGATAATTTGAGTATAATTATGTATGTTGCTGACGGCTGGTTTTTTTTAGTGTTTTATATTATTTGTGTTGTCTAAAATTACCTCTACAAGGTTGAATTCTCAGTTTCTACCCACAGGCTACATCACCCTTGGAAACAAAAGTTTTTGTTTTGTTAGTGCACGTAATACCTATGATCAATCACAGTAAAATCACTCAGACCTAGGTCAGAACAGTATGAAATTGCTGTTATTTTCACTCGCCCATATAGTAACCGTCAATTCTTATTATAAAATGTGTTTAACAACATTCCAGCACCTTGTAATGAGCGGATGTCGGGAATCGATAGCAAAATTGTGGGCATATTTTATAATTTAATCACTATCATAGAACAAATTTTAACTCTATCCGTTAAATGTCAAGGTTCAATTTCTATTGATGTCGAAAATACTTTATTGTACATAGAAGAAACTGTAAGGTACAAAGTTGCTTTGAAAGTGGCCTTTATAAACTTCAGAATAGGTGCTGCATTTACATCTTGTGCAAGGGAGACTTGCAATAAATATAGGTAATAGAAGCCGGCGCCAGTCGTTTTGAGCGTGTGCGTGATAACATCATAGCTCTAGGCGTCAACACTATGCCACTATTTAAGAAATCACTAATTTGTTGACTTCAACCATATTGATATGCGTAACATTTCTGTTAAGATCAAAAACCATTTGTCTACTACAAAACGTCAAGCAGATCAAAGTAGTGAATTCTGTAATGTATCTAGTACATTACAAAATTGGGATAAATAGAAATTAATCCTTAATATTATGTAAGAATTTAGGACGTACGATACATTTCCGTTGACCAAAATATTTTATGAGCAACATTCCAGAAAGACACGAGTAACCCAGATCAAAAAGATAAATCTATCATCAAATTACCACAGTAAATAGGTCTTTTGCGTCAACTTCGTAGGGTTTTCCGTATTGATGAGGCGTTGACGACTAAAATAGTCAGCGATGCAATAGTCCCTTCGTTAAAAGAATCTGTGTTCCCCAGTCCATGTGTGTTCAAGTCTCAAGGAGAGACAAGAGTGGCGTTCCGTGTACTGCAAGTGAGTAATCAGCCCTTTGTTTGTTCGCAGACAACACAAGGATGCGCCAACAAAATTAAAACATATCCAGTGTGCACACAACGGGGAGTTTGTCCTGTGCAAACTGTGTGAAGCACTGACCTCAATTTTTCACTGAAGCCGCTTTTGATTAACAACTGATAAACTTCCTTATTGCATGCTAATTATGGATTTTAGTGACAGAAAACACTGAATAATGTGCGTTAAAATCTGAGGAGAATGTAATATTTTGATATCAACAACATCAATTTATGAAAAGAATGATCGATCTATACTGTTAAATGTTTAACGTTGCATAAAATCAGCTATATTAATATTATATGTTGCTTTTAGTCAATGAATCTGAAAATATTGTTGTGCATTCGTCGCAAGACAAAATTCAAAATTACTTTCTTGTGTATCTACTGATTTCTTCAACAGTAAACGAAATGCAACGTTTCCCAGAATTATATTATTTGTAATCAATTGTAAGTAGGTACATGAATACGAATGTTGTTAGTGCAAGTCCAACATTGTCCTCGAGGCTTTGCTTGAACTCATTATTACTCCCCATAATTCTTCGCGTCTCGTCTGGATCCGGTTTATATTGTTTCATACTTTTCACTGTTTATAGGCGATTTATAGTTTCCTACACATAATGAACGGTTGAAGGCACTACGTACATACTTTGCTGCAATTTGCACGATGTTAGCGCCATCAAAGCTCGCCTTTTCAATATCAATCTGGTTCACTTAGAAGTCTTCCTATCTAGATTCTTGGAATTGCATCAATTTTATGTTCGCAGTCAATAACTTGGTAAAATAACTTCACAGAACAATTTTACTCTATATTGCTGTCTAGCCGCACTTTTGTCCACTGCTATCCACATAACCTATCCTTTTCCGGTACCTATTGAGACTGGTTTCGCCCAGTTTTACTCGCCTTGCCATTTAAGAAGTCCCCACTTTCCAGGCACCCAAAATTCTAATTATTATTTCAAAATAGCCATTGCGTCTTAAAATTAATTACTACCAGCATATATCCAGAGTAGAGATCTGTATAACCAAGCGGATATATTGAGTCACGGTGCTGGGCGAGTCATGATTCAGATGTAACGTGTTACATGCCTTGAGTGACACTATCGAGCGGTCCGTCTGCCGTTGTACATGCTTGTAATAGCCGATCCTCCGGTACCCCGTACACGCATAATCAATACTTCATATTGATGTTCTACTTGTAAAGGTGTCGCCATGACAGTTGTGTTCAGGAAGTTATTAATGTCTGTATGAATGGTACAGTTGTAAGTGGTTTTAAGAGTCAAACGTATAATCAGCTTGGCAGGGTAACTTAAATGATGCTTTAAGCTAGTGAGGAGAGTTGAGAAGACTAAATCCCCTTTTGAAGTTAAAGTAAAATGTTAAACTGAAATAAGTAACATCCAACCTAGTCACTTGGTGGAAATAGTAATACAGCCTGTCTTCAATCACATATAATCTATCTGCATCACTATCAAACTCCCTCTTAGTGAAAATGCAAACATTTACCGTATCTAGCACCTCCATCAATACATTACACGCACGAAAATAACATGTTTGTATTATGAATTACACTTTCATATCACTCACAGTCATAACATAACTGTGCTGTCAGATGTACAGTAGCGGATCAGCGTCATTAGCCACGACCACGAAGCTTGATTTACGCAATATGTGCTTTACAAATTAGCCGTTTAGGGTTATCTGCAAACCCGCTTCGAGCGGTGGACGTGTCGTATTTATTTGTACTCATAAAACTTGCCTAGAAGCGATACGAGAGTTAAATTCTGACAATTCATAAAAAGATCATCATAAAAAACAAATTATGAAAGCGAGAACAAATTGCTTGGCGAGGACGTGTGTTTATAAATACGTGTCCAGAAATAATAATACGCAAAGGAATATAATTAATCCTTTTATTGCGTGTTTTATCTGAACTGGGCGTTGATGTATGGTCTTCATGCAAAGCTAAGGAATGAGTGGAGATTAGATTCACAAGCGGTAGAGCTATAAAGGCTATTTTCTAATCTCTACATCAGATTACAATGCTCGGGTACAGTTCATATAAGTCACGCTCTTAACATTTCCAGTATCTATGACTCTTTGGAAATTATTTCACTTTCTCCGATGAATCCGATAGGCCCTAACGACGACTTCTCATTCCTCAACTATTGGACAGGTGCCTCATTGATTATCAGCATTAGACTCCATTAAGTGTTTAACTCGATACCATTCGGTAACCGGTTTATGTTGTACAATTATTCAATTTAATCTCAAGACTTTTTTTCCCAGTTACGACACTTGTGCAATATTTATTAAGGTTACGTTTGTTACCAGTTATGATGTGTATGGGAACTCGTTGTGAATATAGTTGGACAATGGCTTCCAACATTTTTCAACTCTTTGATTTCCGGTGATATGTACACTACGAGATGGTACTCGTAAATTAGGCGTGGCTTTAACGTTATTTTTTGTATATGCGAAACCTGAATATATTTTGTTCAGAATAAGGAACTGAATCGATTTGAATCATTTTTACACCATGTTATATGTTGTCCCAAAAATATTTATGTGTGATGGAAAATGTTATCACCATTTAATTACTTACAATACAATCACCGTACGGTTAAGTACCTACTGCCAAATTATTATCAATAAGCGCAAGACGACCCTGGAGGTGCGGGGGCGCCGCGCCGTTAGCATTTTTTTGTACGGATAACCCTGTAACATAACATCCTTATAATTTTGTGAATTTTCATGATACAGTTTTGAAATTTTGTACATAGATTCTTTACATAAAAATACTAGACACGTGTTTCGGGTTTCGCATAAATACTAAAACTAATATTGTATATAATAATCATTGGGGCCTTTGATCCACACTATGAATCTTTTCTTCGTGATTTTGCATCAACATAGTCGGTTTTTCATCAATTCTTCCATTTTTACAAAAGAACTGTTAACCAGCATAGCTATTCACACACAACCGTTCGATACGCTGCCGTGCCAAACATCAATCAATGTTATAAAAAGAGTCCTCTAAAGGCTGTTCACAAATCCAAAACCCGAAAATGTTGTCGGTTTAAATCAAATAGACGATCGCCATTCTTCCAACAGCTACTTATTTGTAATCTGAGAAGCCAGTTTTTTTGAAAATGTGTTATTTTCGACTCGACAACCTGTCGAATGGTTGTGAATAGCTATGCTAATTTTCATATCACATCATTCCTCGCTTTGTCATTATTCGTCTTATTGCCAGCGCTCTGATTTCTTAAAGCCTTGTTGCAAAGCAAACGTAACAGTAAAGGCTTTAAAAATTCTGGAGGAAAAACTCCATCCATTAAGGATCAACATTGCCAAAACCGCATTGTGGAAATAACCTTGAATTTATACTAAGTACCTACTCATGAGCGTTAATTAAACACTACAGGATAATAAACACTACATGATAATAATCCGTTCTGGGTATTTTGCAGTAAATCAAGTGTATAACAAGTCGAACGCGTAAACACAAACAGTTTACAAGGACATGTCGCGGTTATTGCGGCCACATACACACTCAAAATTGTAAACTCTCTTCAATCAAGGCCCTCACATTCGAAAAATTACTTCCCCCGAAAGAATCTCACTAAGAAATAAAATAAAATATTTAAGCTGATGAGCAAGCATCAGACAATACTAAATGCGCTGAGATAATATTTTATTTGACAAGAACATCACCACACAAAAGAACGTATGTCATTCTAAATACACCGTCGAGACCGTCATTCATATCGTTGTTTCATGTCCTATTGTCGATTGAGATTTCTATAACGTATGATGTCCGCGTTTTATGTTCAGCTGCTCTTTAGCCTTATTCAGTAAAGTAAATCAGAGATGATCTCGTTGGCAGGGCTATCTATCATTAGATCCAAATCACGTACCAGTCCGATCCTCAGCCATGCATAAATCTCAATGACCGATTCCATCCGAGACAAACACGAGCAATTAGACGAAACTTGTAATCGTTTAATCTAAAGCGAAAGATGAAAGTGGCTGATAGTTTATCTACTGGATCAAGAATCCCGATGCACGGACACTACGACTTACCTACTACATGTCATATTCTTGTCACTGCGATGCCGCATCTTAGTACCTACGTCGTGAATGATATCGTTTCTATACTTATTTCATTTCATCATTACGCTCAATTAAATACGCTTCGAGTACTCCGATTAGATTAGAATGATGAACATGTACGGTAAATATTAATAGATCAGCTTTATGGAACAGGTTATCTGCAGTCGTCCGTACGTCACTGGCTGTCCGCTTGGGGCAGCTATCATAGCATCGTGTACATCATCGCAATTTTACACAGTATCCTGTCTGATTACATCTAAAGCTTTCACCCACCTCGTCGATTGCTGATTCATTAAATTCTTTAATTGACGTTAAATACCGCGATGATTGCGAGGGGTCATTCGTTCTTGACCTCACTTCTATGAATTAGTGACAATGCTTTTATAGCTATTGTGGATTTAATACTTTCTATGTCGAGTGGTTATTAAATAGATGTTATTTCAATAACCACTCATTCATCCATCCATTGAATGATTACTCTTTCATCACAAATTTTGTGTTCTTCATTAATTCTGCTAACCACGCGTGAGGCAATATTATTATAATAAATGAAGACAGACTGTTTTATAAATACCAGGCGAGAATTTCTCGTACCTATGGTATTAAACGTGGTTCCGCTACACCTGCACGGTGCACAGCGCTGCATAGGAATCTACGACGGACGAAGCAGATAGCGATCGCTACCCTCGAATCGGCCGCTCCGCTGAGGCAAGCGGAACGTTGGCGCCACTAATGCGATCAAGGGATCCGATTTATTAGTCATATCTCTGCATCGGCCGATACACCTGTACGTGCCCGATTTAATGCCACAGCGGAACAACTAAGGAAACATATTATTGCCCATTGCGTAACCACCATGCTTACCTATTACTAGTCACTTGTATAACCATTCGTTTCTAAACCGTCTACTTTGTAAATTGTATCGTATTTATTTATTGACGTGCTCTTGAACTTGATGGCGTTATCGGTAGTTGTAGATCTGTCCGATTATTTTCAGCTCTGCCGGCTCAATAGCGAACTGTCGGATATAGTTTGTATAACATAAGTGGTGGATTCCAATGCGTAATTTCTCCGAGACCTTGAAATTGTACTTGTTGCTTTCACATGTAGCAGACTTGTAACGTCACATTCGTCTTTGCGATAGGTTTTATCAGCAGATCGGACGTGGTGCGGGAGTGCTCCGACATGCAAGGTCGAGTCGTGGCAAAACTCTCTCCGGCCATTGACTACCCTGTCCGATCAATATAAGTTGGATGCCGGCGAGCCTTGTCCGACGTAGACCGATGTGACACCCGGACACTTCGCCAGTGAAAACAGAAACTCATTAGAGCTTTTAACGACATGTACACGAGGTGCAAAACATTGCAATTGATTTGACGCTATCGCAGCAATAGGATCTAAGAAAGCGTCTGACGTCTGTACTCATTCGCTTTCCAGCGCTAAAGAATATTTCAAGACAATCGGGATCGATTTTACGCCACAGCCGGGTATGGTGTTCCGGCAATGGTACAGCCAGTGAGATATCTACATGTTGCACCTCGTTACAGTCTGCTTTAGAAGATGTACGAGCTGGGCTGGATGAAAAATTTGCTTTGCAGGATGTTCAATGTTTCGAGTTTTGTTTAAACATAATAGGTATGTGTGCATGTCCCAATTGTTCATATATATTTGTTCGACACAATAAGTTCGTATTATGCTACTTTCATGTTTAGATGTTAAATAAACAGCATTAACAATGCAAGTATGTGTATACGAGCTTTATTAAATCTTATAAAGGTTCATATTTTTTTCATGAATTTTGAAAAAAAAAAAAATCTGAATTATGATTTCTTCGGCTTTGGTGTTGAGGGGTGATTGGTCTTATTGAAACAATTTAAATATCGTATAAAAATGTATTATAATGAGATAACTGTAGACCTTTACATAGGCACACAAACTTTTATTCATCCATAGTTCATTATTTACAATGTTTATGTTTAAAGTTCATCATAATTCTAATGCGAGGTGTATTACCGTATCTTTTTATTTACTATATAATATCAGGTTTATTTACATAAATCATTTTTAATTTCATAAGAAGTATATGGCTGACATTCATTCCGATACGCAACGTCTATGTTTAATTACAACTTCCGTCTCCATATTCACAAATGGAGATATTGTGTAGGATACTTACACAAACATAGAAATAATATGATTGCCTTACAGGTACGATAAAACTAAACTATATTTAATTATATACAAACCAGTCTGGGGATTTATAAAGTACGTTTTAAAAATAATTTAAATGCTGAGCGATGGCCGTTTCTTTCTTACACTTTTGCTGTTTTTGCCGAATATTGTGCCAATTACCTGAAAATAAAAGGAGATTTGTTAAAACCAAGTCATTAAAAAGAGTTGAGAACTTAAGTTTGGTTGAGCGGTCCCCTCCTTTTAAAAATATAATAATAGTGTGTTCAAATAAAATGTCTTTCCCTAAAGATTACCCCAAATTACATCCCATTTCTTTCCCTTAAGATATCGTCAAAAGTATTCCCAAAATATTATATACATAATAAGTGTGGACTGATCAATCGTAGATTTCACAAATCACACGCTGTTTTCGAAAGAGTCACAGAAAGAGCTTCAGGGAACTCACCTTGGAGACGGAGTATGCAGCGAGCTTGCGCCTGGGCGCGGGCAACAACAACGCGAGCGCGCGTGCCTCCCGCAGTAGCGCATGGAAGGCGAGCGCGGCGCCCGCGCACGACTCCGCCGCCGACACCTCGTAGAACTGACAGCCGAATCTCAGCGACAGTTCTTGACCCTCCTCTGCATGGACCTCCCTATTTGATAAAAAATATTCGTAAGCTTGTGTGAAAACTAGGGCCGTAAGCCGGCTTGCCCAAATCCCAATCACATCTGCCAGAAGTGGCAGTGATTAATTACTGATGATATGAAAATTTACTTGTGATGGTTATCAGAGTCACGGATTCATTCGTCATTCGTTTTATTATAGGCATAGACGTATGCATGTATTTAAACTACGTGGATCATAATAATCTAAGTAGACACTTATCTGAAACCCAGTTTAATAAAAATAATAAGATGAGAACAGTTAAATTCATACCTGGCGTGTTCGAGGTCACGTTTGTTCCCCAAGAGGGTGACGGCGGCACAACCGGGCAGGCGCGTGCGTTCCAATAAAGACAGGAGTTCGGCAGCAGCGAGGAATGACCGGCGCTCGCACACAGAGTAGACCACGGCGAACGCGTCGCCCCATCGTACATGCTCTGCTAGGCAGCCGCGAATCTAAAAAGAAACACGTCTATTAAAAATTGGTGAAACCCTTAGTAACTCTAAGTAATCCTAGAAGTTCTGGATGGAGCATCTGGTAATCCAGGGCCTGTTTTAACCAATGATCAGACCGATGTGATACAAAGACAGTTGAAAGGGATACATCCAGATTTATACTTAACATTGAAATTATGTGAGGATGTGACTGGTATACGAGGTTCTGTGGTTACATACTCGGTTTTGTAATTACGGAGGTTATTACTTATTTTGATCGAGTATATTTCAAGTTGGGCTGTAGGTAATGAAAGATTTCAATTGTAGACAACCTTTCTTAATTTTACCAAGTTTATTTGGTCTATTCCAAATCGTAACAGCTTGAAAGATACACGCAGATTCGGCAGATTACAAGTGGAATCAAAATGCCATATCAGATGCGAATGGTTTTGCATTTTATAAGCATGATCTATGCTTTGTTCATTAATTTCAAATAAATTATTTTAATTATCTGAATGGTCCACAGAACCCTTTAGTTATGTTCTGTTGATTGAACTCTAATTTTGAGTAGCGTACTATTCAAAATTTTAAAATGTCCCGCATTGTCCTGCCCGAAGAATTTTGAAGAAACGAAAACGAGCTGAATAAATTAAATGCTTTTGAGTTACGAAAACCTTCCTCAGACACAACTGGGTATTATTCAGAAAGAATTTCTAGTCCCTATTTCAGTATATACCTAAGCATTGTTTCAAGTATAATGCATGGTATTTAAAACCCTATTGCGGTCGGTAAATCTCAATGCAAAATAAATGTTCACGTCGAGCCCGAGAATCTGGAATAGCTAAAATCGTAAATAAAGTCAGTGAACTTAACTTATAAATGTAAATAAAGTCGCGAGGCACAACTGGTACTGAATCTGGTATCGAGGCCACTCGCTTGCACCGAATAAAATCACCGGTTGCGCAATAATACGAAGCATCCAATCTATTCTGTACTTTTAGTTCCGCTATCGATGCCTTTAATAAACATCATCGTTGTTTAGGAAACAAAACTGGTTTAAGAATCACTGCGCGCCTATACAACAACAATAAAAGCATAACAATTACGTAACACGAATTCCCCCGTATATTCTATCGTAGCGTAGGTTCGAACGTAGGATTTCGCCCGCAGCCACACCGATGCAGCAACGGCAACGATCGCATCTGATAAGCCGATACAAGCCACATAAACTTCGTCTAATTAAATTGTACTGCGGCCATCAGCCGCTAGTCCGCTACCAGCACAGCCCACAGCAGATTAACATCTCCATTGTTTAATGGTAAATTAAGTTTGACCGTCTATCTCTACGTTTGCTATTCGAGCTTCGAGTTTTAATCTTATCGACGACGTCGAGCCTTTTGTTCACAGTGACTGATATTTTAGTGTTAACGCTAAAAGCAACATTGTGGCAGACTCGTTACTTACCGAGCAATTAGATGTATCTAGTATTTCAACTTCTGAAACCGCACCGTCGAAAGCCACTCTGTGCTGATAAAGGAAATCTGAAACAAGAGAGTACGGTATAGAACTGTGCGTAAAGATCGCTTTTGTGCTGATATTGTTGTCGTCATTCGATAAAGACCGCATTTACTATGACAACGAGTACTGAAAGCGGTTTTCTTAACATTTTAATTCACGTCCTAAGAAAGACGGCGCCCAGCTGACGCAAACACGTCATATTTAAGGTCGGAAGGAAGCAAAAATTTAATTTAAATACATAATACATTCCACTACTGTAATAAATGACAGACATGATTGAAGTTTTTGTAAATTAACCAAGAATTGACGTCACTTAAATGTTAGTTCGATAGTTTATTGAATTTACCAATATATTAATACGCATTATCATAATAGCACGTTCATCTACGTTCATAATTATTTTAAATACAATGATGAAAAAGAGATAAACACTTTTTATTATGATATTAATGATTCATCGAGTGAACTTTACTAACCTCCTGTCGAGCTATATTCTCCGATGTACCGCTTTGTTAGATAACGCACGACCACCGCTGTAACAAAAAGAGAACCAAATGAATAACATTGTAAGAAGCACGCATCGAAGACATATTGTAAATAGGCGAACAATTAAGAGGTCGTCACTCCCAACTTTCTAGAAGCGAGTGGATCAAACACTGATTAGTCCTTTCACTCCTGGAATTTCCATCAAAGGGTTGTACACAATACAAACAGTTATCAACAACAATGACAAGGCAAGTTGCGTGAATAGATGCGGTCGTAAGCTACCGACGAAATGAAGTGTGGAGAATCCTGCAGCCCATCAAAAGGAACTAGTGGCGCTATTCAACAAGCTGATTGCTTGTCCGGCGCGACCGCCTCGGACGTGAGATTACGTTCGTACTTCACCCTTTGAAGTGTAATCGTTATAGCAGTTTCTATCATTTGGATGATGAAAACGAGTAATTTGAATTCTAAACACGTAACTTAAGGTGCCAAGCAGAAATGCACAAATCATGACATATTACCTACCTAGTGCTCATTGTGTAGTGGTCGTTAAATATGTAGTCAATGTTTATGCTAAGTTTCATGGTCGGGCACTAATTAAGTACCCTGATGTCTAAATAGTACCTAAATGCGAATGACTTTTAATGATTCTCGTAGGAACGCATACGAAAATGCAAACATACAGTGATCATACTAGTATGTATGTTTTTAAGATTAAGCCACAAAGTGAACAACTAGCCAAATTAATTTTATGATAACCACCCCAATATCAAGTCAAGATATACTAAATATAATCACAGCACAAAAGCCATATAATATATTAATTCTAGATAGACATCTGTTTTCGTAACAAATGCTAATTAACATTCCATTACAAGAATCGTTTACAACATCACCGTGTGGATAATAATCCCGAATGAGTTATCGCCGTTACTATTTGTGTCAGAATCTTGACCCACGGCAGTTACACAAGAGTCCACAATGCTTTTATGCAACTGCAGCACGTTGTCGCATGACAATGGACTTGGAATGCATTCCGTACGCATTCTGGCGTAGACGGTTAAGGCTAGGATAGGAAATCTATTACCTTACAATACTGTGCCATTCCCGGCATGACGACGTAACTATAAGGAAACGATTGTGCTCTCTTACTTTAAAAGGAAAGCACTGTGTAGTCCTCTCTGATTCAATGAATTTTCGATTTTCATGGAATTCTTTAGAAATCTTCATGAGTTTATGCGAACTGGTAATTCGGAATTTCTTTTAAAAGTAAGTAGGTACTTAACTAGTTCAAGGAAAAAAATAACGAACAACAAAAGGAAATGAAATACACGGGTTCATAATAAAGTTACAATCACACTGCGTCCGTGTATGATGACATTAATAATTGAGAAAGAAGATCGATATCTCCGATATTTGATTGACGACCGGCAGCCGATAAAACATCGTCACGTCAATAAAGCAGCGTGCAGTAAAACCTTTTCAAGCGTTGGTAAAAATTACAACACACCACAATAATATATCGTAGTTTATGAAACACGATCGAAATTCCTCACTCTCATTTTTCCTTTCGATTTTTTCCCCGTGTGCATTGAGTATTAAATGCATTACTTTCTCTGCGATCCGATTACGTACATAATCGTCGAGTGATAAAGTTTCATCGATCCACTTTTAACTGAAATATGCGGAATTAAATTAAAATGCAGTTTTATGTTCGGGTCTATACTATTTTTACGTTAGATTGGTGGAACTCTTGGCATTTTACCAGAGCAATTTACGTTCTTCTGGATTTTATGACATTCCTAATATAGGCAGTTAATAGGACTGCCAGCAATTTTGTGCAGCATGAGAGTTGGGTAAAAAATCAATTAGTTATGTTTCCACTCTACTAAGAATACATGTTTATACCTATATTTTTTAAAGTTCCTCAACTACCAGATCTAATCTATGTCTTTGAAATAATTGGTGCTTCAGTATCAAGTTTCCTTATCCTTAGTTTCCTTTACTGCCGAACCGTAATCATTTACATTGCAGACAAACATGCTAGTATGTTTCGCTTTTTACGATCCAGACAAAATCCACAAAAAATAACATTCATAAAAAAAATATTATAAAAAGCACATCCGTCCATTATGATAGTGACGGGCAGTGACGGCTGCACGTACAGCACCAAAAAATAGTAACACACAAAGTGAATATTCATAATTTCGAAACGATTTACCATCAGTTTACGTGTAATAAATTAACTGCGCTTATTGTGGAGGATCAAAAAATGATTAACGAATCTTGTCTGACGAGGCTTCAATAAAAAAATACATCAAATTGTAGGTAATCATCGAGGCATAAAAGACAAATTACTGTGATCAAACAACACGGCACCACGTGGGTTGATAGATCGAAACTTATCTTCAAGAACAATGGATGTAGCTATCGACAGGAATCTTAAGGGTAATTAATAGATTACTGAACACATCCATCATGTATCGAACTGACCATCATAAACTCCAATAGCAACGATTATTACTTTGACTTCGTTCCTTTTGATACCAGTCTAACATAATTGGGCAGTCATGACAACAATTGTGACATCAATGCCAGCTGTTGTGGCGCAACTTGGGAGAGGTCTATGTCTAGAAGTGTGGCTGATTGGACTGCACTAGGCTGAGTTGACTAATTGGTGGATGTCAAGCATCAGTAGCAGAAATGTTTTAACGTCAAACGAACCAGATAAAACAGCGATTAAGTTCTTAAAAATCTGCTCCAAACTGCAAATAATTATGTCTATTTCTAAGGAATCTTGCTCGTCGTATTTTTCTTCTTTTCGTCGTGTTTTTATCTGCGTGTACATTTCTTATCAACTTTCCATTAACAAAAAAAAACACATGCCAATATTTTTTTAAATCCTGTCTCCGGTAATTTTCGTCACCAATGGTGTTATCTCTGTGAATATATTGATTACCTAAAATTTTTCATGAATGGTGAAATAATCCCATTCTTGCAATATTTGGATTTAAAAGCTATGTTCTTTGCTTTCAATGTTTTGCCATCGGTATGATCTTAAACTTTACCAACCCAAAGCTTTTAAATAAACTTTACCAAGCAAAAACACGGCTTTTAAAATTATGTCTTCAAAGTCATGCCAAACAAATTATGTCGAACCTCAATCATATAGACATATTACAAGTGAATATGTCAGAATCCGCGAGGTAAGGATGTCGACGTTGCTTCAATACCTCCTCGCTGCACTCATTCATCATGCCGTGAGAAGGTCGTCGCACGGAGCGCTGCGCCCGCGCCGCCCGAACTAACACATTCGACCAGACCATTAAAGCTCATACCACATTCAATGTGGTTGTTAACATCCCATTTTGGCACCATCGCGACAGTCCCGGCAAAAAATACACACACTTAGGCCCTTTATAAAAGCAATCTTTCATAAAATCAAAAAATTGTAGCTCCTTTCCAAATTAAAGTTCGTTGCTCTCCGAACACAATTCATTTCAGACAAAAAAAAAACGGGCGCTCGTTGACATGTATCTCTCTGCGGTGGACGCGTTAATTGAAATATTTTATTGACTCAACATAATTAATATTTTTAGTGTTTCAATTTTAACAGCCGGATAACCACAGGGTGCAAAGATACTTATCATATTTTTGTACGAAGTATCAACGTGACCCAGATAGTCTGGAACATTAATTATAGGGCACCGCCGCGACTTCACGGTAACGGAATTCACTATAATGCGAAAATAAATGGCCTCATGAAGAATGAAGTTTCGTGAATAATGTCAGTACTAAAAGGTTTAATGAGTAGATAATGCTCCCGAGAGCATTTAACGACGCCGTGAACGGCGTATCCGTGACAGACAAGCGCCACTCCCACGGGGCCGTCCGTGGACAGGATCTACATTGAAACAATTTCGCATGTCGGGCCGGCTCGCTCCCGTCTGTAATGAATTGCAAACGCATGCGTCTCGAAGCGCTCGCAGCCGGTCCGTCAGCCGTCCGCCGGCCGACAATTAGGGCGGTGCAATTACAACCAGTCGCGGCGACTCGGCCGGTGGGTCAGCGGCGCGATTTCCCGACAACTGCGACGCCTGGCGCCACCAGACGACGTTGTGTAACTCTTAAACGACCGATCAACCATTAACGCTGCCGTCGAGGTCATTGCTCTACACATGTATATCACACGCCAATACCCATGTTTGTAAAGCAAAATTAATCAGCCATGATCGTGAATCACCGACAAATTGAGTAAAGCCATGTTACAGGCAATGTAGTCGACAACCTTTTAAAACGTTCTGACTCTGACTGTTCTGACAAGTGTATAGGTAGGTACTCTATTTTACCCCGATTGTTTTCAGACCTTATTCTGGTAAGCCTTCAATAAAATGGTCATGTTTGATCATATTATATCATCATCATCACCATTTTAGTGATATTGGTGTTAATAACAATTTGATAGACTTGTAAAATTTTAGTCTTCTATATGTAGTAATTCATCCTAGCAAAGAATCTGGCGCTTATCTAGTTGCATGGAAGAAGAGAACCTCGTTGAGCTGCACGATTACTGACAAATGCTTACACTGATTGGACAGGTCCACTCAAATTTGTGTGGTTCTTTCCTCAAAAGACCATTTCAGACACGGATCTACATGGTTCTCACATGATCTGGCCAAGATTATGTCTGGAGTTTAAAAGAGACTTTGACCCCTGAGTTTGTTTCGCCATTTCTTCTCAGGGGTAGTCAGATAGGAAATGTCGGCTACATCTAGATTTTTTATTTTTTATATGACGTGTAAAAGTGATTCTATTATCTTATTTACAGAATAAACGATTTCATTTCATTTCCTCTTTAGAAAGTAAATGTGTAGAAAAACCTACCAGCGGGAATAAAACAGAGATTAATTTGGGTTGGTTTGTTATGATGAGTAGTAACTATACTTGGAGAAATGATTCAAAAGATATAAAATTTATGTCGGGGTGAAATAATGTTGGCAAATGCTGGATCTGAATCACTGGCAAAATGGAGTCCATGATGTAGAAAAAGATACTCAACAAATCCTATATACTAGATGCGGTACAGAACTACTTGAATTATGAAATCACTGAATGAATTATGACATGCGAAAGAATAAAAATATTGTCGGAAAATGCTCTGGAAATTTAAAAGGCAATCCAATAATTGAGGAAAAAGAACTTAAACAGATCGATAAGACCTTTTATCTAGATTCTCGATAATGTAGGAATTGTTGGATGTTTGCAGGACGCTTAAACATCGTTAGATAGATTGTGGATTAAGTATCGTGCAAATAATATCAAACGAGCCTGATAGAGGTACACCAGATAAAACAACGCATTAGTCAAATATGCGGTGTTATCGTAATAAAACATTGACACACAGGAGTGCCATTGAATAGTTTGTTGTGCATGATAAGCCCTCGTACCCACGGGCAATTCTTAATCGAGGCGATTTTTTATTCGCCCGGTGGATTTTCAACGTAGGTACTGCTTCGCGCTGAGACTTAAAATCCAACAGTGTATTTTTTGACGCGCCTGGGTGCACTCTGTTCGATTCTCAATTCTCGACTCAACATTACACCAAAAGTTGAAAATCAACGATAAGAAATCGTCGAGTTCAAAAATTGCCCGTGCGTACCTGGGCTAAGAGGCGGGCAATTAAATATGTGCAACTCTATCATAGCTTAGCATACCTCAATTTGCAATGTAAACTAGTTGGTAGGAGAATAATTATTATAAACAATGTAGATACGGTGTCATTCTTGTATTATAAAACGCTTTGTCTAGAGATATGTGTCTAGATGTTTACTAGTGGGACAAATAAACATGGGATGTAGTATCCTTATCTGTATAAAATCAAATCGGATTCACCTACTCATAACTATAATCGCAGTGTTTTAGACGTCCAGGAAAATTAAAAATAGGATTCCATAGGGTATGGGAGGATGTTCACTTCATATATTAAAAATATCCATAGATTTCAAATAAACCGTTAAAAATTGATATAAATAAAAATTATTTTGAAAACATCGTTTTAAATTAACGCTATGATTATAACTGTAATCTTCCTTTACCGTTATACGTTCCTCTGATGTAATAACTGCAAAAAAAACTTCTTTTGGCTGACTGAAATTACAGGGTATGCACCTCAAATTCGCACTCAGTTGACTTTAATAACGTATCCCTTATTTTATTACTGAAGTTAATAACAAATATTAACTGCATCTGTTACAGCTTTTGGTTTTATAAAATGGACGCTCAAAGTTTATGAGTTGGCCCAAATACGAAAAGGACTAAAATAATTAAAAGGTTTTTTTACCGTTTACAATATTTTTAAATGACCTCCTTGAACTTTTAAACGTTTTAAATTCACTCTTCTTGTTAATGTTGTGACTTATTAAAACTTACGTAAACCAGTGTAAACTTATATTTTGTCATTTTATAATCTATAAAAAAAATTAAACCTGTTTGCAAAAATCAATATGTCATGATTGTGCGGATACAACATGCAATTTAACTTTGCTACAGAATTGCTAACTTCTTGCTAAAAACCATCTTAGGTAACGGATGCGCATGCTCTACTAACCAGACTTGCCGCTCCGCGGGCTGCCTAGCACCACCACCCTTATACGATTCACAGTCAACTTCATTTGGGAAGAGTTATTTTTTTCACTTTTATTCCAAGAAAATTGTTTTAACCGGACATGATGGCAGCAGTGTCCAGCAACCACATCAGTTTATGATCACAGTTTATGTTTGTAACACGGTACTCGACGATATCACCGATCAATGCGAGTTATCGTAAATATGATCGAGAGATAGATTCTACAGAGTTAGGTACTCACGGCCGTAAGCTCGACCGAGTGCCGCGAAGTTTCCCGCGCGACTGCCGGCATCTCTAGCCGGTGCTTGCATCAAAAGCGCGTGCGCAGCCTCCGTTTCAACCTCCGAACTAGCTGAGTATGCATACGTTGGAATTTGTACTTCGTCCATACATCCTACCTGATTAAATATTCATAAAGTTGGACTGACGCCAGTATTATCGATGTTTCGGATATCGGAGATGAAATTCAGTAAATATATTCGAAGTTTTGGACTGTTGGCCAGGAAAAACCGAAATTAAATCTTTGCTAAGTATTCATATTTCTGGATAAGGAAAACTGGCAGAAAATCGATCCAGAATAAGCACGTCTGGGACATGTCAAGGTGAGAGCGATGCAGACGTTCAGCGCAATAAATTCGTTCGTGCTGAGACATAATTGGATCCGCCCCGCCCACGTCCACCTACCCTGCTTCCTTTATGCCACATAGCTACTCTACTTTGAAAGTTAGAAATATAATTAAGAAGTAATATTATTAAAATAATATTCAGAAGGAATGTGGAGCAAGCAAAGCAAATCTTGATTAATGATTCTCACATCACTGGTCTAATGAGTACTTAGATGATTTCCTTGTTTAGACGACTCGATCATACTTTAATGGCACGTTTTGATCCAAACCTAGATCTCTCTCCACTCTGCCAAAACTAGATCAATTACCAGAGGAAGGTGAAAACCACAACTATTTTTATGATTTCTATACAAATTTAAGTGTGTCACAAATTCAAAATAGACTGAATGTCCTCTACTTAGCACGCTTCCTAGAAGCATTTTTGATCTTATATCTTTGAATGACAACCAAATTACCAAATAGCAAGTTTGTAGTTAAGTAGATTTTATTTCTTCCAGAGTATACTAACACGTGGATATCCAGCGAGTAGGATATTTCATTCTAACGCTTAGAGCTTTACCTATTAGAAAGAGTTACTTACGTTAATAGACTTTATTCTACATACATACATAAAAGTAAAACCCAATGAATTACTTGTCAGTCTTCATTAGCGATCTCACAATATATAAGTATACTTTCGAAAATAGAAGAAAATGCATTTGCATAGAAGTTAGTTCGCTGCGTGGATTTCTCTACTCATTAAGGAAGGTTGTGACGTAGAAAAAAAGCGCAGCGTGTCGACTCAACGCAAATTGATCGTTACCTGAGAACAACTTCCTCAAACATGCCACTTTACCGTATTTATGCAATCGGCGTGAAGCCGCTAATAGCCAACTCTTTAATTTAGATACTAAGATAGCATCATAAATACGCAGTTTAGCACCCGACCATCACATTATTTATGGAGGCTCATACATAAAATAGCTAAGAACGGAGCACAAGATTAATGTTTAACGCATATTTAAGGATCCAGATCATCACAGAACATCGTAAATCGATTACTCCGGTATATCAAGATTACCACATTTGCATGAAAATTATTGCCTTTGTTAACATACTAAATACGTTTTGCAATAACAACAAATTGGTCGGTTGAACCGCAACAAAGCGGCGCGGACGCACAAGCGGATCATAATTTTGATTAATTTGTTACAACAGTATCGCCACGCTGCAACCCACTACTCTCGTTATTATTTCTAATATTCAATTAAGCGCGTTCTAATTAAATTACTTATCAACTGCTTGGGTAACGATGTAAATAAGCATTTATTTATTTAGTCGTGAGCTGGACATTTCGCAAGGCGACTCGCGTGTCAAAACTAGTTTGTTAATGGGCCCAACAATGGCAACACTGTTCTGTTCACACTTGCCTATTAAACGATTCATATCTCTACATGTTTTAACCTCTATAAAGCGGTGTACGAAGTTACAAAACAATTACAAGGGTTTCTTACTGGCGATGGCGGCGATGAAAAATCTAATCCATATATCTCAGGACTGCTAAACAATATCGAGAAGGGGGTTTAATTGACTTCAATACGATATTATATAACACTGCATACTTACGAACTCTTGTGTGAGTAGGTCTACCATACACACAGGTTCATAGTTCGAGTTAGTATCATCAATCACTCCAAAGACCATTGTAACTGGAGTACCTACCTATTTCAATTTGTAGTGCATTCATGAATGGTTAGATAAAGTACAAACTTTGCGGCATGTTTATGGTGTTACATTTGCAGATACGGGTGAAAAAATGCGACAGAACACTCGTAAAATTAACCATTCCCACACAGATGAACTAAGAAGCGCCAATGCAATTACCAAACAAAAGTACCATCAACGGTAGGTTAAAGGAATCTGCTACAAAAAGAAACAATAATTTTCTTTTACATACATACATATAGTAGGTTAAAACCAGGAACAAAGAAATATTGATAAACGATATTGATCACAATCTCAACAACCGAAAACGCGTCCGGACACCTTCGGGACCGTTACAAAGGTCCTTTGGTATGTATCACAAAGTTGATAATGCAAAGTTCACACGGCCAGACGGTGAGACGGCCCAACAGCCATTAAATAAAACCAAATATGTACCAACAGCCTCAGATGGGGTCAGGCGATTGGCACACAACACTTTGTATTTCGGCTCTCCTGAACCACTAATTAAAAAATATTGACTCTTCAAAATTGCTAAATCTCCTTTCATCTTTGCGAACTTTTAACAGGACTATTAATTGTGCAAATAATAAAAATAGACTATGCTGATAAAAAGGCAATCTAAAGCAAATATTGGTACAATAAAAAACCAGTGGCCCTTCATTTTACAATCGTAACTCTTGCGTGAATCATTAAATGAAGAAAAGCATGCGGTTATTTTTAAACTCGACCTTCGTCGCACCATATAAATTTTTAAACTAATTACGTTTAAGTGTACGATGATCATGATATATCGGCAGGCTAACAACACTAAAATTACTGTCAACAATCCTGCGGCCATGAGCTCATAATTCACAACAGAAGGACCAAAAACTTGAAATATATTCGTTGGCTTTCGCTTTACACAGATCCTCATAAAGCGTAGGTAATAATCAAGACTGTGTGGCTTGCGTGATCGATCCAATTAATTTTATTAATAGTTTACATGGCGCCGAATACTCGTTGTCATATCATACTGAGTAGGAATAATAAAGACTTCGATAAATTCGAACATATCGCCCCCAGAGTTTTGAAACCGTCATTTTCTCGAGTTAACGACGGCTATCGACCGAATTCGCCAAAATTCACTCAATTTCGTTATCGACTTATGCAGTTATATAAACCGTTAATGTATGTAATGTAATGATATGCATGATTTTATTGTTATGTTCGTTTGTTTCTGGATAAAGACATTTAAAAGACTTGGTCAAGTCGACACCTTGTAGCGCCGCCACGTGTTCGCGGTCCACAGTCCACACGTCCACACTTCGAGAATTTCACCGTCCACGCTGGTTTGTTATATAATATTGTCAATATAATAATAAATATTAAAGTAACATCAGTTGCTCCATACATGATCGTACCTACACAAAGAAATAAGTATGTCATTAATAAATAATCTGTTGTCTCGCGTCTAAGATAAAATTCCTACGCAATTCGCGAGAGTTACGAGAATAACGTTGTGTCGTTTAGAGTACACAGAGTAATCAGTGTGGTATTTTACGCTGAGATTAAATTCTGCATTCCTGCGACTACAATGGAATTTTTCACCAATGACATCAATTATAAAGCACTGGATCATTGCTAAATCAATCCCCATGACCCGTATTTGAAATATCATCAGCCTACTATAGAAACATCGAACGAATACAGAAGCTCAGAAGAAATCAATTAACAGTGTAGCTGTGCTATTTACGTCTAGTCGATCGTTTTATACGACGCAATGGTTCGTGAAGGTGCAACCGGGCGGTGATGTCCAGACAACGGAGAAAGCATGGATCGCCGTAATAAATGTTACTCGTTGCAATAAATAGTTGATCTAAATAAATGTACCAATTAAACGCGTGCATTGGTTCGCGATACATTTCAACAAAGAAGATTTCACGATTCATCGTTAAGCATGAATGGCGCATTAAAAACAAACTAATTTGGGCTATACTCCATCCAGCCAAAAAATTTAATATATAAATATTTATGTTATGACTACATTTTCATTTTATTTGTTTCTTCAATAAATTCGCTACTTCACCTCATTTTCAAATTTTGCATTGTTTGTTTAAAATAAGTTTATCAAAATCAACATTTTCAAATTTGTTTTTATCGTATCCCTAGTAAATAACCTACAGAGTTGAACGGACGAGCTTTACAGGCCATAAAATCTAGTAATTTGACAAGATTGACGCCAACCCGTCTGATCTGATTAACTCCTCCGTACAAAAACAAGTATGTTCGTCTATCATCAAAATGATTACAGTGTTCAATTCAAGCCCGTTTATTACGTATAATTTAGACTGCAATTACTGTTGATTGAAATAGAGAACTGATACTATTAAATTCTACGAGATTTTTGCTATTTAATTTCATCAGAAATTGCTTTTCCTGCCTTCTTTTTCATTATTGTAAGAGTAATTAAAGAGAGGATACCTAGGTCAAAAGATGAGCATACGTAGATATATGCTCATATTCGATATATTCAGGAGATACCAGCTGTAAACCTTGCTCAAATCTTATTATTTTAATTTTGAAATTGTTGAGTTTATTACGGGGGCCCTTCGCAACAATACTCTTTTTGGGTTTTGGTGTCTTTCTTGGTATTAACTGAGGGGCTATCTCAGCAAATTCCTTTTTGGGGAGCCTTACCTTGAACAGTTTAATTGCGATAAGTGTATAGGTACGCAACATGTACAACCAAGTTCAAACACAGGATAACATATGCAGGTAAAAGTAGGTCAAAGGAGAGTTGTTACATGATTTGTGTGCAGTACCAACGAAACGGTAAGTGCATTAAATGCGAAGAAACCTCGTCATCATATTTGGAACACAAATAATAAAAATAAACGAAGCCCGGACTTCAGTACGAGTTTTCTCCACATTGCAGACGATGGCAATTCATAAAGATAACGTATTGAAATGCGATTAACAGTTAACGTAATGCCTTTTGACGATGTAAAAACTTACGAGTATTTTCAATGATAAAACATTATTTACGCTTTAATAAATCCCGACGTCTTCAAACTCAGATAAATGGATTACCGAGAGGTTAATGTGAAATGGTTCTTTATAGGTGATACATTAAGTTGGGGAAAAGGCTATCTGGTGCTGTATCTTGTTAGGTAAATAAATACCTTTAACCCAAAACCGTCATCGTGAGCACGGAACAGCCCGCAAATTGATGGCCCGTGGATATATTGTCATGCTCTTTAACAATTTCACTAACCAATGAACCGTTTAAAGCTATAGAAGTCTTGCATACACGACAACAGCATTGTAACTGTTTATCTTAAGATGGACAGAACGCGATTGCATCCTTCCTTACAAGTCTATTAAATGAGTGTTACTTTTTACATGGCTCTTTATACTCTTTACTGGTAACTGTACTGTGTTTTTTATAGTAAATCAAACTTTAGGTGGGTTATAAACAGGAAAATCTTTTAATAAGTCCTTTTGTAATGTCCATTGCGTTTTACGAGAGAGCCAAATGAAGTGGGACAACATAACAACGTCCATGGAGATTATGGTGTACTTACCTTGACCTGTCTGTCAAGGACGAACCTTGTTAATTCACACCAAGCCAGCAAAACTTTTTTTGAAGGTCCTATTACAACGCGGAAAACGTCTATATCGATGAGGTCGACGGCGCGTTGTGTTCCACGCGCGCCTCAAAGAGATGTCAGCACCAATTCACGGGGTCCGAAAGGGCCAATGCCTGCCAGGGTAACGAGCCTGTCCGAAAAGGATATCGTGTCCCTGGCACACAGGCATTTCAAGGAACACGGGTGGGTTTTAGTCAGTAAAAGTCTGACACTCCCCCCTGTTCCGCCCAGAGCGGGAGAAGTTATTTGATAATTTCCCACCCAAAAAAAAAAAAAGGACTAAATTCATGACCTCACCAAGGTCGAACTATTACCGTCATCATCTTATAAACCTACTAGATAGATAGATAAAGAAATAAATAAACAAAGGATAGTTTAACTTTAACTTGGACTGTGGAGTCTTTGGACTGCGAACACGTGGCGGCGCTACAAGGCAAGGTGTCGACTTGACCAAGTGTTTTAAATGTCTTTATCCAGAAACAAACGAACATAACCATAAAATCATCCATATAATTACATTACATACAGTGTTCTATAAACTCTTTATTATGTGCACCATAAAAATGACAGATATAAAATATGTATAGGTTCCTCCTTCTGAAGATATGGATTTTATTAACGTTAGATAGGTCTGTATTGCCTGCGACTGATTTAAAAAATTGGATACACAAATATACAATTTGTTTTCAAGCAAAGATGTTTCGCAATACGAACCCAACATAGATCTAACATTTTGATTCCTAGGTATTGAAATTATTAGTTTGATGGCAGCTTTCCTTAGAATATGTCCGTAACAATTTGTTGTGGATAAACAATAAGTCGTGAGGAGTCACTCCCTCCGCCTCCCGATAGCGGGATCCGCGACGAGTAGGTATCCAATTTATAACCTAACTGTGATCTTTACAATATTCGACAAGTTTACAACATTCGACATCGACAATTCACCACTGCTATGGATAATAATTCAAAAAACCAATTTCCTTAGGTATATGCCGAAACTAAAGTACAGCCATGCGATATCAGATATTTAACCCTGTATACGCAACTGTGTTGCAACCATTTTGCAACAGCATTTAATCAGAGGTTTTAATTAATCAACGCCCTAATCCAATTACAACTATTGTGAGTCAAAGTCAAACATTGGTAGCCTTGACACCACTACTTGCGACAACCATCCGTGAAATGAAACAAATGCAGGCGCTGAAACAACCTTTGGTTTCCTAAGAAAGCGCGCCGTCATAAAACGGCCGCTTAATGACGGTAGTCTTGAAAATGTCGTAGATTGTTTGACATTACGGTGTGAAAAACGCTTTAAATACGAACGACCGTAATTTTGCGGCTTTCTTAAGAACCCCAATCTTACGTTCTACAACAAATAGGTATCTACCTATGTGTTAAGAGGAAAGAAATCAATAGCAACAAAGTGTATAAGTACAAACAAACAATATAAAGCACCTGTAAGGCCTGAGGACGATCAGTACACGCTCACCTGTCGTGATTTATGCGCTAAGCCCGCCATTGTCCTGTCGCGGCCGGCTAGCGGAAACTTATGAACTATCTAACCTCAAATGTCTTATAAACGAAACACTACCACTCTACATGTGCACTCAATTATTTATTTATCTTGAAATATCTCTATTGGGAGCTGCAGCAGTATTGCTATTGTCGCTGGAAATATAATAATATAAGTAGATATACAACATTAGTTTTTGTTTACCCTAAACCCGAAAACGGGTCATTGTACTCATCATTATGAACAACTTTTTCTATGGGAACAAGCTTGAAATCGCGAAAAAAAAATCTGCTGTGCCATACATTTGTGTTCACTTAAATCCGTGTATTCCCGTTCGTCCCCCTGACTTCGTCCACCTAGGGGGACGAACGGTAATTTATAAAAATAATATTAATTTTGTTCCCGATCGTCCCCCTCTGGATTTTAGGGGGACGAAAGGGAATATTTTCTTAGAGCCATTCGTCCCCCTAAATAATATTGTGCATGAAATATTAATATGTCCGTGACTACCCCAGCCAACGCCAATCGCTTCAATATTAAATATGGAAGCGATTGGCGATTTTAAAAAATTTTGGCAAATAATTAGTGCTCAATTGGTGCAAATTAGTGCTCGAACGACAGAATTGGTGCCTTAGTAGTTTTCGAGATAATCGACTTTGAAGGTGGTACGGCGGTAGTCACGCTTCCTTTAGCAGGACCACCATGAGCGCCGAAAAGGGGGGCATGCTACAGCTATTCTAAGTATACAAATAATTAGTGCCTTTAAATGTGATTCAAAAACAGAACTGAAAAATTTGTATTTACTGAGAAATCAACGATGATAACTTTCGCGCGCTCATTCAGCAGGACCACGACTTTGAAGGTTGATTCCAAGTTTCAGGAGCTAGTCGCTTTTCTCAAACCTACATAGAAAATTTGTGCTCTACGAGATAAAATTGATACCCAAAATTCAAAATGACTACTCCAGTAGTTTACGAGATTGGGCACGCCACAATTGTGGCGATAAGTCCCCTCTTTGAGGAGTGGCTAGATAGGCGCCACGGCGTCCTCACCTTCCGCCTGACGCAGGTCCTCACCGGACATGGTTGTTTCGGGAGGTTCCTGTTCAGGATAAAGCGGGAGAAAACGCCTGGGTGTCACCACTGTATGGATCGCCCGGAGGACACGGTGGAGGTCTGCCCGGCTTGGGCGGAGCACCGCCGTGTCCTCACGGAGGAGATCGGCGGCGGCGATCTCTCGCGTCCGGCCCTGGTTCAGGCCATGGTTCGGAGCGAGAGTGCATGGGAGGCCGTCACCTCCTTCTGCGAAGGAGTAATGCTTGCGAAGGAGGAGGCGGAACGCGTGAGGAAGAGGCAAAGTTTGCGCCCTCGCGCCCCTAGTCGCCGCAGGAGACGCCCCGGGCGTCGGGAGTTGCAAGCCGATTTCCGGCCACCGTAGGCACGGGCTTGCGGACGGTGAGCAATGGGTAGCTCGCCGTCCGATAAGGACCAGGCCCGGGTCGACGGCGCGTTGTGTTCCACGCGCGCCTCAAAGAGATGTCAGCACCAACTAACGGTGTTCTTTAGGACCAATGCCTGCCAGGGTTGCGAGTTTGTCCGAAAGGGATATCGTGGCCCTGGTACACAGGCAAATGAAGGAACACGGGTGTGTTTTAGTCAGTAAAAGTCTGACACGCCCTCCCGCTCCGCCCAGAGCGGGAGAAGTTATTTGATAATATCCCACCCAGAAAAAAAAAAAATCTAGTTTACGAGATATACCATACCATTGGTGGGGTGGCTGTAGTCACGGTGTTAAATTTTCATTTGAAGATTCCTATTAAAAACTTTATGATTTCTTCCCAAATTTATGCAAAAATTAGTGCTCCTAAAGAAGTTATAGTGACCAAAAATTCAGATTCCCAAGTGTTGTATTTTAAGAGAAATTAGCTTTCATTACTTTACCATACTAAATCTCCGCGTATCATCATCATCCTTAGCCCATAGCAGTCCACTGCTGGACATAGGCCTCTTTAATTGCACGGCATTCAGGTCGATTCTCGGTAAATCTCATCCAGCTGCCACCAGCCACCCTGCGAAGATCTACGCTCCACTTAGCCTAAGGGCGTCCTACCTTACGTTTGCCGATTCGCGGTCTCCACTCAAGAACACGTCTACCCGAACGGTCACCGGTTCTACGGCTAATATGGCCGGCCCATTGCCACTGCAGCTTGCTTATTCTGTGGACTATGTCGACAACTTTGGTTCTCTGCCGGATCACCTCGTTCCGGATTCAATCCCTCAGAGAGACTCCAAGCATAGCCCGTGCCTTAGCTCGCTGAGCGAACTTGAATTTATGGACCAGCCATGACTTACGGAGCCGAAACGTGGACACTCACGGTGTCCACGTTTCGGCTCCGTAAGTCATAACAGGTAGGACGCACTGATTGAAGACCTTCGTCTTTAGGCTCTCTGGAATACGCGATGAGAAGACTCGACGAAGCTTTCCAAATGCTGCCCAGCCCAGCTGAATTCTTCTGTTAACCTACCTCTCAAAGTTTTTTTTACCAAATTGCAAAGTTTGCCCGAGGTAAACTTATTCTCGAACAACCTCGAGAGCACCTCCATTAACAGCAATCGTGTTCGTTGAACATAACCTTGGTTTTGTCCAAGTTCATCCGGAGACCAATACGTACAGAAAAATCAACTAGGCAGTCCAGCATCTGCTGCAAGTCGTGCAGCGATTCAGCCATTATGACGATGTCATCTGCAAATCTCAAGTATGAGATGTACTCGCCGTTGATGTTAATGCCCCGTCCTTCCCAGTTTAGCGTTTTAAACACATCCTCCAATGCGTTAGAGAACAATTTCGGGGAAATTATGTTCCCTTGTCTCACCCCTCGACACAGGGGGATATGCTCAGTCAGTTAAAGACTAAAATGATTTAGGGGGACCAATAGGACTCAAAAAAAAATTAATATATCATTCCCGTTCGTCCCCACCAACAAAATGAGGGGGACGATCGGGAAAAATAATTACGAATTCCCGTTCGTCCCCCTAGGTGGACGAAGTCGGGGGGACGAACGGGAATACACGCTTAAATCGACAAAATTTATGGATCAGCTGATTTTTTTTCGTGATTTCAAGGTTGATCCCATAGAAAAAGTTGTTCATAATGATGAGTAAAATGACCCCTTCTCGGGTTTAGTGTAAAACCCGAGAAGGGGTCATTTTGATTTTTTTATTTTTTTAACAACTCATATAGGTAACAAAAAAAATATCTCAAACCAAACCAGCAATCCTTTTGATATGTGAACGTTAGAACTTATCTTCCTACCTAGTATTTCTATCTATCTATATACGCCCGTTTTTATAGTTCAGTAAAAAGCCTGCTATCTTGGCTGTGATCCCATAACGGTAACTTTAAGATATAATCCTTTAGCTCACGTAATAACTGATCGCTCAATTTATTTACTCAAAGCTGGCTCTATGGTAAGGACTTATAGATACACGTCATCATGATTAACTGTTTGTATAAGGTGACTTCAAAGGGAGCCTAGCCTACCTACTGCGATAGGTCAAACTGTCCTTTCTTTCTTTCTTTAATGGATGGCGAAACATTCTTTTGTATCCTTGTTTTTCTTAGTTTATTTCGTTCTAAAATTAAACTTGAGAATCGCTATTCATATCAGGCAAACAAAATACTAAGTACCTAGTGTGTAAACTCCCTTTCATCAACTGCTATATTATATAGTGCATCTATTCATACACGAAATCTCTTAAGGGGTCATTGAACTCATCATTATGAACAACTTTTACTATGGGGCCGAACCTGAAATCGTGAAAAAAAATCAACTGTTCCCTACATTTAGGTATGTTCGCATAACTCGTCAAAATGTATGGAACAGCTGATTTTTTTTTCCCGATTTCAACTTTGATCCTATACATATATGTATACACTTTATATACCTACTTAGGTACCTGAAGTACTGAGAGAAACTGAACGCTAACCTAGCGCTGCTTCTCATCTATCAGAATAAAGGGCAGCTTCACAGATACCTCTGCTTAGAACAAGTGTCCTCCTTTTATCCAGCAACAAATTCGCGCAAAATAATGACGTAGTACGCATAAAGAGAAATGCAAATTGTTTTTAATTGCCTTCCGGTAGAAAGTGGGTGAACCTGAACACGGACCAGCCTGGCGAATCAGTTTGATTCTTGTCGAAATGATGACAAAGCGGCGACGACCGGTGTCGGATTCTCACCGGGCTCCTGACAAGTGGGAGCCGGTAACTGGCAGATTAACGTTAATTCCTACTGGCTCTTACGGTCGTTAACTCAACTCCTTTTTACCCGACTGCGGTGTTACCAAAAAGGAGGATATTATAAAAGAAAATCTTTGCCTTAGCGATTAGGAAACGTTTGGCCATTTCGTGGGCAGGCTTTTCCAATAGGTGTAGTAATGGAAATGAAGCAGAAGTTGATTGTGGGAATGATGAATAGGTAGACTGTATCTACTAAATCACAGATAGGTAATTGAGTCTGTCGACTTGAAAGCAATTAACACCTTTAGCTACTCATTAAACGAAAACGTGTAAAGTTATTACAAAACATGATATTAACGTGCACATGTTACTTCATACGGCCCGAAATTACTAAACAGAGTCATTCGTCTCTGTAATAATCCACAATCAATAACTAATAATCTGTTCCGCGTATGTGGGCGGTACCTGACATGCAGCCATTTGTTTTACTTAAACGTTAATGCTCTTATGCATCGGTGGCGGCGCGAGCGCATCCACTCACGTTCAACTTCAGGTGATTGTTTAACGGTGATCCTTTCCGGGATTTTTATCTCAGTTTAGTGTGTGGGTGGTTTATAAATAAAATTGACCTGGAGGTCGAAATGCTCGTAAGATTATGTATTATGTTTTATATGAACACCACACGGATTTAGGTCAATGTAAGTGAGTTTGCTATTAGAAAAATATAGAGCGAAGGATTTCTGGCTTTACCACTGAAATGAAATGAAATCGTTTATTCTGTACATAGGATAACAGAATCACTTTTACACATCATATTATTTTTTTTTTAAATATGCTAGATGAAGTCAGCAGTTCCTATCTGACTACCCCTGAGAACCTCAAACCTGAAATCACGAAAAAAAATCAGCTGTTCCCTACATTTTGACGACTTATTCGAACAGAACTGTAGGGACAGCTGATTTTTTTTTCGCGATTTCAGGTTTGGTCCCATAGTAAAAGTTGTTCATAATGATGAGTACAATGACCCCTTAAGAGGTTATGCGTTAATTCTGGGACATGTTGTATACATACTACCGTGCCTCGGAAAGCACGTAAAGCCCTGCGCCTGATCTCCCCCCGGTCGTGTCGGATTGCCGTCCCATAGGATTATGAGAGTTAAGGAACAGAGTGCACATGTGCACTATAATCCGTTAACCATGGATTCAGTACATCATTCTTGACCACCCTGCGTTAAAAGTTTTCGTCGGTTATTTAAAAAAAAATTCGCTGTTCCATACATTTTGACCGAGTAGGTATTGCACTTCTGTAGGATACAGCTGTTTTTTTTTATTACCGACGAGAAATTTTAACGCAGGAGGGTCAAGAATGATGTACTGAATCCATGGTAAACGAATTCGCGTCGATGTCCCTTCCACCCCTTGGCTAATATCCGAAGAGATTGAAACCCGTGGCCGAAATTCGGTCGCGAGAATATTATGATACCTACATAACTACTAATAAGCCATATGGCTCAATAATCCTCAAAACTGCGGGCAATATTAGTGCGGCACCTAATAATTTTACTTCATAAATCATGTTGTTAACCTGAGCTGTACCTACTTATTCCTAAGTTTTGGCTCATTAATCTTTATCACACACAATAATAAAAGTTCAGACTCTAATTACTTGAGACTGTTGCACTCGACTAACGCTACATTACTTGCATTTAAGTTTAAATGTCATTTCATCAGATTTCCTAATGAAATTCCTAACGATACAGCAGAAGGCACCACTGTAGCCTGCTATGTAGGTTGGCACATGGTTGGCACCCGAATTTCATTACTCAATATATTTTAATTTAACTGGTAATTAATAAACGTCAAACACACAGATAGCGAAGCTTAGCAATGAAACAAGGTGCGCTGAGCGGATAATTGTATTGTTATGGACCGATTCATAGTCGAATAGTTGTGGCTTTTGATATTGTTACCTCTTATAAAAGCGACACCTTGACCTCATCGATGAAACCTTCTCTAATTTCATCATAAATCTATCTAATAGGTAGGTAAGCATTATTTCGGCAACTAACTCAAAAGTTGTTATTTGCCGAAATAATATTCAAATGACAACAACATTTTTTATGAGCCTACGAATTGGCAATCAATACCGCAGATCGAACTGTTTATGTCAGTACCTAGAAGGTATAATCTCACTACCCGCCGTTTTCATCTTTTTTCCTACATTTAGGTAATTTGATCGCTACATGAACCGCTCATTTCGTAGCCTCATTTCATAGCGTACACAGTCAACCGATCAGATCGATATGCATTACGATTACGAAGATCGATAATCCTAAATGTTGTCTCATAGTCGGTCTATCAAAACGCTACCTACTCGTAACACAATATCTATATTACGTAGCAGTAGCTGTATTATTTTGTAACTTATCCTAAACTGTCCACATTAATTATGGCTATACCACTAATCTATCTACCTATCCTATAAAAAAAAAAATCCGTGCGTTAGTCTCGCAAAAACTCGAAAATGGCTGGACCGATTGTGATGAAACTTTGATAAGTTTTTGTGTGCGGGCCGGAGAAAGATCATAACAGAAAAATAAAATAAAAAGGCAAAGTAACGCATGCGTGACGTCAGTGTGACGCGTAGTTCGTATGTCGCGATGTTAATGCCGCCACATCACACCGTTCCGGAGACTGGAGATCGGCAGTGGGCTGGGTCGTGTATCTTGCGATGCTTGCCAGTGCCAGTAGAGGGTTGCCGCATAGTTCTCGGTGAGTCGGAACTGTCTGCGGTGATTCCCCAGTGAGTCGGGGTGGCGCTGCATTATGCTCCAGTGAGTCGGATGTGGTACAGCGCCGGGTTGACGCTGACTGCTGGCATGGAGGAGGAGGATTCATGTTCTCTGCTTGTGGACCGTTCGAAAGTGCAGTGTGCTGTGCCAAGATTGTCGATGAGGCTGTGGGTATGACCAGGAATGCGCGTCCGCTGCATGCAGATGGTCAGGATACCCATTGAAGCCGTGGTCGCTGGCTGTGTGACTCGCCGCTCGAAAACTTGAGGTAGTGATGATGATGACGTCACGTTGATCTTGATGCACGAAGGCTGCGCTGACGTTCATGTTCGGAGTCACCAGTATAGAGGCATGAGGAACAGGGTGTAAAGTTCACTCATCCACCATAGAAAAGGGAGGATCCTCCGAACAGACGGCTATCGTGTCTGGTAGGCAACTGCCCGACGGTTGATGTCTGGATGTTGCATTTATATACTAGTTGCGCGGTAAACTCTGCTTGCGCGATGCAGAATTTTGTGTGACGTCAGTGTGACGCGTAGTTTGCATGTGGCGATGTTGATGCCGCCACAGATTCTGAATGCTCGTTGCTCGGCTCAACACTAATGCTACGGCTACTTTGTCGCACTGGTCGACGTCTCGCTGTACAACAGAGAACGCGCGAAGTGTAGTTCGCGTTATCGCGACAGTGTAGCCGTAGCATGAGAGTTGAAAATCCAGTGCGCGATAAAATCCTACCGCGATATTTCTACGTCCGTGCAAACGTGGTCGAAGTGACATTGAGCGTGACGATTGCTTTTGGTTAGGGCTTGACATAAAGTGCACATTTAAATACATTTTATTCATACATTATTAAAATACATATTTAATTAACTAATATTTACACAAAAGTCCCACATATCAGGTTTGATAGTCCAAGTCTTAAAAAACTTTTCCTTAACATCTAACCATTTTTCAAACAACTTTACAGATTTTTTCTTCATCTTATTATATGGTATGTTGTCTATTTCATCTTGGCCACATATTTTTAGTTTCAGATCTTCATTATTGTTTAGTATTTGTAAGAATTTCTTATATAAATGGTATTTACTTATACATAAACTACAGGCTGGGGATAATGCCTTCTTCACTGTGACTCCTAACTTTCTGCCTTGCACTGCAACTTCTAGGAGCCTGAAACATTTATTGTATAAAAACATTTTAATTTTATTAAAGATGAAACCACTCTGTATACAAAAAATGTCAAGAAAATGAGGCATAAATAAACCATACTAATCCAAATATGTATGGCCACTCAGACACAGCAACTTGAAGATATTTCTAGTTAGTGGTTTTACTTTAACAAAATATTAAGTATAAGTACTCACTGACTAATAGATTTTATCCAAACTATGCTTCCAGGAGCTGGTTTTATGTTGACATCTGATCTAATACTTGTGAACACTAAAGTTGTTTGGTAAAATTGAGGCACTATATCCAATTTAAACGATAAAAAGTCTGATCTATTTAAAAGAGCTCTTTGTAGAGACTTTTCAGAATAAGGAACTCCACCACCAAATATAAAATGTTTTATGTATATTGGTTCACACAGCATACTTAATAAGCTGCCTTGGATGCCTAAATGTATCCATTTAGCAATTTTATCACTGCAAGAGACGGACAAAGTTCTGTCTCCTCGGCCTGGCTTTGTTCTTACTTTACCAAGGTGAAACTGAATATTTGTTCCCGGTTCCTTTAAGTCTTGTTCACACTGAGGTAGACATTTAGCCCCTGTTTTATTAACATAGTCCTCAACTTTGGGTTTCTTAACTTCTGTCTCACACACATCATCCTCCGCATCACGTTTCTGTAACTTCAGTATGTCACCATAATGTTCTTCTTCCCCGTTTTGGGATATTATCGACGCATCTCCACACGGTAACTGAGATGAATAGAAAATATATTCAATATTTTCTTTAAGTTTAAACTGTCCATTCTCATGGAATATTGAATGTTTATGTTTTAAAGTTTTGTGAATATTTTCGTACAGGTATAGTAAAAAGCCGCGTCGAGCGAATACTTCAGCATGACTGTCGTTGAGTAAACTTCCATTAGGCATCATTTTTGTAGCTCCTATACATTTTGAGCCGGTACCTAGTGATACTACTTCAATGTTCTCAGTAGTTCTGTCATATTCTATTACACATGATAGCACTGTCCACTCTTTTTCGATGGGTTTCCCTTTTTTTGGTAATTTATTGTACAAATTGAAACATTTTTGAACTACTTTTTCAATTAAAGTTTCGTTTAGGTTAGGCATCCTTTTGCGGCATCAATGGTTTCTAGATACAGAAGTCTTTTAAAATGATAACTTTAATTAAAGTGTTTATTTCAAAGATTTTGTCTTCGTAAACGTAAATCGTAACTTATATATATATTTGTAATACATTACGATTTCATTTTGCAATAATTAAGTAAACAAATTAAAGTCAAACTGACACACCGTGACGCGAAATAGTTTGACAGATGTGTTAGACAAATGGACACGTAACTAAACGTTTGGATAAAAGTAACCCGATTCCGTGTATGCAATGTTATTTGATTAATTATTCCAACAAATGGCAAGTATCAACATTATTTTGATATTTCAAACGCAAGATTAATCCGACTGAAACCCAGAAAAAGTCTTGGAACAACTAAAAATATTTACGTAAATTGGAGCGAAACTGCAGCGTTCCATAGCGAATTTTCCGTCATTCTGCAATTTTAAGCATACAATTCGTTTGGAAACTTGCATTTATTTTTACCATGCTGAGATGGCAGGTAGGGTAAAGGCTTCTACATACCAGCGCGACTTGTCGCGCGACGCGACACGGCAAAAAGGCCCCGCGTGTCGCGGGACGAGCGGTGCCTTTGTGTCGCATCGCGTCGCGTGACTAGTCGCCCCGGTATGTAGAAGCCTTAATACGGGTAATACGTAAGAGTGCGGCGAATGTACGTACCTCCCAGGCCCCCGACTCATGATACTAAAAGGAACAGTGCAGTGGCGTTTTAGTCGGTCGGACACTAACACAAAAAACGAGCAAGCGGTACAGTAGTCTAGTCGCGTAAGATTTGTAACGTCTGAAATCTCACCTTGGTAATAAACAACTGAGCAGCGACAGAAATGACTACTTACAATCTATATACTTAGTACTTACTAATTCCATGGTCAAGATGTCACTTCCTGATATACACTTCCGTCCCTTTTCGCGAAATCACTCCCACAGAAAGCGAGAGGATGTTAAAAAAGTTAGTTTTTTAATCCCAATTAATTTTAACCTTTGTTGTTTGTTTTTTCAATGTGGAGTTTGACATTTGCACCTGTCAAATTACTATCATGGAATAAAAAACGAACCTTTTTAACGAATAATCCAAGGCAATGATATTCTATTTATATAGAGGTAGTTAGGATTATACACGCTCCGCAAGTGGCACGTCAAAACTTGGGTAATTAGCCACATTTTCTTCGTCTTATCTCTTTTTCGCTTCCGATCATTACGACATACCGTCCTACTTCCACGTGTCATCTAATAAATAGATTAAATATACACTTTTATATAATCTAATAGCGGGACATTGTGCCGTTTTTGAAGATCAAATGTTGAGTAGGTAACCTATCTAAGTCTTTTTACTTAAAATATAATTGCTCCAAGGTTATGAAACCACCACAAAGTGCATTCGCAACTTGTTTGACGTGAAGAGTTGAAGACCCTTGTAATTCCAGTTTAAACTGTACCTACCTATTTAATAGTATTTTATTATGAAAGAAGTCTAAGTAGGTACCTACATAATGAAACTTTCATTAGGTAGGCAGAGTACCTAATAACGTAGGCTGTCAATGTACATATTATGTAGAGTCCTTTTATCTGCGCCCCCTTGCTTGACATTTTGGTCATCTGTGGAATTTGTAGATAGTATCAATGGATGCATTTCTGTATCGGACTAAAGATCGGAACGCTGACTCCATGTCGTACTTACGCTTCCAAAGATTGATCACAATTAATTGTAGAAGAAACTTAGGTACATACCTACCACAGTGGATGAAAGAGTAGCCACAGTGTGAGCCACAGCCAGGGGTCTACACAAGGATTGTTGAAGTAGGTATTTTTTTCGCTAATTTTGGCGCAATTAGATTTTAATTGATTTTTATTTTTTTGAAAGCGATAATACTGTCGACGTCGTCGGTCAAGTGATGTTCTCATAAGTTCTAATTCTAGGTAGGAAAATCCGTAAGTAAATGCCAAGAAATAAGTAAAATAAATTCATGTTTAATGGCTGTAATCTCACAAGTATAATGTTCAATAAGGAGCAACAATAAAAGGCTCATCAATCACACTGCCATTGATGCGGTCGAAGTTAACGGGATGAGATTATGACAACGGAACAGTATATCAGCTTCGAGGTACATCTACCCACCTACTTACATTTTATCAATTTATTACATTTTGTACGGAAGGCTATACTGGATGATACTGAGGAGAATAGGTATAATAATATGTGCAGTGGTCCTGCCTTCGAGCTCCTACAATATGATTTTAAAAGCAGTTATATTGTAGCAAAGTAGCGTGGTGCGTTACCTTCCACACATAAACTCCATTTGAAATAAGATTAGACATTTAAATAATCCTTTTTTACAGTCCGTTCAACCGATTTTGACTTCTATTGCGTTGGTGGCATGACAAATGGCAGCTGTAATAAACAGTTGGTATGGTAATCACGTTTTTGCTTTTAATGCCATCTTTATGCCTACTGAATAGAAGTCAAAATCGGTTAAACGGCCTGTAAAAAAGTTTATTTAGATGTCTAATCTTATTTCAAATGGAGTATAATTATGTATAATTAATTTTCTAATCTGGGACTCCTAATAGATCACTACTGTAATCTACTTGTTATTAGGTAACATCGCCGAAGTAAATTCCTACAAAGCTAGGAAAAAAAGTAAAAAAAACTTAGCTCCATTTAATTTTTTGATGATAAATATCGAACGGTCACGAATTGGTTAGTCTAGCCGTCAAAATCCTTCGATCAACGATACAATAGTCATTTCGAATGTTATATCGTGAGAAATTTCAATCCTTGAACGCAAAAAATTATTCGAAACAATATCTCGAGTTTGCTGGCATCGACATTTATCATAAGTTGCCGGATACGGATGTTAACGTGCCCAGTGTTCATTATATTGACCATTAGTGGGCGGTGATGAAAGAGGGTAGTTTGTCATTCCACGCCTCATTATCGTGCGAGATGACGCGCCCGATCTCAGGACCAATTTGAATATCAAAGCGCTCCCTTCACGCGTTAGATTAAACTGCTATCAAAACACTCCAATATTATGATGACTTTCAATAAGTTCTCCATTCTTTAGCGATCGATAAAATCGTTATTGTTCCGCCATAAAAAATCGCTTTGCATGAATTCATACAGGATGTTTACGTAAGGAAACGAGGTTAACATTTTTATTGAAAAAAAAAACGTTATTTTTTGTCGTTTGGTAAGTAACTGCCGCATTTTCCTAAAAAAGTTGTACCTACGTAATGATGAATTACATTTTTAATTGAGCAAAGAAAGTAACGTGTTATTAAAACAACCTGTATCTGAACAAATTTGTATTACATTCGAAAAGTTTTAATTCTCATGAAATGATACAGGAATTAATATTAACGACGACGACAACAAGCAAAGGAAACTCATTATAACGAAGGTAAATGATAACATTACAGGCAATTGACCCCGCTGAAAGAGTCGATACAGTGACAATTCATGCATCGAAAGCGTTTATACAACACATAAAACTTCCAAGCATTACCTCCTACATGTCATAAAACGGAGTAGGTACCTAAATAAGTCATTATCTGAGATTTTACAAGCATTTATCGGTTATTGCATTGCATGGTATTTTTAACTGGTTGGTATAGATATAATCAAAAACCTTTCCTTAACGCCTCAGTAGGTACTTTACTTTGAAATTATTAGCGAGGCAAATGGGCCTCGGCATGAAGTTCCCAGTGGTTACGAGAGCCACAACATGCCTCATTACGAGTCCTCAAACACAGGTCTGGTCAAATTATGCAAGTCCAGCTTCCTGTTTTTGTTCGCAAGCCGCGGCTTTAGTACCCGGAATGCAGAGTGCTTTCGTAAAAATATTGTTATTAATTTTTTGTTCCTACGGTGGCAGATTTTTGAGGCATGCATGATATTAGTTAAGTACTTATCTACCTATATAAAGTGTATCTATTCATACATGAAATCTCTTAAGGGGTCACTGTACTCATCATTATGAACAACTTTTACTATGGGACTAAAATTGAAATCGTGAAAAAAAAAATCTGCTGTTTCTTATATTTTGACGAGATAAGCGAACATAAATGTAGGGGTAACAGCTGATTTTTTTTTCGCGATTTCAGGTTCGGTCCCATAGTAAAAGTTGTTCATAATGATGAGTACAATGACCCCTTAAGAGATTTCGTGTATGAATAGATACACCATATACAGTATGTAACAAAAACCCTGTTGTTCCTTCTACCTACGTTTTAAGAATCGGTATACATACGTAATAAAGCAAGTCATTTATAAAAACTGTTAAAAAAAAAAAAAAAAAAAAAAAAATTGTAATGTTTAACTGATTTCTTACCTCTGCAATTCTTTGATTTTGACTTCTCGACTAGCCAATGCTTAGTTTTTTTAATTATAATTCCATCAATGTTGTGCTTGTAGGTAAATGTATACGTCCCTAAAAGGAACAACAGGGTTTTTGTTACAGTAGTACCCAATTGATATGGCTTACCGATGTACCTGCGCAGAAGGTGAATTTTAAAAGTGCGGGAAATGCTATTGACCAATCGGCACGGTCCACGCACCGCGGTTCTTTTTCCTGTATCGCTATTGGTCGGCAGCTGCCGCCATGTTAGCGCGCGCCGCGTGGCATGTTTGTCAGCCGCCATACTTCTGATCGAGTGCACGCTAGCAGCTCCAGTGTATTATGAACCTTATAATAGTGACCTAAGGTTGATTGTAAGTTTTAAGCATTCTTTCGTTAATCTTCGGGGCCATACTTTCTTTTCTGTGCGAACGAAGATTCACGACGCGCCTTATCAATTGGGTACCACTGTACTTATTGTATAAGTTATCATTCTCCTGCCCTTATCCCAATTTATTTGGGGTCGGCGCGGCGCAACATTTCCCTTTCTTCCATACTTCTCTATTAGGCGCCATCTCGGGTCACCCCCTTTCTAGTCATATCATCTTCCACACAGTCCATCCATCGTTTATTTGGCCTTCCCCTACCTTTATAGCCATCGACTTCGTTCATTCCTTTTTACCATTTTTTTTTTTGGGTGGGAAATTATCAAATAACTTCTCCCGCTCTGGGCGGAGCGGGAGCCTTCAGAGCCGGGAGCGGTCAGCCTTTAACTGACTAAAACCCACCCGTGTTCCTTCAAATGCCTGTGTGCCAGGGCCACGATATCCCTTTCGGACAGGCTCGTAACCTTGGCAGGCATTGGCCCTTTCGGACCCCGTCAATTGGTGCTGACATCTCTTTGAGGCGCGCGTGGAACACAACGCGCCGTCGACCCAGGCCTGGTCCTTATCGGACGGCGTGCTACCCATCGCTCACCGTTCGCAAGCCCGCGCCTACGGTGGCCGGGAATCGGCCTGCAATTCCCAAAGCCCGGAGCGTCTCCTGCGGCGATTAAGGGCGTGAGGTCGCGAACCCTGCCTCACCCTCACGCGTTCCGCCTCCTCCTTCGCGAGCATTACTGCTTCGCAGAAGGAGGTGACGGCCTCCCATGCACGCTCGCTCCGAACCATGGCCTCAAGCATGCCCATACCATGACAACCGATTTCCGCACAACTTTTCAGTCACCGGTGCTACGAGTACTATCAGACTTCCTCGAACTCGTTTCTTATTCTATCCATTCGTGTCACACACACCACACATCCCTCTTAGCATTCTCATCTCAGCTACATGCAATTGCCTTTCATTCATCCCTTTTGTGGCCCAACAGTTACACACACACCTACCTAGGTAAGTACTAAAGTAGCATTCCTAGGTAGGCTATTAAAGATTTTCTCGTTGTGTTATTTAAAACAATCCCTTGAAGAACACGATACCGAGTAATGTTTCCTTGAAAGTTTTAAACTCGGTCATCCTTTATGATTCCTTCCTCCTAGATTAAAACCTGTAGGTGAATTGGAGCAATTATTACGGCATTTTATTGCTCAAATAAAGAGTCAGGTGTTAAAATGAAAACAGCCGCGAGCTGAGCAGTAAAAGGATAGGAAACAAAGCCAGGCACTGAAGTGATCATTTCCTAGAGATTTCTATAAGCGTTGCTGTTTGTTTGTTTTATTGCTTCATCTGATCTCTTATTTCCGTATTTATTACTTTAATATCGTTTTTGTTTCATAACATGCCAGTCTACTAAGGTTGGTTTACAAAATAAAAGGGGTTTCCGTGCCAACCCAATACGGCAGGATTGGGAACCGCATAGGTACGGTCAGCTATCAACTCCGATAGGTACAAGAAATGTGCCATAGAATGTGCAATTTTTATTTCTAGAAAATATATCGTATTCCTAAAATAGAAGGTTACCTACCTCTGCACAATTGAGGTTGAAGTTCAGTTAAATTCTAATAAACTTAAAGAAGTCGTGCCATAACTTAAGGTCGTAGGTGATTCGTGAACGATAAAGCAGAGTGTTCCCAACACCAAAACATTGATTGCAAACAGCAGTAGGTACAAGGTCGTTCAAGCAACTTGCGCAATATTTAGGTACTTTTATCTAACATCTCCAATGTTCGTGGTCGTCATTCAAATGTAACATGAATTATTTAGTTTCCCAAAATTATGCAATGGAACAAATTGAAATCGTTTTGAATCAACACAGACCCCCGCTGGGCACCTCGCCGTTCTGCCCTGCAATAAAAACGTAGAAATATTTTATTGTGGATCGAATATTGGTTGATAAATTTCGTAACACGAAGAACATATATGCATATAACACGCACGGAGTAAGTGAGTCGTAAAAGTGTTTCAAAATATAAAATGTAAATGACAAGTAGGTAGATACAGAAAATCACGACACTAAGATCGGACAAAAATTACGGATCTTTTGTTATTTATTTTGTACTTAGGCAAAGAGTTGAACACAATTTGGATGCAAATAAAAACCTTCGGAACCAAACCTAAATACTAATATCGTGATGATGAAATACAACAAAATTAAGTACCTACCGTACCTCATTTATCAGCATAAAATATCATAGTCATCCAGAGTCTCAAGAATGATCAATTGTTATCAATAGAAAGCGATACTAACGTCTGATAAGGATAGAATTAAACTTTTCCATGTAGTAATGATTCGCGTTTTGTGGAGACAAAATGAAAAGTTATAAAGTAAAAACATATTTTTTAAAGATTCGGTTCAGGCAGAGCTCTCAGGATGCTAAGATGAGGTTCGATTGAATTAAGTACCTAAACATTTACTAGTAGGTAGAAGTTAAATACCTAAGTACCTATACGCGAATCGAAAGAAAACTTAGTCTAATACCGGGTCTACACTGTTCGATTTTAGTCGATCAACTGCTAAATCAAGATCGATTTGAACCGACGGAACAGACTTTCAATCAAATTGAAATTCAGAGTACTTAAGTATTTTTTTGTTCAACAACGAAAGTTGTTCAACTAAAATCGAACCGTGTGATCTCGATATTAGCCAAGACCATAGTTATCATGTTGAAATAAGTATGTTTCATGTAATAGCAACGCATCTAACATTCTACCACAATCTTTGAAACGAAGGCGGATGCAATTATTGCAGCTGACTCACTGGCTAAAACGCTTACGTCGAAAGTCCCTACGGATTCTCCATTCAATCACCTTGTAGTGGCATCAACATCGCCACATGCGAACTACGCGTCACACTGACGTCACGCAAAATCCTGCATCGCGCAAGCAGAGTTTACCGCGCGACTAGCATATATCGACATCAATCGTTGGGCAGTTGCCCACCAGACACAACGCTCGTCTGGTCGGAGAATCCTCCCTTTTCTATAGAGGATGAGTGAACTTTACACCCTGTTCCTCATGCCTCTAAATTGGTGACCCCGAGAAGCTGATCACGAACCTGAAGCCGAAGCCGAAGCCTGAGCCTGGAACATCGAACTCCTGCAAGATCCCACGAGAACCTCAGAAGAGCCATCACCATGACATAATCAATATGCTGACGAAACAGACAGAAAATTTATCAATCGAAGTCTGTCTGTCTGTTTGTCTCTACTCTAGTCCACATATTTTAATTAGCTGGTAGCTTGGTGAAGCTATACATTCATGTAAAAGACATTCAGCTAAATGAGAATTGATGCCGATGAGCGTGCCTTCACTTAGCCCATAATCGATGCCGCATTGACAATGACATTGATACCAATGATGACAAAGAACTTCGTGATCCGGCTAATGCAAGGAAGCTCAAGTGGGGTCAAGTGGCGTAATGATGTACAGTCCGAACGAAAACAGTGCCCGTTTCTTTTCTGGGTAAAAAATCGAAATGAGGGAAAATAAGCTTAATTTTATCAACGGAAAAATATTTTAACTTAAAAAAACAATTAACTTTTTTATAGCATTTTTTAAATTCTTGTTCGCTGAGCTGTGAAGTGTGACCCCTGTGTAAACAAATCGGTATAACTTTTAAACTAAACGATGTATCACGATTAAATAACATCGTCTTCATAAAATAAAAACTAAAGAAAAAACTCGCGCTCAGTTGACAATTAGGGTGCTTTTATAACAAATATCTGATATTTTTTCATACATTTTTACAATAAGTACTTAATTGTAAAATATCTCAATGAAAGTCGCGATTATCCACCCTTTTTTATTACTTTAAATTATTCTCTATCGTATCAGCTTTCTAAAAGTAAAAATACCATGTTTATAACTCAATCACAACGTTTCCTACCAACTGTTAAAGAAAGGCCTTGCACTCGGCTACGTACTTTACTTTAGCAGGTAGAGACATTTTTTTGTATTTTTTATGTTTATTTTTTATATTTTTCCGTCGATAAAATTAAGCTTAGTTTCCCTCATTTCAATATGTGCACATTATGAAGACTCACACTGTATAGAAAGTGCATGATTATTTTACACACGGCTACACATGAAGCTATACATTTCCAGTATAAGCTGATCCCGCATTGTGTAGGATTTCCTTACAATGAGAGGTCAGCGTATACTGGAAATGTATAGCTTGATATGTAGCCGTGTGTACATACAAGAGCCACGTGGAGGTTCGAAATTATCACACGGGAACGTACTACCGGGATACCATGGTGTTTCGTCCAAATCCGTTCAGCCATTTTAGCGTGAAAGCGTAACAAACAAACAAAAACTCACTTTCGCATTTATAATAAACTAGCCGCGCCCCGCGGTTTCATTCATCCGCACAAGTCTCGGGGGGCGGGGGGGTTGCCATAATCTCCACGTTTGGCAGGCGGGTTGGCGATCGCAGTATGGAAAGAACGCTGCTGCCCATTCTCTAGTAAGTCCCTTAGTCGCCTTTTACGACACCCACTGGAAGAAATAGGATGGTGTTATTCTTTACATCCGGCACCACACGGCCCATGATGAAGGGTCGATGACTTACAAGAAGCTACAGTATTTTAAGTTTTAATTCAAAAGGCAATATTGGGACCTATAAAATCCTAAGTATTTAAATAAACCAGTGTCAGCTGTAGTAATCAAACAGTTAATCTCAATACAAATTACATAAAAGCACTTCTACCAGAGGAACATTTCGGTTTCAATACGGCAGATAACAAATCAGAATCGTGCCGGGTCCACATTAGCACGCGGCACGTTCCGGACCGCACGGCATCTGATAGGTAATACACCAGCCGTAATGCGCTCCCTGGTACACTATTTCAAATGTTATTACAGTTGCCATGTGGTTCCTGCAGCGTAGACAGCTCATATCGTGCAGAGTAATCGCGAACCTCGCCCTACACCATCCGATATGGACCGCCAGATTCCTTGAAACGAGTATTGCGTGAGACGGAAGCACTGATGCTAGTATATACATTGTTTATACCACGTTTGTGTAATCTTGAACGCCAATTCGCAACATAAACAGCACAAAATCAAGGAAATGAAACACAATCCTTCAAACATTAAGCAAACATAATGTATAGCTCAATTTCATAGCCCATAATGTCTTAATGCAAAACCAACAGCTGTAAGCCGATTTGTGCATAAATTAAGCGCCACTTAATATGACAATTTACGAGCGTACCTAACACGGCTCCATGTCTCGTGTCTGCAAAGCCGGTGGACCTAGCCGAGGAGGGATCAATTAATTTTGCTCCTAGTAAGGACATCTTATGTGTCCGCCGCGCAGACTTGTAACGGGTTCTTTGTAATATGCGTAGGACTTTGCAACACGTATGTCAACGTGGTATTAACGGTTTCGAAATTGGATTATAATATTATGTAGATAATATTAATTTAATATCTAATTAAGTAGGTATCTAATTAATGTCTATGGTGAGACGCCCTTGAGATTAAGGTGTTGCTAATCACTCATATCCACCTCATAACTAACAATCTACATATTTTCATGTCCATAGAACATCTTATCGCCTTTGAAGTAGTCATGGTCTAACGACCTTTCACATAAAAAATAAACAAGGAAGGAATGAAGGACTCGCTTTCACAAATGGAAATGTTATGTTCCAATCAAGAAATTTCCTAAATGATTTACAGCCGTAATGCATTAGATCGCAGCACAAATAATAGGCTCGGAGTACTTCGAAGCTTATTACAATGAACAGCAATTCCTTCAACTACTGTAATGCGAGCGATGTCAAAGCACTTGCCTGTAATAAATTAACGACGGCCGTAATAAACTTGGGTGGTCTAACTTACTACTACATTGATGTCGTTCATTTAAATAGCTTTGATGAAGTAGCATACATAACTATACCTACCTAGTTAATTTTGATGGTTCCGTAGTCAAAGGAGCCCTTATAGTTTCACCATGTCCGTATGTCTGTCTGTCTGTCCGCGGCTTAGCTCAGACGACAAAGCTGTAATTTGGCATGGATATACATATTGATCACGCCGACAAAGTGGTAAAATAAAATCTTGTTGAGTTATTTTTATAGGGTACCACCCTTGCACGTAAAGTGGGGATGACATTTTTTTTTCTGCCATATTTTCCGTATAAATAACAAAACATTGGTCAGGCAGGGGCCCCCCAACCGATCACCATGTTCGGCAAGCCTATCCCTTGGGAGAAGCGAGCCAAATATCTCGGTGTGGTCTTAGACCATCACATGACGTTCGGCGAGCACATAAAACAGGTGCGCTCGCGCGCCAGTTTTGCTCTCGGCCGACTACACTCCGTACTCAACCCGCGCAGCAAGTTGTCCCTTAAGTGCAAATTGCGTATTTACACCGCGTGCATTCGACCGATCATGACTTACGCCTGCGTAGTCTTCGCTCACGCAAAGTCGTATCACATTCATAAGATGCAGACGCTTCAAAACCGATTTCTCCGTAGAATTACGAAGGCTCCTTGGTTCGTTCGGAACGAACAACTTCACGTAGACCTTAAGATGCCTACCATCAAGCAGTTTATGAAGCGCCTTGCAAAGCGCTTTTTCGAATCCGCGGAACGTCATCGCAACCCCTTGGTTGTGCAGGCCGCTAGTTACAGGCCTTCTGCCATTAGTCAGACTCGCCGACCGAGGCATACTCTCTTAGATCCGGATGACCCCGTCACTCTCCTTCAGGAAAGCAATAGGGCCACGAGTACAGTGCACAAAATACACAAACCGACCTTCCGTCCTCGCCGCCGAGGTACCACGCGAACTTCCCGAGTAAATGGTAATAAAAGTCCTCCCCCCCGTCCCTTGAATGTCGATGCGCCAGCCGCCCGGTTAGAGGCTGAGAGCGCCGATCATGATCAAAATGTTGATCCAGCCCGTCCCCAAATTGTTACTAATTTTGTGATCCCCCAACGACGCCCTAAGCCGAGGTCCGTACCCCACAGAGGGTGCCCTTAGTGCGCTGTCGTTTAGTTTTAATATATATAATTTGCGCCCTGGCTGGAGGCTTTAAGATTAAAAACCTTAGGGCAGCCACAGGAATATCCGGTTAAGTAGCAACGACCTCTCTAGGTCTGCTACGAGATGCCATACAAAAAAAAAAAAAAAACAGGCAGGGGCCATAGTCTTTACATAGTCCTAGATAACCAGTTCACTTAAGCCACCCAAACCCACAGCACAGTATCTTTATTTCCATAAACTCAAAAACTCAAACTGAAACTCAAAACATTTATTTCAATTAAACGTATTACAGGCACTTTTGAATTGTCAAAGAGTCAGTCAGTTAGTCAGAAAGTTGAAGCTATTTGCCCATTCCAAAACGTAGATCTCTATGGAGAAGAACAGGCAAGAAACTCACTCTTTTAAATCAAGATAATACAAAATCCTGGGTACATTATTCTTGTTGCTTCTATAGGTCATATCCTGCAACAGTCCTACATCAACCGGGGGTTGTCCTTGGGTGCACTTTAAAAAATTAAAATAGTTTATTTCTGTAACTTTCTTGTACAATAATATTCTGTGGCTAGAACCTCCCAGGAAGCATGTAGTAATGCTTGTATTGGGTGGTTCTGCTCCTCCCTCGGATCAACATATTTTTAGGTAACTAGATAACTAAACTATTTTAAGTAATTACAAACAAGAACTTATTGAATGAAAAGTAAGAGATACTGGTGTGACATCTCTTTATGTGTGTGTGTGCGTGTGTGGAGTGTGTGTGTGTGTGTGTGTGAGAGGTGTGTGTGTGTATGCCTTATGATATTTAGAACATACTATTTCTCGTATAGGCTGTGTGAATTTGACTCCTAATTAGGAGACTTCTAGCCCTATGATGTAATATCTTGGGATCGGGAAGTACCACTAGAAGTCATGAATATTGTCTAAAGTTCGTATTTAAATAATAAGTTCTCTATATCACAGTACCCAAGCCGCTCGAGCTCGTGAACGATTGTTTTTTTACATTCGTGGAATTGAAGGTTGAATATTGTATATTTTGTTGTGAAGCTTATTATATAGGTAGGCAGAGTGGGCTTGAAATTGACGCCTGGCAAAAAGAGTTCTACAGCGAGGAGCAGTGGCCACATTACATTTTCTTCTACCCGTTTGAGCTATATGAAAGTAAGGTAATGTTTTATGTAGTTTAAGTACTGAGTTTATAATATAAAGTTTTCGAAGTGACAATATTTTATGATTTAGATATAGTTCGTCAGTAGGAAATCTAAATGGCTTAAAGAACATTGTTTTTATCAAGCATCTCTGGGCTCTTTCTGCTTCAAGGAATTTAATTTTAGTGGCACCACCCCAGATGGAAATACAATAACACATAACTGATTGTGCCAATGCAATATAAATACGCTTTAGGAGGTCTTGAGGGGTGACATGTCTCAACTTTTTAAAGACCCATATGAGTTTACGGATCCTATCATTTATAGCTTCAATTTGAGGGTGCCAGGAAAGTCGGTGGTCCAGGATTACACCAAGGTATTTAGTGGATGTAACACATCCAATCTCTTCGCACCCACATTGCGTAGTATAAGTGAAGTCACAAGTATGAATCCTTAATAACAAGTTTGGGGGGGGAAGTGTACGCTACGCAAAGCAGATGTAATTTGTTATGGCGATATTTAGGGTAAGAAGGGCAGACCTGAGCCAGTTTGCAACCTTATGGAGACCATGCTCAGCAGCTTCAAAAACGGAGTTCCAGGAAGTACCATTAAATACAATGGCAGTATCGTCCGCATATGAGAATACTTGCCCTCTCTCAATTTCGAGATTAGTTAATTCGTTAAGGTACATCAACTATAATGTGGGGCCTTAGACGCTTCCCTGGGGCACGCCGTACTCAATTTTAGTGTCAGAACTAGTGAAACTGTAAATTTTTACGCTCTGGGTACGGTCTTTTAGGTAATCAGTTAAGATATTTAGTGGCATTCCCCTTATGCCCATATACTCCATCTTTTTCACAAGAGTGGGGACAGAAACAGTGTCGAATGCCTTTTTTAGATCTAGGAAGACTGTCAGACACTTTTCTCCACGGTCTAGACACTGAGTTACCAAGGAGGACAATCCTGAGACGGTCTCTTCTGTAGATTTTGCTTTTCTGAATCCGAATTGTGAACTGGATGGAATATTAAATTTTTCGAGATAAGTAATTAGGCGTGAGTTGATTAGCTTTTCAATAACTTTAGAGATAACTGACAATACCGAGATAGGTCGATAATTATTGATATCTCTTTTGTCACCACCCTTGTAGACGGGGGTAACAATAGATTTTTTAAGCAAGATCGGGAATATACCTTTTCTGAAGCAGAGGTTAGCAAGATGGCTAATAATGGGAACAATGAGCGGTTTAACCATTTTTATGAATTTAGTCTGGATACCGTCCCAGCCGGGAGCACTGTCAGTTTTCAGGTTTGATATAACACTCAACTTCCATTGGGTCAGTCTCCAGAAGTACGAAAGAAGATGGTTGTGTTTTTGGAGTAGATATTAGACCTCCAGCCGGCTGCGTGGATCCACTGAGGATGCTTTCTGCGAGCCGCTTGCTTGCGAAAATACCATTAACATAGTTTTCCGACGCTATAGGAGAACTTCGAGTATTGAGTAATTCACAGCTTCCAATTTTAGATGTGTTAAGATGCGCTATTTGCTTGATAGATTTCCATAGGGCTTTAGAGTTTTTAATATTAGTTTTTAGTAGTTCAGATTCATATTTACGTTTCAATTTTTTAATTAATTTGTTACAATAATTACGGTATCTAGTAAATGTTATTTTTAATATTACATTATACGGATCGGACCTTAATTTTAGCTGCATTCTGTTTCTGTTCCTGATACAGCGTAATAGACCACTGGTGATCCAGGGCTTAATAATGCGTTGTTTGCTGGAGATCCTCTTTACCTTAACACTCTCATCCAGGGATGATTTAAGTTTAATAATTAAATGTTCGATTACAAAGTTAGGGTCATCGTTAAATAATAAGTTGGATAGGTTTTTGTTTATTAGCTTTTCAGCAGCTGCTTCAAAGTCAATGAAGGTCTTGATAGTTGGACAACGGTAGTTAGTTTTTATTTTAGATATGCTCATGAAGACCGTGGCGTGATCAGTTATAGTATTGTTAATTAGCTTGGTTTTATCAATCTTTAAAATGAAATGGTCAAGACAGCTATTTTCTCGTGTAGGAATTATGTGTCCTGGTAGAAGACCATGAGAGGACAGCATGTTAAGATAAGAGGCCCGATTACTACATTCGTAAGATGATTCATTCTATGATTCACTTGCATAGTGCGAACAGAGATAACCGTCGGTTCTCTCGGTCACTGCGAGTTGACTTCGGCCCCTCGTACGCCTTCCAATGGTCCGGGACCCTAGGGTCCCGAACTCCCGAGATATATCAAAGACAATTTAAATAATAATAGAGGTAAAATTTATTTGTTTGTTAGGGTCGGTTCACATCTGACGGAAGATGCGTCGCGTAGTATCAGTCGCGTAACGCCAGAACAGACAATTATATTAGAAAACATTCAACCTTTCACAGTTAACCGAGGTGCGTTAGTGCGTCGAGCGTACAGCGTCTGTTCCGTTTCCGTCTACGCAAGATCGGCAACGACGCGCCTCGTGTATTTTGACTGATGCATTCAGACTAGGCGTAACATCAGCAGAGATCATTTGTGTACAGACCATTCGAAGTTTTTTTGCATTGAAAATGTTTGATACAGAACGATTTATCACGGAAGTGCAAAATAGAGTATGTCTATGGAACTTAAAAGAAAAATCTTATAGCGACCGACAAGCCAAGAGACGGGCTTTCGAGGAAATTGCAGAAATATTATTTGTTGAGTGGGAGACATACGACACAAAACAGAAAAATGAAACTCGTAAGTTAATGTTTATACAAAGTTACGCCCGACGCATCTTCCCTCAGATATGAAAACACCCTATTTGACCGAATACTCGTAGACGCGACCGATGATACGCTCGACGCATCTTCCGTCAGATGTGAACCGACCCTAAGTTTGTCTTTGTATGTAGGGGGTAACCTCTGAAACTACTAGTCGGATTTGCAAAAATCTTTAAAAAAAATTTATAGCCCAATTTTTGATGAAAGTTATTTAACATCACGCTACGACGCTTAGGAGCCGAGCAAAAAGAAAATGAAATCTGAAAGATCGATAAAGCGAAATTGCGAAAACGAAGTAAGTAATGGTGCGGGCGGGCGATGCAACACGAAACGCGACGCAGTGGGTCGGGGGAATAAGAAATTTCACGCGGACGTAGTCGCGGGCAGAAGCTAAGTATTACATAGTTATGATTAGGGAATAACTGAACAAGTGTAAGTACAGTCTGCGTCAGTATGTGCTAACCCCTCAAGTTTTAAAATATGACATTGCTACATCATTGAATTTGTTACGAATAATCTAAAGAATACCTACTTCAAAAAGTGTTCATTGTTTCGACTTGGATTTGAACCATCGCATCGCATGAAATGAAATCGTTTATTCTGTAAATAGGATATTAGAATCACTTTTACACGTCATCTAAAAAAATTAAAAAAATATCTAGATGTAGCCGACTTTTCCTATCTGACTACCCCTGAGAAGAAATGCGAAACAAACTCAGGGTTCAAAGTCTCTTTTAGAGTCCAGACATAATCTTGGTCAGATCATGTGAGGACCATGTAGATCCGTGTCTGAAATGGTCTTTTGACCACACAAATTTGAGTGGACCTGTCCAATCAGTGCAAGCATTTTGTCAGTAATCGCAGCTCAACGAACGTCGTCATACCTACTCATACCGGCAGTTTAAAAACGAACTAACCAGGCGAGCCCTTAAGAATTGTGATGAAATTGGTATCTAGTATCATCCGAGTCACTTTGACTTTAGGTCTATGTCTAATCGAAAGATGTTATAATTTGAGGGTACCTATCTATTTTACGTTTCTTTAAAAGATTGATCCATACCCTCAAGTTATAACTACAACGTAATGTACCCCGTTGCTAGTATGTTACGTTATGCATTGTCGCCATTAAGGCTCGCACAGACTGGCGCAATATCGCGGGCGTGACAGGCAGTGCGACCCTTGTCGGCGTCGCGCCCGTGACATCGCACCAATCGTTTATTCTGTATGAGCCTTTAAAAATTCAGCTGTTCCTTATATTTATGTTCGCCTAACTGACCTGACGCAGGTTGGCGCAGTTAGCTAAGCGATTGACTACTGCGCTGCGTGTCGCGGGTTCGATTCGCGCACGGAACAAATATTTGTATGACCTACAAGTAGTTGTTCCGGGACTGGCTGTTTGTGTATGTGAATTTAAATGTTTGTAAACGCACCCACAATAACAGAAGTTCCTAGTGTGGGGCAACGTTTAAAAAAAAAAACTCGTCAAAATGTATGGAACAGCCAATATTTTTTCGCGATTTCAGGTTGGTCCCTTAGTAAAAGTTGTTCATAATGATGAGTACAATGACCCCTTAAGAGGTTGTGCGTTAATTCAGGGACATATTGTATAGGTTAAACACGCACCGCAAGTGGCACGTCAAAATATGGCTAATTAGCCACATTTTATAATCGTCTTGTCTCTTTTTCGCTCCTAATTATTACTACATGCCCTCGCACTTCCACGTGTCATTTATTAGTTCAACATTGTGCCATTTTTGAAGATCGAATGTTGAGAATTTGAGATACGTCATTGATGTTGATTAGGTAACATACTCGTATCTACGTATTTTTACATAAAATATCATTGGATACCTACACCTCTATAAGTGCATGAGAATACAAAAGCACGTAGTTATATAACAATGTTATTCTATTTACCACACAATTTCTGTTATTCTTCCCAGTCGTATCTCATCTCATCCAAACGCGACCGCAAACTTACAGAAACTCACGCAAGCAAATAATACAAACTAATTTTGAGGCTTTGCAGTGATTGTTACATTATTTTCTAGTCCTGCCTCTATAGTTATTATACTCTTTGGTTGTTGCATAGTACATACCTACCCATGTGATATCATGAGATTACACTGCGTAAATTTCTGTAATAGCGTTGCAATTTATCATGCCTCGGTCGCTGCCCGATGTCGACCGACCAGACGGCGCGGGCAAACCAACGACATGGTATACTAACATTTTTTTAGGGATCCGTAGTCAACAAGGAACCCATACCCCCTTATTACAAAACAAGGTTTATCTTCAGACCCAGGTTTAAAACATGGACCCATTATTGAATTTCGAACTTTATTCCGACTATGGTAAAGTTCCCAAACACAAAACTGGCAACTTAGTACCGAACTAAGTTTTCAGTTTTGTATAAAGAACGGTATTTCAAGCACTGTTACGTTCTTATTACAAAAACTGGCTCCATGGTATAAGCCATGTCAAAATATAAATCTTGTTTTGTAATAAGGCGGTTATAGTTTCGCCATGTCCGTCTGTCTGTCTGTCTGTCCGTCCGTCCGCCAAAAAAGTCGTCAAATAAAACCATGAAAAACAATTTTTTTTATGGTACCTCCCTTACACGTGAAATGGGGATGATATTTTTTTTCTCGTCTATTCCATGGTGTAGGGTATCGTTGGATAGGCCGTTCAAAAATATGGTGGGTTTGTCAGAACCATTTTCTCAATTAAGGGATCCGTTTGCGTAATATTAAGCTTTAAAGTGCTATTTGACTCCTAAAACACAGGGTTTTTAGCCTAGTTTAGGAGGCATCAGTTCGCCCTTTAATGTGACTATATTGTACAACATTTATTTAATCCTTGTGTACTGTATGTTTTCAAAGTGTACAAATAAACATTTTTTTTTTTTTTTGTTAGAGTCAAGTGTCCCCTCCCCCCTGCCAGCTAAATGGTTGGTTTTAGATATGTGAAAAAAATCATGGCAATAAATAGTTTATATATATTAAAAGGGATCCCATGGGAATATTGGGATAAAAAGTAAGCTACCACCATACAAAATTTTATCAAAATTGGTCCCACCGTTAAAGCGTGAAGAAGTAACAAACAGACACACTCACAAACTTTCGCCTTTATAATATTAGTGTGATAGTACAAAAAAACAGGGCAGTCCAACTTCTGTCCTGCTATAAAAACTCGTGGATAGCCCCATGTCCGAGATTTTGGTATTCATGTCAGATTGATATAATGCACATGAAATTTGAATAAATATGTATTAGATCAAAATCTTAACATTTTTACCTATTTGTTTCAGATTGACCAGTTTGAACTGATGTCAGATTGTCCGTCTAAATACCCCCTAAGATACTGCCAGAAATGCCACTGGAATCTTCTATCCTAGTGCCTCCAGACTCGCCGAAGCCCGATAGCACCCGTTTCCTTGTCATTAATTTTGCCTTTTCATCAAACTTCTCGCCGTGTGTATGGACTGGACTAGAGGTCGTATCAAAGGGTTAAGTTTAAGTTATCCGGAAGAGAACCGGAGTTACCGACATAGCCTGCAGAGTAAGCAAGCTGAAGCTGAAGGTGGCTGGGACAGACTGGATGCGGAAGGCGGAGGACAGGGTGTTGTGGCGCCGCCTGGGAGAGGCCTATGTCCAGCAGTGGACTGCTATAGGCTGAGTTGATGAGGCAAAGTTAGTTGTGTAGGACTTTTTTAAATGTTTAAAGGAAAACACAGGATTAGAATAGAGACCTACAGACATTCATAATTTTTATATAACATCAATATAAAATAAAATTATCTACAATTCAAACATAACTTGTGCTTATTGCTTCAGTGGTCCAGCAGAGTCAGGAGGGATACCGAGTTCCTCATCTGTGTAGGTTTTGGGATCAATATACGGAAATTCACCCTGAAAAAAAGCATAATAATTTTGTCAACCTTTCAATAATGTACAGTCAGCTTCAAAAAGATGTATAGTTACATCAACAAGGATTCATTTGATTCTTTAAAATCAGTTTCTTAATAAAAAAACCTGATATTAGTACAAAAGATAATGTGTGATTTCTTTTATAATATCAGTAGAAAATGAAGAAGTTACATGCTTTTGAAATTATTCTTCTATCTTTGTCATGCAAGACCATCATTGTACTAAACAGTGCGAGGTTACTATGGTGTTCCGGTATCGTGATGTCAGACCACAGCAGTGCTATCTCTGTCTAGATAGATATTTTTAGCCATTTTTTGAGATAAGTACCTATTTCAACAATTTTTTTTTACTGTGGCTGAAGGTGTTACTAGGTTTAAAAAATCAAATAAAAAAATATTTCTTAGGGTTATGTAATTGGGTAAACAAATCTTTTAGACAAATAAAAAGACGCATTTAACTTCCCTAGCTAGAATATTTATTAATAGTTTATGATTATATTTAATTTTCATGTCAATTTTCACCTAAGCTATGCTAATATTGAAAATCTGTTTGTTCCCTAGAATGTTTTACTATGTGATGGATGAATTAGTAAACTGAAACAACAATGAGTAAACTGAAATGTTGTGCAGTTTATTTATTATATTTTATTTATAGGCTTACCAACTAAATACATCACAGCATTAACCCTTCCCAATCATTCACCAGTTATCCCAGAGGTTCAACCAGACTTTGGTTTTAATATAGATTTTCGATTTTTGTTTATAAACAAGAGTAATTGTAGCTTGTGCAAAGGAATACCTTATACTCCACAGCACATTTCATTTGAATACCTGACCTTAGTGTTAATATTTTTGAATATTACTTACAAAGATGTGATCAGGTTCGGTGAAACAATGCCAGAAGATCCACCACCAGGCAAGCCCCCCAAGAACCTCAGCTAAGATTATAGACTTCTTTGATGGCATTGGAGGTGGTACTCGGTATGACCATACCCTGAAATTATGTTAAATTACATGCTTTATTCATTTATGCATTTATGTTTAGGAATGTTATACTTTGCTTTGTTCTTTGTACAGGATATTAAGAATAATTAGTAGAAAGTAATTATTCAGTGTTGTAGCTTTGGGATTTTTTTACAAGATGTATTTATTGTAATGAACCGATGATGTTCTGCATGCAGATCTATTTTATTGCTTTGTATCAATCACACAATTCCAATTGTTGCTTTTTTTAAATTACCAAGGGCACTATTAAACGTAGTCGGGTAATAGCTGCTCATTGCTTATTTCTTGACAAAAACCAGTGACATAACAATCATCTTACCCATGGCCTGAGTTTCTTTTGGGTTGTTTTACGTTATCAGCAGCATTTTTTAGGCTTCGTAGGAGAACAGCCCTTGATACTAATGTTCTAGTCAACATTGTGTATTATTGTATGGATTTTTGATTAAAAATCCAACGAAAAAAATACGCGAAAAACCCACGATCTGGCTCGCCTGTCTCGGATGAGCAAAAGTCGAGGCCTGTCTGTCATTTTTGTCAGTGTCACTGTCATGTCTGTCCTTTTTTATTATTATTTTAATGGCCTGGTTGCTGGGACCTTTTAGCCAAGTCTTTATTTAGTTAGAAAACTTGTATAATATTGATGAAATGAATTATATTAAAGCTTGATTATGTAGCCGTGTGTACTCTGTGAAAGGTAACTATTCTTTGTTTGGGTGGGAATGTATCACCGTAAACATAGAATTCTCTATTACTCTGTCTACGTTTGGGTCTCAACCATAGAGTATAGTAATAGATTGGGAACACAACCTTGTTCTGAGGGCCACTGACACACCGAACACGGGCGTACCTGGAACGCGAAAATAATTTGAAACAAGGACAGACATGATACTTCTTGGCGGGAAAGTGAAGCGTCATGTTCAGCAGTTTGTTTAATTTTCCAAAATTTGTGTTTAGCCGAATATTTAATGTGTAATAATGGTGGATTAACGTGCACGGGATGTGTGAACGTGCATTAGTGTTGGCAAATGAAACAAAACAGTGCAACTTCGCTTCAAGTTCTCTCAAGAAGTCCGCGTGAGGTCTCAGTAAAGTGCCACATCTTTACTGAAACTCAAGGGGAGTGGGCGGGGATATCATCATCATGCATTTAAATTTCCAGTACAAGCTAATCGCGCATTGTATTTTTGATACCTTTACAATGAGAGGTCTGAGGTCGGAAATGTATAGATTGATACGTAGCCGTGTATACATTATACTTAAACTTCGGACACTATTCTACCGCTACCGAGAGGTGTGTCCCACTCACAGGTGTCCGCAGAACACATCGTTTTTACATAGCTAAATGTTGCAAATTAGAATAAAATAACTTCGTAAAATAATCCTATACTCTATATGGCCGTCGTCGGTACATACCCAGCGCGGTGTTAGGCCAGTTGTACTTGCACGTATTTTTTGGTGTGAATAACTACATTCGTGTTTAGGCACGGTCGGTGTTGTTAGCTTGCCATTTCAAACGATTATTCTATGGTGCAGCTAGCGCGCCGTGCCGTTCCATGTAATACAACAAGCCTTAATTATGTCCTCTAAAGTCTTTGGTCCATCATCATTTTCAATTAATCCACATCAATCAATATTTTGTAAGTCTCGATAAATATTGTTAACCCCGGGTACACATTTCAGTCAGTAGGTCGTCTTAGGGGTGGAGTTGTAGGAGTTGGAGTAAGTATACGACTCTTTTTTGGTGTAAAAAAATATTTGGGACTTTTTTTTCGGAAATCTATTTATCGTCGTCTAAAAGCAAGGTTACACGCTCAGTTTGGCGTCATTCTGGTCCATCAGTCTGGATTGACTTGACTGAAGCCAGAATGATGGATGATTTTCACGGTTACACGGTCAATCTAGACTGACAGCAGACTCAGTCTGAGAGAAAAGTACGTAGTCGGTTGTCAATTTATCAGTGCTTAGTCATGGATATTATAAGGAAAAACCGGCCAAATGCGAGTCGGACTCGCGCACGAAGGGTTTCGTATCATTATCCATAAAAAAAACTACTTACTAGATCTCTTTCAAAGCAATTTTCGGTGGAAGTTTACATGGTAATATACAGACGGCTACACATCAAGCTATACATTTCCAGTTTAGGCTGATCTCGCATTGTATTTTCGTACAATGAGAGGCCAGCTCCGGTCAGACCCTACTGGCACCTAAAAGGTGCCGGAAGTAGTTTCCCGAAAAAACGCTCACCCTTAACGGAAAGTCCCGTTGACAGCTGTCAGTTGACGAAACTGACAGTTGGCAGTTGACTTGACGTAATTATATGCTGTCCACTCGTATCGATAGATGTTATCGATGATGTGATTTAAAAATCTGAAATAGGTTTTTCAGGTTTGCGAACCTCTCGATCGATGTGTCTTGATTAGTGAAACCCCTTTATGGAACCCCCAAAAATTGTTATTTTTGCTCTATCTCGCTTCCTTCACAAGAATTAGCGGTTTTTGTGTTTTTTTTGAGGAATCTTGGTACAAATATTTTATTTTGAAATTGAAACATCGTTTTATCGATAACATTGTTTTATTGATACGACAGGACAGCATGTATAAATGTCAAAGCAACTGTCAACTGTCACCTGTCAACGGGGCTGACGTTAAGGGGGAGCACTCTATCAGACTATAAAATCCAAGTTGACACTACCGCAAAGGACATGTCCAGAAATGGTTTTTTATTATTCAATAATTCTAACCAGGATCAGATAAATATATTTGGATAGACAACCCAAAAGCTAGTAGTTCTAACTATAACATACATTTTTAAAGGCTTCCATTTTTGAGAAAAACCGTTTATTTTTATTTTAGTGTGAATTTACTCCTAAAACGAACAAACCTTTCTAACTAACTAGTATAATAAAGTGAACACACCCTAACCAAATAGAAAACTTGTCAAAATTGACACATGGCACTGTCATTACTGTCTATACATATTTGATGGATGACTAAGACAATGTAAACAATATGAAATACGATGAAATGGGGTATTTTCAGTCCAAAATGTTTAGTCTAACCTTTTAGAACTGAAAGGGCACTCTATATGTATGATCACGGCTACTTCGAATGTTTATGTGCAAGTTGTAATAATTATTTTAATATGTTAATAGTATCTACTGATCGAGAACATTTTATAATTACGTAGGAGAATTCCTTTTTTATGACTTGGAATCGAGATCGGAAGAAGATGAAAAGCTTTTCAGCAAAATATCCTATTGAAAAACTGAATTATTATGCTATAATTGGACGTTCGCATTGACGTAAAAATACCAAGACGGATGATGCGTCAGTCAACAATATGTCATATTTTGACAGACGATTAGAATCAGCTGTCAAATATGACATTTTCAAAGTGTAAGGAGATTTTATTTGGGTTGCCATCAACAAATAAAATATATGGTACCATTAAATATTTTATGATTTTTCGCTTAAATGGAGGGGTCTAAAAATATTATTTCAGTAGTTACAAATTCCATATTTTTGTCGCTTTTATTTAGGTGTAGTTTGACCCTGGTTGGATTTTTCTCGGAATAAAAAACCAACGCCCATACAAAAAGCGGACATCTCCAAATGCAAATTTTTCGTCATGGGTGTCGCTTAGAACGATTGAATTTTGCGAAAAGATGCTACTGTTGTGTAAACACTCAATGCCAAAGTATAAGAAAGTAGTGCGATCTTGGGTTTAGCACCCTCAAAAATCATAAAACGACGAAAAATTAGATCGGTGGCGTCGCGTCGCACAGTATGGTATTTTCATGATCTAGACGGACAATATTATTTAACTCAATATATGTGTATGGAATACCCTAACAATTAATCAAGTACGTATTAAATAAAATTTAAACACATTGGGAAGGTTTTAAATATTATATTTCAACATAATAATACAAAAAAAAACAAACAATTAAAATAAAATAAAAATAATGATTTATTTCTCTCAAAAAGGTACAGACTTTGGTTCATGTCATATTATGTCAAATCAGACAGAATTACATAAATTAGATAGGTACATCAGTCAGAATCTTCATCAAATTCTTCGGAATCTGATAGATATCGTCCTAATTCACCGTGGTCAGATGACAAAAGCTCGCGCACTTCAGAAGTAATTTGACCCCGTTTAGTTTTTGGAGGAGCCCTTAAACTTGCAATGAATGGATCTGATGACACAAGCAATCTATTTAGTAAATCAGTGTTTGTATTAACTCTTGACGACTTTCTCGTAAAGAGTTCTCTAAATTTTCTATTGTGCTTATTTCTAGCCTCTTGTGCTTCTTCCGAAAGTTGTCCTATTGGAAGAACACATGCAGCAATGATATCTTTTCCGTGGAAAAGTATTTTATGTACGCTTACAGGCATTGCGTACCATGAGTACTCTTTAATATATAGCTTCCTTGTTTCCTTAGCGAATTTATGAAATTTATCGACATTTATCGGAAACCCGCAATTTATACATTCTAATATGACACGGAAGCGATTGATAAGCTCAACATTAACACCTGTTATTTCTGCTGACATTTCAGCATTTCTGAAAAACTTGCGAGCCGTGTTCCCGTCATTTGTATTGCCTGTCTGTTGTTTAGGCATATCTACCAATAAGCCCAACTCGCGCCTAAACTTCTCTTGTACGTTTTTCTTTTTTTCAGCTACTTTTTTTTTATTATCTGCTCCCAGAGCCTGCCATGTTTTTATATCAAGACGATAAGATATGTGTAAGATGCATTCAAAAAATCTTATCCATGAATGCAGAGGGGACAGGCCCAATGAGAGAAACTCGCTTTTTACCGTCTTTTTTAACATCAGCCTTTCGTTGTTCATTTCTCTAGGCTTTGCACCACATAAATAACAGGTTTGTGTGGACGCGCACGAAGTTACTGCATTACAAATTTTGCCATCAATCATGCAGAATATCAATGTTGGCTTTACAAAGACTTCTGTGTCATTTACAACAATTTTAGTAGGCGACAAAGTAGTTACCTGCTCCTTAACTTTGTCAACTTCCGTAAGAATTAAGTCCACAGTTTCCTTTCCAAATACAAACTTAATGGGTCTACAATATCTAGTAGACGATGTGGAAGGATTTTGCCACACAATTGTTTTAATGTCTTGGTCACTCACTGCATACATTTGGATAGGCACCATCGAAATACTGAATAAACTGGCATCACTGCAATGTTCGTCCGAAAATTTTTGTTTGTACCTGGTTTGTTCCGCTCCATCACAACCCCATTTCACAATTATATCCAGGTTTCTCAAGTCGGTTACAGTCTTCAAGACCTCTTCTTGTACTTTGCATAGTCGTGTAATCGTGTGATCCATTAAAGATTGTAGTTTAATTTCAGCGTGCGTTTCGGTGACATTAATACCACTAGGATAGCACATTTGTTTTGCCGCTTTAACTTTATAATAAGGTGGATATAGTTTTTTATTCACTTCTTTTATTTGCTGGCGTATAACATTATATTGATGTGATGAGAGATTTGCATCTATAATTAATGAGAGCTTGTTCTTCTGAAAGTCCGTAATGGATTTTGCATGCAGAACTCTTCCGCGCTTTTTTAATTTTTGTACCTCTCTGAGGTGAAAAGAGACAAAGTTCTCTTACAATAGCAGCTGAATTTTTTTTTCCAGCTTGTCGAAGGCTTACCTCGGTTGCCATCGATAACTCTTCCTGGCTCGATGTGTCAAGGAGCTGTTGAATTCGTCGCCTTTTTGTTTTATCGCTTGAATGTTCAAAGACTTTTTGTGGTCTTCCGGGTCGGTTACTCGTTCCAGGTAGTGAAATATCCATGGTAGGTTCACTGACAATATTTGGAAGCGAAATATTCTCTTCTAACCACGAAGAGTTCGCTTTAAAGAAGCGTTCTCGGTGCCTTCCCGACTTCGACCATTTTGCATCGATTTTTGTGCAATTATTTCTTATTATTGTTCTAATTCTCTTTAAATTGTCATCACTGAGGGGTGGGTCACCAAGTTCTTGTAGAATATGATGTAATAAGGCATCCATTCTCGTTTGTTTTGCGTTTGCAAACCAAACACCGAAAAACGAACGTCGCGATATTTGCGGAGTCATTCTGAAAATAAGAAATAATTGTATGAGTGTCGCAAACTTTCGCCAAGTAATAAACTTGTTACGTATAGCTTAAAGATGGTTCTTTCATTAGAATATAATACTTGATCGGAATAATGCGGAATAATAAACTAAAACTCAAGTACAAACTAAAAAAACTTTTTTTTTTACCATAAATACCTTGATCTATTCTTTTGAACCTAACGATAAAATTTATACACGAATTAAAGAAAATATGTATGCAAACTTACCTTGAGATTCACGTGGAAACAATAACAACAAAAAATCACTATTAACGTACACAAACACAGCGTATTCATCGAGCAAACTCAGACGAATGACACGAGCGCGAGGCGTAGGTACGTGTCTGTGAAGCGCAGGTAGGCGGCCGTTCCGACCCTTGTATCTATTGTTCGGCACGACTTCTGGGTAAATAAACCTTTGTCCATTGTAGTATAACTTGTCTTCAGTCAATACACACTAGTGTTAAGCCTGTTCAGACAAGTACCAATAATTTATAATGTCCGTCTAGATCATGAAAATACCATACTGTGCGTCGTCTTGAAAACAAGAAATGACAAGTCGAAAAAAAAAAGTAAAAAACAATTAAGGACAAATTAAAGGATACAATTAAACTGGCACTCAATATTCTATTTATATACGAGTGTGTGTGTGCACACTCGTATCTGTGAATTTATTGAACGCCGTGTATGTGAATTCGAAGGTCTGTAAATTTTACTTGTATTCGTAAGTTGTCCGCCAGATGGCGCTAATAATGTTTTACAAAGTAATGTACATGTTGTAGAGGTGAGGTGCGGCAGAGGGAATGAATCCTCAAGGTTATTTGGTCAGAGTAGCGCCTTCTCCATAATAGCTATTTATCCTAAATTAAAATATTTCGAACACGGTGCGTCCTAGGCAAAAATAACCCCCCCCCCGCCCCCCTTGTGTTACCGCCGACATAATTTAAGCTTTTCTTTATAATAAGTTATATAATAAATAAATAAATTACGAATAAAGTTGCAAGGCCCATAGCTTGGAAACAGTGCGCCGTAGGGCCATGTGTCTCAGAGCCGAAATGGTTTCTATGGTCAAGGTCCGATATTGCAATAAAATTGGTATAATTTATTTCGAAGAAAAAAAAACGTTTTTAAGTCCTCGCGCCATAGCACACCTTTTGTTTTGGGTGTGAAATTATCAAATAACTTCTCCCGCTCTGGGCGGAGCCTGCCGCTGCCGCTCCGCCCAGAGCGAGAGAAGTTATTTGATAAAAGGGCGTGTCAGACTTTTACTGACTAAAACCCAACCGTGTTCCATCTGATGCCTGTGTGCCAGGGCCACGATATCCCTTTCGGACAAACTCGCAACACTGGCAGGGCCATAGCACCCCTAAAGGCTACACTCCAACCCACACATTTCGTCTTCTTACCTGTAGGTAAGACGATGATCCGCCTCCACTTGCTAGATTAAAGGAAATAAACAAACATTTTACTTTAGATGATTTTATTTACAAATCAAAAACACCTATCTCAGTCAGTATGTCTTCTTTTTGTCAGTAAGAGATATTACACTTTATTGATAATAAATTAATATGCCTAAGAGTACTTCTTTTATGACCCCAAGGCAAATACACTTGATGGACCATAATGTGAAATTCAAACTGATCCTAAACAACTCAACAAAAACTGGAGACATATAAAAGTAGCTTTATAATAAAACTAAATACTACTTATCCTATGAAAAAGCTAGGCTTATTTACTAGAAAAAAAAATTGTGTTTAGCCCATTTGCTTGTCTGCCTACATCTACTTCAATAATTTATTTTTGCCTACTAGCTCATATCTACATCATCACAACATCGTCATAACTACTATTTAATCTGAGCTTTGTCTTGACAACATGGCTTGTTTGCAGTTGTTCCATCAGGTAATACTGCATTGTCATCATAAGGGATATTCTCAAATTTGGCAGTGTCTTCAGTAATTCTGGCCTCTGAAAAGAAAAGGTAAAACAGTTTGTCAAATTTAAGGTTTTTACTGTATCTGGACAGTATACACTGATAGTAAAATATTTATACTCTATTGACATACCAAATACACCAGGCCTGACCTCCTGAGCTTGTATAACTTGTGTTCGAAGTTCATTTTCCACATCCTCGCCAAGTTTAATCATCTGCAATAATACAGATTTTTGAGCTAATTTCCTTAACACAATAATCTAACTAGTATGTTTATGTTATGTAGTTTGAATAAAGTTCATACAGCCTTTATAGCTTCTTCGTTGGTAACATGTTTGTTTTTACGGAACTCCTCATTTATTTTTAGTCTCCCAGCCATCAGTGCTCTTTCATCTCCTGCAAAGACTTTCAGCCTAGTTCTGTGCAACCTCTTAAAGGTCTGCAGCACCTGAAAAATAAGTAGTCCATAATAGCTTCTGCTTTATCAGTTTCTATTGCTAGAGCTAGCAATTTGCTAGCTGATTTATTTTTGTGTTTATGGTTTAACATTAGTACGGAACGTTTTAGAAGTCAAATGTGATCGAAAGCTACGACTACAGAACTAGGAAACTTTTATTAGTGCGCAATTGCAGAGCATTGTTTGTTGGTACTTACTGAAGACCGTGTAGTGCTCATTGTGTAAGGATGTTTTTTTTGTAGTTTTACTGCACTAATGTATTATTTTATTTTAATGTTGAATACATTTTCATAACCTCGCTATTTCATTCAGTTCAATACTAACTGATACTAACACAAATAGCACAAAATATTTCCACCACTGATTTTTATTTAGATTTATCGGCTGTCAGTCAGTGTCAAAATCTAGTGATGTAACTTAAACATTTTAAATATAGGTATTAGGCGAGTTAGTTAGGTCTTGTGATAAATATAATTCAAGTTACCGAGTAGAACCTCCAACCGATCACCATGTTCGGCAAGCCTATCCCTTGCGAGAAGCGAGCCAAATATCTCGGTGTGACCTACGCCTCTGCAGTTTTCGCACACACCAAGCATAGGATGCAGACACTTCAAAACTGATTTCTCCGTAAAATTACGGGCGTGATCTAAGTGGAGGGTTTCGTTCGGAACGAAACCCTCCATTTAGATCTCAAAATGCTCACCATCAAGCAGGTCATGGAGTGCATTACGAAGCGTTTCTTCAGCTCCACGGATAGTCATCGCAACCCTCAGGTTGTGCAGGCCGCTAGTTATAGGCCTTCACTATAAGTTAGACTCGCCGACCAAGGCATACTCTCTCAGACCCAGATGACCCCATTACCCTCCTTCAAGATAGCTATAGGGCCACCAGTACAGTGCACAAATTACACAGACCATCATTCCATCCTCGCCGCCGAGGTACCACGCGAAGTTCCCGACCAAATTGTCCCCCCCGTCCCTTGCACGTTGAATCGCCAGCCCCCCGCGCCGAGGCTGAGTGCGCCGTAGCATTAATAGTAACCCCTGTTAAATTGAATTTTCAAACGACCCTTGAAAAATTTTGAATTGACCCTTGAATTTTCAATACAATTTCACAAATGTTAATGTTTTCCAACATGTTAGAGATAACAAGAATCTTTGTACACACGGCTACACATCAAGCTATGATTTCCAGTTTATGGAGACCTCTCATTGTACGGAAATCCAATACAATGCGAGATCAGCCTAAACTGGATTATAGCTTGATGTGTAGCCGTGTGTACTTGCCGCTAAAGTTTCGACTGTCGTATTCACTTCAAATTTTCACGGTTCGTCAGTTTCTACGACTAAACTGTGACGCTTTTATGAAAACTGTTCACATTTTCACAATACCGTCTATTAACGGACCCGGACGCCCGAGACCTCTCTGTGCTGATAATCGACTGAAACTATCGAGGGGCTTGTGGCTAAATAGTAACAGTCACACGGATTGGTCGAAGGCTAAGCAACGCTTGTCACGGTCGGTTCGTGGATGGGTGACCATCCATTACAAATCGAGACCCCTCCGTGCCTCGGAAAACACCTTCAGCCGTTGGTCCCAGCTGTCATTCATAGATTTTTGAGTCGGTAAGGGTAGTCAGAAGCCCACATTGGTTGTCAGATGACAACCAATGTTACCAAAGGGTATCGTGATAGCCAGTATTAACTGGATTGTGAAGGTCAGATAGGCAGTTGCTCCATGTAAAATACTGGTATTAAGCTGCATCCGGTTGTACTGGAAGCTGACGTCAACATAGTTGGGAAAAGGCTAGGTCTTTAAATGCACTAAGAGCTAGGTAGATTTATTGAATCGACTAAGACTACCAGGGTAATGATGACATCGACATCACTAGGTCTTTATCAGTCACTCACTATCGAAGTGACACAGTGACAACCAATAAAAATCTATCTAAAAATCTATTCTGTGGAACCTGTTCTTTTCTGTTAGTCTGTCTCTGTGGTGAAAAGTTGTCAAAGTTGACAACTGGTCTGATGACAACTGTGACAAGACTGACAAGTGTGATCACACCATTGAGTTATGAAAACTAATCACACTCATGTTGTTAAAATTATCTATTATTGTTTCCTACGAAAGTGCCTGTTGTATGTACTGTTTCAACTCGTAGAATAAATCGAAATGTCATTCCCAATTTATCTTCTGCAAGCTGTGGCTTTCTTGGTGGGTACTCACAAGAAATGCCTCCTCTATTAATTTGTATTTATCTAATAAAAATAAATACCTATCAAAATGTACAACTTAATTTTACATCCTTCCAGGACCTGTTAGCTGTGGGTCTCATTGTTCCACTAGTAGCCGGTCATGTACGACAGATGGGTGGCAATCATTTGTATGTGGGATTACTTGGATCCATATATGCTGGATTCCAGCTCGGTTCTGGACCCCTTATCGTAAGTTTTGCTTCATAAATACATTCGTTTTCCTATGTTTCAAGTTTGTAAAATAATTTATAATTAAAAAAAACATTTTTCAGGGCAGTTTGAGTGACCTGAAGGGCCGGAAAACTATTTTGACATTGACACTGCTTATGTGTGGCATAGCATACACTGTGCTTGGACTCACAAGTTCAATATTTGTTATAATGGCGGTTAGAGCAGTTTTAGGTACATACAAGAATAAGTAAATTTACATGCATATAAATGTACATACATTTTATAGCACACATTCTCATACACCTACAAATAGTTGTTCCGGGTCTGGCTGTTTGTGTATGTGAGTTTAAATGTTTGTAAACGCACCCATGATACAGGAGAAATTCCTAGTGTGGGGCAATGTTACAAAAAAAAATACAGGTAGGCCAGTGACTACAGCATGTTAGAATATCAATATTCTTTCTCTCTGGCTCCTAAACTTCTTACTTGTTCCAAATTAAAATGAAATGAAATATCAGAATTTAAGATATATTTATTTCCTCAACAAATACTAAAAAAAATCTTGTGGCGTCTAGATTTTTAACCCCACGTTTACACCCTTAGACAAGTTGTGATATTTTTTTTTAACAAGTCTTGTAAAAGACTTGTCAAGTAATATATTTTTTTATTAATTCCTAAGTGAATTCTACAGTTGAATATGAATGTCTGAACCTAAATTCTTTTTTACATAGCATACTTTTAGAACTTTTATTCATGAAAATCTTATCACTTGGTTGGGGCCATGGCTTGAGTCATCCTTGAAGATCAAGAATCTATTGTAAGAAAAGAATAACTAATCAATGACAATGTTACAGGTCTGTTTAAACAAACACAGATGTTGACCAAAGCTTTAGTTCCTGATTATGAAAAGAATGAACAGAAGCAAGCTGAAATATATGGAAAGATGGCAGCAATATCAGGTGCTGGCATCACTTTAGGTCCTGTGATTGGTGGCCATATGGCTGAGAATAATCCAGAAGACGGATTTATGTTGATTGCCATTATTGTTGGGATATGTTTTGCCCTCAATTCTGGTAAGGAACTTTCATAATCAAAATGTGTTAATTTTATTATAAATGAGAAAGAAGTCTGTTTTAATACATGTTTTGTTTTACAGGTTTAGTGTATTTCCTTCCAAAGTTAGATAAGAAGCCAACAAAGAGAAAAGAACAAAATAAAGAACAAACAAGTTTAGTAAACACATTGTTTTCTAGTGTCCGGCAGTCTTTTTTTGAGTTATTTAATATAGATTGGTTTAAATACTGGGATATTTTTATGTTCAAAGCTTTGATTGGTTTTGCGATGGGTGTTTATTACTCAAATTATTCACTTTATTTAAAAACAGAGTATGATCTGTCACCAAAATATGTTGGATATGTAATATCATTTCAAGGCATTATAGGTTCTATATCCAGTTTTTTCATAGGTTACATTAATAGCTTTTATATCCATGACAAAGACTATAGTATAAGAAATTTACATGTTTTTATAGTTATAAGTGTATCATTATTAGGATTGGCTTTATCATTTAATATTATTGTTTATGCTTTTTGGTTGATACCACTAGCTATAAGTAATGCAATTGGTAGGTTAGTTACTTTAGAAATGGTTTTAAAGAGGAGTGATGGTGACCACAGAGGGACACTTATAGGTGCTTCAAACAGTGTGCGGTCACTTACTGGTGTAGTTGCTCCTATGGTCTCAGGACTAATAGGAGAGTTCTATGGAGTGTCTTATGTAATCTACGCTTCATTGTGTTCAACTGTGTTGGGTGTTGTATTGAGTTATCAGCATAAAAATAAAACAGTTAAGGTAGATTAAGTTATTTATATCTAATAAAATATTTGTTTGATGTATTATGTTATATCAATTTTGCATCCTTTTATCACTGATCTGGTCACTTAAAAAGGATACTCGAAGTCATCAGCGATACCTTCAGAACTGAAGGTACTCCTCTACATCATTGGTGAAATTATTTGAACAAACATGGAATCACTACAAGTCTATAAAAATGCGCCACTTATGTACAACTTCGTGCAACAACATTGTTGCTCAGGTATCAATATTTATTCTTTGTCCATTGCTTCCATTTGCTTTTTTCTCATTTCTTTGATGAGTTGCTGAATAGCTTCCCTGTCTGCGACGTTCTCTGGTGGAAAGATTTGACGCTTGGTATTTGTGACCCATTCCTCGAAATAAGTGGGTTGATTAAAGAAGAAAAAGAGACCCACAGGGAAAGATGTGTACATAGCCATTCTTCCGACTTCTAGTTTCCAATTGCCCATTTTTTGAGTTTTAGAATAACAAAATTTTCGGAAATATTCGAGGTTGTTTTGAAATGTCAGAATGATTGGATGACATGACACGACAGACAAATTGAAATGACAATTGTTAAATGACACTGACACATCTAGTGATGAACAAAAAAGATTTTATAGGTATTTAAAAATCGACTATTAAGGCAATCTGGGGCTTTCATTTAATTTTTTTATTATGAGGTAATTAAACGGAAGCATCAAGCCAGCTTACATGGAACACGACAGTCCTACAGCACTTGATCCAGATGACAAAACCTACTCCCACATGCAAACCAAAACAGCCCGATGTATCTCCAAACCTATTACTTTCCTCTATGCTCCAAACTCAGACGCCTATCCAACAACAATCACTACAAAATTGATGATATTCCACTAGGTCTGACAGACGATTCAAATTCAAGGATTTCTCTGATTTTAAGCGGTTCATTCTTCTCCGTGGGGGGGGGGGGGAGGGGGTGTGGCGTCACGTATTGTAGATTTGTAAATGCATCTTAGAATACGTGTACTCGTATTATGTTAACTTTTATTTATAAAAGTTGTTGTTTTATTTATAAAACTTAACATAATTAGGTTAGTTTGGAACGCATGCTTATTAAGTGGCAGCACTAAACTACGATCCGGGACGCTACCCTACCCATAGCTGCTCATACAACGTTTCATGGTGTATGACTGTGTGGCTTCTTGCTTGTCAAGAGCTAGCTCTTTTCTATCACTCGCTCACGAGTTACCTACCATGGCACCATGTCTATTATGGACTCCCTAGACCATGTCGATTGACGAAGGTTCAAAAAAGTCAAATTCTCAGTAGTCAGGACAGTAATTTTTATTTGGGCCCCACCCAGAATTCTTACTCTCGTGATCCACAACCGCTAAGCTAGCCTTTCTATACCAACGAGGTTTGAGGGTCTGCCTTTAGTATCCAAAACGAAAGGTAAAAAGACAAATTCAACCAATGCATGGGCCAAAAGAGAGCTATTTCGATTCAACAAAGTCAAACTCAGCATGGATGATGTAGAAAAAAAAATTTGACGTTTATCAAAAACAGTGAAATAAATTTCTCCTGCACGCTTGTTTGTCCTAATTTTTGTAAAATAACAGATGCAATTTGTTGGAATTTAAACAAAAGATGTGCAATGGCTTGTTAAATTAACAGTGTTCTAGTGATAATGTGATGTGTTCATAGTATTCGAAATGGAGACAAATGCAAATCAGAAGGGTGAGTACATACATCGGCACTCAGAAAGGTCTAGTCTTGTTTGTGTATGAATAACTGTATCTTGCAAGCCTTGCGACATGAATTTGACTGACGTATGTTGCCCTAAACGCATATTTTCGATGCGTCCTCAATAATATTGCTTAAAAGTGTTGTATAGCTCGAAAGAGATTATGTTACTGTTTCGGGCGTTATACGACGAAAATGAGCTTATCATGTTTTTGATGACTTTCTTATCGCTTTAAATTTGCCGTGAAGACGGATTGAAACATTGGAATCTGCCAGTATTCTTGATAAATACAACTGTTGCTCTTCTCCTTTAGTGTTCCTGAGCTTGATTATGAGTCACTTTGTTGGCATTGTGATGTCGTGTGCGTGTTAAATACTAATAAGCAAATCGCGACGTGCCTGAACCTTTGGATAACATGTTGGGTTAAATAGTTTTATTGTTAAAAATCATATTATTTAAATACACCTTCTGAATGGTGTAATGTAGATTGTAGACTACAAAATTTATTAGTTTCTGTATAGGTTATGTTATGATAACATAATTTTGTTTTTACTTGATTTTCAATTAGTCTAATTAATAAAAGCCTTTAAATTTAAATTTGAAAAGTTGTTAAATTTTGATTGACAAAGACGTTTTGTTTAATTGAACTACCTAATATTTGAAAAAGTAAACTATGTAGAATAGTTCATTAAATAACTTCCAAATTATGTTATTTCTTTTTCCCCTTGTAAATGTATTTATCTGTTATCTTATTTGTCATAAGTATGATTCAACAACTAAAGATAACTTAAACCAATTGAATACTTCTAGATAATTTAATAAATGAAAGGACTCTTCATAAAATACAAAAACATTGCAGTAGGAAGCTTTGAGTTGGTATACACAGGTAATATGGATATTATTATCATTTTATCTGTGTACTACATACCTATTCCTGTCCTAATATATAAATAATAAGTATTGTAATCTGCGTACCAAGCAACAGACGCTGCTACATATAAACCAAGCAGCTTTTGAATGATGAAAAGCTATATTAAATATTTTTCTTTCTTTCTATAATCTTTGAAGTGGTAAATTAATAAGTTTTAGGCATTTCAACTCTTTAATTTTGTGTTTTTTCTTAACGTTTTAGAAGTAAATGGCTTTTGAATTTTGTTATTTGTTTAGTTAAGTGCATTAATAAAAATCTGAATTTGAATATTCAAACAAAAACAAATTGACAAAGGTTTCTGTAACTGTAGATTAAATATAGTTTAAAGAAGATAGTACTTTAAATATTAAAAATAATACAATAAGTACTTAAGAGGCTGGCGATGGATGCATAGTTCGTACAAACGTAATACCAAAATAATGTGTAAATCAAACATATTCTTAAGGTAGTGTGTCTTTATTCCGATTGGAATACAGAATATCTAGGTTCCCAAATATATATTTTGAATGATTTTAAGATTGAAAGTTTCTAGTTCTGTTCTAGACCAGCCTTCCTAAAGTAATGGAAAGATTACAATGTTTCAACGTTTTGCTATTATCCTGCTATGAGGAAAAGAGGCATAAAATGATGCCAATAAGAGGAAAGGAGATTGACCATCCATGTATGGGAGTGATGGAGCCCGAAGGTGGCTATAGGAACTATTGCCACCTTCGGGCTCCATATCACCTATATATCATACATGTTATCCAATAATAAAATAAATAAATAAATAAAACTACCAGAAAACCAAACAAAAGTTTTTAACCCTGGGACTGTTTTTTTTTTTTAAGTAATAATTTATGCAAGGATCCAGTTGGTACTCACATGTCTAGGCAAAACTTGGTTCAAAACTGGTCAATATCCTTTGGGCTGCATTTAGTGCATTCAAACATATTTATTCCTCTGTTTTTTTCCTGGTTAATGCAAATAATTTTATTCATTATGCATTGAAACAAATTTAAATACATTATACAAGCTAACACTAAAATGTATGATGTTATGTTGTAAAAAAAGGGTAGCACTCTTAAGGCGTCAAAAACAAAATATTTTGTCTAGAGCAAATTATTTTTTTACAATACTGTTCCTGTTATTGTTGCCATAAAATAATTATTAAAAAAACTAGAAAGTTTCTACAATATACTACAAATTGTCCAGTTTCAAATTCAAATTTATTTATTAATAATCAGGTTGTATATGAACAGATTGGATGGTGACCCCAAACTAGGCATTTGTTTGTATATTGGGGATCGGAATTGTGACATTTTCAGAGTTAAGGATAGTACAAAGTGATTATTGGTAAACATAAACTATAAGTACTAAAATAAATCAAAATAAAACACTTAAAAATATACATTGCTATCAGTGTGAGATCAAACAAAGCAAAATAAAATCACTAGTATGAGATTTTTAAGTTTGAGTTTAAGATTTTTGAGTTGTTAAATTAAAATAATTACTAAGTACTAAGCACACAATTAACACGGGATGTATGAAATGGCGATGGCGGCAGGTCACGGGAACAATCTGCCGCATTCCCCTTAAACTTAAGGGGAAGATATATAGAACAATGGTTCGACCTGCTGTGTATGGAGCAGAATGTTGGGCCACAAAAGGGATGAATGAAAAGCAATTGCATGTAGCTGAGATGAGAATGCTAAGACGGATGTATCAGGTGACACAAATGGATAGAATAAGAAATGAGTACATAAGAGGAAGTATGAAAGTGGCACCGGTGACTGAAAAGTTGTGGGGAAATCAGTTGTCATGATATGGGCAGATATGTGATGTAGAGGAATGAGGAAAATGTCGTGAGGAAAGTATGAGTATGGATGTCGATGGCTATAAAAGTAGAGGAAGACCAAAGAAACGATGGATGGACTCCCTTCAACCTTCCTATGGCCCTGCCAACGTAAACGTTATACGGGCCGAAACGTGGGGCGGCTGCGGACATAGCACCCTTGGCAATCTTATTTTGACGGTCCCCAGGCGCTTCTGATCCCTTACAAGTTGTAACCTACCACCGCCCCACCTACCTATAGCAACTCTCCCCAAATGGGCATGCACAGCACAGATACGATGACTTCGCCGTCGGCCTGCCATTATTTTGACGGCATGGTTAGCGCAGTGGTTAAGCTTTGACTGCTGCGTTGCGTGTCGCGGGTTCGATTCCCGCACGGAACAAATATTTGTATGACCTACAAGTAGTTGTTCCGAGCCTGGCTGTTTGTGTATGTGAGTTTAAATGTTTGTAAACGCACCCACGATACAGGAGAAATTCCTAGTGTGAGGCAAAAAAAATAAAAACGCTTAATTGGCTTAATGCCGTTCTCGTGCTCCTGGGATATTCCATTGCTATTATCACATTTTTTTTTTTGTAGTAATTGTAGCAATGGAATATTACAAATACTATTATTATTCATTTAGAATAACCATCCTCCTCATTACTCCATTATTCTCTTTTTTTTAAAAGTCTGTATATTTTTATTCTTATGATATCTTTTCTTTAAAATATACTATTAGGGTTCCGTACCTCAAAAGGAAAAAAGGAACCCTTATAGGATCACTCGTGTGTCTGTCTGTCCGTCTGTGTGTGTGATTTGCTCCGAATCTACTGGACCGATTAGGTTGAAATTTGGTACACATATGAACTTCTGTGACCCAAACACGGACGTGTTACGTAAATAAATAAATTTTGAATATGGAGGTCACTTTTGGGGTGAAAATTAGAAAATTAAAAAATAAAGGTTTGCTGAATGTACCGCGTGACATATCAAATGAAAGGGCTTGTTTTAAAGATTTTACATATATTTTTTTTATAATTTTGAAACAAAAAATGTTGAAACAAAAAATGTTGAAACAAAAAATTTTGAAATTATTTAACAAAATACTTGAAAAATTACCATTCCCCCCCCCATTATCTCCGAAACTACTGAGCCTAAAATTTTGATAAAAATACAGAAAATAGTTCTTTACTTATAGATTACAGGAAAACCTATAAGAAGTCTGTGATCTTAAAATAACATGGTAAATCAATCAATATTGTGCGTACAAACTTACATTTGCAGTTGGAATGTATGGGGATCATGTTTTTCAACTACAATGTTATGTTTGTTCTTGGGATAAATTTATCCCAACTACGGAACCCTTCATTGTGCGTGGTCCGACACGCACTTGGCCGGGTTTTTTATAAATTAATTTTTTGTCATATTGTCATTATTCTTTTTGAAAGGGAGTGACTACCGAGATGATGACTAATAGAGAAGTATGGAAGAAAGGGACATGTTGCGCCGACCACAAATAAATTGGGATAAGGGCAGGAGAATGATGACTCAGTAATAATATCGAAACAAAATATAAATTTACAAAATCTAATCAATTATCATGAAATCGCAATAAAAAAAAATCATAATCAAGTGTGAGTATGTGTTAGAGAGTGTGAGTATGTGTTAGAGAGTGTGAGTATGTGTTAGAGAGTGTGAGTATGTTTGGAGTTGTGTGTCTGTTGTGTTCTGAACGTGAGCTTAAGAGCGCACTTCGTCTGTATGATGTTGCATAAATAAATAATGTTTTATGAATAATGTATTTTGTTTCAACCTAGGAGAGTGTACAAAACGAATTCTTAACGACCTTTTTGCACAGGGATATTTTGAGGCTCTTGTCAGTCTTGATGATGGCTTTGTTGTAAATGCGTGGAAATAAGTAGTCCGGGGAATGTCTATTCTGTAACTAAATGGTGTACATAATGAAGAGTATTCTATTCTAGCCATAAAGGAGTTTATTTGGGGATTGGGATTCCTGATTGTGCGCTTTGGCATTATTTCTTGTTGATCTATCCTGAATTTAAATTTTCTATGCATATGAAGTGTTGTGTTGAGGTTAAAAAGCTCTCAGACACGGGAAACCAGGAAGTCACTGTAAAATATGTTAGTTGAGTACAAGAAAGGCTTCTTGAGCATTACTTTAATAGTGTCTCTTTGTGCTTTTTCAATTTCGATAATAGCTGTTTCACCAGAACCACGCCAGACAGAGATTCCATATTGGAGCACAGACTGGCAAAGACCAAGATGAACTATGCAGAGTGCGGGGGTGGGTGTACAGTCACGTAGTTCTTTTTTTTTCATTATAATATGGATAAGTTTTCTTACTTGGCTAGAGTCCGTGTAGGTATATGTTGTTTAATATATGAGTTCTCGTTTTGAGGAGAACTGGGTAATTCCTAAATATCTCGTGGAGTGAATACGGTCGATTACGGTACGTGAACAGTTTGCGGATTGGGGGTTAAGGTATTGTAGCAAGTATGAAATATGAAACTTAGGTGTTAGGGGTCTGGATGCCTTGGATTTAAAGAATGTTAAGTGTGTGTGTTGTTATGTGTGAGTGTGTGTTGTATCTTTGTTTTTTTTACCTTTAAGGTCAGCCGGTTTTTATTGAGAGTTTTAGCCACTATCCGTAGTCCTCTGCACGGTTGTAGACTTGGTCCCAAGACTTACCATGAAATATGGTCGTCGTATCATATGCGTAGGCTTATTAATTCAGCATTGGTGAGAGAAAGATTTAATTAAGATGACGTTTTTCCTATCGAATTCCCTAACTTTTTAAAGAAATCAATAATAACCCCCATACACAAAGGTGGGCAGGAGGGCGACGTTAATAACTATAGGCCAATTTCTGTTATAGCTAAAATATTAGAAAAACTACTAAATTCCAGATTATTAAGCTATCTTCAAACCAACAACATTTTACCTCCATCTCAATTTGGCTTTAGACGCGGTATTTCTACGGAAGACGCTATCAGGTCTTTAACGACAGTACTAACAAAAGAACTCGATAAAGGAGCTAGGTGTTTATCAGTCTTTATAGACCTAAAAAAGGCCTTCGACACGGTCTCTATTCCCATCCTGGTCCAAAAATTAGAAAACATTGGTATTAGAGATACACAACTATCTATATTCACCGATTACTTGACAAATAGAAAGCAGAAGGTTAAGCTCGATAATTTTGTCAGCGAGGACGTTGATGTAACATGCGGCGTACCCCAGAGAAGCGTTCTGGGGCCTACCTTATTTCTAATTTATATAAACGACCTATGTAATATGTCAATCAATAATGCAAAAATATTTTTGTATGCTGACGACACCGCAATCGTCTTCACTGGCTCAACCTGGGCTGAAACAAAAACCAACACCGAAATAGGTATGTTACAAGTGGCTTCATGGCTCACGCATCTCCTTACGTTAAACACGAGCAAAACTAATTTTATTTGCTTTTCAATATATAAGAACGTCCAACCAGAACCTAATTTCAACATTAAAATACATGAGTGTAGACAGACGGTTCATTATGACTGCAATTGCCCAACCATCAGTAAAGTTAACCAAGTCAAGTACTTAGGTATAATGTTGGCCCAAAGCTTGTCCTGGTATCCTCAAATAGAACAAATTACTGCGAGAGTACGAAAATTTATTTGGATTTTTAAAACATTGAGACACTTTCACTCAGTTGCAGAAACGATCTTTAAATTTTAAAGACTACATTAAACACTAATGTAGCATTAAATCATTGCACAAAACCATTTTATATTTTATTTTAATGCTCCATTAAATTTAACTAATGAAATGTCAAACCTAATGAAACCGGCCATTTTAAACACTTTTACGTTGCACGTAACTTCATTAGCGCCCATTAGCAGGTGGTGAACTTTAAGTTTGACATTTCAGATTTTTTAATTTTAATGGGCCGAAAAGCATCCATTAAGAGCAACATTAGTGTTTTCTACGGTACTTGAATGCATTTCTGTAATTGAAAGATGTCTTTAACCAGTCTTTCGTCATTATCTGATTCTTATTTAGTAGATTTACCTCGCCGTCGAATCCCAGACCGAGTGATTTCATTTTTAAAACATGATGGAAAAGAGTTTCGTGTAAAGTATAGAATTTCCAAGGAGGCAGTTCTTCAAATTTGTAACCTATTTGATTAAGATTTAGAACCAGTGACGCAAAGAAATAAATCCATTAATGGCCTGACACAGCTTTTAATATGTTTGAGATTTTTCGCCACTGGATCTTTCCAGCAAGTAGGTATTGGGTGATTTAATAAACATAAATAAATCAACAATTTGTCGGAAACAGGTTGGGTCGGGTTGTTTGTCAGTTTGTTTATACAAAAAGTATCCCGTGAGCTAGCAAAATTAAGCCACCTCTATATTAAAATGCCAGACCGGACGGAACTACGTAGAGTTGCAGAAGGTTTTTATGAAATTGATGGATTTCCACGTGTGGCAGGAGCTCTAGACTGCACACATGTTAAAATTATTAGCTTAAGGGGGATACGCTAAGGTAGCCCGCAAAATTCAAATTTTATTACGTTTTTTGCAATTTGCAGGTCAGTAACACGTATGTTGATCTAATTATGATTCGCGGCCATAACCAATATGGCTTTACAGAATTATAATCATTAGAATATGAATCAGAAGTATAAAAATTGCAAAAAACGTTGGTAAATTTGAATTTCGCGGGCTATCTTAGCGCATCCCCCTTAAACCAGATTATTTAAACTACATTAAACCACAGAGTACACTGAATACACATAAATCAACTACATTTACTTTATTTTATGCTAAAATTGTGGTGTACTTGTACGTACGGATAATAACAGAACGCAAATGTTCACTCTTTTCGTTCAATATGGTAATTTATTCCTGGCAATATTGTTTAAAGTCTTCTTTAACTAAAGTGGCATTAAAAATGTCTAATGCTATCTAAAATTTGTTTGTGCAACTTCATTAAAGTAATGAATTCATTAGCGATAATGCTGCTTTATGTAATGAAGTGTTAATGGTGAGCTTTCTGCAACTGAGTGATAGTCCCCAAGAGTGGCTTGGCAAAAAATCTTCTAAAGGAAGTGTATATCTCACTAGTTCAATCAGTAATAATATATTGTATCTCCATTTGGGGGGGCGCGCGTAAAACACGTTTTCTTGATGTTGAAAGAGCGCAACGGACTTTAATAAAAGTAATGTACTTCAAAAAAAGAACATTTCACACCCATGAGCTATATATCAAACAAGTAATCTGTTATCAGTACGAAAATTATATATTATACACATAGCTTAAAAAAAACATAAAACCCTACCCTTAGATCCTAATATACAGTGTGAGTCTTTATAATCTGCACATACTGAATCGAGGGAATCTTTGCTTAATTATATAGACGGAAAAAATGATAAAAAAAATCTAAATATTTTATTGAAATTTTTAATGGATTTTTTATTTATTTTTTCGCTTCTGTGACTCCAGTGTATACAAAACGGTGTAACTTTTTAACTCGATGTTTTATCACGATGAAACAAACTCCATAATGATTGGAAGTAATTAGGTGTCCGCATTAAATGAAAATTGTGTAAAAAACTGCCACCAATTAAAAATTAACACGTTTTTTCCGCAAAAATCTGATTTTTTTTCATCAATTTTTGCAATAATCGTAAAATTTCTCAATAAGATGCCCCGATTACCTTCATTTTTTATTACTTTAAATTATTCCTCATCGTATTAGCTATCCAATAGTAAAAATTGCAAGGGTTTAACTCAATCCCATCATTTCTTATCAACAGCCAAAGAAAGGCCTAGAGCACGGCTACGCACTAATTGTTTAGCAGGTAGACGTCCTTTTTTGTTGAGAATGTGCGCGGGTCGGGGTGCGGGGAGGTAGGGCCAGCTGAAGGGACCAGAAGGGATGACAGACAGGCAGTCGCGGGCAGATGGCACTGGTTGCCTGTTAGGAAACGCAGCTATGTAAGCTGCGCGCGCAGCTCTGGCACTTCCTCGTCCCATCCCATAGTAAAAATGAATGTCGGCAATGTGTGCCGGGGAGAATTCACTTAAGCGCGGCATCACGTAGCAGCGAACGAAAGTCACGAAACTCAGGTAGCAGTGAATGAAAGTAACGAAACACATGTAGCAGCGGCGAATAATTCGGAGCGACTGCCTGTCTGTCATCCCTTCTGGTCCCTTCAGCTGGCCCTACCTCCCCGCACCCCGACCCGCGCACATTCTCAACAAAAAAGGACGTCTACCTGCTAAACAATTAGTGCGTAGCCGTGCTCTAGGCCTTTCTTTGGCTGTTGATAAGAAATGATGGGATTGAGTTAAACCCTTGCAATTTTTACTATTGGATAGCTAATACGATGAGGAATAATTTAAAGTAATAAAAAATGAAGGTAATCGGGGCATCTTATTGAGAAATTTTACGATTATTGCAAAAATTGATGAAAAAAAATCAGATTTTTGCGGAAAAAACGTGTTAATTTTTAATTGGTGGCAGTTTTTTACACAATTTTCATTTAATGCGGACACCTAATTACTTCCAATCATTATGGAGTTTGTTTCATCGTGATAAAACATCAAGTTAAAAAGTTACACCGTTTTGTATACACTGGAGTCACAGAAGCGAAAAAATAAATAAAAAATCCATTAAAAATTTCAATAAAATATTTAGATTTTTTTTATCATTTTTTCCGTCGATATAATTAAGCAAAGATTCCCTCGATTCAGTATGTGCAGATTATAAAGACTCACACTGTATTAGCTAGAAGAAGGATACATAGCATTGCTTCCACCCCTTTTGTAAGAACAGAATTTGCAAATATTCAGTACAAACGCTCGTCTTTCATATACAATAAAATTAATAAACAAATTGATATACATACTAAACCATACAAAGAATGCAAATCGTTGCTGATTAAGTGGATAAACAAGTTAAGCTACGATGAAGTAGAGAATATTCTATTAAATATAAGTTAAAACCCTTTCCGTAAAAAACAACCACACACACACATACACATAAACACATACATACATACACTTATACACATACACTTAAACACATTCACATAAACACATACACATAATCACACACGCACCCACACATATACACACACACTAACTTTAGTTTATTGCCACCGACTTCCGAAATTAAAGTTATTTTTCACTTTGTAGTGTTATTTTTGGGAGTCGGTTATTTTTTTTTGTAATTTATTTTTTATTTTTCACTTTTTAGTGGGTCAGTTTTGAATTTATCTAAGTTACAATAGCCTAATGTTAACTGGTCATCACCTTTTTACAAAATATTGCTTTTCCCGATGCTGGGCGTTGGTTGTTGAGGAGTTCTCCTGGTAAGAACCAGCCAGGAGAACTGCCACTCACCATGTGCATAATGACGAGCATAAATTGCTTAGCAACCACATTAAAGTATCTAATCGAATCCCAACCCGTTAAATACTTATTATTATATTGTTCCGGTGGCCATCTGTGGTCTCCATCATCAGTTCCACTTCACCAAATGGTGCCTTCCGAGAGCAAATGCATGAGTTCCTATAAACAATATCCAAATCGCTATAGGTTTGCCTATACAATTTGAGGGTTTCCTTCGATTTCCATGGGATCCCCTCATCAGATCCTGATTTGGTGGCAATGGGACCACCTCGGGAGCATATCCTTACAAACAAAAAAATAATTTTCAATATCGGTCCATCATTGACGAAGATATAGGTGAACAAACACATATAACCTCCTCCTTTTTATAAGTCGGTTAAAAAGGGCAAACAAATCATTACCTACTAGCGTACACAATATAACAATGTTACTTGCTGTTGGATAAGTGCATTTCACTTGCAGCAAACATGCAAACCATCAAAAATCTAGAGGTACGCTGCACAAGCGTTGTGATGAATAAAAAAGTCGGTTAAAAAGCGTAATGACACTCGGTGCATAGATGATGACAATAAAGAACTACCACAACAAGGAAAAAGATAATTTGTAAACCATATCATGTGTGCCTTATTACATATTCAAGGTGGAGCTTAAGATAGCAGTCCAAGTTGCAGTTTTTTCCCCTTAACCTCGCCAAAAATATTTTCGAAAAGGGCAAACAAATCCATTACCTACTAGAGTACACAATATAACAATGTTAGTTGCTGTTGGATAAGTGCATTTCACTTGCAGTAAACATGCAATCCATCCAAAATCTAGAGGTACGCTGCACGAGCCTTGTGGTGAATGAAAAGCGTAATGGCACTCGGTGCACAGATGATGATAATAAAGAACTACCACAACAAGGAAAAAGATCATTTGTAAACCATATCATGTGTGCCTTATTACATATTCAAGGAGGAACTTAACATTCATTTGTTTCATCGCAGTGTCGTGTCTGGTGAACTTCGCGTACGACGCGTCGGAGTCTGACGAGCTGACGGTGCGGCCCGGTGACATCATCCGTGACGTAGAGCGGCTGCCCGGCGGCTGGTGGCGCGGTGAGCTGCGCGGCCGCCGCGGCATGTTCCCTGATAACTTTGTGTCGGTCGTCGAACACGCTAGTGCAAGGTGAGGATGTTTCCTTGTTGATGTAGGGTCTTCTTGGGCTATTTAGTGCAGGATTCCTCTCAATCATTTTGATAGCCGTAAGTCAGAGATGTCCACGATTGCCTGTAGGTGTGTCTGCCTATCTACACTGTGGCACAAAGTAAGTACCTATTTTACAAAACATGATGAGTGCCATGCCAATAGAATATACATTTTATGCACCGCCTTATAATATGTGTACAGAATGGCCATACATATTCCATACTTAGTACAAACCATCTAGCGGTCGAACAAATATATATTGTCCTGTCGCGTTCGCGCGACGTGATTCTCGGCGGGACCATTACCACGGTATTATTTTTTTTTGTCGGGCTAAAACGTTAATAGGTGATACGGGCTGATGTCCGCAACTCCACGACAATATGCGCGTATTTTGCGTGTGGGTGGGAGGGCTAAAGCGTTAAAATTTCTTTACCACTGATCAGTAAAACTTGGAATAAGTACTGTATGTATACCATAAATGTATAGATTTTATATTATTTATTTTGATTTCTTTGCTGCTCATAGTTCCCCTAAGGGTGTATGTCCAACACCTAAAACTCCGCCCCTAAGACGACGACCAAAACCAGAAATAATTTCTCATTGAAACCACAATTGCTCTGAATAATAAATTAGATTTTCATGTAATTTATGTTTACGTAAAACAGACTAGTCTCAGTCTACCGCGTGTTGTCTATAAGACTAACATCGGTATACAATAAACGATAAAATTGTTTCGCCAGATTTTGCCTTCCACCATAACCAATTTGCAAAGAACCAGTTTTTTTATGAAACAGTGGCATCTAATCATTCGGTGATCATTGTTTTGATTCTGTGGAGTTGGAAAATATATTTTATAAAAAAAAACGTAAAATTCGAATTATAAACTTCAAAACGAGTTTATATTGACGTAATTTATAAACACAATACCGAAATTTAAAAATACAATCATAAAACACTTTTCTCTAACAAATTGTAAAACTTTTTTTACTGAGACGATACAGGTTAATCCGCACCCTAATTGCGTAACATAGTTTGAATTAGAATCGGAATGATTTTGAAGTATATTGCTAATCCATTGTTTCTTACTTTAGAAAAATTTGTCTGCTCAACAACGTAAATAACGCAATGAATGTTGTTGAACTGTCAAATTGAAACCGATTCTACTGATAGTGTGTTATGCAATTGCCCGCTGTTCCAACAAGTTAATATCACCAAGGACACGCGACATTTTTATAGCACTACAAAAATGTTTTGGTTCCAAATTTTACTTGTCTGTGGCAGCGCCCGCTTTAGCGCAAGCGCGGTGCAATACATTATTTCTTACTCTTTTAAACTTTTATCTTTTATTTAGTAGGTTCAATCGTAAATAGTATCGCTAGTTTGGATATTAAAATGCACCCCAAAATAAAACCATAATTCAGCCTGTGTTGTCTGGCAAAGGCCTCTCTTTCCTTTTGCTACTCCTCTCGATCCTGATCATGGTCCAATCTCGCCTATAGGCGTCAAATTCGTTCCGCCATCTACGCCTGGGTCTGCCGCTACTTAGCGTGTGTAAAAATAACGCAAAATATAATATAATATAACCTACATAAAATAAAAATACCAAAATATTACGCTGTGCGCGACAAACTGACAATCGCAATACTGATCTAAAAACTTACTAGAGCAAATAAAACAATGTGCATGTCAAAGTTCAATACCAACATCAGAGATTGATGCTAAGGTCACCAGTTTACAGTTAGTTTCGACACCGCTGCACCGTGCGGTATCCTGCAGCGTCTAGGCGCGGGCGCACAGCTCCTAACGAACTGGTTTCTGTACCGATATAAAATTACCATGTGTGTCTGATGTCTAGTTCACTGACACACATATTATTTACATTTCATTTTAATTATTATATACTCATTTTGATTTTATTGTTCATCTTTGATTTAGATAAATACAAACCTATCAATACTCGGAACATCTTCTATTTTGAGTATCTTCATTTATTTCAATGGAACTGACAATTAATTTTTCGATGATAACTTAGTCTTATCAACTGTCTACCACAACCAAAGAAACATCGAATGTTGAACTAATTTGAAATATAAAAACCATAATTTCTTATTGACGACAATGTTCTCCGTCCGTACCATACAATATTTAATAGATTCTGCTACCTAGAAATTATACCGTTGAACAAACCAGACTCGTGACAATATGAAACAGAATACTATATAATTTAAATGCTCAGTAATCAATTGTCTATAAAAACTTAATACTTATATTGTTGACAAAGACATTTTCTATGCTGAGTTACAACACACAAAGTTATTCCGTTTTAGTCATACACTTGCTAACACAATCAGTGATGTCATTCTCTTAAGGAATGATTATATTACGAAGTGTTTGGTTTGCAGTATGGTTTTAAAGCTTCGGAGAGGTACTCATTATAGTGTTTTTTTTTTTGCTGATGTTTTTAATATCGGACGACATCCGGTTAATTTGGCGGTCACTCCTGGCGAAAGTCGCTCAACAACCGCGACCGTTTATTGTAAAATAATTGGATATGACTTTTAAATTACGTTTCCGATTAGTAGAATAATAATGACTGTACGTACTATCTAATCAGTTCGGATAGCGCGATAAGAAGCGCGGTCCGCTAGTCAGTGTTTGTTGTGTGGCCCTTAGTGATATATTTTTGTCTTAAGTTTTTTTTTGTCGTAACTAATATTATAACAATATTGCCAATAACAAGGGGGAATTGAGAAGGTAGGTGATTCAGAAACGTTTATTTTGATGTTTCATACATCCTCACTTTATAGTCGTATCACGTATGAAAATGATAAACATAATAATGTGTCAGTCAGTTAAAAAGGAGTAATGAGTAGTAATGACAAACAGCGGTATACTTACCTAATGCTGTTGATATAAGCTGCGCTATCTAAATATGCGCTTATGTGCAGACTATTTGTGACTATAGTATGCAACTGTACATTCTGTGATATGTCTCCTAATTATTTAACCAGGAATTTAGTATACATTTCTATAAACGAAATACTTTTGTATCCCCATTTCTTATTCTTATTTCTTTTACTTAAAACTGAAATAAATCTCTTATTCATGAACATTGTTGAGCAAACTGTCGCAGTCGTTTACATCATCTGTCAGAATACTAAAGAAATCTGCCCTCATTTCTTCGACTTCTGTGTTATCTGTGAATAAATACTAAATATCAAAGAAATCAGACTAGTTAATCAATTACAAAATTTACATATCAAACTGGATTCTTAGAGCTTCTGTTAATTGGCGTCAATTTCACATGTTCAGCCAACGCACTACATTTAGCACGCAAACATGAAATCTGCTGTCGGCAACTTATAAATTATATTTTTTTAAATTCTTTAGTAGTAAGTATTACTATGTAGTGTAAATGTGTTGGTAGTAAATTAGTAAGTAAAGAGTGACGTCTGTTCAATTTAGGCCGGCGGGCGTGCAGGGCCGATGTCGAGCGGTGTTCAGCTACCAGCCCGCCAACCCGGACGAGCTTCCTCTGAGCGTCGGTGACGTCCTCGAAGTTCTTGGAGAGGTAATTGAACTTGATTGCATTAGTCTTCATGTTTGTATAGCACGTCATCCATGTAGTGTCGCCGCTCCTAGGTGTGTCTCCATTTTTCTCAGCTTACAATAGCTGTGATGATTCGAATCTCAGATTATAGAAAAGAAGCAGATAGACCGCGCGGAACACCGAGAGTGCGGCCAACAAAGCAAATACAAATTTAAAAGCGAATACACTCTCGATTCAGTACAGCACGAAGCGTCGCATCGTTAGTACGTCACGGGCTCTAACAGATAATGTCAGAATAATGCCGTCTTGTATTTTTAAACATTGTAAAAACTGTTCCCAAAAACAAAAGAAATAAGATGGAGTATCTTTCATACGTAAAATATTGATTATTTGTCTATTTGGATTTATTTTACGTGTTTATTGTTAGTGACATCTTGAAACACAAAACCTTAACAAAAATCATTCGGTGTTGCTAGTTTATATTGAAACATTTACCCCTAAGTTAGGAAATAAGTATAGGATAAAGGAGTATCGATTTACAAAAATATTTATGTCGATTATAGTGTTTTATTTATCGCCTTTTCTGGTTAGTATGTTTATAAATAAATAAGTATGTATGTGTCTTCGTAAGTGTAACTAGTTAATGGATTTTATAATACTTATTACATCAGTCGATTTGCTATATCTTGGGTTATATGACGTCACCATAAAGTAAATATAGCTACCAAAAACAATAAAATGTTGGTATCTCAAAATAAAAATATATCGCAAATGTATCGTATATATGGGTATTGTTAATTTGACATATACTGTTAATAAAAACAACTGATTTAAGAAAAAAAACTTTTTTTTTTCATGTACCTAATGAAATATTATGGCTAATTTTTTCATTCTTCTGGCAACCGGACACACACATAGAGGCACCTGTTCTTATAGTGCTGTCACGTGGCTGTTACGCACACATGTCTACAAACGGGCCTCACTTTATTGTTCCGCGCGGTCTATCTGCTTCTTTCTATAATCTGAGATTCGAATTACCTACCTATATCTTTGATATTTTAGGGACTGTCGAGAACCAACGTAATACCAAAGGCAAATTAGTACGTTAATGGAACAATTATGAATCACTCTCCTAACTGGTAATCGTTTTCTAATTTGTAGATATCACTTCTCTGTAAGTGTTTTAAATTAGTCTCTTTTTGGTAGCGTCACAGACTAGACAGCGACCAAATAAAAAAGAAATTTCACCACACGACAAAGTTAATGTGGGTTTCGTTAAAGATTGCAATCCGTTAGTGGCCTTACGCGTCAGTGGTTCTGCAGTGCAATTTAAAAATATTTTAAACATTTCATTAGTGTTGCGAAAGTTTTTGTATCTAATCCATAATTGGTCAAAAAATCTTCGGTCGCGATTACTTAGTGTGAGGTGAAAAATCAAAGTGAAGGAGGTACAGTTTCAAAAGACTTTACTCTTCGCCTTACATTTTCTGGCTGACGCGTGTGTTGTGGTTGTGTAGTAGATACTATTATATTATTGATCCCGTGTGACCGTGCAGGTAGAGGAGGGGTGGTGGCAGGGTCGTCGGCAGGGCCGCGTGGGGGTGTTCCCCTCCAACTTTGTCGTGATGCTGGACCCGCCGCAGCCCGCGCCGCCCTTCGAGCCAGCGCCTGCGCTCCCGCCTAAACCTGGTGAGTTTGTGGACTGAACGTTTCTTTTGATATTACTGTACAATGTCTTATGCCCGCTTGCATCAGAAATTACTAAATGTGTTTAGCGCTAAACATATTTAAAACATCGTTCTGTTTCTGTAAATCGTTTGAATATGACAGAGACGTGTACAGGAATATGTGGAGAGGGAAGGCCTTTGTCAGGACAAAAGCCTTTCTGTGAGGCAGAGGGACGAAATTCCTAATGCAATTTATTACTGTGGTTCTATAGTCGACTTGCTGGATTAGCGAGCTAATACCAGCAGGGACTCCTCCTACCATCCCCTGATTGTAAGCAGCGTTTTTCAGCGTTAGCTAGCGACCTCGACAATTGATCATATTAGTCTTGCCTGAGCAACCGGCAGCAAGTTCGCCATGCGTAGCTGTCACTGCTTGCGGTAGCGTCGAAGGTTGGGTTGCCTCCTTCCCTCAAATATGGCGAGGGGGATAATGGCTGATCTTTGCGTTATGCTCGTAAACGGGTACTGCTTGTGGTGACTGGTTGTCTTGCTGACCATGGTTTTGTTATTGTTATTATTATAGTACTTAATTAACTGTTTATTTATTTTACTTTGATGGTCCTAGTTTATCATTTCTGAGTTCAAGTTACAGCTATATAAAGCTATATGTAAGCTTGCACGCCCTTTACGTCTGGAGGCTTTTATTTAGGTATTAAGTTCTGTTTACGTTAAGTTTTTATTTCTGCTTGATTTTGTTTTTGATGTTTTTTGTTGGTATATTGGCGCGTGCTAGCTGACATAAATGGCAAATAGTTTAATGTAATGTTTTGTGTTGCGTAATGTAAATTATTTTGCATAAGCATAGTTAGAAAAGTTTTTCATGTTTTTCTAACTGAACAGACAGCTGTGCTGCTGGGGAGCTATTGCGCCACTTCTTCCCATCTAAAGCACTGGGAAGTGGTGAAGGGCGGGCGTTTTGGGGACTGTCTTATGTAATTTTGACGTTCGAAATTGCAGATTCTCAGCCTAGTTTGAATAAATGATTTTTGATTTAGATTTTTTGATTCAACATTATTTCTAAACTGATGCAGTAAATACGACTATATGTACTACAACTTATTTGATGCTGGAGCTAGCCCTTATTATTTAAATAGAACATTACTGTCCTCACGAAAGATACCAAGTATTAAATTGGTATTTGAAATGCAAACCGCATTCTAGTAACTGTAAACAGTTGATGCCCAAAGTAAATAAGATGATGTACAAAAACGAATAAGTACCTCATTAATATCTTTGCAAATATGGAATAAAAACGTAAGCAAAAAGTCGGTATTACTCCTTGCAATCTTCCGCTTAGACTACGCATACAATGAAGGTTACTTACGGTATTCATGCTCTATTACTAGTTAATATTGTTCTCATAGGGTTTGAGTCATGACCATAAACCTTATAACACTGTACGAAGCTCGTTCGTCACCCAGTCTTATTGATATATTGTTGCTATACTTACGTTAATTGAAGCGATGACACCGATTCGAAGGGGACGCGCGGCTTATCGTTTTGGTGATTGCATCTTCCGCTGACGATAAATTCCGGATGTTTTCAAATTTGCATGTGAAAAAATATGTGTGTAAATTGTGTGCCTAATCGTTTTTGATTGACAATGCCGTCGCTCTTATATTGATGTAAGTTTTTTAGTGTGGTTTTCCAAGAACTTGAGACAATATTGTTATTGTTTTTAAAGATAAGATTTTTCTAAAGCCCTTATTGTTGTCTTTTTTAAGCACAAAATGATAATAGTGCGTTAATGTAAAAACGTGAACAAATGAAACTATTGTGTGACAACTGCGACAAGCAAGACATTGTTCTTAGACTACATCCTAATCTCTATCAAAAGTTTAATTATAATACCCATGAAAATATCCTCACTAGTTGCAAGCAATAATACGCTCTATTTGTACGCAGTAAAGGAGCTGTGTCGCGTGCTATTCCCGTACTCTGCTGTGAATGAAGACGAGCTGACGCTGTCGGAAGGCGACATCGTGACGATCCTGTCAAAGGAAGCGCCCGACCGCGGCTGGTGGCGCGGTGAACTACACGGTCGCGTTGGACTGTTCCCTGATAACTTCGTGCAAGCGCTGCCCGCACAAGGTATGTGTAACACCAGTTTTTTTTTGTTTTATAAGTGGGTCTCGCAGGTCAATAAATGAAGGCCTCCAGGCAAGGCATAAAACGTACAAACGAAGCGACTACACGTTATGGGTTGATTCATACTAGCGCAGAGTCGTAGCGCAGCGAAGCGTCAATCTAAAAGATAACATAGCAAATTCACCCTTATCTCTACATTGTAATGCACATATTTCTCAATTCAATTGAATTCTTTATTGCGTACCATAATGTATATAGTTGGTAAGGAAATAATTATTTTAGTGAATTCTATAGCGAATTCGCGCGCATTCTACGGATTCCGCACGTCAGCGGGAGACCAGCGCTGATTGGCGATATCTAGGCCGGTCACCTAACCGCTGGTCGGTCCAAGTAACCGCCCTCACTGGACTTTCTGTCACGACCGCCCTGAGACAAGCGGAGAACCGAAAGAAGTGGAAGAACAGCATACATAAAGCCACGAGGGCCTTTCAGGGACATGACCTTCAGTAATGAAGTACGCGACCAAGATGACGAGGGGCCGAAGCCAACTCGTAGAGGCACCTTAGACAATTTTAAATAGTTTCCTGTATGTACTATGCAAGTGCACCCAAGGACAACCCCGGATGGCGCAGGACTATTGCAGAACATGGAAACATAACATATGTAATGGGTTTGGGTGGCTATAGTGGATTGGTTACCTTGAACTATGGAAGATCTATGTCCCCTGCCTGACCAATGTTTTATAATATATCCGGATAAAATGGCAGGGGGTGACGTGTCCACTCAATAATGGGCCCCCGGAAACTGTCGCTAGCATATAGTGACGTAGCGACAAGGAGGCAACATGTCCTGCTGGACTTGAGGAGTGGACCCCGAAAATCCCAGAGCTCGGAAAATGGTCAAGATCCCTACCAGCATCTTACTGGAACACTTCCTTCCGCCGAGCACGTTTGCTCTTTCGAATCTCCACTCAAACCGGCCAATAAAGGCAAGAAAAAGGTGGCAGCTCTGTTCCTAGTCAGTATTCACTCCAGCCGATCAATAAAGGCAAGGACCAATAAGACCGAACAAGTCTTCTCCCGGGAGACAAGTCCGTGGGGTCGCTACTGCCCAACAGCTCGCCACATCCTGCCATTTATGTATCTCTCTTGGTCTGACTTCTCACCCTATTCCTGATTCGGCAAAGTAAACTCTACCTGCATAGACTAAGCCCCACCACGACGTCATTGTAGAGAGACGGCAGTGGGGTTATTATTATTAATTGATCATGAACTAAATCACAACAAAAATACAGTTCAAAGCAGCGTGCAATCGATGATTCCCTGTGGCGTGTGTTGGAGCAAGCTCGCGCAGTTTCACCAAAAACTTGACAGTAAACTTACCCATAGAAAAGTGCAAACAGATTGAAGTGGAACGTGTGTTTGTTTGTGTTGTACCTGCTCCTCTTTTGTTTGTTTATGCTGTCTGTAGAAGATGTTACCCTGATGTTATAGGTTAGCGCAAAATGAACGATAGCTTCTTAGTTTATTTCTTTGTTAAAAGGTGGCTTTTGCAACTCATATCCCTTATGCAATGAATTACTTAATTATTCGAGGTCGCGTAAGAATGCGGCTAGCAAACGTGTGGTTCAAAACCCGTGTAGTGTCACCGTTGATATTTAGATTAAAAAACCGGCCAAGTGCGAGTCGGACTCGCGCACGAAGGGTTCCGTACCATTATCTATAAAAATGGCAAAAAAACACGTTTGTTGTATGGGAGCCCCCCCTTAAATATTTGTTTTATTTTAATTTAATTATTTATTTTTAAAGTCAATATATACCTACATATTCTGTGAATATTTCAAGCGTCTACCTGTTGCCGTTATCAATATAGGGCAAAAAAAAAAACACGTTTGTTGTATGGGAGCCCCCTTAAATATTTATTTTATTCTATTTTTTAGTATTTGTTGTTGTTTATCTGTGAAAATTTCAACTGTCTAGCTATCACGGTTCATGAAATACAGCCTGGTGACTGACGGACAGACAGACGGTGGAGCCTTAGTAATAGGGTTCCCGTTTTACCCTTTGGGTACGGAACTCTAAAAATAACGCCTGTAGTTCGTTTCTTTTATAAAAACTTGTCAGGAAAAATGTTCTTTAATGAAACACACGTCATTGCGCCCTAATTTTGGACGATGAGCCTATGACACAATTGCAGTCTTTCACTCAACATCGCAACTCAAAAGGTACTATAAAAATAAAAGGTTGCAAACCATATTTTAGTTATGAATTTTCTCTGCTCTTCATTGTTTCCGCTCTCGAGGTACAATAACAGTTACAAAAATAGTTGATTGCATCATCTACATAACGTCTTGAATACGAATCTGCGCATTACCGTTATGGTATTGTTCCCCTGAGTGACTATGTATATACCTAAATAGTACAAGATTTCAACGTAATTGAGGGGATTTGAATACTGCTGCTCCAGGATATGAACGGTGTCGAAAGGTTACTTGATTATACAAGTAAATGACATTTAAATACAGAGGTTAAATAAGGTAATTCTCAACATACCTACTTAAATATGATACAATGTACTAGGCTTCATTATTAGTTACAAACTTTTTCTAAAGTATTTGTATGCGTGATGGGTACCTAATTAATGCAGATATGTGCATACGGAATCATCTTATTATAATATCATGTATGGAAAAGATATATCTATACTAATATTATAAATCTGAAGAGTTTGTTTGGTTTAAAGCGCTAATCTCAGGAACTGCTGGTTGGAATTGAAAAAATGTTTTTGTGTTGGATAGTCCAATAATCATAACGGACAGCCCTCTGTGTAGGGCCTGCATGGAGGCTGAATTAACCGTTGCGCATGTGCTCTTTGACTGCACAGGCGTCACCCAGATCAGAACGGAAACCTTCGGGTCACCCAGATCCTTCACAGATGTTCTATGCAGACCGGGAGACCTAATCAGCTTCTGGAGGGAGGTGGGCTGGTTGGAATAAAATAACAGGCGGCCGCCATGGCCCACGCACAATGGTCCACATGAAGGACTAAGTGCGGAAACCAAACCCTATAACATAGAACATAGTCCATTTATCGAGGAAGGCTAATAGGCTATTTAATTAACATTACGCTACGACTAAGAAGAGCGGAGCATCAACGAAAAAAATACCTTTTTAGGGTTTCCGTTTACGCTGCGTAAACGATTAAAGTTACGCAAATCATGTATGACGGAATTGTTCCCCTTTAAAAGTTCAAAAAAAAAGTCTGCGACAGCATACGACTATCTTTTATGGTTGACTCACTATAACCTTTTTATGGTAATCAAATATGTTCTAAAATATTGCATTATTTGCGAAGGTGTTTTTATAAACATGATATTAATCCTTATCCAAATAAATACGTTAATCATCGCAAGTATTTAATTATGAACAAAATTGCCCTTGACATCATATGATTTCAATGAATATCCTAAGAGATATAATATTTTTTAAATAATAATATTATAAATGCAAAATATTGTTTGGATTGGTTTGATTGTGAGGATGGATGGATGTTTCTTACGCTTTCACGCAAAAACGAATAAATGGTTTTAGATGATATTTGGCACACATATACAACATTAGTTTTTGTTTATACTAAACCTCTTAAGGGGTCATTGTATTCATCATTATGAACAACTTTTACTATGGGACAAAAGTTGAAATCGCGAAAAAAATATCAGCTGTTCCCTACATTTTGACGAGTTCAGCGAACTTAAATGTAGGGAACAGCTGATTTTTTTTCGCGCTTTTACGGTTGGTCCCATAGTAAAAGTTGTTCACAATGATGAATACAATGACCCCTTAAGAGGTTTAGTATAAACAAAAACTAATGTTTTATAGTATTTAACCAGGATTAATAGATACGATAGTTTTTATCCCGATATTCCCGCGGGATTAAAACGTATGCGGGCGAAACCGCGGGGCGCTGCTAGTAAATAGAATATGAACAATGCGATATAGCGATATTTTATAAGAGTCAATAAATATTAGGTTTTAATCATTATCGTATCGATAGTGATTTCGATCTACATAATTTGATAGTATTGAAAAAAAATCTTTTTTATTGACTACTAAATAAACAAAAGGTTCTTGAAATTTAATTACGTGTTGGTAGTATTCAAGGTAATCTAGAGGCTTGTGGCTACATCACTAATGCAAGTCTGATTAATCTGCGAGGTTAAAGCACCGCTTGCCGCACCTTCTTGCGCGGGCGCCGTCAAATACTAAGGGCCTCAGTCAGGAATATTGAAAATGGAAAGCATCTTTCTAGTTCATAAAAACCGGCCAAGTGCGTGTCGGACCACGCACAATGAAGGGTTCCGTAGTTGGGATGAATTTATCCCAAGAAAAAACTTAACATTGTAGTTGAAAAACATGATCCCCATACATTCCAACGGCAAATGTAAGTTTGTACGCACAATATTGAGTGATTTACCAAGTTATTTTAAGATCACAGACTTATAGGTTTTCCTGTAATCTATAAGTAAAGGACTATTTTTTGTATTTTTATCAAAATTTTAGGCTCAGTAGTTTCGGAGATAATGGGGGGGGGGCGTAATGGTCACTTTTCATCTATTTTCTTAAATAATTTCAAAAGTATGTATTTTAAAATTATAAAAAATATATATATAAAACCCTTAAAACAAGCCCTTTCATTTGATATGTCACACGGTACAGTCAGCAATTTTTTTTTTCCAATTTGCTCCCCAAAAGCGACCTCCATATTCAAAATTAATTTATTTACATATCACGTCCGTGTTTGGGTCACAGAAGTTCATATGTGTACCAAATTTCAACTTAATTGGTCCAGTAGATTCCGGTGGATTTCGGTGGAGCAAATCAGCTGTGACAGACGGACAGACAGACAGACACACGAGTGATCCTATAAGGGTTCCTTTTTTCCTTTTGAGGTACGGAACCCTAAAAACCGCATCATACTGCCATCACATGAGAGCGGTGGTGGCCCAGTGGTAACGGCCCCGACTTACGAGTTGTAGGTCGACCCTGTACCCCAAGTGTAAGTTTGCAAGAGAGTAAACGTAACTATTTCGTTTGCGTTAAAATTTGACCGATGTATCATAATGCTAAGAGTATAAGAGTGAGAATAAAAATCTTAACGCAAACGCGCTAGTTACGTTTACTCACTTGCAACCTTACACTCGGGGTACTGCTCTCAAAACGGTGAAGGAAAACATCGTGAGGACACCGGCAGCGGCATGTCCTAGAACCAAAAATTCGAAGACATGTGACATCTACCAACCCGCACTGGGCCCGCGTGGTGAATTACAGTTACAGCCCACTCACTCTCACCGAGAGGAGGCCTGAGTCCCAGCAGTGGGAACATTATAGGCTGATTATGTAGATGTATGTAGACTGCCATCACTGGTTTGTTGGGCAATCGTCGTGTTTATGACGATACTTTTTGTCCAGTTTCATAATAGCTGTGTGGGACTATCTATGTGAAATAGCGGTCGTTTACGATGATGACGGGAACTATGTTTTAAAAGCACAGCGTTTTCAAGAAATCCTTAGTATTCTGGTACTACATTTTATGTATAACTAACTGTTAGCGGCGACTTCGTCATCGATCTAGGATGAAAGGTAGCCTATGTGCTTCTCCAGGTCCCAGGCTAGCTATCTGTTCCTGCCAGGGTTGCAAGTTTGTCCGAAAAGGGTATCGAGGCCCTGGCACACAGGCAACTGAAGGAATACGGGTGGGTTTTAGTCAGTAAAAGTCTGACACCCCCTCCCGCTCCGCCCAGAGTGTGAGAAGTTATTTGATAATTTCCCACCCGAAAAAAGAAGCCTACCTGTCTGATAAATTTCATAACGATTCGTTCAGCCGTTTTAGCATGAAAGCGTAACAAACAAACAAATTTTGTTTCACATTTATAATATAGCTACGCCTTCGGTTTCACCCGCATTAGTCATTAAATAAAAAGTATCGTATGTCCTAATCCAGCTCATGGTCTACCCATGTGCCAAATTTCATCCAAATCTGTACAGCCATTTTAGCGTAAAAGCGTAACAAACAAATTAACAAACAAAATCACTTTCGCATTTATTATTATACCAGCTGCGCCCCTCGGTTTCACCCGCGTAAGTCTCCCGTGGAAATATCGGGATAAACAGTAGCCTATGTCTTAATCCAGGGTGTCAGCTACCTCCATACAAAATTTTATCAAAATTGGTCCAGCCGTTGGAGTGTGAAGAAGTAACAAACATACACACACACACGCTCACTCACAAACTTTCGCCTTTATAATATTAGTGTGAAGTGTGATAGTTAGGTTTGAACTTCGAGGGCTCGTGGCTAAGTAACAACAGCCGCACGAGTCGATCCATCAGGTTAAGTTACGCTTGCCGCAGTTGGTCCGTGGATGGCCATCTTTACATACCGGGACTTCTCCGTGCCTCGGAAACCACGTTAAGCCGTTGGTCTCGGCTGTCATTTGTGGATCTTTGACAGTCGTTAAGAACTTAAGAGTCGTCAGAAGCACCAAAGTCTGACAACCAGGGGATCTACTCCGAAGCGTTAATCCGAAGTATCGGCCGAATGTTCGGCCGTTTTATAACATCCAATAGTTTCCTTTTTGACTTTAAATCCTTATCCGACTTAAAGTCACATTTTTGACTTTAGCTTATCTCTTTGACTGTGTTTTTTTTTTTCGCGTTGGCAGCCACAGTTAGCCGTCGTCAAGTATCGGCCGAACATTCAGCCGATACTTCGGATTTATGTTCGGAATAGACCCCCTGTCTTACCAAGGTGTATCGTATTGCCCATGTACTGGGTTGTGGAGATCAGATAGGCAGTCGCTCCATGTAAAATACTGGTATTCAGCTGTATCCGGTTAGACTGGAAGCCGACCTCAGCATAGTTGGGAAAAGGCTGGCAGATTGATTGAGTTAGGATTGAACTTCTATACAATTCTTAACTGTTAGCAACAGATACTTATTATATGCTGAGAATTCTCACAACGAACTTGTAAAAGATAAAACCATCTGCGAAGCTCAAATCAATTAAATTATGACATTGTGTTGTGTCACCCCACAGATTGCACTTTATCGCCTTTTCAATTAATTGCCGCTCGTTTCTTAGAAGTCGTCAATCTTTCGTAAATTGCTCAGTTGAAAGAACCAAACTGAAGTTTACTAGTTACTAGTGTTACTACAGATAAAATTACGTCATACCTTCTTTAAAAAAATCAATAAAGGGCTTTATCAATGGACCGAGAGTGCGGTAGTGTCTGGCTACTAAGTACATAAATGCTTTTCGCGGTATATCAGTAGGTACAATGACAGATAACTGATGTAATCATTACACACACACCTTGAATTTATTTTTAGTATTATGTACTCTGTCTCCTAAACAACTTGTGTTGTTGATGCTTAACTAAGAACTCGTTTTGTAATAATGATCACTCAATAAGTGATGTCAGATTCTAAAGGAACATTGTGTGCTAAAACTCGGGACGTTGAACGCAAGTGTTTTAAGTTAAGCTGTTTATTAGCTCTGGAATTGTTTGCAAGGTTAGTCGTGACGTGAGTTCGTACATATCAGAGGCATTCAGGACATATTTTATACAACATGTCCCGAAATTAACGCACTACCTCTTAAGGGGTCATTGTACGCATCAACTTTTATTATAGGAACAAACCTGAAATCGCCAAAAAAAAATCAGCTGTTCCCTACATTTTGACGAGTTATTCGAACATAAATGTAGGGAACAACTAATTTTTTTTCGCGATTTCAGTTTTGGTCCCATAGTAAAAGTTGTTCATAATGATGAGCACAATGACCCCTTAAGAGGTTGTGCGTTAATTCCGGGACATGTTGTATTATTCTTTGATGATGCATTTTTCTGACCTTTTGACAAAATAGTTACGGGACTAACGGTGTGTTTCAGGGAGATTGTGCGTTTTCTGTCTAACCAAAACATTTGAAGGGTTGCGGTTGCCGAATAATTTATGTCTGTGCTGGTGCGTACTGCGTAGTCGTTGAAGAAGCCATTTTAATTTAAGAATTTCATAACATTGGGCTACATTACATACAAAAAATTAGAGACGCTAATTACGTGCTCAAATTGACTTTCTAATTAACACTGTCGATATTTGCACGATTTTAATGTGTCATACACTCTAATATATTACAAGGTTAGGTAAGTACTAATAAGTCCGGTAACAAACTCATATTATGTATACAGTATGGTATATACCTAACATAATCTTAGATGACGTAAATTTTGTAACAGTGGCCGAATGCAATCGGTTGCAAGACACGCATTATTACAAATTTATGCGTATCGAAACTAGCGTGCAGCATTTTGATGTATGCATATGTAGAAAATCTGTGGTCTATTTTTTTGGACCTACTCTGTTATTTGAGTTCAAGGCTAATAGAAACATCTTTAAAATTTCCGATGGAATTGATTGATTGATTTGTGTAATTGGTGCTAATATTAATATTAATACATTTTTCTTTGGAAGTCAATCCCAAAAATTAAATGTTCGAATGATTTTTGTAAGCGCGTAATTTGCTCATCTTGTAGACTAGTCAAGCGTATTAAACCAGATAACGTAAGTAGCACATGGAGTCGCAACCTTGAAATCTTAATACGGACATTCCTTATACACAAACTTAAAGCATTTATTTCAAATAAACCAATTACAGGCACTATTGAATTAAAGGGGTCGCTCAGTCAGAAAGATGAAGCTAGTTGTCCATTCTAAAGCGTAGTAGGTAGGCCTATAGAGAAGAACGGGCAAGGAACACCACGGACATAATATTAACTCGAACCGAGTAATAGCCGTCTAAACAATAACATTGTACCTTCAGGTTCGCGCGCAAAGTACTAGTAGAGTCGTGAGCGCACTAACACACGCACAGCCTGTTGGTAAACACCGCCCACTCCAGTATTCGATGTTCTGCTATTGACATTTCTCATGAAGGTTGCGGACCGAGTCGTGATTTTGCGTAACTTGCCACAGCACGCTGTGTCTCGACACTGTGTTTTTATAACTAGTTGCCTCACTAGCCGCGTTGGTGTAACACTAATGTTGCACGTTGCTCTACTGATTTCCTCGATATTGTGATTCTCTAAAAATGGTTTTTGAAAGTGAGTCGGATTTGTTTAAAGTTTTATTTATGTATGTGAAACTTTTTAAGACATTTGTGTGGTTTGTGTGATCTTTTCTAAGGAATTGATATCGGAATAATAAAGTGTGTGTTTGATACGTAGAGCCATAATATATATTTTTTTAATTAAAAAACATTTTTACGCAAGTATTTGTTGCTGTTATAATAATAATGTTGCAGTTTAGAAAAATGTTTTCAAGTGAACAAAATTTATTTTCCAAAATGTGTAAGTGTGAATAAATATTTCCAGGGAACTGAATTAACTTCAGAATATTTATATGAAAATAAAAACTAATCATACCAGTGATTTTTTTTCTTTCCGATTAAAAATTGTTTGGCGATAAATTACTATCATATTGATAGATTACGGAGACAATAAACTTATCCTGGACGTATGAAGGCCAGATAATAATTTAAAAGGAAAATATAAATTCATTAGACACCTTTACTCGTGACGAAATCATATAACTTGGCAGCAATACTCAGGTATGTTTCATTTATTTACTTACAGTATCGACAGAACTCGAGGAGAAGAAACCAGACCGACCGCCGGTCAAAACCACGAACGCTATCTACCCCATTCTAACAAACAAGTACTCCGAGAAAACAGCATCCGTCAAGGAACTGACCACGTCTAAAATAAGGTATTTTACTTTTAATCTTTTATTATAGTTCTTATCAAGCGAGAGATTAGAGTTAGCTATGGCGACCTACTAAGATTTTGTTAGTAAACGGACTTGATATGATATAGGATAAGAAGTATCACACAGGCATTATTTTTGCACAGTAGAAATAAATCTCCTAAAGTCCGGCCGATGAGAGAATGCGCTTCTGAAATTCTGTCAGCTGAGTACAAAAGAAAACGTGATTTACGAATTTAAACTTTATTAGTACACTAGCTTCTTCTCGCGACTTCGTTCGCGTGGAATTCTTAAGATACACAATATACTAAAATAACAGCCACATTTTTATGAAACTCCCCCAACCCACCGCGTCGCATCGCGTCGCCCGCCTGCGTTAATACTTCGTTTTGCGCTTAGCGTTCTTTCTGACTTTTTTTCTTCTTTTTGCTCGGCTCCTGTGGGTCGTAGCGTGATGTGATATATTCTAGAGTAAAGCTATCACCTTCTTCGAGAATTGGGCTATCAAATGCATGCAGATATTTGCAAATCTGACAGGTAGTTCCAGAGATTAGCGCGTTCAGACAATCAAACTCTTCAGCTTTATTGTTAGTGTAGATTAGTATAAATAATCGAGTCCAACTTAAAGTTGTCAGGAACGCATTCTCTCGGTGGCCGGAAAATAAGTTCATTATTTCATCTGTTGACTGAATTGACAAATATATTTTATTATACAGGGTTATTTTTAAAACGTCAATAATCTCTTAAGGGGTCATTGTACTCATCATTATGAACAACTTTTACTATGGGACAAAACCTGAAATAGGTTAAATAAAACAACTGTTCCCAACATTTTAACGCATTATTCGAACATAAATATAGGGAACAGCTGGTTACAATTACCCCTTAACTGACGGTTATTGACGTTTTAAAAATAACCCTGTATTTAAGATGTTTAGTTGGCAAAGTAATAACAGCCACACGGGTCGATGGATCAGGTTAAGCTACGCTTGCCACGGTCGGTTCGTGGATGGGTGACCATCTTTACATACCAACACCCCTCCGTGTCTCGGAAACCACGTCAAGTCGTTGGTCCCGGCTGTCATTTGTAGAACTTTGACAGTTGTTACGGGTCGTCAGAAGCCCGAAAGTCTGACAACCAGTTTTACCAATGTGTATCGTGTTACCCAGTAACTGGGTTGTGGAGGTCAGATAGGCAGTCGCTCCATGTAAAATACTGGTATTCAGCTGCATCCGGTTAAGACTGGAAGCTGACCCCAATATAGTTGAGAAGGTGATAGGCAGAAGAAGATAGTTCGAGTTCCTGTGTTTTGTTTTCCCCTATAATTGGTTATTTAGAGGCAGCACTCTGTCTATTAGTAATAATGGTCGCTCACAATGGGCCTTATCAGAAGGCTAAAAGTCACCCAAAGGGCAATGGAGAGGGCTATGCTTGGAGTTTCCCTACGTGATCGAATCAGAAATGAAGAGATCCGCAGGCGAACCAAGGTAACCGACAAAGCCCGAAGAATAGCCAAGCTTAAGTGGCAGTGGGCACGGCACATTGCTCGCAGAACTGATGGCCGATGGGGCCGAAAGGTTCTAGAGTGGCGACCGCGTACCGGAAGACGTAGCGTTGGAAGGCCTCCTACAAGATGGACCGATGACCTTGTGAAGGCCGCAGGTATCCGCTGGATGCGGGAAGCACAGAACCGGTCGAAGTGGCGGTGCTTGGGGGAGGCCTATGTCCAGCAGTGGACGTCTTTCGGCTGAAATGATGATGATGATTCTGTCTATTTAGAGGCATTTTAGAGATCAAAGAATATGACTTAGATATTAATATCTGATTAAAATGTATAAATACTTATTATGTTAATCACAACAATAAAAAAGAACTTGAACAATTCCGTTTCGAATACAGTCATTTAAAGTGGGCCGAAGCCTAACGGGTTTGCCAATAAATTCTCTTAAGGAATTCATCGTAAAACACGACGCTCTATGTGTGTTTACATGACGTTTTTTTTACGGCTATTTTTATGTTTGCAGCGTGCACAAGGAGAATACAATCAGTAAGGATTCGAGTACACAAAGTACAGTCACGCACACAAATAAGAGTGAGTCGGAGAAGATTATACACAGTGAGACCATCATCGATGGATCGTTGGAACAGGTGAGGTTATTGCATTTATTTGCATACGTAAATCGATTTGATTGCATTGAGAAAGTAGATGTTAATATTCTACGTATAACTTTCATATTTATTTCCCCATCAAGGAACTAGGGTACTTCTAATGATGATAACTCCCAAATTAAGAATTTATTAAAAAACGATACTCATCTCTCGGATCACTCTACTTTTCATAATCTAGTTGATTAGGAGCTGATACCTACATATTTTAGTTGAAATAACTCTCAGCTATTTTACTCACTTAAGGGGACGATGACTGACTTTTAATGGTTTTATACTGAAGATCACGCCTAAACGAGTAGTGTTAATGATTTGAAAAAAAAAATGTTAAGTTAGAGCATTTTTTCAATAACATAATATGTGAATATTTTAGATTATGTTTGTATTACATAGTGAAATTAATTTGTAAAGTTACATCTACCGCGGATAAAAAACTGAGAATGGCGCAAAATCTACCAAGTGTATTTTTCTGAAACCTTCACTAATTTAAAGATAATTTAACTATTGATCTTTTAGTATACGCGTCTTATTAAAATACCTTTTCTTTTGTGTATAATAAATTAATAATGCGTCAAATTGGGGACAGCGCGCCTTGATGGGCGAGTCCTATTACTGGCTGAACGTACGACGCGTTGCGTTAGCTCAGTACAGAACACGCAAGCTAACTAGTCAAGGTCACTGGCATATATCTGCGTCTTAACTGTGATGAAAGTACGTCAGCTTAGCGTTATAATGAATACACCCGTTACATAAATTATTCTGAGTCGTGTTGTGTCGTCCTTGATTAGCTAAATATGTGCAACAAAGCGCTTATTAGTTCCCAATTCTAATCTAACGTGTACTAGTAATTAAGTAATCTGGGACTCTACTCCGAAGCGATAATCCGAAGTATCATCGTGACTTCCAAAGTTTCCTTATTGACTTTGAGTCCTTACCCGACTTGAAAAGACACATTTTTGACCTTTACTGTCGATTTTTTCTTCTTTCGCCATAGTGAGCCGTAGTCAGGAAACGGCCGAACATTCGGCCGATACATCGGATTTATTTTCGGAGTAGACTCTCTGATCATTTACGAGTGCTTGCACTTGTATATTTCGAGATAACGTGAAAATGGGACAACTTCAGAGTCCGAGCAATTATTAGAATAAACTATCTTTCAAGAAGTAATGTTTTAATATAATATTATATAATAGCTTTTACCCGCGGCTTTCCAAGAAATTATCCCACGAGATCGTACAACCGGGATATAAAGTATCCTATGTTCTAACCAGGGATCGAAACTGGTATGATCAGTTCCGGTATTTTTCGGTTACAACCTTTATTATTTTTACCAGTATTTTTAAAGGTTACCTTAATTCTTAGAAATTGAATACAACCGGTATTAATACCGGTAACCGAAATAAAGATTACCTCTACCTTACACGTGCCGTAGGCATTAGTCAAAGGGCGCGCATCGCCTGTGTGTGAGTCGATCCGCGCGCCAACGAATCACGGTAACTTATATAGAGGTAATATATTTGTTTTTCCTATGGTTACCCAGATAGAGGTAACCTTAATCGTAGAGTTAATAAAGTTACTTTTGCTTATCATATAATATGGATGTTCTCGTATTTCAGGTGAAGAAACCTCCGGTGCCATTAAAGAAGAGTCCTACCCCCACGTCTGGAGTGGGCGGTTTGTTCAGCGGGCTCAAGAATAAAATGTTATCGTCTACAGATAAGTACGTTTCACCTTGTTTATCTTTATGTAGCGATAAATCTGTGTCAAAAGCAAACATTTATATTCAGAGATTTTTTGGAGAAAATTGACAAGATATTTTATTTCACATAAACCTACATGGGCACTTATGAAACGTCAGAAGCTAGGTGCACGGTTCTAATTGGTCGTTTCCTATGGAGAAGAGCCGGCAAGAAACTACACGGTTACTCTTTTAAAAATAATAGGGTTTTACTATGTTTTTAAATTACAGTGTTATCATGTATGGGAGGACAGTGTAAGTGTTTTGAAACATTCAAATCTGTAACTGGATCAGATCAATGAGAATACTTGAGCCAGTAGCTTGTTCCAGTTCACTATTATTTGGTACATAAAGCTTCACCCACACAGTTCTGGGTTGGGGCCTTTCAGGCTTAATCTACTTTCAGCCTTTCAGGCGAATAGAATCAATTCAATTTTTTTTTGTATATTTTGGCGTTTGTAAGTGCCTTTTATTTGCCAATTTTTTTTTATTTTACTGGTTGACTGACAATTTTATATTTGACATTTTATTTTTTATACGACTGAATTTTTTATATTTTTTAATACAAAAATGTCAGAAATAATGTCTTAAATAAATAAATAATTGTTATTATTATTATTTGAAATAAATAATTTGACTTTGATGTTTGAGTGTTTCGTGGATAAGTCTTAAAAAAAAGCTGTCATTAATAACATAATTGTTGTATTTCCAGAGAGAAATCCTCATCAACGACAGTATCAAGCAGCGGTAGCAGTAGCGGCGGCGAGTGGGACCGACCCGACGGCGCCGCGCCAAGCAAGACCACGCCAATAGCCAACGCCAACAGTAACGCCAACACCTTCGACCATATCGAGCGGAACTCCTTACTCAACGACCCGAGAGCTGGCAGGTAAAAACTGAAAGCTTTAGCAAGAAGTTCTCTATAGAATAATAATAATAATAATATGCTTTATTTCTATAAAAAGTACTTAGATTACATTACAGCTAAGTGCTATGATAAAACAAAAGTAAGTATACAAAAGTTTTAGAACTGGAGCCGAACTAGGAGGACCTGTATTTCGGCTAACAGCGCCAATCCCCTCGAGTTACATTAGGTTAAAGTTCTTAAATGCTAGCATTTTACAAAACACATATTTTATATATGGCTAAACAATGTGCTGGAAACATTGATCCTGAATATTCGTTGTCAATCAGCAGATGAATTTATGATATACTCGGTATTTTCTCGTCTTTTCGTTGTCCCAGTATCCCAAATAAATGATAAAAAAATTAAAGCTAAAAACTAAAACCCAACTACGACAATAACGCCAACTAAATAGGTATAAACAACTCATCACAGACGGACAAATTCAAAAGTCACATGACATGTAATTAAGGCATAAATCGAACAGATTACGTGTTTCCGGATTTTTAGTATATGCTAAACCCGAAACACGTGTAGTATTTTTATGTAAAGAATCTATGTACAAAATTTCCAAAGTTATTATAAGGTTGTTATGTTACCGGGTTGTCCTTAAAAAAAGCATCCTAACGGCGCCCCCGCGCCTTCAGGGTCGTCTTGCGCTCAATTTGGCAGTAGGTACTTACCTAACCATACGGCGATTGTATTGTAAGTAATTAAATGGTGATACCATTTTCCATCACACTTAAATATTTTTGGGACAAATAACATGGGGTAAAAATTATTGAAATCGATTCAGTTCCTTATTCTGAACAAACTATATTCAAGTTTCGCATATACTAAAAATAATGTATACTGATGCAGATCAAGTATTTCGTATTACATGTATTTTCTTATTTCTCAAAGCTAATAAATATAAATTGATATTTCAGAGTAAAAGCACCTCGACGCAGGCCGCCTAGTCAAGCACTCCGTGAAGACACGCCACAACTAATAGGATTAAGCAACGGACACGAAGGTAATAACGCATCAAATAAATATGGCATCATGGATCCAGAATTCTCTCTATATCAGTGACCCAAGCTTGTTATAAAGAGTTATGTTCAAAATTAACAACAATTACTCACTGATAAAAGGTAGTGCTAGTAAAGGTAGTACTTACTAGAGAATGGGCAGCGGTGTTCTCGATGCATTTTAACACCATACTGCGATCGCCATCCCGCCTGACAAGCGTGGCGATTATGATAACCCCCCTCCTCCTTTTAGGGGAGGCCTATGTCTAGCAGTGGACGTCTTTCGGCTGAAATGATGATGATGAAAAGGATTCGTCACTTCGATATCAAAGACACTTCGATTCCGACTGATTCGGCTGTTGTCGGTGACGGACGGCTGCACGTCGTAGGCCGCGATCGGCGGCAACAAACATTTTGGCAACTGGCAGCGCATCGGTCGTCCGTCGTGACGTCACCGCACGCTGTCGGCACCGTCTGACGTTTTAAATTTTAAAGAGACAGTTCCGCCGTATACATTGACTTGTTGATGATATTTCATGCTCCCCAGACGATTTTTGGGACACATCCTTCTAGTGTTGTTAAGAATTGGCCAAAAAAATCATATTGCTGCACCTCATTTTTATTAATTTTGTTCAGTCGTTTTAGCGTGAAAGTGTAACAAACAAACAAACTCACTTTTGTATTTATAATATTAGTTTTTTTTATTGTTTATTAATTAAGGAATTTATATAGAAACATTACAAAAACATCAATAGGTTTGTCCGGATGTTGAAACACTTTTAAGCAATCTTAATATTAACGAAATAATATCTAAGGTTAAAACATAGTTTATAAAACATTGTGAAGTAGTTCCTAAATAATAACTAAAAAAGTACAAAAACGAGGACGGCGCGGGTCAGGCTACCCGTCGATAATAATTAGATATTATTTAGAATCTTTGTCCACAATAAATCAATGTAACATCTAACCAGAGATAAACTTTACCGATTGCTTGCCACCCAACGTCTTTATAGCATGTTCACTTATCTCTGTCATGAATGGAATTCTATTTGACCCAGATTTTATTGAAATGTGACCTATTTACTATCAAACTTTTTCGTAGTTATGCATTGATATATTAAAAGGAGGAAGATACGTTACGCGCTAACATCGCAATCAGTAAACCTCGGCGCAGTCTGTCTCGCAGCTCGCGCGTATCGTGTCTCTCACGCATGTTTGTAATATCTATCTCGCTCGTGCCGCTACAGGCATCACCTAGTTTGATAGGACCACATCACTTAGTTAAGTCCCCTATCTACCGCTTTTAATACATCAATGTAGTTTTGTTTATTTTTTTGATGAACTGGGGATATTAGGATAAGCAGAAACTATGTAAAGCAGTGGTTCCCAAATTTGTCTGGACCGTGACTAACCTAACAAAAAGTTCCAAATTCGGGATTCGCCTCTTGGTTTTCATGAAGGAAAAAGGGGCATAACTACATGAATGATGGACTGTGGGCCCAGTTAGTCGGTTTGTCGTCCTATTTTTCAGGGACCACCCAATATTCGCTCCGACCCATACTTTGTGAACTACTGATGTGAAGACATGTATCAGAAGAAGTCAAGGTATCGTAAAGCATTAAATATGTGATCGACCGCGTACCGGAAGACGTAGCTTTGGACGGTGGACCGATGACCTTGTGAAGGCCGCAGGTACCCGCTGGATGCGGGAAGCACAGAACCGGTCGAAGTGGCGGTGCTTGGGGGAGGCCTATGTCTAGCAATGGACGTCTTTCGTCTGAAATGATGATGATGATGATGATGATGATGATGAATAATTCTGTAAAGCCTTATTTGTTAAGTCCGCGAATCATATTTAGATCAACATACAACCTGTTACTGACCTGCAAATTGCAAAAAACGTAATATTGAATTTCACGGGCTACCTTAGCGCATCCCCCTTAAGGGGGTTGGTTTTTTATTGGGATAGAAAGGCACGTTACCCTCTGGTTTTTCGCTCTTTGGGAAGAATGTCGCGGATACCTCGGTCTTTTTCTAACCGACTTCCAAATGCAGTAATAAAATCCTTAAAATAGCCAGACCAAGCAGCAACTTTCGAATATGAATAAATTCATCGTAGCAACAACTTCCGAGGATTTGTTACGGATGACGTATGCGCATTGTTTTTGTTTTCACTAGCAATGGTTAAAGTGTTCCGCTTGACTCCGCTCCGATAGGCAGGCATCTTAATAATTTATTGTCTCTGCTAACCTTGGCCTTGTACAATGCACGTAGAATAGACATTATTTACCCATTGAAACACAATAGCTAATTTTACGTGAAACTTTGTAAAACTGAAAGGCGTTACACACAAACGATCAGTTGTATGAAAATTGAATAAAACTAGCTGTTCAGGGTTATGGTAGTAATGTCTTTGTTTATTTGTTCTCTCTCTCTATGCATTTGAGGCGAAATAACTTCCAATCTATTACCGTGTTTATTACTTGAATATTCTCCTATCGCAGGTATTCTGGAAGAGATTTCTTTAGAAATAAGCATCACCTTTGTACGTATTTTTCTGTTCCTTTATTTTTGTCTGTTTAGATGTGGGTACATAATAGTTAAATAAAAACTGGATTGGTAACAGTACTTAACTAAGTTCTCTGTTATCAGTCAGTCCACACTTAAGAGCGTTTACGACGTTCGGCATTTCATACAAACTTTTAAGCCCTTGTTTTTCTAAATGACTGAACCGTTTTTAATTAACCTTCGTACGCACAAGCACGATACAAAGGTCGAAAAAGTTAGATAAGAACATTTTCGAAATGTCTTATTGAAAGGAAATGAAATGGAATGAAATAAAATCGTTTATTCTGTAAATAGGATATTAGAATCTCTTTTACACGTCATATAAAAATCTAGATGTAGCCGACATTTCCTATCTGACTACCCTTGAGAAGTGAGTACTATTATATTCAGATATATAATATTACTCACTATATATTATATAGAATATGTAACAAAAACCCTGTTGTTCCTTCTAGCTACGTTTTAAGAATCGGTATACATACGTAATAAAGCAAGTCATTTATAAAAACTATTCAACAAAAATAATTAAAATACATTTTTAATTATTAATATTTGTAATGTTTAACTGATTTCTAACCTCTTTCATTCTTTGATTTTGGCTTCTGACTAGCCAATACTTATTTTTTTTAAATTACAATTCCACCACTGTTGTGCTTGTAGGTAAATGTATACGTCCCTAAAAGGAACAACAGGGTTTTTGTTACATAATGTATAGTGAGTAATATTATATATCTGAGTACTATTGAAAAACAGATAGGTAACTGGAAATCTCTGTTTCTATGGAAAATTTAATTTGGTTGTAACACTATTTTTCGAAAATGTTCTAAACTAAGTATCAGTTATAAAACATAATTACGTAACATTGATAACGGATATCTAGAGCAAAGTACACAGGCGCGGCGCCCACCGACAGGACCTCTTGATTTTATCGGATATATGTTATTTACATCAATAATACGCTAAGTAACGTTATTGATTAGGCTAAGAAATAAAATATGGGACACAAAGCGAGTTTATGGGTCCATAAACTCGCTTTGTGTCCCATATTTTATTTCCACCAGTCCAGCCTGACTTTGAAAGTATCATTCATTTTCGTCATTCGTACCAAGCCTATAATGAAGTTGGCATCGGGCCAAGCTTTATCCTTTATTCGTTTCACGCTTATCAGAATTCCATGCATCCGAGTCAAGGAAAGAAACTATAAAACAATGTTATTTTTATTAAATTAACATATTATATTCCTCTGCTGGACAAAGGTCTCCCCCAAAATCTTTCCAGTTTTCTTTATGTTTCGTCCTCTCCAACCAATATGGCAAGAACGAGACCTGAGGGCCAAGACAAAGTAACATTCGATTAGCGATATCGCTAGTAGAAAAGCCACAAAATGTATGGGGTTGACATAAGCTATCCAAATGTCACGTGATCATAGGTCAACGAATAGAAATTAGCTAGACAAATGACAATCATTCGATTCCATGAAACAAATCGACAGCGTCGAACGATAACTTCGAGATTCGTAGCCAAGTGGCACGTTTTGACAAGCGTTATCGCTAGTTTTCGATTCGTGTGAAGGAAGTCGAATCGAAAACTAGCGACAACGCTTGTCAAAAAGTGAAATAACGATAGCGATTGTAGAAATAGAATCGCTCCGAAGCGAATGCCATTTGTCTAGGACTCTAGGCCATCAGATCGTAACGCCTGTGTTTCTTAGATATGCTTTTGGCAACGACGCCAAATTCCAGGTACCTACTGTGTGACGATCCCCATTAATCCTGTAAGTGTGACCTTTTATTACAGCCGAAAAACCACCAGAGAAAGCGGTACGGACGGAGCATCCCGAAGCGGCGGAAGAGATCAAGCCTCGGACTCGCGAGTGGGAGAAACACAAGGCGCCGTGGATGGAGGAGCTAAAGCTGAACCAGGCTAAGAAGACCAGCTTCATAGCCGACGGCAAGTCGCGCCTCTCAGGACCAGAAACGGGCGTGGCTAGTAAGGCGGGCAGCGGCAGTACGGACAGGTAAACTGGGGGTCTAAAAAGGCCACATTGAGTAAATCATCTGAAATCGAATCATATCTTGAATTCCCAGCAGATCATTACCATTTCCTCTCATAATTTTTCTGGTCTTGTCCCATGTTACATGGGGTCAGCGAAACACGTTTTCCTCTTCCATTCTCCCCTGTCAAGCGTCACGCTATCCATTCCACTCCCGTTTTAACCGACTTCCAAAAAGGAGGAGGTTATATGTTCAACGGGTGCTTTTTTATTTATTAAAAAAAAAAAAAAATCTTTTGTTATATTTGTATTTGTTTACCGATTTTTCCGTCAATCGTGAACCGATTTTGTAAATATTTTTTTTTCTGTCATATCATTCCTCACACAATCCATTCATATTATGAAATTCATATGTGTACTGACCAAGTTTCAACTTAATCGGAACAGTAGATTCGGAGGAAATCGGCTGTGACAGACGGACAGACAGACACTTAGCCAGACAGACAAATACACGAGTGATCCTATGGGTTCCGTATTTTCCTTTTGAGGTACGGAACCCTAAAAAAGAAAAGAAAAGTGGTTTAGCCTTTTTCAGTCTTCAGATCTTGTAGTTTTAACATTTGTTATCTTTCACATTACACAAGAGTTGATGGCCACCACTTATGAATAGAGATCGGATATTCGGATGCATATTTACCTAAAGTACGTTTTTTTTCCGGCAAAGGATACAAAGTATGGAAACGGCTTCTTAAAATATATTTTTATTCCGGGATCGCGAGGTTTCAGTAATAAGTGTGTAGGTAAACAATTTTGTATTCCTAAGTATAACAAATATTTCTTATCTATTTAGAACTAGGCAATAATTTTGTGGAATATATAACACTTTTAAAAAACACTTAATATTTCTTCAAAACCTTTTATTCTAAAAAGAAATATATTTATTCGGGGATCCACAGTACAAAAGAGTAGTTCTTAAAAATTCGTCAGTCCTGGAAACCGACACTTTTTCCCGTACCGAAGCGCACTCCATACTAGTCAACTCTCAAACTTTAGGTGAATATGCATTCGAATATCCGATCTCCACTTATGAATCTAAACTTTTTACTTCCAGAATCCTAGACTGTGGTCTAGAAGAAAAGAGATCAACTCATTCTATGGAAATGTCTAAAAGCACGTCATCGATTAGCAGTCGAATGTCAATAATGGAGAGCTTTGAGGAGGTAATGTTACAAACATGTAATAAATAGTGGATATTATTTAATATTATATTATTCATGTTGTTGATTGTTTAAAATTATTATTTATATTATTTAATTATGTCTTGTATTATTACAGACAAAAGTGCGACATTCGTTGGACTCAAAGAAGGACGCTACGCCCGCACCCCGCGACACCGAATCATACGCTGTCAAGCCCGTACAATCACCCACCGCTGCAGGTATATTACAATATATGCTTGCATTTTTATAAATTCTCTGGCTATTATAGTACAAAATCCTCTTCAAAAGTCTATCTATCGTGTATATATCCAAAGTATATGCAAATTATTTTACATTTTATTGTATAGCTTCAAGTTTTATATGCGAACAGACAGCTGTGCTGCTGGGGAGTTTGTTGCGCCACTTCTTCTTCCCAGCTAAAGCAATAGGAAGTGGTGAAGGGTAGGTGTTTATGGGGGACTGTCTCATGTAATTTTTGACTAGCGAGATTATAAACTATCGAAAAATTGTGAACTGTTACAATATAACGCATTCATTTTCGGTAGTTTATAATCTTTTAGTGTCAAATATTGAACGAACCTGCACTTTTCGACAGGGTTCATAATCTATCTGATTTTATCACCCGTAAAATTGTGAACCGTCCCTGATTGGTAGGTCTGGGCGGTAGCCGAATTGGTCGCAGTAACTAAGCAAATGGGTTAGGTTAGAACTGTGACCAACCGCGCGCGAGCCGAGCGAGCAAAGCGAGCGCTGTCACGGTAGCGGCCGGCGAACGTTTCTTCCAAGTTGGTCGCAGTTACTTGGCTATTTAGTATTAGCGCAAGGGGCGTTCGTCGCATGCAAGTTTGATACCAGTTCACAATTTGTTGGTTTGCCATGGATATATTATAAACTACCGTAAAATAATGCTTTAAACTGTAAATGGTTTTTACAATTTATAAACTAACGATGTTCATAATCTCAACCGAACTAAAGAATATTCCTCGCGCAGGAAACTTGTACACATAATGTCCGGCAAAATGTACTAAATTCTCACTGGTTGGCAGGTCGCACGATTATGTCCATGCTGGACGAGATAAAGAAGCCGCACGCGCCCCCTCCGCCCACGAGCGCGCCCCCCGCGCCCCCGCCGGGTGCGCACCCCGCGCCCCCCAGTACTGCGCCCCCCGCGCCCCCCAGTTCTGCGCTCCCCGTGCCCCCCAGCTCGGCACCGCCCGCCCCGCCCAGCTCGGTCGCCCCGCACGCCGCCCTGCTGTCCGCCAGCCTGCTGACCGCGCACGTCGCTGCCGACAAGTCCCCCAACGCCAAATCCGACAAAACACCTTTCATCCCCGAAGTCACCGCACTCGCCAGGCAAACGAGCAAAACGAGCACCATCGAGAGACTAGAGAAGTCACTAGAGAAAATACCTTCGAATGCCGTGAGCGGAGACAAACCCAGCACGGGCACGTTGGAGAGGCGAATGCATTCCGTCAAATCGGAAAACGTAGAAACCAACGACGCGTTGATTGCGCAGCTCAATAATAGGGTAAGTAGTCAACGATTGGCTTTTATTTTTGATGTGAAACATCTATAGGCGCAAGTAAAACCGATTCCTGGCGGGGTGACGCATGCCGCGTGGCGATTCACCGCTCATTCCGCGTGCACGGTCCCGCCGCTACGCGACCCTGACCTTTTTATCGATGATTCACATCTGCCAGGCGTCCCGTGACGGCTCACAATTTTTTTTTTAGACATAGTGAACAATATGGATAATTCCAACATTTAATTTACAGATAACGAATTTGGAGAAGCTCATAGAAGTACAAAACACAGTTTTCAACACGGCCATCGAGGACTTAAAAGCCAAGCTGAGCCAAGAGACTGAGAAGCGGCAAGCGTTGCAAGCCGAGCTAGAGAAGCTGGCCCACTGTGTGACGCAAGTGTAGCCATTGCTGCGGCCTCCACTCGAGCACAACGCCTGCGCTCGTGGACGCGCCAACTCAAGGGAATACTCTAGCTATGTTCATTTCTAGTTAGAGCCAAACGTCAAGTGCCGTGTGTACCGTGAACGCGGTTTTGAGAAAAACAGACGATTATTGAAACATTAAAATACAAATTATCAATAATTTAATTAATCACTATAAACTCCTCAGCTGAATTTAGCTTGTTGCTGAATTTTATTTAATCAAGTGATTTTGCAAGGGTTTATTTCCAAACCGCGTCCATGGTGTTACGGGGCAGTGCTTCTAGTTAGGCCCAAAAGTAAAAGACTTCTGCTTATTCAAGTGCTAGTTCGCGAGTGCGCTCACTTGCAGTTTCGCGACCGGTTCTACAGTTTTGGATGGCCTCTTGAGTAGGCTGCTTTATCTTCAGATAGCGATTTATTTTTTGTAAGTCAATACTTGTAAGCTTTTACAGTATTCATGATGGTGTATATTAATTATTCAATGATTTTTATCATTGACTTCGGCGATGCCACGAAGCTCGCTTAGTGATTGAGGTACTTATTTAGTCAGTTTTGTTGTATTTCTCATTTTTTAACTGTCACTAATAACCGTAGTGTCTTAAGAGTAACTTTTATATCGTGTATATCAAGACCAGAAGAGGGTAACTACTTGTACCTAAATTGTTCAATATTTGTATATTCTCTATCAATGCTGAAGTAGGCTCTATTATATTATTGCCTATTTTGTTGTTTTCACACTGATGTATCGTTTTCAAGTTATGGAAGTAAGTGAATGCGTCTTTAAAAATATTTTTTGTTATTTTCAATGATAAGTGCTTTCGTCAGGTGAGCGTAGATTATAGGAGCGTCGTGTACGTTAACAAAATTTTGTGCCATTTTATTTGATCGATGCACATGTTAATATTTTAACTGAAAGCGTATTTTTATGTGTAATACAAAATTAAGTAACATGTGATGCAAGTAGATTACGTCAGCCTAATATTTTGTGATTAACACATTCCATTTTGACTTGTATAGTTATAGTATGTATGTAATATCGATTCGATCTGTTATTGGGCGCATTATATAAACCAAAGCTTCATTTGGAACGGCATTAACACAATTAAATTAATATTGACGCATATTATATTTTATCGAGATCAATATTTTTATGTAACAGTTAATATATTTTTGTACTTGTACAGAGATTGTTTACGTTTTATTTAGACACCGAGTGTACCTTTTTGTAAGACATATCTCGATACATAATTATTTCTTAATTAATTAGAAATCGATTTTGGATCATTATTGTATTGAAAACGAGTAGGTACAGCTCCATTCAAACTTGATGGCGACTCCGAAGTGTGTTACTCACTGCGCAGTACCGCACCCCTCACCTCGCTGACACGTGAATTTGTTACTGCGCAGCGACTCGCCTCATGTTCCGAGTCACAATAAAGTTTGAATCGGGCTTGTAGAACTCATTCAAGGTATAAATAATATTATTTGTGAAAATTCAAACCCAGGTTGTGTTTGGCCATCCATTGTATACCTCGTGTTGGCAATTAAATTATTCGAAATAGATAAATTATACAACATTATTTTTAGTATATGCGAAACCTGAATATAGTTCGTTCAGAATAAGGAACTGAATCGATTTTAATAATTTATACACCATCTTATATTTTTGTCCCAAAAATAAAGTGTGATGGAATATGTTATCACCATTTAATTACTTGCAATACAATCGCCGTACGGTTAGGTAACGATTGCCAAATTATTATCAATGAGCGCAAGACGACCCTGGAGGCGCGGGGGCGCCGTTAGCATGTTTTTGTACGGACACCCCGGTAACATAACGACCTTATAACTTTGTGATTTTTCATGATACAGTTTTGAAATTTTGTACATAGATTCTTTACATAAAAATACTAGACACGTGTTTCGGGTTTCGCATAAACTAAAACTAATATTTTATAACAATATTGAATCATGGCAATTGATTAATATAGTTGTTAATTAATAAGTAAATGCTTAGTATTATTCTAGAGGTTGTAGTTTTAGGCTACTATGTGATAGACGATGCCTAACTAACGGTATGTTTTAAACTAACTTTGTAAACGTTCCAATGGCTTTAATCATGCACAAACTGAGTCACACAAAACATTTTATAGAATTTTTTATTGGATGAGATTTGATTTCGACCTAAAAGTTTATTCAGCAAAATAAACCTGAAAACTCCCAGACATTTTTGTTACAATTTTATATTTTAAGCTGAAGTGTAAAAACCATGCTATCTTCCTCTCCTTTAGTTCAAGAACACCGCGATGTTAATGTAATTGTAACTTTGAAATTAATACAACGTATTTGAATAAGTAGCTAGAATGATTATAGTCGTTCACAGACAGCTTTGTATATGAAACGTGAGATTCGTGTTATTATTTTTACGGGGTCGTACCTGAGATTTTTATAGACTGCAGATGTATATTGATAAACTTACGTAAATAATGATCAGGTAGTCAATACACGCGAGATTGGTCAAGCTTTGCGTCATTTGAATTTGCATTAACGAAAGAAGTATCAATTTGGGTATTGTTACATTGTTTATGTACACAAGTTGCATTTCAAAAACTAATTTAAGTAAAACATACAATAAAATGATTTAATAGTCGTGATATAAATCAAATTTGAAACGGTAATGTTTTTTGTTTGTAGCAGATATTCATGAATCAGCTTGTTAATTGGGCCCTGACAAAAAGTTCGGAGAGATGTACTTACTCTTTGGGCCCGCTTGCACCTCAAAAAGCTAAATTCGTTTACCGTTTTAAACGTATTTAGAATATCAATCTAGTTTCTTTCAATCGTATGAAGATGACAGACACAGAACGATGTTTTTAATCCATTTAGCGCTAAACGTGTTTAGTGATTCTGTACAAACTGGCCTAGACTGTAATAAGATTGCAAAGTAAATGTTGACTTTTTTCGTATAATGTCGAAGTATGTGGTAAAAAACATCTAACCCAAATTTGTATGAATAATATGTATAAGGATGTCGCCAGCCCACTCCTTGTTGCTTCTCAAAACTCACCAAGCTAATTATTATCTTTTGATAGGAGCAGTTTTTTTTAAACAATCGCAATTGCATTTAATTCGTTATGTAAATAAATATAAATACACAACTAGTTATTTTAAAAATATTGTACATAAAAGCTTGGTGAAAAGTACATAACAATAAATATAACGGTTTATATGATAAACCCTAGGTAACATTGTATGATATAGGACAATTTTGATGTAATTTTTAGTACTTAATTTATTTTTATGTATGCTATACTTCCGACGATGCATTCCTACGATTTAAACAATTCAAAATATTCATGATTAATAAAATTAAATAATAAACTATGTTTATGGATAAACCAGTTATTTGTTTTTTTCAATATCCCATTACTAATTACGAAATGACTACTATTATTAATGAAGAAAGTATTATAATAATAATTAGTCTAGAACAATCACCAATTAGTTTAATTGGGGGTCCGTTCAAAGATAATTATTATGAATCGCCGTCCGTATGGTACACACAGCTCCAGTAAGTGGTTACCCTCCCAAAAGACATGAGTTCAAATCCGAGATAGGCCCAAGTTGTTTTTTAGGGTTCCGTAGCCAAATGGCAAAAAACGGAACCCTTATAGATTCGTCATGTCTGTCTGTCCGTCCGTATGTCACAGCCACTTTTTTCCGAAACTATAAGAACTATACTGTTGAAACTTGGTAAGTAGATTTTATATATATTATTTTAAACATACGTGTGGGGTATCTATGGATAGGTCTTCAAAAATGATATTTAGGTTTCTAATATCATTTTTAAACAACTAATTATTATGAAAATAAAAATAACTAAGTAAGTTATTCATATTAATGTGAAAATGTTTATTTAATTTGAACTATCTGTCTGAAGTCTGGAGTAAAGTTATCGTGCCGATGGCAGAAAAGAAAGCGCGGGCCAAAATAACTTACTTAAAAAAAAAAAATCACTACGCTTGCTCAAAAGTCCGTCATTTTAGCGTACCAGAGCGGGCCTAAAATGGCATATCATCCTCTACGGGAAAAAGTGTTTTTTTTTTGTCTGGTACCAACGAGCCTACAAAACCAAAAAGTCATTATTCTTAAGGTTAATCCGCAGTTGTAGCTGTATTAATGATTATAATTATGTAAATACATAGGTATCTGTTATAGTCGGGAATCATATTAAAAAAAATATATATATATTGTGATAAAGATACAACCTGACACTGATCTGCAAATAGCAAAAAACGTAAGAAAATTTGAATTTCGCGGGCTACAGCGGCGGATTCACCTTAATTTAAAAAAATTGAGCCGTCACGGGACGACTGGCAGATGTGAAACATCGCACAACACACACATTTACACATTTTTTTTTTTTTTTGTATGGCATCTCGTAGCAGACCTAGAGAGGTCGTTGCTACTTAACCGGATATTCCTGTGGCTGCCCTAAGGTTTTTAATCTTAAAGCCTCCAGCCAGGGCGCAAATTATATATATTAAAACTAAACGACAGCGCACTAAGGGCACCCCCTGTGGGGTACGGACCTCGGCTCAGGGCGTCGTTGGGGGATCACAAAATTACTAACAATTTGGGGACGGGCTGGATCAACATTTTGATCATGATTATTATCAGGGGATATTATATTTATTGCTACGGCGCTCTCAGCCTCTAACCGGGCGGCTGGCGCATCGACATTCAAGGGACGGGGGCGAGGACTTTTATTACCATTTACTCGGGAAGTTCGCGTGGTACCTCGGCGGCGAGGACGGAAGGTCGGTTTGTGTATTTTGTGCACTGTACTCGTGGCCCTATTGCTTTCCTGAAGGAGAGTGATGGGGTCATCCGGATCTAAGAGAGTGTGCCTCGGTCGGCGAGTCTGACTAATGGCAGAAGGCCTGTAACTAGCGGCCTGCACAACCAAGGGGTTGCGATGACGTTCCGCGGATTCGAAAAAGCGCTTTGCAAGGCGCTTCATAAACTGTTTGATGGTAGGCATCTTAAGGTCTACGTGAAGTTGTTCGTTCCGAACGAACCAAGGAGCTTTCGTAATTCTACGGAGAAATCGGTTTTGAAGCGTCTGCATCTTATGAATGTGATATGACTTTGCGTGAGCAAAGACTACGCAGGCGTAAGTCATGATCGGTCGAATGCACGCGGTGTAAATACGCAATTTGCACTTAAGGGACAACTTGCTGCGCGGGTTGAGTACGGAGTGTAGTCGGCCGAGAGCAAAACTGGCGCGCGAGCGCACCTGTTTTATGTGCTCGCCGAACGTCATGTGATGGTCTAAGACCACACCGAGATATTTGGCTCGCTTCTCCCAAGGGATAGGCTTGCCGAACATGGTGATCGGTTGGGGCAGGGCGGGTGATCGCCGGGGCCTACAGAATAGGACCCCCTGGCTCTTATCAGGGTTGACTTCAATCCTCCACTTCCTGAACCAGGCCGCGAGTCTGTTGACTTCGGCCTGAAGGATGCGGGCGATATTGTCTTGCCTGAGGCCGGAGTAGTAGATGGCCGTGTCGTCTGCGAACAGAGCTAACTGCGCCTTTCTACATTTGGGGATATCACTAGTGAATATAGTGAATATCAGCGGTGCCAGCACAGCGCCCTGAGGGACGCCTGCGCGGAGCGGATGGGGCACATTTACACACTACTAAATATAGACTATATAGTGGCCGATCGCCCCGCGGCATGCGTCGCCCCGCCAGCAATCGGTTTTACGTGCGCTTATAGATTATTCAGATCAATAATCATGAATAAAAGACTCGACTTATTACTGTTTCGTAAAAAAAGAACATTTTAATTTTGAAAATGGAACTAAAAGCGGCGTAGTCTTCGGTAGAATGCGTGCATTGCGTTGCGGCCTCGCTGTAGGTACAATAAAAAAAAAACACACAACAATTAAAACAACAATGAAAAAAAAGGCATTGGTGCGAATTCTTTAGATTTTTTTTCTCTAATTACAAATTGAATTGTTGACCGCAATTTATTTTATAACAGTGAAAATGTCATCATCTAGTCAGAATGGAGACCCGTATTTGCAGATGGAAGAGAAAGGAAAATAAATAATTTTCAATCTGTTGCCGTCGAAGTGTTTATGGTTTAAGTCAATAATCCACATTTTATTTTCTCGCAATCGTAGTGAAAAGAATAGTGCAACACACGGCGCTAAAAACCCATTATAACTCGGTTTCTATTTATTCCCTCGCTAAAGCTCGGGAGTAAAACTGCCTCGTAAATAATGGGTAATTTTAGCCCCTTGTATAATAATCTATTATTATATTTTTATCGTTAAATTACTCGAACATTTGATTTTAATATTTTTAGATTATCGTTTTAGTTATAAATCCTATTTACTTACGCTGATAGCACACCTCCGCCAGTAAACCATAGTATGATTATGACGAAAACAGTTAATACAAATTTTCACTGGCTTAATATCAATTGACGCCGCCTATAATCAATTGCTGCATTGCTGATTGGCAGGGTTGCAAGACCTAAGTTTTATTGCATTAGCACTTCGCAGAAAATAAAATAAAAGAAGACATTTTGTAACATATTCCGTATCTTTATTTCTGCTGCATCCTCACTTGTAACATGTTCAACAAAACTTCGAACATGTTAAATACGAGTAGCAAATTCGAACTCTCATAGAAAAACACAAATTGCGATGTGGCCTACTATTGCACGGTCTCGCTGGTGGTTGCGACGTGGTCTTGATGTGGTCGGTATCGCCATGTACAAGGACCTTAGTCCGTGATGTAATAGGTCCGTGTGAATAAACTATACTCCATTTGAAATAAGATTAGACATTTAAATAAACTTGTTTACAGTCCGTTCAACCAATTTTGAGTTCTATTCCTTAGGCATAGATGGGATGGCATTAAAAGCAAAAACGTAGTTACAATACCAACTGTTTATTACAGCATTTGTCATGCCACCAACGCAATAGAAGTCAAAATCGGTTGAACGGACTGTAAAAAAGGTTTATTTAGATGTCTAATCTTATTTCAAACGGAGTATAGGTATTCATTTTCATATAAATTAGCGCCCGTCCACGTGTTGTCGTTGTGGTACTTGTGATCGGGCCCGTACTGTACGCAGAGTTGTTGGAGTGTTTGTTACAAGTGGGGACTTTACTCAAACATTTATTACAAAAGAAATTGCTTATTATATTATACAAACATATAAAAATTACCATTACTCATTTACAATTTATGGCACAATAGGTACTACAGTTTATTTACACATTATACATTAATAACAACCAAAAACAAACTTCATGGAACCCATTTACTTAATTTATAGGATTTAAATGTTCTCAAATTCCTTTAGATATATCTCGAACCTTTTCTAATGCTTCGTCCACAAGTTACGAAACATGACAAGTTGCAGTTGCATTGTTGCACAGTACAACAATAATTGCGTCTTGCACGTAACACAAGTCTTTTGTTTATCACGAGTATGACCGCTTTATAGTGAAATAAGTATAAGTTGAAATATTAAGTTCATCCTTGCTAAGAATACAAACTCATGAGCCTTGTAGATCTACCGAATTAATTGTTCAACACTTACGTCAGTAGGAATCGAACCTATCTTGACAGTATGGAATGTTATGTATACCGAGAAGCAGCAGGTATAAGTACTCTTGGGTTTCCGCCAATCAATAATTATTTTTTACATAATTGAAGTCATAGATAAGGATTGTGTTTCATGTTTTTAAATAATTAATAAAATTTTGTGTAGGTCGCATTATTTATAAACTCTGTTTATGAATGACTAACAACTTCTATTAGATTGCTTATTGTAACAGCTAGCACCAAAATCATATTAAAATGTTGTTAATAATCTCTAGTTCGTATCTACCTACATAGATGTAAATAATTTGAGAACGACTTAGTTTTAACTAAGATGCATTTCCTTTTTCAAGGACGAGCTTTTTCGTGTTATGATCTTTCTACAGAGTGAAATTGAATTCATGGGCATTCTTTTAAGGGGTCACTGTACTCATCATTATGAACAACTTTTACTATGGGACCAAATCTGAAGTCGCGAAAAAACTATCAGCTGTTCCCTATATTTATGTTCGCTTAACTCGTCAAAATGTAGGAAACAGCTGACTTTTTTGCGATTCCAGGTTTATTGGATGCCCATGAATTCAATTTCACCCTGTATATTCCTATGTGATCACCTATTAGCACTTTTGAATGTATGATCCTTTACGCGGTCATAAATCGCTATTTAAAATGAATCGATTGCCCTCTGAATGTTTCCCGGTGTACTTGTAGTTGCATTTCCCGTAGGCACCTGTAAGAAATACCAAAATATTAGTAGGTTCTTAAAAATAATAACCTACATAACTAATAAAAATGTTGCCAGACACTACTTCATTACCATAAACTTCAAGTTTAACAGATTGTGAAATGTTAGATTTTATTAGGTCACATTCGGAATTTCTTTAAATTTAAATAAATACCAAAAGTCCGAACGCCCCTCATAAATAAAACTGAATTGTATGTTTGTAATGTCAAACTATCGGCTTTTTACTAATGAAAAATGTTGCCAGACACTACTTAATTACCATAAACTTCAAGTTTAACATAAGAAATGGTAGATTTTATTAGGCCACATTCGGCATACCAAACGGAATTTCTTTAAATTTAAATAAATACCAAAAGTCCAAAGGCCCCTCATAAATAAAATTGAACTGTATGTTTGTAATGTCAAAATAACAGCTTTTTACGAAATGTATACGACGCAGTATACTTTAATATGCATTTAGTAAAAAGTTGCCAAAAAAATTGTTTTATGTACCGTTACTTAGCAATTTTTTTGATGTGTAACATCTTTCCTCTCGCTTTCTGTGGGAGTGGTTTCGTGAAAAGCATGGAATAAGTAAGTACTGTATAATAGCATGGAATTAGTGTACTAATGGAATTAGTAAGTACTATAGATTAAAATTCAAATAAGGTTTAGGCCAATTACACGTAAAAATTTAGAGAAATTAAATAATTCGTTGGCCAGTAAATTATGTGTTCAGAGTTTTAATAATATTTGTGGCCCAAATGAGTTCTACGCCGTCTTTTTTTACCCTATTAAACACGCAATTTACTTTTCATTTGAAACTTTTCCACTAAAGACTAAAAGTATTAACATACATTTCTTATTTAGTGATTGAGCGACTCGGTATTCGTAAAAGCCGGGAAAAACTTTTTGAACTTTATGGCCTAAAGCAACATAATTATGAATAATACAAGCTTTCATCAGTATGTTGCAAATTATTATAAAACCTTTAAAAGTGTGTGTGCAAAATAGCTAAAGCTCTTCATGCAATCAAATAAAATCAGCGGATGATAAAATAAAAACTTCCTGGCAAATAATAAATAATGAAAAAGGTAGGAAAAAACAGCGTAATACTGAATTTAGTTTAGATACTGCACATGGCACCTCAAATGTAGAAATAGCTCAGGAATTTGAAAACTTTTTTGCTAATATTCCCCTTAAAACTACTGAAACTATAAATTCCTCACCCGCGCTTTCTGCTGCCTTTCTTAGAAAAAATGTAAAGGCATGCCCTTTGGAGTTTAGGTTTCAGCATACAAAACCCGAGGCTGTTATAAAAGCTTTTAAAGATCTTAAAATTAAATCAACAGAAGATCTCTGGGGAATGTCTGTAAAAGTCTGTAGATCTATCATCGAAACCCTTGCGCCCTATTTAGCTTTCATATTTAACACCAGTGTGGACCAAGGAGTATTTCCGGATCTCATGAAACACAGTAAAGTAGTTCCTTTGTTTAAATCCAGTGATAGTAAAGAACCCAACAATTATAGGCCTGTGTCAATTCTGCCAGTTCTCAGTAAGGTGTTGAAAAAGTTGATGCTCAATCAAATGTTACGTCACTTTAATAAATTTCTATCTTTCATGAACAACAGTACTGTTTCACTAAAGGGCGTACCACTGACGGTACTGCCGCTGTTACCCTAATAAAGAACATTTTTTTGCGCCTGGGAGGAAGCACAAGATGCCATTGGAATCTTTTGTGACCTCTCTAAGGCGTTCGATTGCGTAAACCATGAGACACTTCTGCTGAAACCACAGCACTATGGAATTAGGAATACTGCTCTTGATTTACTAAGATCATACCTGAAAGATAGAAAGGTTAAAGTTCAAGTCAACAGCGTAAACTCATTAGGGTCTAAAATGGCAATGGGCGTTCCTCAAGGTTCGACTTTGAGTCCTTTCCTCTTTTTAGTTTACATTCATGATTTACCCCAATTACTTCAAAATCAACCGAAGATGGTGTTATTTGCTGATGACACATCATTGATTTTTAAAATAGACCGACGATCACAAAAACTTGACGACGTGAATAACTCTATTCTTCAGGTGCAAGATTGGTTTACGGTAAATAATTTGGTACTAAATAAAATAAAAAACAAATGTATTAGATTTAAATTACCTAGTGTTAGAAGTAGCGAATGTGATATCATATTGAACGGAGAAAAACTGGAATTTATTAATCAAACGGTTTTTCTAGGAGTCAGTCTAGACGAGAAACTACAATGGGGACCACATATAACCTCTCTTGCGGGGCGGCTAAGCTCGGCTGCTTATGCTGTTAGGAAGATAAGACAGTTAACAGATGTAGAAACCGCGCGTTTGGTCTATTTTAGCTACTTCCACAGCATTATGTCGTACGGCATTTTATTGTGGAGTCGGGCTGCTGACATTGAGTCCATCTTTATTTTGCGAAAGAGAGCTGGAGAGCTGTCAGAGCAATTTATAATCTACGTCGCCGCGAATCTCTTCAGGGACTATTTAAAAGGATTAATTAATATTATACTGGAAAAATCTACATCTTTTTAATAAGATCAGTGTTAGACCTAATTTTAATACTAGAAATAAAGATAAAATAGATCAACCATTTTTCAGATTATCTCTACATACATCTTTTCTGGGGTACTGTGTTAAATGTTACAACAAAATACCTTGTGACATATGCATGGCAATTAAATGAAAGAAAATTTAAAACACATATTAAAAGTACACTTTGTAAGCATAATTTACAAGTTAAAGGCTTATATTCAAGATAGGAATGCTTGGAAGCATGCTGGTCTAGCTCCATAGGACAATCTAGTCTAGACAAAATCAAACTGGTTGCTATTTCAATTGTATAATTTGTAGTTTTTATGATTTTGATTTTACATTCTGTGATTACCTTAAGACGCTAACCACTCAAGGTTACTGGCATATATCTCATGCCAGTGACCTTGAGTGGTTAGCTTGGATGTTCTGTACTGAGCTCACGCAACGCGTCATACGTTCAGCCAGTAATAGGATTCGCCCATCAAGAAGCGCTGTCCCCAATTTGATACACAAAACACAACAAAATTAAATTATCTTTAAAATGGTGAAGGTTTTAGAAAAATACGCTTGGTAGATTTTGCGCCATTCTCAGTTTTTTATCCGCGTTAGACATAACTTTACAAATTAATTTAACTTTGTAATATAAACATAATCTAAAATATTCACATATTAAGTTATTGAGAAAATCTCGTTTAGACGTGATCTTCAGTATAAAATCATTAGTCTGTTATCGTCGTCTTAACTCACATAAGGAGCAACTTAGGCTTTTATTTTAGAAAAATGCCACGCGGGCGAAGCCGCGGGCAGCAGCTATACATAATAATATTGTAAAACGCAAATTCTGTCCATCTGATCACATTAGTCCACGTGGACCAATTAGGTACTTGACACAGATTTTGGTATGCTAGCCTATTCTGTCACACTCCTGGAAAAAAGCCGCCCTTCATTCTTTTCACCGTTCACCTTTGGAATCTATCCAACTCGTCCCACTAGAGTTAGTAGATATTAGGTAAACCAGAAAAGGTATGCGCTTCGGCAATTTCCGTGTTTCCGAATTAGCACGAACGTTGCCGTGTCGCGCCGCAGAGAAACCGGAGGCAATGTTTCAAGTTTTGTACTGCTGCGCTTTGTAATATGATTTGTAATATTTGTAATATTGCACCTATCATTGCGCGTTTATATGAAGTTTGCTTTCTGTCGGGTTCCCTACTCCGGTCGCAGATCGTCATCTGTCAGGTTTTTGGAATTGCATAGAGTTGTTAATCGATAATTGAGTGATAATAGTAATACAAATTAGCCATGTACTTACGTTCATGGTTGTAGCAGCTCTATATTAGATCTCATCATCGCGCGTTTGTACTTATTTACGAAGATATACGATGAAACCCGAAGCGCACATGTTTTTTTGGGTAGGTATTTTTAATTGGGTCATCGAGTACAAGCAGTGCATTGCATACCTTTATGCTTGCCTAACGCGCCCAAGTCCAAGGGCAATGGTCGAACTGGTGGTCCTTTCGGTTGTAGTGACGGAGTGAGCAGCGCATCGAACTCATCGATGGGCGGCCGGCGTACGCGCATGAACTCGCCCCGCGTCGCCGCTTCCTTTCGTTCGGCCGAAGACACGCGACGTGAATCCAGAAACCGCAAATTCGGGAGCATGTAGATTACGAAATATCTGCGAGAATAATTATAAATAGTTTAGATTAGACCTGTTCCCAATACTTGAGAGTTAATAATTTAGGTATAATTATTATTTATAAAAAAAAATCTTTTTGAAATATTTAAAAATGTTAATCTGATGTCCTAGTATGTAAAGTAGTAAATTAATGAATGAAATATGTAGATTACTAAAATTTGTATTAAGAATTAGAAATATTATTTTTGTTTTCAGCTAATGCCAAACTGTCTTAAGATAATGAATATTTTAATAGGTTTGCTTTGCAAAAGAATATTATTAAGTAGATTTGAGAGCCTGATTTATATCACCTACTATGTCAACACTCAGATAAATAAAGCAACACGAAAAAAACTACAAATTTGTAGAGTTCACTAGAAAAAAAAACTGAGTTAAGATAGTACAAGTTACAAGTTTTTATATTAGTATTAAATATTTTAATTAAAAAAAGGCATCAAGGAAAGCAAAAAAAGCACCGTATCACGACGTAGGTACAAAGAACCTTCCACTCTGCCTGTGATATGAGATATCAAAAACATATATTTTTGTCACATTTATTAAAAAAGAGCTAGTTTATTCTTCGTATACAGGGACTAAAGCTCTTTAATCCCTAGGGACTAAAGGTGATTTGAACTTGGAATGTGGATATTATTAGTAAAAGTTCCAATCACCAAAGAGAATAATCACGAACATTGTAGGAACATGTAACAGTCTGTATGATAAAAGAAGCGCGAGCGAGCCAAATAGAAAAAAAGAAGTTTGTGAAAACTTAAAAAACGCACGACATGCATTTCGCCTTCGTTCGTAATTGTTTACTCAAATTCACATTTTATTAAGTTTTATAAAAAATTAGTGTCTTTCTCAAGTAATGAGAATGAAATAAACATTAGCCTCTTATTATTTCTATGTTATGTCTTATTGTTCCTAATTTTATGTAAATAAATAAACGTATTATTCTTATTCATAATTCAATTAGGTTTTCTCATAGATTTATCATAGATAAAAAGTAGAGTGTCTACCTCGGGAGCAACAATATTTTAAGCTCGAGTGACTGTAAATCCAGACCGCAGCGAGGGATTCAAACAATCTAGGTACTTCTAGGTAGGTCTTTGGAGATCCTAAATAAATAAACATTCAGAAAATAGCCTGCCACATTTTTTTATTTGGAAAGGATAGGTACGCTAGGTTGGATTAACAATGGCAGCTGATATAAACTTTGCCTATTCGTATGGGTTGAGTATATGAAAACGACCCAGCATCTGGAGGTATAATCCTTAAGCACGAAATTCGTAGTTTCGACCGAAGTAACGAGTGTTTTAGGTTGGATTAACAATGGCAGCTGATGTAAACTTTGCATATTAGTATGGGTTGAGTATATAAAAACGACCCAGTATCTGGAGGTCTACTGGGATAAGCACGAAATCCGTAGTTTCGACCGAAGTAACGAGTGTTTTAGGCTTAACTAACTAACTGCGCCCCGCGGTTTCAATCGCACCCGCGGTCTCAATCCCGTGGGAATGTCGGGATAAAATTATATCCTAAATCAGGTCATGGTCTACTCATGTGGCAATTTTTTTTTTACTAGCTTTTGTTCACATTTCCTGCAACGTACCCGATTGGTTTTTAGTGTAGTATTTACGTGAGGGATTGATATGAATTGAGGGAGAAAAGCCTTAGGGAGAAAGAGAAGGGTCTGAGATCTGTACGCGCGCTTGACAATTTGTTAAGTAATTTTTGTGTTGATTTTCGTTCCAGAAACTGAGCGCGAAAATGTTATGATGGCAATATAAAATGTATTTTAATTACCTATATCTTTGGTAGTCCGAATCGTCCTTATCAATGTCTGACAGTTGATTGGGGCACGCCTTGTTGCTCAGTAGACTCAAATAAGATAGTGCAGGGAAGTGCTTGCTTATTTTATTTACCAGCTCATCTAGGTTGATTATCTGAAAATAAATATATAATGAAGCCCATATTATTATCTAACATCCTGAATTCCTGAACCCCTGGGATTTAGGAATATATACAACATTTCCCGGTATTAAGGGACATCGCCAAACACCCCAATTAGAATATTATGTTATAATTATAATACATACACTGAATTTTTGGTATAATGTATAAAACGTTGTTTATTTATTGAATGAATGAATGATATCAAGGAACTAAGGCCCATAGATAAAATACACAAATATTTCTTACAAAATAATAAACTACACTAATACCAACTACTAATATAAGTTCTTATAAGGTATACATAAGTTCTTAATAGCTATGGGTTTCACTTTATTCGGCATTTCAGCCGTGCAAATATTTAGATTTTACATCATGCAGTACACATTTATTATTTAGTAATAACATTAAAATACTAATAACAATATCATAATTCATAAAAAGAAAAAAAAATGATTACAATGCAATTAATAAAAATAAAATTATATATTGCCTGTTATACCCATTTTTAATAAAAATTACACTTTAAAGTTAAGAAAGTGGTGAAACTAGAAGAAGGCAAAAAAAATTAAAAAAATATCCAGGGGGGCCAGGGCCAAATAAATTAGGGCTGAGTAAGTAGCAGATGACCCCCACCTATCCACCATTTTCGTATGTTCAACGTTCTGACAAACATCCTGTATATATTAAAAATAGCGATCAGTAATAATGATGTCATGTCAATAAAAAAAAATGCCAAGAATAATGAAAATGTGTCAATATTATTTAAGTACCTACGTATTATTAGTAAGTAGTGAATTAGTTATCCAGCAGTTGTAGGAGAAAACTGTGGTCATATTACAAATCTATTCATGCACACAGTCGTATTATACATATATGGGTTTAGCGTAATAGGTACCACCGCGAAAGTTCCCGGTTGACCTACCTACCCTACCATACCTACGACAACATCACAAGTTGATAAATATCATATTTTCATACCTGCCTAAACAAGCGGGGCGGTGGCGGTGGAGGACACAGGTACTTACGATAATTATGACAAAATCAAACGAACTTCTAATCAAATAAACAGGACACATTTTTAGTGTAATGATCTGAGTCACCTAAAGGCCCAAAAGTATTTAGATATAAATGCAATAAGCGTATTGTCTACCTATCGTGTATAAAAAATCTCACCTTTCATATCTTTCGGTAGTATGTGAAACATCAGGCTTTGATCACTGTCATTATTTAAACAACCAAACGCTATAGAATATTTTTTTTGGTTTTATATTGTAACGCGAGAACTCGGAAGCGCGAGAATAAAGACAAGGACAACAAGGACAAAAAGGATTGGGATTGAGCTGCTCCAATTTTTTACATATTGAGGTGGTTTATTTTTATTGTTTTTTTTGCTAACTTTTATTATTTTATATACAGTGACATTTTATGATTATTTTATACACAATGACATGAATATTTACTTGTAAAGTATTATATTATTTTTAATTATTGTGAATGTGAAGACTATGTGGGTTATTGCATTTTTTTTTCCTTTTCTTTTATTCTTAGTTCGTGTTAATCATGGTCTGGCAGTTTGAGTCATATAAGTGGCCTACCCAAATGTCCTTTCTTTGGTATTGATCGTCGCATCGTTGAGCTCCTTAAGTTCTGAGTAGAGCTGCACGATTACTGACAAATGCGTGCACTGACTGGTCAGGTCCACTCAACCTGTGTGGTTCTTTCCTCAAAAGACCATTTCAGACACCAATCTACATGGTCTTCACATGATCTGACCAAGATTATGTCTGGACTTTAAAAGAGACTGTGACCTCTGAGTTTGTTTCGGCCTTTCTTCTCAGAGTAGTCAGATAGGAAACGCCGACGTCATCTAGTTAGGGTTCCGTAGTAAATAAGGAACCCTTATAGTTTCGCCATGTCCGTCTGTCTGTCTGTCTGTCTGTCCGTCCGTCCGTCTGTCCCCAGCTTAGCTCAGAGACGCTTAGTCCTAGAAAGCTGTAATTTGGCATGGGTATACATATTAATCATGCCGAAAAAATGGTAAAATAAAATTATGGTAAACATTTTTTTTAGGGTACCTCCCTTACACGTGAAATGGGGATGATATTTTTTTTTCTCGTTTATTCCATAGTGTGGGGTATCGTTGGATAGGCCGTTCAAAAATATTGAGTTATATATATATTGAGTTTGTCAAAACCATTTTTCAATTAAGGGATCCGTATGCGTAATATTAAGCTTTAAAGTGCTATTTTTTGTTAGAGTCAAGTGTCGTCCCCCCCTGCCAGCTAAATGGTTGGTTTTGGATATGTGAAAAAATTCATGGCAATAGTATATATAACGAAATTAAAAGGAAAACTATCACAGCTAAGTAGGCTTCACAAGTTAACGAGTAATAGTCGACCAACTTAAATTTGCAGTTGGAGAATTGACCGTAACGTATATCGAAGTATGGGAGAGCATGTTTTTCAACTACAATGTTAAGTTTGTTTTTGGGATAAATTCATCCCAACTACGGAACCCTTCATTGTGCGTGGTCCGACATGAACTTGGCCGGTTTTTTTTAAATATGATTGACGTGCAAAAGTGTTTGTACAAACCTACTTACAGAAATAAAATCATTTATCATTTATCATTAAAGTACCTACTCGTATTAACGCGTGCGATCTAAGCAGCGCGGCGCGCGGCAACCCACTGATTGACCGGTCCGGACCGGCCGCCGCACGTACTTGTAGTTTTACACCTAAACTGCGGAGTGAGCCAGGCCTGCCCAAAGCCAAACCCAGAAAAGAAATAATTTTGTACTATTGTTGCAAAATTATTTAGGATTGGTAACATCAGCAGCTAAATAAATGATGTAGGTACTTAATAAATAATAATAACAAAAATATGGGGCATATAGTATATGGCGAAACTATGGCAAATAACAAAATAGGGCACTTGCAGCAATCAGAAATATTGCTAATGAATGCATTGATCACCATGTGGGTCCAGTCAGCTATTACGGACAATATAATTTTTGTATGCGGAAAAAGCGGCATGCTTTTAATTAAAGCGATAATTAAACATGTGAGACGACCTATCAATACCGTCACAAAGAGTTTAAAATAGCTGTATTCAATTATAAGCTAAGATACTACCTACTTTATATCACTAAGCTAGGATTTCCACATCTTATTCAAGGAAGCAAAGGGAATGTAATTAACCACATTAAAAAAAACAGTCTACATCTCTACAATTTTCACCCATTGTGTATTAAAAGAACAAAAAAAACGCAATTTAAAAAAAATGTGGTGTCATTTAGCCGTTTTCTTCCCTAAATCAGGTATAATAAACTTTAGGGTGCTAGGTGCTACACACAATGTTCAGGTCGGCATGATACGGCACAGGCTGGGCGGCAGAATCGAATGTATAATTATCATATCTCCCCGCTCAACTGTGTCGAATCATGCGGACCCGAACGATTGTGTAGCTCGCCTTAGAGTCCCAATTCGGCCCACCTCGTTATTGTTGAGCGAAAGAGTCCTTAAATTGGACAAGTATGGAAAGGATATGGCGTCGCCCAGCTTATTGTTGTCCAATATAAGTTCTTCCAGCCGACCGAACTCTTCGAGTCCTTTTAACGTCTCGATACTGTTGTAACTGAAAGCAAACCGATATTTTAGAAATCTGTACCTTTTCTTAACTATACAACAGCTTTTCGATTTATTAGACTGTTCTCCCTATCTCACTCCCACACTTACTCACATCCACTCCTTACATGTACATTCACCTCCACACCATCTCCTACACACATAACACACATTCCAGCGCGTTATTTCCATTTCTTTCTTTTATTTTTATTTGTATAAGTTTATATATCTTGAACAGGCTCAATATCTTAATAGCAATTATATAACCTGTAGGCTAATTGCGTAACACACTATCAGTAAGAATCGGTTTCAATTTGACAGTTCAACAACATTCATTGCGTTAGTTACGTTGTTGAGCAGACAAATTTTTCTAACATATGAAGCAATGGATTAGCAATGTACTTCAAAATCATTCCGATTCCGATTCAAACTGTGTTACGCAATTAGGGTGCTGGGGAAGGCCGGAGCATCCTAACACTAGCAAACTAGTATTTGCTTAAAAGAATTCTGCCCATATACATATGTTATGTAAGTTGATGCAATTTTTTTTTTCTCGTTTATAAAAGCCACACTATGCTGATATGTTTATTAGAATTAACGGCGTTTGAATCCATAAAATTCGTCGGTTGCACCGCGCACGTTCGCAATCCACTGCTAGATTCTGAAAATAGGCGTCACAACAGCTGCACTACTATAGTACGCGCAAAACTTTATGAGCTCTCGGAAGTTGCACGCGAGCGGCCTTTTTTTATTTTTTAAGGGTTGGAAATTATCAAATAACTTCTCCCGGTCTGGGCGGAGCGGGAGGGCGTGTCAGACTTTTACTGACTAAAACCCACCCGTATTCCTTCATTTGCCTGTGTGCCAGGGCCACGATATCCCTAAAAGTATATTAGTAGCTAATTATTTTTATGATGAACAAACCAATGTTGTAGATAGGTATATAGGTTTTATACAAAATGTTATTTAACATTATAATGCTATTAATATACTTTTAGGCCATTCGCGTGCAACTTCAGAGAGCTCATAGTTTTGCGTGTACTGTACCCATACTCAGATTTTCTAGAAGGTTTAAAAGTTTTTAACTAGGTATAATGAAAAGAGGAAGATCTTGAATTAAATACGTATGTTGTATAAAAAGTATAAATACTAAGACTAAGATAACGTTTAATTATAGTTTCTTACGTTCTATAATGAATGTTTACTTTATAAATGGAGATTTTAATTGCTGTAGCAATTTGAAAATTAAGATAACTAATATAGGACAGTTTATTAACGATAAGAAAGAAATAACAAATTTAGAAACTTGGCCAAATGGAATAAAACCTGTTTTAAAATATTCTAAAATTAGACTTAGTAATAAATAAACCAAATCACAATTCGGCCTCGACTTATCACTTAGTCAGACTTATTATTAAAATATAGACCTAAAACTGCATTTTTTGTTTTTCTTGTGTAATTCGTGTGTAACTCCAAAACATATTCATAAATATTTAGTAGGTATTAACGTACTTTAAAAAATTAGGATATTTATAAATTAAACACATCAAATAAAAACATCTGAATGAACCGGTGTAGAGTACATAATTATGTACATAAAATTGTATTCATGTGAACTCTAATCGAGGGCACAGATAAGTTACTAACAGATACATACCTTAGATCTAAGCATCTCACTTTAGAACCATACATTTTTTGTAACGCTGGAGGTATCCTCCTGCATTCTTGACCGCAGTAGCTTAACTAAAACAAATTTATAAAACCCATGAATTATCACACGGACATTTCGCCGTCCTCGGAGAATAAAATGGCAATCGCAAAAACTCAACTTTTCAGGAAAAAATACACTCAATGACTCCTAAATCGAGCCACCGTGTATTTTTATGTTTATAGGCTTCAAACATCAAAATAATGATTAGTCAGAGAAAAAGTTTTTATGCTGTTTTGAAGCTGACATTACTGGCCATAATTTCGGTGTGACCATTTTGTTCCAAATTTGATTTCACGAATTTGAGAAATATTAGAAAATCGAAGTTTGGTCGCTCAATAGTTATTTCGTTTTGCATAAAAAGAGTATCGAAATTGTTTTTCCTTATTTTTTAATTCATTTTGATGTTCAAATTATGGATATTTCACCTGAAGTAGCCGCGCAAGCTGTGGCACTACTTCAGTCTGTGGGCTTAGTCTGCGATACGTAAGTGCACAACTTTATGGAAGTCGTTCTGCCGTTTTACGGATGAAACCAAAATTATACTTTATACAACCTGTTTTTTTTTATATCCCATAACTCTAGGGTTATATTCTGTAGGTAAAAATAATACTAAAACTCCTAGAATAGGTGGTCCAAAAATGCATCGTTTCGGAGATATCATCAATCATAATTAAATTAGGTCAAAAATTGTCACCAGTATGACGAATCTTTACTTTTGCGAGGTTGCCAAACTTCGCAGTAGTGTAGTAAAATAAAATATGTAGGTATGTTGGTATCGGGGCTTCCCGGCGGCAGCTAGTGAAGGGAAAGCTACCTTGTCGACGTTGTCATATTTCACGTAAGGGTGTTTTAGATTAATAATCGTGACTTTGCCGAATTATTTTGTATGAAAAATGAAAAAAAAAAATAACGAAGGATTGGAACATAACTCATATGCCAGTTGATTCTTTGATATGGCCTCAATCATACCCTAGAGTTATGGGATATAAAAAAGAACACGTTGTATAGCAATGATGGACATAGTAACCGAAGACAGGTAAAACGTTTTCAGCAATGTTGCATTGAAGAGAAGGTAAGTTATGGCGGTGGGTCATAGACAGTCTAGGGCGGAATTTCTACCGAAGGAAAAACTGGCCTTGAGGTTGTGACTAGACAGTTGCCACCACTAAATAGCGAGCGCAACCAATATATTCGTCAACGATAGAGGCTCAGTGATGCCATGCCAGTTTATGGGTCAGTATTTTATTTTTAGGGTTCCGTACTTCAAAAGAAAAAACAGAACCCTTATAGGATCACTCGTGTGTCTGTCTGTCCGTCTGTCACAGCCGCTCCGAATCTTCTAGACCGATTAAGTTCAAATTTGGTACACATATGAACTTCTGTGATCCAAACACGGAAGTGCTACGTAAATAAATGAATTTTGAATATAGGGGTCACTTTTAGGGGGCTAATAATAAAAAAAAAATGTTTTTTAAACTTTACCGTGCGATACATCAAAGGAATGAAAGGGCTTGTTATACTTGTTATAAGGATTTCAGATATATCTTTTTTTATAGTTTTAAAATAAATGCTTTTAAAACTATTAACGAAAATAGATGAAAATTGACCATTCCCCCCTTATCTCCAAAACTAACGAACCTAAAATTTTGAAAAATTACATAAAATAGTTCTTTACATATCTATAGATTACAGGAAACCCTATAAAAAGTCTATGATCTTAAAATAACATAGTGAATCTCTCAATATTGTGCATACAAACTTACATTTGCAGTTGGAATGTATGAGGGAACATGTTTATCAACTGCAATGTTAAGTTTGTTCGTAGGATAATTAATCCCCACTATGGAACCCTTCATTGTGCGTGGTCCGACACGCACTTGGCCGGTTTTCTGTGCATGATCATGCAAGGGCGCACACTGTAAGAGTTGTTCGAAAATACCTGCATAACATTAGTATCACAGTAATCGAATGGCCAGCAAGAAGCCCTGATATGAATCCAATGGAGCACTTATAGGATGAGCAGAAGAGGCGTGTTCGAATTAACCAACCAGCTCCAGAAACTTTGCAAGAGCTCAAAACTGCCATCTTGGAAGCATGGGACAACATTACACAACACGTCATAGTGGCATTAATTAATTCCATGCCAAACCGCATGACGGGTCATCGTCAATGCTCTTGGAGGTAACACAACTAAATAAACGTTTTCTAAATAAAATAAAAATAAAAAAAACATTTGTTTTCTTCAAAAAATCCACGCTTATTTTACCCCTGAAAAATGAAAAAAGACAACATATTGCAGTTAAACTATTTTTTTAAGTATTTTGATTTCAATTTTGGAACAATGACAAACGGAAATGATAGTGAATGACTGTTTTCAAAACCACATTTATTTTTTTCTTTGAACTACCATTATTTAAAAAGATAAGAGACATTTAAGGTGAATCCCAAGCTGTAGCCCGCAAAAAAAAAAACTTACCTTTTTTGCAATTTGTATATTGATAAAAATTTGATTCGAAACTATAACAGATATGTGTTTACAGAGTTATAATCATTAGAATCATCCATACACTTCTCTAAGTTAGATTTGTTCCATTGAATGATTTTTTATGCAATCATGACATTGGGGAACAAATCTAACTTATACAAAAAAAAATCACTGTTCCCTACATTTTTACGAGTTATGGGAACATAAATGTAGGGAACTGCTGATTTTTTTTTCGTAATTTCAGGTTTGGTCCCATAGTTTAAGTTGTTCATGAGTACAATGACCCCTTAAGAGATTTCTTGTGTGAATAGATACACCTTATATATACATACAGGTACTCAATAATGGCGCATTTAATGTAAGTACCTGTAATCTGTACCTACAAGGAAAATGATTTGTGTAACAAACAAATAATGGCAAAAGGTACCTGTAATAGCATTGGAAATAAACTACCTTGATAAAGAATCATTCGATGATAATTATTACGTGCCCATTTATCACTAACAAGCTATAAAAGTTATTATGTCCTAGAATTGTAGTATTTTTTTATATTTTCTTCTATATTTTCATTGTTGATTAGCTAATGGCTAAAATAATCGTGTGCCTAAGAAACCGGCCTAGCGCATGATGGCAATGACATGTAAATCGATTTTGAAAACCGGTTCGGGCTCAAAATTCGGCGCTTTAGTTCTTAGCTGTATTTACTGCGAGCACGCATGACAACTGTGCCCGAAAATGACAAAGATGAAACCATATTTAATATTCAACTTAATTAGAAGTCAAAACTCATATGCTATACAATAGGTATATATGTAATATACACAGCAATGTAGCCTGTTTCAGAAACAGAGAAGAGAAGCAGTTCGTAATTAGGTTGTCTTACGGCCGAACCCAATAACCAATCTATTACCAATTTTGGCATACTGGAGATAAAAAAATCCTATCCATCTCTGATTTTAACGTCCCAATAATCTATCAGAGATAAAGGAATCGTCCAGGGAGGGTCTATCCCGTAATAAGGATAGCTATTTGTATGAAAACCCCGAAGTATGCGTCCCAACAATTACGTGTTGACAGCTACTTGTTTGATAGGACAGTTACTAAAGATTGGTCTATCCACCAAATTGCAGGGATAAACGTATCTAAGGATTTTTTCCAGTAAATATAAAACATGTCCAATTCAAGTGAAAGTACCTACGTTTTTGAAATGGTTTTGAAAGAGTTCTCCGACTGAGAAAGTGATTTTGGGGTCGAGCTCAAAATCAAACCGGAATTTTAATTCGATTCCAGATTTGACATTAGCTACTGTCATTTTGTGAAATAATGATACCACATATAATAGTGTAGTGATGAACACAAAAATCGATAAACAATCAGTGTGTGTGCCATCAGTGTGCCAATTAAAGACTAAATTATTGATTTTTATTTAAATAAATACATAATTATTCATAATAATTATTTATTAATTAGTAATCGCTGCTCTATTTTATAAAAAGTTAATATTTTTGTTTTTATTAATCGGTTTTAAGACTGCCCCCTTACCATTGCGAGTTAAACCCTATCGAATTGATATGGGCGCAGGTAAAGGGGCATGTAGCTCAAAATAATAAAACCTTCAAATTGACAGACGTGAGAAATTTATTTCAGGAAGGTATTAAAAAAATTACGGCTACCGAATGGTCTAAATGCGTATCCCATGTTGTCAAAGAAGAGGAAAAAATGAGTAGGCTAGATATGTTAATTGACAATATCACAGACACATTTATAATAAATGTTACAGAAAGTGACAGCGATAGCGATAGCGATGACGGCGACAATTTATAAAATAAATTATTACCATAATACATCTATCTGTTTTATTTGTCATGTTCCTTCATGATCACATTTTTTTATTTATTTCACACACAATTTTAAAAGAAAAGTCTCAGATCGTTAATTAATCGTCAAAACTAAATTATCGGTTCAGAAATATTTAATTTCCTGATATACTTAGTTTACGAGAGTAAAATTATAAACGAGAAGAATCGATCTGGAAATATTCCATTTCCATATCGAATATTTAGTACTTGTCATAACGTTGCAACACTGAAATTGTCAAATCTGGAATCGAATTAAAATTCCGAGTTATAGTTCAAACAGGACTTATAAATGGAGCAAAAAATGAAGCACGCCGCCTCGGATAGGTTAAGTTATTTTTTTTCCATTCTTCTACGAATATGAGTAACGTTGTCAACGTATTCCCAAAAGCTTAAGAATTAAGCGATAGCTGAATGCAAGTGCAAATTAAGTTATTTTAGAAGAAGAATTAATATATAGATTTTGTCTAAATAAAACAGCAGGAGTAATTTACTCACCGAAATATATCCTCATTTAAAAGTAACCTCAAAAAGGCTAGTGAATTTATACTAAAAACAAAATGTTTTAAGATTTGATTTATACCTAGTCTTTACTAAGTACTTAATTCTCGCATTTACGCACGTAATACATACGTAAAAAAAATGTTTGTGTACCTTAAAATAATTGGTACATACTTAATTAATACTTAGAACGCTCAATATACAAGAAAGAATCAATCTCTTCATTAAACAAGATCTAATTACTTTTCATTGTATTCTCCCATTGACCTATAAACCTATGGACTGGCCATACCTACAAAATTAGCGTGACTACTTACAAAAATCGAGTAAGTACTTAAAATGGATGCCTTTTATACGGTTGTTACTGCGAGTGCGAGAGAGAAAGCAAGCAACCGTTTGACAGCACATTACCGAGTTTTGTACCACAAAACTTCGTCACACAAAAGTCTTGCCAAATTTAGTCATTGACAAACATTTACATATCTCTATTTTCATATGAAGCTCTTGATGACTTAGAAAGAAACAAAACGCTTTTTGACATGACTTTGTCGATATGATAGATATTTGTATAACTATTCTTCCTATAGTAGAATATGCCCACTCCATAGTATTCCTACCTCAATGTATTCTCCACTCAATCCTCTCAAACAAAAGAAAACTTTTCTTGTGTCAAACTGTCAATTACGTTTCACTCCTCCTCTGTAACGTTAACAATTTGTTCAGCAAAATGCCATATAGTCTTGTATGTATTACTTACTTACAGAGTTTGAATTAAATATAAATTGTAACTTAATCCAGTCATTTATGAATTTAAATATAAAGAAGTTTTTATAAAAGGGCTGATAATACTCGTTGTTTTTTAAAGTGATTTGGTTGTAACGGAACGCACGGGAGGATATAATGTACGTTAGATAGATAGCCTCTAATGATGACAGTTGCCAGCGACTTCGTCTGCGATCCAGGGTGAAAATGTTATCCTATGTTGTTCTCCAGGTCATGGTCTACCCATGTGTCAAATTTCATTCGAATCCGTTCAGCCGTTTTAGCGTGAAAACGGAACAAATAAACTCGCTTTCATATTTATAATGTTATTATTAGGATTGTGAGACGTCATTCAAGGATAGATAGAAATATACTGTCTAGTGTCTACCATCAGTAGCGATCTATCTTTCACTGAAGATAGGTTATTGGGTTGGCCTTTAATAACCCACTTAAACCTCGAAGTATGTTATAAAAAATTTACATTCTGACCTCAAGGTAAAGTTACATATTCTGGAGGAATTTTACGATCGTGTCACTTACTGGTTTTATTTGTACGTATTGTACTTGCTTTATCTTTACTGCGGGTCATTTTATTACCCTCGTAACAACCTATTTACTACCAACGATGTAACAGATGCGCGCACTTACTGTACAGAACTGTATTACCGTTATAATATTATGACCCTTCAGATCAAGTTATGTCCAGGTTTATCTGCAGGCTTAGCATGGCGTTTTCGATCTTTACTCTATTATAGAATAGACATCGCTTGTCTACACTTCTCGTAATCTCTTCTTCGCGAGCACGAGGACACACCTAGACTCGGGTTTCTTCGTAGACAGTGACTTGTCCATAGCAACGGGGTATTCGCTAGTGGTGTGTATTACTACCCAATTTTACCGTACTTTTGCGTTTCGTTCTCAAAAAAATCTATGAAACAAAGTGTTTTTAACGAATATTTCTTCAATTACAAAACGCAAATGGTCAAGGGGGATGCGCTGTGTAGCCCGCGAAATTCAAATTTTCGAACGTTTTTTGAATTCTAAGGATTTTTTGAAGAGAGTTAGTTGTTTTGCCGATTCTAATGATTATAATTCTGTAAAGCAATATTTTTACGGCCGCGAATCATATTTAAATCAACTTATAACGTGTTACTGACCTGCAAATTGCAAAAAACGTAATTAAATTTGAATTTCACGGGCTACCTTAGCGCATCTCCCTTTTAAAAATATTGTTAAATGGCTGTAGCCAATGACGTATTATAGGTAATACATCATTGGCTGTGGCGCCACTAAGTTTTGTGGCGTCACTATATAATATTGGTAATAGCATATAATGTACAGGCATTATTTAAATAAAGAGCCATAATTATACTATTTTGATGGCGTCACGCAAGAAGTCTCCTTTAAGGGTACTGCAGACTGGCGGGTCGCGCTATCACGTCGCGCCAGTCTGAGCCCTTGTTTTTACTAGGTACTTACATTGTTGTTGTGTTGTTGTTTATCGATATTTAATTTATTAGTAGGTAAATGCTCCATTTAAAACTGAGTGTGTAAGATTTAGTAAATGAAAATAATAATCACTACATAGTAAAGGCTTCTACAGACCAGCGCGACTCGCGACGCGACACAAAGGCACCGCTCGTCACGCGACGTGCGGGGGGGGCCTTTGTGTCGCGCCAGTATGTAGAAGCCTTAATGCAACGCGGGCGGCAGCTAGTACTTCATAAATAAATAATTTAGTGTTCAATGAGGAGATTTTGGCTCATAATCAGATGTTTTATATTCCCTGTGAATGTAGATATCTAATAAAGCAAAGTTAAGGGACAACATAGTGTAAAAACTGTAGGATACTTATAATGTTGTTCTTATTTTATTGTTAATTCCAAAAATCTATTATTTATTTTGGGCGACAGGTCCTAGCCGAGTTCTTCGCATAAACATTGATTGCACTATCTCCTTGCTTATTTTATAATTCTACAGAACTCACTTCCCGTGAGATCAAAGGCTCCCAAACAAGCAAAGCAAGCTCTCTAATAGTATTTCTTTCCCATCTTCGCTGAAGTTTTTCTATAAAAAAACTTAAATAAAAAGCGCAATTTGAACCCAACATGTTAATTTCAGCTTAATATATGATAAAAGTAAAAAAGCACCGCCTAAAATTACTCGAATTAACGAAAAAACAACTAACGAATCGTTGTCTAGGTCATTTTATATGTAGACTATTTCGAAAGAAAGGTTTCTATACCAGGCTGTCAACATGGAGAAAGATTGTACGTCGTGCTCGACGTTGTAGACAGTTGTCTAGGGTAGAGAAGACAAGTCTCTTCACATTTGATTTTGTAATCGCCGTGCTACAGACAGTAGAAAACTTTCTGTTGTCTACACTGAAACGTCATTTTTGTCTATTCTTCCGTCGACAAAACGCGTAGAGAGGGTTCTCGTGCTAAGCCTGCTGTTCTTGGGTAGGTACTTTTCAATTTTTTTATTATTGAAATTAGGTTTTGGTTGTAAAGTTACTTTTCGACGCAAAGTAGCCTGATTTTTTCTTTCATAGGCGGCGAGTTAATTTGGGAAGACAAAAATATTTCATCTTGGTTCATCTTTGTTTTCGGTTTAGGCCTTTTGTATAAATTAATGTGAATAATGCTGTCATACCGGTTAGCTCTGCCGAGAAGTATCGTAGGTCGGTTATCGTTCGTATTTCATATCGAGGTAAGGTCAACGTTGAGATGTGTGCTTTGGAAACATTGAACAAGTTATTTATTTAGAAATACTACAATATATATTATACTACTAACATTATAAGTACTAACTTTCTAATGACTCCCGTGGGAAAACTGAAGCTGAAAGTTCACTGATAAATATAAAGGTTAGAAAATGTATAGGGTTTGGTATTCGATTGCTACGGTAAGAGAACTAATTTTGCGCAAACGTTCGTTCGGGATATCATTTACTACTAAGCCATCAAACAGTGTATAGTCATTGTTTCGCCTTGAGCCCTCTAATCCAATACTGTAGGCTGTAGATAATGCATTATTCTGTACGTATGTATATAATACCTACATCTTCATTAGAATATTTTATGAGCGAACGGCGTTAAACTCACCTGAATTTCTTCCTCCTCGATTAAAATACTGACATGGGAGATGTGTTCCACTCTTCTATAATTAGGTAGCACATAATGATCGATTGTTAGCAGCTCTAATTTATATGTGAAGCGCGATTTGAGCACTTTATTTGAATCTTCGGCTTTTCTCAAACTAGTAATTATACCCCCATACTTTATTACTAATAGCAACAATTTGTAGATGCCCAAAGGAAATAAATACGATTCGAAGTATGTAAGGAGTATAATGCCAACATGACAAACATTGCCAAAATTTTCCGACAGTTTTCTGGACACGGTATCGAAATAAGATGGCATTTTGAAAACCACTAACTATGTATTTACGTAATCAACTAAGTCACCGATTTCGTATCTCCGACTGGAATATAATTCACTACATTTTTGTTTATTTCACTGTATGTATAAGAAAATTGAAGATTTCGAGTAATGCACGTTTATCTCTTCAAATAAATTAATTGAAAACTGCTTCCGTATAACACATGGTAGTAAGTACACAATTAATAAAATCACGCCCTTCACTGTCTAGATATGCTGATTAAATCGTTTTTTTATTATAACTGAAGAGTTGTTGTCTGTAACATCATTGTGTTAAAAGATAACAGCATTAAAGGCACTTCTAACTAAAGAAGTTCGTGAAAAATTAGAAAAATAATGTGGTGCAGTTGGTTTATGACATCGTATTTATGGCATCATGCATAATTTAATTACTGCACACAATGTACTTAGTGTGCAAGAAGTTATTTCTTGACATGATTACACTCAAGTGTGTCAAGTTTGTAGGATAAGTTCGTCGTAAGTCACTTTCAATCACAATCCGAGAGTTTTGAAGGATATTGCTAATTCCAGGTTTGAAAAATTCTTGTGCTTTACAACGTAAATGAGGCAATGAACGTGGGTCAACTGTCAAAATGAAACCCATTGCGATCAATTGTCAATTTATGTGTGTTACGCAGTAATTATCCCGCTGATTTACACGACCGATTTAATTCCATATGGCACCGCATAAGTTGAAGCAACAACTGAAGTTGCGCCACCTAAGCATGTCCTTTAGTTAGTCGATGCAAGTCATTTGTTGCTTAAAATCTTAAATACTGTATGCCACAGGCAAGAAAATTGCATTGTGTATAGTTGTCAAAAAATAATAGGCCGGTTTTGACATTTAACTTGAATCGATTAATCGCGAGTACCAAGTCGTATGGTTACTTCACGTCGCGATGGGCCTTTAACCGATTACCGTACCTACCTTAGGTAGATAATGGGAACGGTAGCCTTTATTTACGCTAGAAATGTGCACTTAGCTCAAGAATATGATACACAGATGTGCATTTCTCTATTCGTGAACAGTAGGTGTGTCCGTTCTACGTCCAACCTTACAGAGTATTTAAGCTTGCCTGCCAGCTCCTTAGCTGACAGGCAAGTAGTGTAAGCTTTTGAAAAGACAGCTTAATGTTCAAAACATTACACTGCCTTTTTATACAACAGTGTACTCATAGACGACGACCCTCCTCCGACTCTTGTGCGTCCTAGTTTGCAAGGGGTACATAGATAATTATGTGGCGGCATCAACATCGCCACATGCGAATTACACGTCACACTGACGTCACGCAAAATCCTGCATCGCGCAAGCAGAGTTTACAGCGCGAATAGTTTATGCGTATACAACGTCCCGACATCAATCGTCGGGTTTGTCCCCGGCTGGAGGCTTTAAGGGCAGCCACAGGATAGTCTGGTTAAGTAGTCACGACCTCTCAAGGTCAATACGAAATAACATTTAAAAAAAAAAAACATCGTCGGGCAGAGAGGATCCTCCGACGACGACGGGTGTTGTGTCTGGTGGGCAGACACAACACCCGTCGTCGTCGGAGGATCCTCCCTTTTCTATGGAGGATGAGTGAACTTTACACCCTGTTCCTCATACCTCTATAGATATACACGTAATGACGTAACTCAAAGCGACCTTGCATTAACCTTGTAATCTTGCATTTGCAATGCAATTCATAATGTACACTTTAATAGAAATGCATTTAAGAAAGCATGTTATGTTATCAAATTAAGTATGATCGAGTTTCTTATTGCTTATAACAGGAAGAGTAGCTTTCATGACGAAGTTAAAGTAACAGGAGTTTAAGAGAAGTTTCAATTCAAGTTCCCAGAACTGACAGGAGGTACAATCTGTGGTGGAAAAACCGGCTAATAGTGCAGCGTAATTGAAGCAACAGTTGCGAGCTTTGAATCGCACTCAAGTTCCGCATCTTTAATTGACAAATTGATAGATTCGTGGAAGCCGTGGTCATAAAACGCGAGAGCGAAATAGCACGATACTCAGAATAGTTTCTAGAAATGTCGTATTAAATATTCACCGTCCTACTCGCAAGTTTTATAACCGTTTTTTTTTTTTTTGGTGGGATATTATCAAATAACTTCTCTCGCTCTGGGCGTGTCAGACTTTTACTGACTAAAACCCACCCGTGTTCTTTCAGTTGCCTGTGTGCCAGGGCCAGGCAACTGAAGGAACACGGGTGGGTTTTATGTTCGTGGGTTTTGTGACGTTTTATGACCGCCAGAGCCGCGATTATTTGAAATTAGTATTCGGTATCGGTTACTAGGCGCGGTGACTAGTTACCGTAAATTTTTGCACCGCTGCCAATGCCTGGTACTTAAGTTTCTTAGATGCCCAGTGTACAGTTGCATACTTTCCCAGTGTACAGTTGTGGTTACCTAGTGTACAAGTGCATAGTAGTGTTATTGGTTCTCTATTCTGTTCCCTAACTTTTTTATCCATAATCTAAAGTGCCATAATTTTTTTCTCCTAATTATCATTTGTCCGAATGATAACTTGCCCAAACTTAATGTCACATAATATCACATGCCATATAATTGAAATCCCTAAATACAATATGCCCTAAATTTGTTTGTCATAAATATTACAATCAATATTATACAAAAGACTTAAAACCGTTTTCAATAAAAGTTATAAGTTCTAAATTTAAATTATTTAATGTATATATTTATCCTAATAATGTTTTTGAACATGGGGTTTTTATTTCCCTGTAAGCATGCAAACAAGCATACACCATGCATGCAGCAAGCATGCAGCATGCAAGCGAGCATGCAAGCATGAATGCAGCATGCAAGCGCATGCAAGCAATCATGTAGCATGCAAGCGAGCATGCAACATGCAGCAGGCATGGTTTCTGTCACGGCTCCGGCGCTGCGGGGCTTCGGCGGTCCCACGCGAGCTTCCCGCCTCGCCCCTCCGCGCCTACGCGATTTTAAATTACACTCTAGGGGTAGGGCATACAAGACTACGTGGAGTCGGATTTACAGCAATTCGTTTCTGTTACTAAAACCTAATTTTTAGGAAATGCAGCAAACAATTTGATTATAAATGAACATTCGGAATAATACACATTATATAATACAATCCTTAGGACATAATAATATGACTTTATTTCATGCAAAATTAGGAGATTCAATTATTACACACACACAATACACAATATTATGACAGAATAGTTTTAGAAGTAAACATAATTGAGTAAAACAAAATATCGAATTTTTGAACATTATGGTTACTGAAGTTTATAGCAAACGTGTTATGGATAATGATTTTCGGACAAACAACTTTAGGAGAAGAAAGGGAGTACCAGTGTTATTTGGTTGCAATTTTCAACTATGTGCTGTTTTACTTACTTTAACAATCCAGTTAGGTAGGTAAATGTTTGGAATAAAAGACAAATATTATTACCTACACATTCAATTAAATGCATGGTTGCTGTAATTTGTGTCGGGTACAGTAAAGCATTCAATGAGTGAATGCAAATGATGAAGAACATCTTATAATTATTATACTGTAAACCTCTATATTCTTTGTAAAAAATCAACAGAAATAATAAGGAAACAAAGCCAGAACATTATCTGAGTATGGTACAGTATTACTGTGTAAAACTTTTAAGTAAGTAATACAAATTTAGTTCATCATATTGATGTAAATTGTTGTATTTATGTAGACGTTAATTTAAATATGGTTTTGTATATTTTATTCTGTTATCAGGATTTACATATTATTATGTAATAATTGTTTGGAAGTTTATTAGAAACACAATTACATGGATATTGCTATTACATAACACTGGATTGCGGCTTAGAATAACAGGGATAAAAGTATCTTGATAAAGTTAGAAAAAGTAAAGCTGTACAATCCTTTATCTAATCTTTGGTTTATTGTACTTGTTACTGGGTGGTTTCAACTGTTTCTCTGTATTCTAAATAATGTATTTATTTTACCAATGTATATTTTTTTTGTAGTTTTCTAGATTAACCCAGCACTCATAAAAATATATATATAAGCAAAACAACGGGGCATGCGCAGAAGCAAGACATCAAACAATGCTGCCTTCAAAAATGTAGTTGTTTTGAAACTACTGTGCGTAGATTGCGTCTTTGCCTCAATAAAAAAAGAAGTAAGCGTTTCAAACATGTGAAATAAATACTTACTTTATGTTCGAAATCTATTTTGAACAATGTAATCTTTAAAGTAACTATAGAATACTTACTTGACCCTTTTCAAAATTTAGAGCAGTGTTATTCACATGGTTTTCTTCCATTTTCTTTACACAATGTTAATTCTTCGATTGCTTACAAATCACTTAAACCGCAAGTCAGTACTGCTGAAGTGCTGATTAAAATTAAATAAAACAAAACAACTTGTTCAAAACTTTGTTTACCTTGCTGTTTTGACAGCAAATTGATCTTTTAGGCTTTTAATGACAGCTAGTGCGTGAGACATTTATTTAGTCGAGTTGGATTAGTTAGGTTCGACTAAGAAAAATAATTGTGAATGGTCAATTTATCTTATTTTATCTTAGAGCATTTATCCCTTCTTTCTATAATCTGAGATTTATCCAATGAAGATGGCATAGCTGATTTTTTTTAATTCGCCCAATGTGCAAGCTAAAGGCTTTCGACCAAACATCGTCTTCCCTGCAGAATTTTTGTTTTAAATTATGAAATGAATTATATTCAATGCATGATGATGATATCCCCACCCGGTCCCCTTGAGTTTCAGTAAAGATACTGAGACCTCACGCGGACTTCTTGAGAGAACTTGAAGTAATGTTGCACTGTTTTGTTTCATTTGCCTACACTAATGCACGTTCACGAACACTTAATGGTATTAATCCACCACTATTACACATTCATATTCGGCTAAACACAAATTTAAATAAAAAAATACTGTTAAGTCACTTTCCCGCCAAGAAGCTCTTCTGGCATAGCTGAGCGAAGCCCTCTGCCAAAGTCGATTGGCCATATGCTTAGAGCATTTAACCTATGGAGATGGTATAGCTGAACGAACCCCTCTGCCAAAGTCGATTGACCATATTTATGACCATGCAGGATTTATAAAACTAGTTCATTCGCTGATCGTCGTCATTGTGTATCGTATTGTGTCGCAAGTAAGTCTTCCCAAAAAATGGTGTAATGTGCAGTTTCCTCTTGCAAAAAGCGATCTGCCACTTCCAATTTACGAAACCATAGTGTTTCCTACGCCTACGCGAGAAGAAGTCTTTGCTCTGCAGCGGGACTGCTTTAGTTATTATTCTAAGAGCGGGACAGTTTATAGGCTGGTATTATTTCAATTCAAAAGAATTTGGTCCACTTTCTTTGGGTCCATTTAATTGAAACTAATTATGCGTAATTAATTATTATTGGTTCCATTCTGATGACATTATATTTTTATGTGGGTAGACAATATTCTGGTGTTGGCGTAAGGATCGTTTCTGTACGAAGAAATATTACATCCGCCATTGCTATTGAGTTGAAATACGCAAATTATTGGATTTACTACAAAAAAATGTTTTTTTTTTTCTATACTAATACTATAAAAATATATACAGATATATATTGGATAAATTTCTTATATTAAACTAAAAGTTTACCACCTAAAATATGGCGTCGATAAATTCCTCAGCATCTCTGTCGACTGGTAGGTAAACTAATGTACCCTTGTACCCAAGAGACTGGCGGCAAACGTCATACGGTCCTATGGCAAATTATTCCACAGCTAAATTCCAAATTTGACATTTGGTATCTTTATGATGGAACCTTGGGAGTACCTAATGCAATAGCCACAGAAACCAAAATTATTAAAAAAAGGTCTCTTCGTCTCCTTGGGTCTCCAATCTACATCACAAAACACGCACACCACACCTACATCACAAAAAACACACACACACACAGACTTAGTAAAAGTTAACTTAATTGTTTACAACTTAAATACCTAGTCCTAAACAGTCAGGTACATTTTTTTTATTTCTACTGTGGGAATCTGGGCTGGCGAACCTTAATACCTACAGGGTACCATGTAACCTAGAACCTAGCTAGGACGCCAGAATCAATTCTGTTACTCTCTTCTCTTTTTGATTTCCGTAAATTGTAAAATTATATTTATTGTAACAGACATAAATAAATTATTAGATATAATCCTAGTGAATTAATCTTTGAGAATACATTTCCCGTTTTTATTGATAAAAAAAATTAAAATAAAAAAACTTACATAGCGGAAAGATTGTTCCAAATTATTAAGAGGGATGCGCTAAGGTAGCCCGCGAAATTATAATTTTCTTTCGTTTTTTTGCAAATTGCAAGTCAGTAACAGGTTGTATGTTGATCTAAAAATGATTCCCGGACACAACAAAATAGTATATTTTGATACAAGTGGAGAATGTTTGTTATTGCATTCGAGGCGGAATTAACACCCGAGCCGTAGGTGAGGTTGTTTTTGAGCCGAGAACTGCAGTAACAAATGTCCACGTGTATCAAACGACGTTTTTCAATACACTTTTGAAGAAATAAAATAAAATAACAAAAAATATTTTTGTCATGAATTGGAAACTATGATTTAATTTTCTTTTTTTTCCGCGCTTTGCTTTCGCCATGTTGAAGGAGAAGCAAAGGTATACAGCCGATAAACAGATTATTATGAAAAATTGAAAATTCAAATTTTTGAGTTTAGAGCACAAATAAATGTTAATTTGTTCATAAACGTTTTTTTTATTGTAATAATCATAGTATTATAAACATTATTTAAAATATTCCAAAAATATTAACGCCGTAAAGACAAGATTTAAAAAAAAATTACCTCCGAATAGAGACGGTCTTCTCTTTTTTTTTTTTTTTTTGTATGGCATCTCGTAGCAGACCTAGAGAGGTCGTTGCTACTTAACCGGATATTCTGGTGGCTGCCCTAAGGGTTTTAAGCTTAAAGCCTCCAGCCAGGGCGTAAATTATATATATATTTATTAAAACTAAACGACAGCGCACTAAGGGCACCCCCTGTGGGGTACGGACCTCGGCTTAGGGCGTCGTTGGGGGATCACAAAATTAGTCATTTGGGGACGGGCTGGATCAACATTTTGATCATGATTATTATCAGGGGATATTATATTTATTGCTACGGCGCTCTCAGCCTCTAACCGGGCGGCTGGCGCATCGACATTCAAGGGACGGGGGGGAGGACTTTTATTAATATTTACTCGGGAAGTTCTGCGCGGGTTGAGTACGGAGTGTAGTCTGCCGAGAGCAAAACAGGCGCGGGCGCGCGCCTGTTTTAGTGCTCACCGAACGTTATGTGATGGTCTAAGACCACACCGAGATATTTGGCTCGCTTCTCCCAAGGGATAGACTTGCCGAACATGGTGATCGGTTGGGGGAGGGCGGGTGATCGCCGGGGCCTACAGAATAGGACCCCCTGGCTCTTATCAGGGTAGACTTCGATCCTCCACTTCCTGAACCAGGCTGCGAGTCTGTTGAATTCGGCCTGAAGGTTGCGGGCGATCTTGTCTTGCCTGAGGCTGGTGTAGTAGATGGCCGTGTCGTCTGCGAACAGAGCTAACTGCGCCTTTCTACATTTGGGGATATCACTAGTGAATATAGTGAATATCAGCGGTGCCAGCACAGAGCCCTGAGGGACGCCTGCGCGGAGCGGATGGGGGGAGGATAGCGCACCCTCGATGCGATAGCGAAAGGTGCGGTCAGACAAAAAGTCTCGTAAGATGAGCACGAGACGATCGGGCACACCGAGTTTGTAGAGCTTATATAATAAGCCACATGGCACAACGCCAGACTTTGTCGAACGCTTTCGCAATGTCGAAGAACACAGCACCCGTCATGAGCACGCGCTGGAAGCCAGCGCTTATATGCTCGACGATACGGTGGACCTGTTGTACGCACGAATGTTGGGATCTGAACCCGAACTGTTCGTTTGGTATGAGACCCTTCGTCTCGGCATAGTCTCTGAGACGCTTATAAATAAGCCTCTCATAGACCTTGCCGAAAACGTTGAGCAGACTGATGGGTCGGTAACTGGAAGGTTCGGTCTTAGGCTTGCCGGGCTTCGGGATACCGATGACCGTGGCACTTTTCCAAGCTTGAGGAAAAATGTTGTTGCTAAGAGCGCCATTGAAGATGGTGGTCATTAGCATGATCAGGTGAGCGGGGAACAGCTGGAGCACCCTGTTGCTGATTCCGTCTGATCCGGGAGATTTACGGGTTTTCAGACCCTTGATAATGTCGTGCACTTCGTCTGGGGTGACGGGAGCCAGAGGACAATCAGGGTCTTCGACCGGAGGGAACGGTCTTCTCTGGCGTGCTTTGAGTATTTATACTCTGAGACGGTGTGAATATGTGAATAGAGGCATTGAACCAATTTGGACTAAGTATAGGTTTAAGTTATCTGTGGCAATTTTAATTCCCGCACACGTGTTGGAAAATAAAAAATCGCACGCGTGTGAAATACATTGTATTGTGAACCTAATCGTACTGCGATATGAACCAGTTTTCGAGGAAGTGTATTGAAAAAATTATACCGATACGTCATACAGGTGGCAAGACTGATTTTGCAGACAACCATTCATTTCTTTAACAGCTTTTATCAGCTAGCACAGGTTTGTAGTAGCTGAGCAGTGGTGGCCCAGTGGTAACGGCCCTGACTTACGAGTTGTAGGTCATGGGTTCGAACCAAGGCAGGCGCTTTACTTTGTGTAAAAAATTTCATCACTACCAATGATATTATTGTATATTAAACAGATATGTTGTGAGTGCGCAATCGTGATGACTCGAAAACGTCCTAATTGGAACGTATTGACTTTAGTAGTCTGCGACACGCATGGCGACGAGTAATATGCTTAGTTGAAGCAGCTGCAAAATTCAAAAAATTCCATCCTGTATTTAGAAAGTGTTCCAATTATGATACCAAAGTTAATAAAACACTTGAAGGGATCTCATACCACATCTAAGTACACAATATACTTCGATTTATTAATATATATTTCAATTATTTTCCTAAGTTTCTCATATTTAGAGGTTAGAAAAAAAGAAAGAAATGGGAATAAATTTTTTGTCGTGAGGACGACAAGGACGCATGCACTCCATTCACAATTTGTTAGTCTCAAAACAGTGAAGAAAAACATCTTGATGAAACTGGCATATGTCCTAGAACCAAAAATTCGAAAAAAATTAACATCTACAAACCCGCACTGGGCCCGCGTGGTAGATTACAGCCCACTCCCTCTCGAAGAGAGAAGGCCTGTGTCCTAGCAGTGGGAACCTTATAGGCTGATTATATTCTAATAAGCTACAGATCTGTAGAGCGATTTTTGCAGATAATACAAAGATGACACCATCTTTTCAGTTAGCTTTTAAGCCACGAGTATTTTAACAGGTAGGTACTGGTTCGGTAGGTGTTCCGTGTGGTGCGTGCCGGACGTAAAGAACATCATCCCATTTCTTCCCGTGGATGTCGTAAAAGGCGACTAAGGGATTTACTAAATAATGGGCAGCAGCGTTCTCTATGCATTTTAACACCATAGGACTGCGATCGCCCAACCGCCTGCCAAGCGTGGCGAATATGGCACCCCCCCCCCCTTTTTGGGGGAGGCCTATGTCCAGCAGTAGACGTCTTTCGGCTGGAATGATGATGATGATGATACCTAGGTACCTACTTTGGTAACTTCATGACTTCAGCAGCGAACTCAAATCGTGCTTTTAAACGTTGTTCAGTCTATCTAATTGGTACCAACACTAACGTCAGCGAGACCAAGACAAGCTTGTGGCTAAGTAATAAGTCCAACGTCGCAGCGAGACCAAGAGGAGCTCGTTAATAACCCCAACGTCAGCGAGACCAAGAGGAGCTCGTGGCTAAGTAATAACACCAACGTCAGCGAGACCAAGAGGAGCTTGTGGCTAAGTAATAACAGCCGCACGGGTCTATCCATCAGGTTAAGCTACTTTTGCCGGGGTTGGTCCGTAGACGGGTGACCATCTTTACATAGCGAGACTCGGAAAACACGTTAAGCCGTTGGTCCCGGCTGTCATTCGTGGATCTTTGACAGTCGTTAGGGGTCGTCAGAAGCCCGAAAGTCTGACAATCAGTCTTAGCAAGGGGTATCGTATTACCCAGTTACTGGGTTGTGGAGGTCAGATAGCCAGTCGCTCCATGTAAAGATACTGGTATTCAGCTGCATCCGGAAGACTGGATCCGGTTAGAAGGCCACGCAGATTGATTGACCAACGTCAGCGCTGTTTGCATTGTTTGCCGTAGATATTGTAATACAAAATCCTAACTAATACATAGGACAATGAATCTAGCAGAAGCATGGCATAAATGTTTGAACAACAAGACGGGTAAAAGAAAACCTAAAATTCTTCAGTTTCTTGATAAGCTTAGAAATGAGGCTAGGCATATAATATTTTTTTTTAATTTCTGTGGATATGAAAAATAAATAAATAACGTTTGTATTCTACTTAGGGCGAATTTCACCAATGAAACTGAACGAGATCAGCACATCTAAACCGAGTTTAAGAGCTGTCAGTGTCATTATTTTCTTTGGAATTGACACTGACAGGTCTTGAACTCGGTTTAGATGTCCTGATCGCGTTCAGTTTGATTGGTGAAATTGGCACTTAGTGTTTGATTTTTCTGCTGTCTGTGCGAAAATAAACAATTTGACGAATTTACAATAATCAAAATTAATAAGTGTCGAATTTACTTCATGAAAATAGAACTGTGGCAAATTTACACATACTTTTTTACGTGGCGAATTTACTATGTGGCGAATTTCCAATAACCCTACCGTAGTACTATTACTTATTCTGTGCTAATACTTATTATAAATGCGAAAGCGAGTTTGTTTGTTTGTTACGCTTTTACGCTAAAACGGCTGAACGTATTTGGATGAAATTTGGCAAATGGGTAGATCATGACCTGGGTTAGGACATAGGGTACTTTTCATGCTGGATCATGGACGAAGACGCGGGCATCAGCTAGTTAGCATTTTTTTTATCATTTAGATATAAAATAAAAATCTTTTTACAAAAAAAAATAACGGACTCCCAAAAATAACACTACAAAGTGAAAAATAAATTTAATTTTGTAAGTCGGTGTCTTTGGATCAGTATTTTAGTTTATTGCCACCGACTTCCGAAATTAAATTTATTTTTCACTTTGTAGTGTTATTTTTGGGAGTCGGTTATTGTTTTTTTGTAAAAAGTTTTTTATTTTTCACTTTTTTGTGGGTCAGTTTTGAATTTATCTAAGTTACAATAGCCTAATGTTAACTACTCATCACCTTTTACAAAATATTGCTTTTCCCGATGCTGGGACGTTGATTGTTGAGCAGTTCTCCTGGTAAGAACCAGGAGAACTGCCACTCACCATATGCGTAGTGACGAGCATAAATTGCTTAGCAACCACATTAAAGTACCTAATCGAATCACAACGCGTTACTTATTATTATATTATTCCGATGGCCATCTGTGGTCTCCATCATCAGTTTCACTTCACCAAATGGTGCTTTCCGAGAGCAAATGCACGAGTTCCTATAAAAAAATATCCAAATCGCTATAGGTTTGCCTATAAAATTTGAGGGTTTCCCTCGATTTCCATGGGATCCCCTCATCAGATTCTGATTTCGTGGCAATGGGACCACCTCGGAAATATACCCTTTCAAACAAAAAAAATATTTTTAAAATCGGTCCAAAATTGACGGAGAAATCGGTGAACAAACATAAAAAAAAGCATATATACTGTCGAATTGAGTAACCTCCTTTTTTAGAAGTCGGTTAATAAAAATACATGTACCTATGTATGCTAGTTTATTTATCAACATTTATTTATAAAACCGTCTAAAAACGCACTTTAGAAAAATTACACATGCCTGGTACTGTCGTTACCTAATCCTATCTTGGATCTAGGAATCTAGGAAAACGATCTAGGTCGTGACGTCTAGTTTCAACTTCAGAACTTCTTGGGTAAAGAAATTACGACATTCTTCACTTCGGTGTAAGCTAGGAGAGCGTCCATGCCACTGAAAAGAGATAAACTCATATTACGGTAGATGTACAACGACCAACTACCTCGTTGGTGTAGTGACTGCCCAGGTCGGCAAAGTGTTATTTATGCCCGGCCGATGGCAATAGGCTCGCCCCCTATTACATGGGGCTTAAACGGCACGGTTGGGCGCAGTGGTTAAGCGATTGACTGCTGCGCTGCGTGTCGCGGGTTTCGATTCCAGCACGGAACAAATATTTGTATAACCTACAAGTAGTTGGTCCGGGTCAGGCTGTTTGTATAATTATGTGAGTTTAAATGTTTTTAAACGCACCCACAATACAGGAGAAATTCCTAGGCCACGTTTGTAAAAGAAAAGAGAAGAAACATAACTGGCGAAATGTGGGTGTACGGTGCACCTCTGACTGACCCTTCGAGGACAAGGCGTGATGTGCCAAAATATTTACTTCATAGGTAGGTACATTAATAAATTAAATCCTTGGTAAATTAAATCCTAGGTACATGAATAAATTAAGTCTTAAAATAAAAATATAATTACCAGACTACATTAATAATATAAACACAAAGCGCTCTTCCTCCTCTCTCCTACTATGCTGTGTCTGTGCCCGACAGAGTCCATAAATTGTGTCTTTGATTTTAAGCCTACCACCTATTTTACCAGCATTATGGGATGCAATAAAGATTATTGTGAATTATGAATGTGTACAACGACAAAATAATTAAAATATTTTGTTGTTTGTTTATGAAATAAGTAGCTCATAAAATAAGTGATGAAAATAATTGACCGAGATAACTTACTTTTCACGACCAATTCCAGACTCTTTGAAACCTCCGAATGGTGATTGCGGGGTAAGTGCTAAATATGTGTTGACCCTGTAAAGTTAATAATGTTGTAAAAAATAACCCTGTAGTAAGTAAATAAAGTTCAGTTTACACACGGTTAACAGCACTTGGTACCTAGTTCATCGGCATTTGGTCTAAGGCCTACATGCAACCAACAAAATTATAATTAACTAAATAGTTTTTCCGTAATTGTCATCATGTACCCATGATTATTGTGTGCTATCAGTTAAAGTTGTCAAAAAAGAATAGGCCCGTTTTGACATTTAACTTGAATCTATTTATCGTGAGTATCGAGTAGCAGTAGTATTCAAGTTAAATGTCAAAACGGGCCTATTATTTTTTAACAACTATATAACTACATATCTCATAACCATAAGCTTTAAAAGGCGACACCTAGCCTCTTATAGTGCCTCAAAAAAGTGCATTTTGTTCATTGTTCCGTTGATAATTAATAAAGATATTTGAAAATGAAAATGAGTCTAAGGTAACATTGTAAGTATTTCGGACACGTTTTCAATATTATAAAAATCCAATAAAGTTATTCTGAGACTGAATCTTTATCTTAGGTGGCTCAGTAATTCAGCCAATATTGTTGTTAAAAGTTAAAGCAAAAATAATAATAAGTATATCTTAACTAAAATGCCGTAAATGAATTCTGTCGACTTACCAAACGGTACCAGCCTCAACGTGTTTGGAGAACTGTAGGGCACTGTTAACATTTGTTGTGAAGATTCCAGCCGCCAAGCCATAGTTTGTGTTGTTAGCTCTGTCAATGACTTCTTCCAGAGTGTCAAACTTCAGAATGCTCTGCACTGGCCCGAAAATCTACAAGTAGAGGATTCAGAGTTAGACCTTTAGCTGAGATGAACTTGACTCTGCTTAGTCACGGAGAAAAGCTTTAGGTCAACTAGAGTTTATGTTATTTGATTTACCTCTTCCTTTGCGATGGTCATGTCATCTGTGACGTCAGCAAAGACTGTAGGCTGGATGTAGTAACCGGTTGTGCCGATTCTGTTGCCTCCGCATAGCAACTTCGCGCCTTCTTTTTTGCCTTTCTCGATGTATCCCAGCACTTTTGTCATCATTTCCCCATCAATCTACAAGGTTTTGTTAATATACTTTATAGATTTTTTTAAGTGATTGTTTTAAGTTATTATAATGTCACTATTACGTAGACCGTTCTGACAACTAATGCAGTCTAGTCTCCGACTTGGATGGGCAACTAGCTTCATATTTCTAACTGACCGACTTCTTGACAGTTCAAAAGTGCCTGTTAATGGTTTAATTGAAATAAATGCTTTCCCCCTTATTACAAAACAAGGTTTATCTTCAGACCCAGGTTTAAAACATGGAGCCATTATTGAATTTTGAACTTTATTCCGACTATGGTAAAGTTCCTAAACACAAAACTGACAACTTAGTACCGAACTAAGTTTTCAGTTTTGTATAAAGAACGGTATTTCAATCACTGTTACGTTCTTATTACAAAAACTGGCTCCATGGTTTAAGTCATGTCAAAATATAAATCTTGTTTTGTAATAAGACGGTTTGAGTTTGAGTTTTGAGCTTACCTGTGGGCCGTTTTGAGTATTGGGATCCGCAGGGTTGCCGACCTTGATGCCCTTTGCGTGTTTGACAGCAGCTTCCACAAACTTGTCATAGATACCAGATTGAACAAACAACCTGGAAGCTGCTATGCATATCTGTCCTTGATGGAAGAATACTCCATTTGCAGCGTAAGGCACGGCAATATTTACTGAAATTGAATAAACAAGCTAGTAAGCATGATATGTTTGAATTGGTTGATTATTATAGTCGTTATGGTAATTAAAATTATTGAACAGCTTACGATCAGCGTCGTTCATGATGACTAGAGGACTCTTGCCACCGAGTTCAAGTGTGATCCTCTTCAAATTGTTGGCTCCAGCTGCTTGTTGAATTAATTTGCCGACCTGTAAGCATTAAAGTGTTGAGTATGCGTATGTTTTTCACGCGATCTTATTTAAATTGGGCATATGGTTCATTATCTTGTTTTAGAGTGAGAATTACGATAAAAACTACTCGATCAATAAAGCCTTAGTTAGGTACTCTTTGTAAGTTTGTACGACTTAGACTTACCTCAACTGATCCTGTGAAGGAAACCTTGGCGACGTCTCCGTGGTGAGTAAGAGCGGTTCCAGCGCCTGGTCCGAACCCGTTGACAATGTTAACCACACCCTTGGGAACACCAGCCTCGGCCAGCAGTGCTGCCAGTGCCAGTGCGGTTAACGGAGTCTGTTCTGCTGGCTTGACCACGACGGTACAACCTGAACAGATATCTTAATAATGTACCAGTCCTTATAATATTATGTTCTTGTTGCTAGCTTTACTCAGCCACTGTGGTCCAAGCTGTCCATCAAAATTAGGTATCTTTTGTCTCATCATAAGACCCCCATCGTCTGGTAATGGATGTTACATTCATCACGCTTTAATCCCCAGAAGGTTAATGCAGAGGTGTACCTATAGTACACCACATTTCGCCAGTTATGTTTAGGTCCCATCTATTAGGGGGCGAGCCTATTGTCATCAACCGGGCACAAATCCAGACTCCGGACTAACTGCTACTGAGAAATTCTTGATGGAAAAGCCTATAACACTGGGTCCCAGTTCGGGCCTGGGAATTGACGTTTATGACAAGACATGATAAATTATATCTTGCCAATTTGTACTAGCATTTTAAGACAAAACGGTTTTATCGCTCAAACTGTGATAAAATGTGTGACTCAAGTCATGTCACAGTAGGCCGTGCTTGCCCTGCAGCAGTAGCGATATTAACCAAATTACCCCTACAACATTTTTTTTTTAGATTAACTGCTTGCTGATTTTAAAAGTTCTGTAAGTTTGCCTATTAACGGCTTCTACAGACCGGCGACACACGCGACGCGACACAAAGGCCCCGCGTGTCGCGCGACGAGCGGTGCCTTTGTGTCGCGTCGCGAGTCGCACCGGTCTGTAAAAGCCTTAAACCATTACCTTCACGCTTTACTTATAATAGCTTGGTCTGTAGCTCGTAAGCTACTTTTAGGTAAACAGACAAACCCAAATCAGACTCAGTAGGTTAGAATATATTAAAAAATTTAAAATTTTATCTTACCTGCAGCTAATGCAGTGCAAACTTTGTTGACGAATAGGAAGATGGGACCATTCCATGGTAGAATAATACCGCTCACTCCGACGGGTTGTCTCAGGGTGTATGAGAACACTTCACCATCTGTTGACAACGAACGAGACTTGTAGAGAGACCATAGGAGCAAGAGAATCTTGCATCTCATTTATGACTGTGTATATTTCATTCTTACTAGCAGCTAGGGTATCGCCCTTAATTTTTATATGTGTTATTTAACAGTTTATGTACACACATTACAGACAAAAAGAGAACAGAAAAATACGTACAAAGGTGATGCTATTATTATAAGTGTTAATGTTATAAGTACAATGTTTTAAGCACGATGGGGTTGGCGTATCTGTTTAGATAAAAACCCGTAAAAAAATAAAGAGAACAAAAAAAATCTGTTGACAACGAACGAGACTTGTAGAGAGACCATAGGAGCAAGATAATCTTGCATCCCATTTATAACTATGTATATTTTGTTCTTTAGTGAACACTTGAAAAACTATGGGGGACACCTGTGCCCAGTACTAGGAAAAAAAAAGTATTTCTTACCCGCAGCTAGAGTATCGCCCTTAATTTTGTCCGCGCAAGCGGCAATAAACCGAGCAGAGTTAACAGCTCCGGTAATGAATACCGATGCGAAGCTGAGAACCATGCCGTTGTTGTAGGATTCCAGCTCTGTGAGGTACTTGGCGTCTCTCTCGAGGAGGTTACTAAACTTGCGAATGATCTCTCCACGTTGAGAGGCATCCAGCTGCCGCCATTCCGAGTTGCGGTGGAATGCGCGCTTTGCTGCGGCAACTGCCAAGTCAATGTCGGCCTGAAAATTTTATATTTTTGAATACCTAATATCTTGAATTTTTGGATAAATTTCAGCCCTTAGGCTGGAGTTTATTACAGACTAAAATTCTAAGAACAAACGTCAATAATATATATGATATGTTTTCTGTATATTTAACAAAACGGAGGCAGTAATATATAATATGTATCTGGAATAGTCTTTTGAGAAATTTGCCCGGAACATTTAAACAAGTTCCATCAGATGGCACGCAACTATCGAACATCGTCTAGTACTCTAGTTTAACTCTATCTTAGGTCGTTTTTTTTAAATGGCATCGTGTTGTTGACCTTGAGAAGGTCGTCACTACTTAACCGGACTATCCTGTGGCTGCCTTAAGCTAGTTTAAAGCCTCCAGCCACCCCTGGCTTTAAGCTTACGGCAGCCACCTTAGGGAGTTCAACAACAGTCATATTTAACGGAAACTTTTGTTCAAGTTCTAACGACAAATATAATTATTTCTTTAGCAAAGCTGCCACAGGGGTCTCTGTTTAAAAACTCAGCCCGTATACAGATGCAGGTTGTGTTCATTTTTACGGCGGATTTTATTATTTTTCTTTGAAAATAAAAGATACTTCAAAGAAGAACTAAAAACCAAGAACTGAGGCCCGTATTTATAGAACGTTACTCAGTACTCAAGCATTACTTAAGACTAAATTCAACCAATCCAATGGCTTGAATCTAGTCTTAAGTAATGCTTGAGTACTGAGTAACGTTCTATAAATACAGATTTCCATATTTTGCTAAATAATAAAGCAGAATAACCGGTTCGTAATAACTGCCTACTTACAAATGGTGAATAAAAACACAACCGGCCTTGTCATGCAAACTTGTTAATTTTTCCTTAACGGTATGGTCAGACAGCAAAGTAGAGGCATTTTCTTACAAATTATTTTTTGACTTACAAAACATATTTCACTAATGTACATATTTTAAAGTAAACGTCAAAAACCGGCCAAAGGGTTCCCTTGATTGGGACGAATTTATCCCAACGAACTTAACATTGTAGTTGAAATACATGTTCTCCCATAAATCGATATAATTATGTCACTTTCAATTCTCCAACTGCAAATGTAAGTTTGTAATTAATATTGTTATAAAGTGATAAAACTACAAATTAACGATTTTCGTACTTTTTCCTTTACTTGAACGGTAAACCTTGCTTTAGTAGACCTTGCTTTTTGTCAAATTTCATGATTCTAGGACAATGGAATGGGGAATTACCTACCCCTTTTTTGCGTGGGAAATTATCAAATAACTTGTCCCGCTCTGGGCAGAGCGGGAGGGCGTGCCAGACTTTTACTGACTAAAACCCACCCGTGTTCCTTCATTTGCCTGTGTGCCAGGGCCACGGTATCCCTTTCGGACAAACTCGCAACCCTGGCAGGCATTGGCCCTAACGAACCCCATCAGGGTGCTGACATCTCTTTGAGGCGCGCGTGGAACACAACGCGCCGTCGACCCGGGCCTGCACACTATCAGTAGGAATCGGTTTAAATATATTTCAAAATCATTCCGATTCTGTTTCAAACTGTTTTACGCAAGTAGGGTGCTGGTCCTTATCAGACGGCAAGTTACCCATTGCTCACCGTCCGCGAGCCCGCACTTATACACAAATATTTTAATATTTAGATCTGTAGGCCTAGTATGCTAACTGTCCTTCATCGACATCCTATCCTTCCTAAAGGCAATTATGTGCTACATAGGTTACAGGTAAATGGAATGGTAGGCATCAATTATGTTATTGTAAGTTAGCCAATGAAGGTTTTCAAATGTTAATTATTGAGTTCCTACACATACTTCACTGATGTGAAGTATGTGTAGGAACTGTGTAGGTTAGGTACTCAATATCAATTAAATTCAAATATTAGTAATAAATAATATCACAGTTACCAATAATTAATAATTTTTTTATTAAAAATAATGAATAATTTGTAATCTGGTGTTTATAGGTGTATTCAATAAGGGTGTACGCCTGAATGAAAAAATATTTGATTTTGATTTGATTTCGATTAACAAAGTAACAAGAAGAAAACTTGTTTTGCTGGAAACTCGTAAATATCATGTTCAAAAAAGTGATTATTGCCTTAAGGTTTAGTACAAAGCGTATTTTGTATGTACTTCCTGTTATACCGAGACTGTCTAATTATGATTTATATAAAAAACTGCTGTTTTTCCATAGTACATATCTACTGGCTAAGAAGTGGATAATGGTAAAATATGACCATGATTTTATTACATAATTGGGTATAAAATATATTTTGCAACTGCATCTTCTTTTACCAACACCCATTTTGGGAAATGGAGTTGTGTTTAATTGTATTTTCTACCAAACTTCTGGCAGGTAAACATACCTTATCACCTTCGGCGACTTTGGCGATGACGGAGCCATCATGAGGAGTGTAAGCATCGAAGGTCTTTCCGCTCTTCGCATCCACCCACTCGTTGTCAATGAACAGCTGAAAAATTATAATTTAAAATGATTATTAAGTATCAAACTACCAACCCCTCTTCCGCTCTCCTAGCACTCCCCCCCCTCCTTCGTAGTATTACTATACTGTTTGAGTTTGGACTTCAGTTTGTAACAATACTAAGTGTAAGTTGCATTGTCTTAACCACACTCTCGTTTATTAACACACTCACACACACGTACATACGTAGGTACCTAAGCAATAGCTCACACCCAGGGGCGAGCCGCCCATAAAGGCAATTAGGCCTAGCCTACCCTAGCCCTAGCAGCCAAAATGCATAAATTCGATACCTCTGGGCTCAAAGGTCGTAAAGGACAAAATGCGACTTTTCAGGAGAAGCAAAAAACGAAAAAAAAAAAAATATTTTTACTCTAACTTTTTTGTTTCTTGAGCTATTTAAATGAAACCTAGGAAAAAAGTGTTTAGGATTTCTAGTATTATCTAGTGCAGTGTTAAAAAATTACCCTAGTGACGTATTTACCGAGATAGATTTCCTTTACAACCATAAATTTAAAAATAAAAGTCCTTTACACCCTTCAAATTTTCACCCTATGATATAACCTAAATAAATCCACTTTACTGTACAAAACTAAACAAAATAAGGAAATAATCGACAAGTGTAATATTTTTTAGGTTCTTAAGGATAACCCGCTAAGGTATTCTGAACGGATAAATTCTTCGCAATTCTTCGCACACGCTAAGAAGAAGGATAAATTAATAATTAAACTTAAGTATTAAATGGATTATGTAATTTTGTATGTATTTATGTGTATACTACTGTATTTTCTTTACGAATATTCATGAAATAACATAATTATACAAATAAAACGTACATTTGTGTAATCAAATTGAGATCGTTTATTTGTACTTACTTAATTGAACACAAAGCTCTAAATGTTTAAAAATAAAAAATAATACTTTGGTAATTAACATAGTTTTTCTTGCTTGCCTTTTCTCTACTCTCTTCTGTACTCTTTTAATTAGTTTCACTTCTTTAATCAACTTTATTCTCTTAAACTAACTTTTTCTATATACTAACTTTATTCTGTTTGATTTTAGAATTTATTTATTCACATTCTTCCTCACTTTTTTCATCGTCCTCTTCGTCTGTTTCGTTCAAAGTCTCACGTAGCTCAGAATTGCATGGAAACTCCCTGTATTCTTTATGAAATCTTTTAGGTATTGTTCCATTTTCACACAGGTTTATCAGGTCTTTATACTTCGCAGCGGCTATTGGTAATCTACTATTGTATAGCTGCTTCACTGCATCCATAGCAATCACTGGTTTATTGTTAATCTGGCTTTTTTTCCCTTTGGACTTTCCCTTCCCCTTTCCTTTTGTTTTTCCTTTCTCTGGGGTTTGCTCGCATAATGAAATTCGTTGTTTCCTCACTTACGTTTATAAACGCCCTTAGTGGAAGCAAATAAAATGAAACTAGGTCGTAAAGGACACTTGTCATTTTTTATTTTCAATTGTAAGGGTGTACAGGATAATTTGCCAAGACGATGTCCTTTACATCCAAATTTTACGGTAAACTATGTTTAACGTCTCAAATTATGTGGGTCGTAAAGGCATTTTTTTTGCGAATTTCGTAAAACGGAATATATAAATCGATAGAGAATTAAAAACTGAGTAAAACAGTATCAAAAAGTCATTTTCGCCCAAATGTCCTTTACGACCTTTGAGCCCAGAGGTATCAACTTTGTTATAAAATAATACAAAATATATTAAAAAAAGTTAAAACTCCTGTTAGAACACTTATAGCAAATTTTCGCGCCCGTGTGGCGTAATTACGCGCGTAAGTCAGTACGTAGTAGACTGTATAGGCTCCAAGACGAATTGCCTCATTTTGCGACTTTTTCATTGATAAATTTAAGCACACTGATGCATATTTTGTGTGTATGAACGGCACACATTTCTAGATTATGGGCGTAACTCCTTTGAGTGGAGCTGGGCTGTGATTGGCTCATGGCTGCTACACAGTTGCGGTGTGTTCCGAGTTAGACTGTAATCAACTGTAAAAAATACTCACCGTAAAGTTTGAGCGTTAAGACGGATGCGCTAAGGTAGCCCGCGAAATTCAAATTTTATATCCGCGAAATAGTATTGCCGATTCTAATGATTATAATTCTGTAAAGCCATATTTGTTACGGCCGCAAATAATATTTAGATCAACATACAACCTGTTACTGACCTGCAAATTGCAAAAAACGATAGAAGTTAAATTCAATAAGTTTTCTCAATTATCGTATAATGATAAGATTCAAGTTGTGTCTAAAGGTAGGTGTGTACCCGAATTACGAGAATTAATCCAAAAAAATAATCGTGAGTTGAACCTTGAATAATGTGGTGAGTTCTTGTATTTATAACTTTTACAGGCTTATTTTCAAATATTATAAATAAATAAATGTGACTACTTTGAGGGTCATCATAATTATGTAGAGCGCCTTTGCGTATTTTTTTTTTTTTTGCTGTCTGTATGTCGTGGCCTACCCTCCGTGGAGTACCACTGCACGCCACTGACTATACTAGGAAAGTAATCATGGTTGGGCAGTTTGAGTAACTTATGCGGCCAACCCAAATGTCCTTTCTTTGGTATTGTTCGTCGCATCGTTGAGCTCCTTAAGTTCTAAGTTGAGCTGCACGATTACTGACAATTAATGCGTCCACTGACTGGACAGGTACTGTTAATTTGTGTGGTCTTTCCTCAAAAGACCATTTCAGATACCAACCTACATGGCTTTCACATGATCTGACCAAGAATAAGTCTGGACTTTAAAAGAGACTGTCACCTCTGAGTTTGTTTCGGCATTTCTTCTCAGAGTAATCACGCCGACCTTATCTATTTTTATGAAATATGATTGAAGGATTTGTACAAACCTACTTAGAGAAATAAAAATCATTTATCATCAAAATCGGTTTAGCGGTTGAGCACTGAAATCGAAACAAATAAAGAGAGACACTATCATATTATCTATCAACATTTCTGGTGTACCTAAATAATTATTTTCGTTCACCCGTTATCATTATCAAACAGTAATTACCAGATAGTGTTTGTATAATCCTCTGTTATGACATCATGACGCCATTATGCCGGCCGTATCAACAAAACGATTGACAAATAATGCCATTATTATGTGCAGCAGATTTCAAGGCCATGTCCGAAAGACCGGTTGTATTCTACCTGTACCTACATTGATAATAGTGCTTGGTGCAGTAATTACACGGAGTTTTATTTTAGAAATCGATTTTTAAATTGTAGGTTCAAAATTAAACGTCAGGGGACTAAAATGGACGCTTTCGCAGAATCATATTATGATCTGCGTACAATTCATATCCCGCAATTCATCTGTTTGACAGTTGTGTATGGAGTTTCGTAAAATGGTCCACAAATTAAGAATTACTATATTGAAGTGTAATGTTAAATAGTAGCTGTCAAACAGATGAATTGCGGGCTGTAAGAATTGCACGCATGATTCTGCGGATTCTGCCAAAGCGTCCATTTTAGGCTCCCTGAGCTTTACCTACTAACACTTTTGCATTTTTATTATCTTACATTGCAAAACGAAGTTCGAACAATTTAAAGCTCAAATTAGATTTAAATGTATCAATAGTAGAACTTTTCCTCTTCAAAATAATAAATTTGATTTAAGGCGACGATGACCGACTTTTAATGATTTTATACTGAAGATCATGCCTAAACGAGTAGAGTTAATGATTTGAAAAAAATAAATGTTAAATTAGAGCATTTCCTCAATAAAGTATGTGAATATTTTAGATTATATTTATATTACCTAATGAAATTAATTTTAGGTCTAACGCGGATAAAAAACTGAGAATGGCGCAAAATCTACCAAGCGTATTTTTCTGAAACCTTCACTAATTTAAAGATATTTTAACTATTGATATTTTAGTATACGCGTTTTATTAAAACACATTTTGTTGTGTATATAATAAATTAATAATGCGTCACATTGGGGACAGCGCTCCTTGATGGGCGAGTCCTATTACTGGCTGAACGTACGACGCGTTGCGTGAGCTTAGTACAAAACACGCAAACTAACCCATCAAGTTTTTAAATACAAACCTACCTAGGTCCTATATCAATCTAATACAATGTTTGTGCTTAAAAATACTTGATTTTATTTATACTTAATTAAAAATCAATCATTTTATTTTCGTTATAAAATTTAATACGATGGAGTTATTTAGTACCTACCTACAAATGTTTTAATATTTTTAAGATTTTTATAAATCTACACTTTTGGAGAAACAAATTTTAATTATTAGAAATTATTAATAATCGTATAAAATAATAATAAAAATTACCTACGTGTTTTTTTAAGTGATACTTCTTTTATTTTTTAAACTGCATTTATGTAACAATGTAAAATAAAAAATTGGAGAAGTACAAACCTTAGTATATTTAATTTGAGGAGCCATTTTATTTAATTATTTTATTTTTTTACAAATTCACTAACACAAGCACAGCACGTCGGTCGCGACCCGTATATAGTTACTCTACTCTTTGGTCGCGACTCACGCGACGCTTTGGAATGTGGCTTTAGTGGCTTATTGCCCGACAAAAACACGCTTATATTGAATAACAATATTAAGAGACGAGTCACGGTGATAATCCATTTGGTAGCAACAGCCGCAGGCGCAACATTAAACATTTACTTAGGTCTTGATAGTTTGTTGTTTTTTGAACTTGGTTTTGGGAGAAAATCTGTACTTATTATTTTTTTTACCCAAAATGTCAACCGAAAAGTGGTCACCATTGGTTGTGGCGCGTGAGCGCGTCTTCCAATACATTGAAAGCTAAATTAAAAAGAAAGAAAGTTAAGTTAAAAGCATTTTCTTTTATACTTAACTATGGAGTTATTAATTTCAACTTCATACCTTTCAAACTGATTTTTTTTTCGATCGGTAGCACTCTGAAGAAGATACTGATGGTTCATAAGAAAACTAAGAACAAAAGAAAAATAAAGAAAGGTTTCTGTTACTTCATTTTAAAGTTCGGAACTCTAAAATATTTATCAAATATTATATTATATTTTATTTATTTTTTACCTTATCATTTTTGATACCGTTTACATAATGTTATGCAATTTCATAAAACTGTTTATACATGCGATTTTCAGTAAACAATATCTAAAGTAAATAATATACTTATAATTAAATACTGCTATCGTATGGGTTTAATCGGTAGGAGGTACGTTATGTATCCTTCTGCCGTCCGTCACAGAATAAGTAATAAATAGTACTCTTCCGTACATACGTAGTATCCTTTTAAATATTTGCACGGCTGAAATGCCGAATATAGTGCAACCTATACATGTTAATTACTTATATTCTTGCAAATAGATATATGATTCATTCATTTTTCATTCTCTAGACAGATTCAATCCATCCAGAAATAAACCATAATTTTCATTATATAATATTTCAGAGGATTTCCGCACTAAATTTCTTCTCAATAATGTAGCCCAAGCTTAGCCGCGGATACTCCGGGCTCATACAGAAATCATTGTGCAATATTACGCAATAATTTTAGTCATAGGTATTTTATGAAAAGTGCTGTATCATGCTTACTATGTCAGAATTTTAATTTCGAGGTTTTCGTAGTAACCAGCTTTTTGCCTACGGTTTGGACGACTTTTCACGTAGGTACTCTTAAGTAAATTAATTGTTAACCAAATTGGCAATTTACGTCAATTTGCCGAGCCATTTCGTACATCTGTCACTTGTCAGTTGTGATTTGAATAAACGGACAATTTAAGTTAGTAAAATTAATTCCCTGACTTTACATACCATTTGTCAAGAAAACAGACTGCTACTTTGTTTTTATCTTTTCTACTGGGTACAAAAGGGGAAAGGAATTCAAAAAATACCATACAGACTAAGAAATACCTATGTAGGTACCTACTCAAATTTTCAAAATTCCGTGTGGTGCCGGACGGACGTAAAGAATAGGTAGGTTAGGTTTCTAAACCTGTAATGATAGTTTAAGAGTTTTAAATAAATAAATAAAAAATAGCACAATCCTATTTCTTCCCGTTGGTGAAAAGTAAAAGCCCGTCGTAAAAGGCGACTAAGGGGTACTAGAGAATAGGCAGCAGGTTCTCTATGCATATTAACACCATACTGCGATCTTCAACCCACTTGCCAAACGTGGCGATTATGGTACCCCCAGAGGAGCCCTATGTCCAGCAGTGGACGTCTTAGATTAATGATGATGAGGTAGTAAATATTATAATTTAATATTACTTATATATATTATTCAATCACCAATACTGCTCTGAAAAAAGCCAAAAAGCGCTATCTCTGAGATACGCCTTTTTGGTTTTTTGATACCATTATATTATTTAATATTATTTATCATTTCTGAGCCAGGTTTTGAGCTATGTCTAGCAGGCTAAAATGTAGGTACCGGCTATGTTGCATCTCAGGTAATGGAGGTCTCGTTTCCTTAAAGAACTGAAAAACTGTCGTCCTTCTTAAGCGCAGGCAGTGAAACGAAGCTAAGTTCGTTTAACTTTCTTCCACGTCTTTTCATACTTCCGTTCATAGTACGCGGTGTGGGTGTTATGTTGTATGGAGGCTTGCCCCGCTTATTAAATATTATGTACAGGACAACTTACGACCTCTAGACCTGCACTATAGAAACAACTGATCTCTAGAAGTGTTGGGTTTTCTTTTAGAGACGATTGTTGCTTTTAAGTAAATGTCAGGTGTTTTTTTTACTTTGTACACACGGCTACACATCCAGCTATACATTTCCAGTATAAGCTGATCTCCTATTGTGCAAGGATTTCCGAACAATGAGAGGTAAGCGTATACTGGAAATGTATAGCTTGATGTGTAGCCGTGTGTAAAATCACTACCTAATATAAAACAAAGTCGCTTCCCGCTGTCTGTCTGTCTCTATGTAGGCTTTAGATCTTTAAAAGTCCGCAACTGATTTTGATGCGGTTTTTTTAATAGGTCTAACGAATGGTGGTGGGAAAAAGGAAGGTTTATATGTATAACAAGCATAATATAGTATAGAAACACTGCACTTCAGCGTTGCAGCCGTGCGAACCCGTGGGGCGGGTCGCTAGTAAAAATATAATGTTGGTAAAACTTCTTGATAAAGGCTACGTACTGGTGCGACACGCGACGCGACACAAAGGCCCCGCGTGTCGCGCGACGAGCGGTGTCTTTGTGTTGCGTCGCGAGTCGCGCTGGTTTGTAGAAGCCTTAATGTTTAACGGGGTTAGAAATAATCCTTGATGAATTTTGATAACTTTGAGAGCTTTCGTTTCTTACTTAACACGTACAGTGTGTCCGTTTTTACCTACCTTCTACTTCTAATGGACACTTGAGAACCTGTTGTATCGCAACTTGGGAGAGACCTATGTTCAGCTGCGGACTACGACGGGCTAATGTAGGCGTTGTCACCTCAAAACCAATCCATCTCAATCTACCAGGAAGAAGTCAATTTACCCATTATTTGTTGTTATTACCTCTAGGATAGTGAACATCTGTGCAGCCTTGTAAACATAATGCATGTAGGTAGCAATCATGGTGGACAATATCGTTTGTAATTTACCGTCTGCGTTATCATATGGCTGATCATTATGATATGGCCTGTAATTACCGATAGTACCATGAAGGCTCCCGCCGACAGGTGCGACGCGACTCTGATAGAATTATCTCCATGAAGTTTTCATAGAAATTGATCTATCGGCTCGCGTCTCACCTTTAATAGTATTTTTTTTCTCAAAGTAGTAAACTTTCGAAACGTTTTCACGAAGTTTTCTGTACAATATTGTTGCATGATTCGGGCAAGTTAGTGGCCGTTCAAAACTGGTATAGGTATAAACAGCAATAAAGTTTAGTTTTTTTTCTTTCTCTATGAACACAAGAGTACAATAAAATTGCACGTGCAATAATACCGCATTCAATTCTACAAGTACGAACGAATGAAACAAGTTAAAAAAATCATGAGACGTTCAATAACATTTTAATGAAATAATTGGGTTGCGCAAATACGGGCAATACTTGAATCGATCAAGTACAAGGACATGCCACTCTGTATTAGGACGAGTCAAAACTTGCATGTTATAATCGTCTTGCAATAAAATTGCCATGTAAGTTGCATGCAATTTTATTGATCGGCAAAACTTGCATTCAATTATTGTATGCCATTTTATGGAAATCGCACGAGTATAAACTTAAAAAAAAAAAATAGTTATAATAGTATTATTGTGGTGTGTATTTAAAGCTTAGTTACTAACATTATTTTTAAGTATACTACCAAAAATATGGATCACTTGTGTCTGACTTAAATAAAATAAATAAATTAAACACTTGCATGCAATTTTTGAATGGCAATAAAATTAAACATGCTCTAAGGCATGCGATTATTGCTTTTGAACGATCCAGAAACTTGCACCGTATAAATGGGGATTTCGTAACATAATTCTCTATTGTAGCTAGAATCTAGAATAATTTATTTATTTCTCATTGATAACAGTGTAGGTACTCAAACTATAGATTCTAAAGAGATAAGATAAGTCAAAGTACATGATGATGTTATCAAATTCGTATATTTGTTTATGATATCACAGAGATAACATAGGTATGCTCGAACCGAACACAGGACAACTAAACGTCATACCGACATCTCTATATATAACAGCTTTTATCAGCTTGCACAGATCGAGAGCATTCTTTGCAAATGATACCATCTTTTCAGTTAACCTAAGTAAATCCACGAATATTCCTACAGGTACCTACTTTGGTAATTTCATGACTTCAGGAGCGAACTCAAATCGCGCTCGTACAGTCGGTGACCAGCATTATCTGACCCATCTTACAAAGAAGAATAATGGAAGAAGGGTCAGATAATGCTGGCCACTGACTGTACACGTTGTTCTGTCTATCTAATTGGTACCAACGTCAGGAGTACCGCAAGGCTCCGATTTGGGACCGATATTGTTTGCATTGTTTGACACAGATTTTGTATTAGGGATAATATAAGATATTAAATAATAATACCTAAAACCATATTTATTTAGATAACGGGCTGAACAGGTATATTAGAAAAATTACACTTGGTACTGTCATTAATCCTTTCTTATAAATACTTCTTTCAATATACTCGGAATTACAATAGCTAGTTATTATTTAGGAAAACCGTTATGGTCGTAACGTCTAGTTTCAACTTCAGAACTTCTTGGGTAAAGAAACGACGACATTCTTAACTTCGGTGTAAGCTAAGAGAGCGTCCATGCCACTGAAAACAGAAAAACTCATATTATGAAGATGTAACAACGACAAAATTATTTAAATATTTTGTTGATGGTTTATGATAACTTTATCAGAAAGTAGATAACTTAACGGATGGCTTAATTGAGATGATGAAGATGACTTAAATCATTTCTTTTTACTATCTAAATATTTATTCAATAACTCAGTAATAAAATATTTACATCATATAAAAACTAACCGACTTAAAATAATAATGTATAAGATAAACGCTAACAGACTTAACATAATACTATATGTACATGTAAAAAAAAAAAAAAAGGTGGGGGATCGAATCATAGGGCATCAAAAAATTCGTCCGCATCGCTGTCAACAGGAAAGGTGCCCAGAAGGCTGGCAGCATTGCCACGTTGTATGGCGATGCTGATTCTTTGTCCGAAAAATAGACCAGCCCTCTGGTCACGTGAAGAGTCGACCAACCGCTTGGCGATATCTTGAAAAACCAAGCGGGCACTCGGACCCCATGGCCCTAGTGTTTCAACCCCAAACGGCTCGAACATATAGCTCCCAATAAGATTGGAATATTTTCGCCGTTTGAGGTTTTCTGCACCTGCAGCAGCCGCCCCAGCACAGCTTGCCGTGCTAGGAAGATGGGATGGCGCAAGGGTGTCGACACATGTTGCATCCCACACCAAAGGCCGACCTAACTTCCAAGGCATTATGGTCATTCCGTCTGGTCTCTTCCCATCGTCGAAATCATTTCTTGACACAGTTTTAGTAAGCCGATCACACAATTTAGGAATTAAGTCCTTATAAAACATGTGAAAAGAATATTTTGAGATAACTTACTTTTCACGACCAATTCCAGACTCTTTAAAACCTCCGAATGGTGATTGCGGGGTAATTGCTAAATATGTGTTGACCCTGTAAAGTTAAAAATGTTTTGAAAATAATCTGCTAGTACCTATTGCAGAGTAAACTCTGCGGTGATAAGTTTTTGCTCGCAAGCCGGTCAACGACTATTATTCTATTTATTTTTTGAGATTCTTATATGACAGGTTTCCAAACAAAGATAATTTTTTTTTCCTAGAAACAAGTCAGCCGTCGAAAGTTACCTATTGGAACAGTAATTAGTGGACGCGGACCTACAGGCCGATTGCAATCGTCCCGCGGTCTCCGAAACCAAATACGTAACAGAAAAATTACCATTTCTATATTTTCCTTTCTTTTTTAAATAAATTACCTATTTCGCGACTAATCCAATCATATTTTTTACTGCACATTTTTTTTTAAATATTTTTTTGATACAATGTATTTTAAATTTAATAACCTAACTGTTAAAGTGGAGAAGCAGCAGTTTTATTTCAATACACTATATAAAGTTTATTTGTTTATTTATAAAGTTATACCAACAGCTTCTGTATAGAATATATCTTAAGTAACAAATAGCCTCGGACATACCAGTCACCAATTAAATTTCACTTATTTACGTTTATATGTAGTACCTACTTATAAATAAAAATAAAGTACCTCCTTAGTTCATCGATATTCAAGTCTAGGTAACATTTAAGTATTTCGGAGACCTTTTTACTACTATAAATGAAATAGTTTTTGCGGGACAGTGATCTGTACCGTCGGAGTACTACGAATACAATCATAATTAGTAGGTATATTTTAACTTAGATGCCGTAAACGAATTCTGTCAACTTACCAAACGGTACCAGCTTCTACGTGTTTGGAGTACTGTAGGGCATTGTTGACATTTGTTGTGAAGATGCCAGCCGCCAAGCCATAGTTTGTGTTGTTAGCTCTGTCAATGACTTCTTCTAGAGTGTCAAACTTCAGAATGCTCTGCACTGGCCCGAAAATCTAGAAGTAGAATTCAGAGTTAGACCTTCAGCTAAGATGAAGTTGACTCTGCTTAGTCGAGGAGAAAAGCTTTATGTGAACTAGGATAACTTAATGTTAATTGATTTACCTCTTCCTTTGCGATGGTCATGTCATCTGTGACGTCAGCAAAGACTGTAGGCTGGATGTAGTAACCAGTTGTGCCGATCCTGTTGCCTCCACATAGCAACTTCGCGCCGTCTTTTTTGCCCTTCTCGATGTATCCCAGCACTTTCGTCATCATTTCTCCATCAATCTACAAGTTTTTTTTTTTATATGAATTTAAAATAATATAACTTATAGATAACTGGTTGTTTTAAGTTATTATAATGTCACTGTTAGACCGGTCCAATCCAATTTACCTGTGGGCCGTTTTGTGTATTGGGATCCGCAGGGTTGCCAACCTTGATGCCCTTTGCGTGTTTGACAGCAGCTTTCACAAACTTATCATAGATACCAGATTGAACGAACAACCTGGACCCTGCAACGCATACCTGTCCTTGATGTAAGAATACTGCATTTGCAGCGTTAGGGACGGCAATATTTACTGAAATCAAATAATAATAATCAGGCAGGGGCCACAGACCTTCCATAGTTCTGGTAACCAGTCCTCTTTAGCCATCCAAACATATACTCCAATATCTTTGTTTACATATCCTGCAATAATCCTACACCAACCGAGGGTTGTCCTTGGGTGCACTTGCTTCTAAAGCGTACAGGGATAATCGTGATTTTGTTTTCATTATAAGCGTCTTAAAGGGCCTCTGCAAGTTGGCTTCGGCCCCTTGTACGCCTTCCAAAGGTCCGGGACTCCAGGGTCCCTAGATATGTCAATGATGAAATAATAATAATAATAATAAAAAAAATATTCACAAAACATAAACAATGACAATAAGTATACATAAAGATACACAGACTTCAGTAAAATTACACAAAGATTGGATACAAAAGGTAGGTAGTGAGGTCGAAAGTCCAATAAGAATACTAGGTACCCTGCCCCCCAAACTAGGAAAATCCTGTATCTTGGGAGGCAGTGTCTTCGTATTACATTAAGTCGATTGATTTATGTGAGCATACACGTAAATAAGCTAGTAAGTACATGTTTTGAATAGGTGGATTATTAAAGTCTTTATGATATAAACATTATTAAACAGCTTACAATCAGCATCGTTCATGATGACTAAAGGACTCTTGCCGCCGAGTTCAAGTGTAATCCTCTTCAAATTGCTGGCTCCAGATGCTTGTTGAATTAATTTGCCGACCTGTAAGTGTATATTAAAGTGTTGAGTATGCGTATGCTTTTCATATAAGCATAAATAACACGATCTTATTTTTATCGGGCTTAAGGTTCATTATATAGTTTTAGAGTGAGAATTACGATAAAAACTACTCGATCAATAAAGCCTTAGTTAGGTACTCTTTGTAAGTTTGTACGATTTAGGCTTACTTCAACTGATCCCGTGAAGGAAACCTTGGCAACATCTTCGTGGTGAGTAAGAGCAGTTCCAGCGCCTGGTCCGAACCCGTTGACAATGTTGACCACGCCTTTGGACACACCAGCCTCAACCAACAGTGCTGCCAGTGCCAGGGCGGTTAACGGAGTCTGTTCTGCAGGCTTGACGACCACGGTACAACCTAAACAGATAGGATTAATTCTTAATAATCTACCAGTCCATGCAAATATGAACTTGTGCCGTGTGGAAATCGAACACGCGACACGTAGTTTGCTAGCCACGCTAAGTTACTGCGGACCAAGCCGTCCGTCAATATTTAGTCTAGTATCTTTTATCTCATACATGACACTATCACAGTCTGTATACTTAAAAAAAATGGCATCAACCTTTAAAAAAAAAAACAGAACGTTATATTATATTTGGTTACTTGCTGATTTTAGAAGTTCTGTTTGTAATTTGAGCCATTTCCTACACACTTCACATGCAATAGCGCAACTATGAATAAACCGACAAGTCCAAATCAGACTAAGTAGGTCACGACATACTCTATTAACTTAAAAAATTATAACTTACCTGCTGCTAATGCAGTGCAAACTTTGTTGACGAATAGCAAGATGGGAACATTCCATGGCAGAATAATACCGCTCACTCCGACGGGTTGTCTCAGGGTGTATGAGAACACTTCACCATCTGTTGACAACGAACGAGACTTGTAGAGAGACCACAGGAGCAAGAAAATCTTGCATCTCATTTATGACTGTGTATATTTCGTTCTTACCAGCAGCTAGGGTATCCCCCTTAATTTTGTCCGCGCAAGCGGCAATAAACCGAGCATTTTTAACAGCTCCGGTAATGAATATTGATGCAGAGTTGAGAACCGTGCCGTTGTTGTAGGATTCCAGCTCTGCGAGGTACTTGATGTCTCTCTCGAGCAGATCACTAAACTTGCGAATGACCTCTCCACGTTGAGAGGCATCCAGCTGCCGCCATTCCGAGTTGCGGTGGAACGCGCGCTTTGCTGCAGCCACTGCCACGTCAATGTCGGCCTGAAAACATTGACCATCATCATTATCTGCCTAGCATTCTCCCAACTATGATGAGGTGTTCGTGTGTCTATCGGGATGCAGCTGAAAACCAGTATTTTACATGGAGCGAGTGATGATCTGACCTCCTCAACCTGCTTACTGTGTAACACGATACCTCTTGGTAAGACTGAAAATATTTAAATAAAAAAAAAACTCGGATAAGTAAGTAAGATAACTCAAAAGGTAGATAATGCAGTCTGGCAGGTATCCAAGGAAAGATAGAGGAATTACGTTATAATATATGTTAAATCACTACTCAAATCACTTTTAACTACTTACATTCATCTAAGACACTCATATCGTAAAACCCGAATTATAAACTTCACAACGAATTTATATTGACATACTTTATAGACACAATACCGAACAAATTTAATAGTATCTTGGTCGGCCTTGGGGGATCTCCTAGTTGGAGTTTTGCTTCCACAGTTACTCACCTAGTGTCTTTCTCGTTATACCGAGACTAGACAGTCTGTGTACCAGATAATTTTATATACAAACTGCTGTTTTTTCATAGTACATATATCTACTGTCTAAGAAGTCAGATTTCTATAATGGTAAAAAATCACCATGATTTTAGTACTTAAATTCAGTACAAAAATTATTTTGCAACTGCACCTTCTATTACCAACACCAATTTTGGGAAATGGAGTGGTGTTTAGTTATATTTTCTCCGAAACTTCTGGCGGGAAAACATACCTTATCTCCTTCGGCGACTTTGGCGATGACGGAGCCATCATGAGGAGTGTAAGCATCAAAGGTCTTGCCGCTCTTCGCATCCACCCACTCGTTGTCAATGAACAGCTAAAAAATATAATTTTATTTAAAATGATTTAATAATAAGAAAGTAGAGAGTAACTACGATAATAATTATGGCACGCCCCTCCAAAATTCAAAAAGTTTGAAAGTATTTGTACGGATGTGTGCTTAATGAGACGACCGTCAAACAAAAACAAATCACGAATTTGTTGCTCGACTAGTGGCGTCATTAATCGCTCATTATCATTAGTATGGCGCTGCACTGACGTACTCTATAAAAACGACACGTGCGTTGTCTTGCGCGACCGGCTAGTTATAGTTGACCAACAAATCTGGTAATAAGTGAGATATTACGAGTACTTACAAAGTTACAACTAGATACAAACTCTTTCGTAAAGGCTTCTACATACCGGGGCGACTAGTCACGCGACGCGACGCGACACAAAGGCACCGCTCGTCCCGCGACACGCGGGGCCTTTGTGCCATGTCGCGTCGCGCGACAAGTCGCGCTGGTATGTAGAAGCCTTAAGAACGTGACTACACACATTGAAACAGTAATTTGTAGGGGCGAGCCATGTTATCGTAGTTTCTCCTACGAGCAATTTTCTCACTACTCAGTGTCAGTGTCGATTTCCCCTTTTTTAGGGTTCCGTAGTCAACAAGGAACCCAGTTTCACCATGTCCGTCTGTCTGTCCGTCCGTCTGTCTGCCTATCTATCTGTCCTCGGCTTAACTCAGACACGCTTAGTACTAGTAAGCTGTAATTTGGCATGGGTATATATATTTAATATACCTAATATGATATATTTAATCACGACGGCAAAGTGGTAAAATAAAATCTTGTATATATTTTTTTTGAGGGTACCTACTTCCCTTGCACGTACTATGGGGATGATATTTTTTTTTTCTCGTCTATCGCATGGTGTGGAGTATTGTTGGATAGTCCGTTCAAAAATATTGCGAGTTTGTGAAAAATAATTTTTCGATTCAAGGATCTGTTTGCGTAATATGAAGCGATAAAGTGCTAATTTTTGTTAGAGTCCGGTGTCCCCCCCTGCCATCTAAATGGTTGTTTTTGGATAAAGTTAACGAGGAATAGTCGCCCAACTTACTTTTGCAGTTAGAGAATCGACCGTGACGTATATCAACTACAATGTTAAGTTTGTATTTTTGGATAAGTTTATCCCAACTATTACGGAACCCTTCATTCTGCATGGTCCAACACGCACATGGCCAGTTTTTTCCATATAAACTTCAGTATTCAATTCGCCTTTAATGCGTTGTTTTTTTTTAACTTACGCTTATGCTCCATACTCAAGACCAAGTTTCATCAAAATCGGTTTATAGATTTAGCAGTGAAATCGTAACAAACAGAGTTAGACACTTTCATAATAATTATTAACTATCAAGATTTTTGGTGTAAGTTAATATTTTCGTTGACCGTTATCATTACAGCAAACAGTAATTAACAGATAGTGTTTGTATAATCGTCTGTTATGACATCATGAGGCCATTATCCACCACACCCGTGTTCGTTCAGTGGTTCAGTTACTTTGGGTCGGCGGAAAATATTACGTTATAATTAAAATAAGTACATTACGTTTCTCATATTAACTTTATTAAAATGATACAATTATCTGCATGCATGCATTCAAGGATAAGTGAAAAATATATATGTATATACAACATTATTTTTAGTATATGCGAAACCCGAAACACGTGTCTAGTATTTTTATGTAAAGAAACTATCTACAAAATTTCAAAACTGTATCATGAAAAATCACAAAGTTATAAGGTTGTTTGTTACCGGGTTGTCCGTACAAAAACATGCTAACGGCCGCGGCGGCGGCGGCGGCGCCCCCGCGCCTCCAGGGTCGTCTTGCGCTCATTGATAATAATTTGGCAGTACGTACCTAACCGTACGGCGATTGCATTGTAAGTAATTAAATGGTGATAACATTTTCCATCACACTAAATATGTTTGGGACAAAATATAACATGGTGTAAAAATTATATAAATCGATTCAGTTCCTTATTCTGAACAAAAACTATATTCAGGTTTCGCACATACTAAAAATAATGTTGTATACAAATACACAATATTTTTTTTTCGTAAGCCACCTGTTCTTGAACTCAATCTCGCCTATAATTTTATTATAGAAATGTCAACATAAAAATATACAGATATATACATGAAAAACTTACAATCGTGTGAAAAATATACAACAAATAATTATTTATATTACATCAATTTAAATTAATAAAAAAAAACCGACCCCAACCAAAATGGGACAAAGAGAATTTGTAATGAAGCTTTATTGGTGGATGCCATCCACCAGTAAATCCTTTTTTTTCTTGGGTGGGAAATTATTGTGTCATATTGTGACAGACTTTTGACTGACTAAAACCCACCCGTGTTCCTTCAGATGCCTGTGTGTGTGCCAGGGCCACGATATCACCAGAAAACCCTTGGCATCTTCATGAAGAGGATACAATTTTTATATGATACTGCACGTAAACTCTTCATAAGGGATGTGCGGTAGCTAAGAGCATATTATGCATTACATCCTCATTACAGGATAGGCGTGAACATATTCTTGTTTCGGTAATCCTTATTACGTGCTTCTTTAACTTGCTCAGATTTAGTTAGTTAGTTTAGAAAAATTCTTTATTACCATAAAATATACATAGCTGTAGTACTTATAAATAAAGTTACAGTTTCACTAATATTAATAACACTTTTACAGGCTAGGAGCACCTTTATAAGTATAAAATAATAAAGGTTACAAACTTATTACAGCATGAGGCATTTTTTAATTAATTTAACATTATCATTATGAAACTATTGTAATAATTTCATTTATAAAAATGAGGGGGTAGCAGCAAATACTTAAATACGCGCTCAGCGTAAGTGCAACCGGTGCAAGCATCCGCATCGCGCATGGCCACCAGCGACGCACGAGCTACCGCGCCTCCCGCGCGCTCACCTATATACGGTGAGAGAGGGGAAGCGCAGGCGTATCGTACGGGCCCAGCTATGACGCGTTATCGGTATTGTGCGCGAACAACACGTAGTGATGGGGAAGCTTGTATGTACCGTATCCATCGATATTTCGCAAGTCTTTCAACTTAATTTGTCCTATGTTCGCAATCAATGTATTTTGATGACATTTAGTTTTGTTGTAAAATTTACGAGTTAGTTTTAAGATGAATTTTGTAATGCTAGGTAACTTTATATTTGTGTGTAGTGCTTTAAGGTTAGTTTTAAACGGCGTATTATAGGCAATTTTAAGTGCTTTATTTTGAATTATTTGTAACAGGTTATAATTGGATTGACAAGTGCTTGCTCAGATAACATCCCTGTAGGTAATGCAGCAACACTTAATAAATGTTTGCCATGCATCAAGACTTTGTACTCTGAACCTAAATAGTCTGTGGTGCACTGTATTTGTCATATTATACGAGTACCAGCTGTACTGCCTGAACTTATTTATCTGGATCGACTGTTGCACTAAAATGATTTGTCTGTAATACTTAGATATTATTTCAAACCGATGAATTAGTTTTTTATCTACTTTTTAATAATCCAGATACGACGTCTGGATTATTAAAAAGTTTTCTGTATACGTCCAATTTTTTCGTGAATGCTGGTAGAAAATTACAAGTCATATACTTCCTCTAAAATATATTTTGTCAGCTGATAGATAAATTTTATATTTTTGAGACATTAATGCACTTGACGATTGCTTTATATTATGATTTCGACTCGAAAATGTTCTTTACTAACTATTTAGACCTCTGTACCACCGCTCACCGCTTATGCGTAAGAAGTTTCATTAAAATCGGTTCAGTAATTTCGAAAAACAAGGGCTTGAAAGTTTGTATGAAACCTCGTAGTCGTAAACGCTCTTAATATATTTAAAGATTTTTATAAAACTTTACACTTTTTGAGAAATCTATATATATAAAATTCAAAGTCCTGACTGACTGACTGACTGATATATCAACGCACAGCCTAAACCGCTGGTCCTAGAGACATGAAAAGTAATCTAGCTAGGAGAGCAGCGATTCACCCAACGATTATATGTACCTACACCATCTTACAATAATGCATACTTTTTAAGTCTCTCATGTACATCAAAATCTTTATTTACCTCAATAAAATTATCTTATCTATCTAATACTAACCTAAGTAAATTATAAAGTGTGACATTTTTGTTTTTTTTTAACTACTCCTTAATGGGGGATTTGCGGATGACAAAGTTTGTATGGAAGAATTTTAACGCGCGGTCCGATTAACTCGAAACTCAGTATTTATACTGTAAACCAAAAATAAATAATAGAATTTATCAGTTTTTCGAAAATTTACCAGTTTTTTAAATTTATTTTTGGGAAATTATCAAATAACTTCTCCCGCTCTGGGCGGAGCGTGAGGGCGTGTCCAAATTTTAATGACTAAAACCCACCAACACGGGTGGGTTTTAGTCAGTAAAAGTCTGACACGCCATCCGTTGCCTGTGTGCCAGGGCCACGATATCCCTTTCGGACAAACTCGCAACCCTGGCAGGCATTGGTACTAACGTACTCCATCAGTTGGTGCTGACATCTTTTTGAGGCGCGCGTGGAATACAAAGCGCCGTCGACCGGGGCCTGGTCCTTATCGGACGGCGAGCTACCCATCGCTCACCGTCCGCAAGTCCGCGCCTACGGTGGCCGAAAACGGCTTGCGACTCCTGACGCCCGGGGCGTCTCTTGCGGTGACTAGCGAGGGCGCGAACCTTGCCTCTCCCTCACGCGTTCCGCCTCCTCCATCGCGAACATTAATGCTTCACAGAAGGAGGTGACGGCTTCCCATAATGCGCTCTCGCTCCTAACCATAACCAGGGCCGGACGCGAGAGATCACCGCCGCCGATAGCTTCCGTGAGGACACGGTGGTGCTCCGCCCAAGCCCGGCAGACCTCCACCGTATGCTTCACACAGTGGTGACACTCGGGCGTTTCCTCCCGCTTTATCCTGAACAGGAACCTCCCGAAACAACCGTGTCCGCTGAGAACCTGCGTCAGGCGGAAGGTGAGGACGCCGTGGCGCCTCTCTAGCCACTCCTCAAAGAGGGGACTTATCGCCACGATTGTGGCGTGCCCAGCTCTAGGTTGCGACAATCGCACTCTCCATGCCGCCATGAGATCCCGCCGCAGCTCCGTCCGCTGTGCCGTGATTTCTCGCGGCAGCGGAGTTTCACCCCAGCGTTTCGCCTCCTCGCGCCACTGTGTGATGTGCGTGAGGACTTTTGCCTCCAGATCCCACGGCGGCAGTCCGGCAAGGAGGCTCGCCGCCTCACGGGAGACCGTGCGGTAATGACCCCTAAGGATACCTATTACAAAACAGGGTGAAAAGGGGTAGTCATATTTACAAGGGAGGATTCTACTGTGTGGCTTGATTAACCCCAAATTATGACGTGGGCATCAGCTAAGAAGGGGTTTTGAAAATTCAACCTTTAAGGGGGTGAAAAGGGGGATTTTGTTTGTATGAAAAATCTTATTCCTTGAGTTAATAAACCTGAAACTTGGCTCGAATACTAACCTAAGTAAAGCATACAGTTTGTCATTTTTTGTTTTTTTAAACTACCCCCTAAAGGGGGATTGGGGGATATCAAAGTTTTTATGGAATAATTTTAACGCGCGGTCCGAACTTGAAACTCAGGATTTATACTGAAAACAAAAAATAAAGAATAACTTGTATCAGGCTTTTTTGAAAATCTGCCCTTAATAATGGGGTGAAAAAAGATAGTAATTTTACAAGGGAGGATTTTACTGCTTGGCTTGATTAACTTGAAAATTGGTATAAATAGCCTATAAATCCAATAATAGAAACGTCGAAAACGATGTTTCAACAATTTACACCTTTGAGTGCGTAAAAAGGGGCGATATAGTTTGTATGAACAGAATCTTATTTCTTTTGATATATAAACTTGAAATTTGGCCCGAGTACCAAGCACTCGGGCCAAATTTCTGAATTCAGATCAGAGTTACATAACATCACGCCTGCAATCCCCAAAGGGTTAGGTAGAGGTGTACCTTTAGGACACCCACATTTCGACAGTGTAATAGGGGACGAGCCTGTTGCCATCAACCGGGCATAACTCCAGACTTCGGGCTGCTACTGAGAAATATCCTAATGGAAAATCCAATAACACATGCTCAGCAGTCGCGCCTGTGACCACTAGACTAACGAGGCAGTCATTGCTTAAATAACAAAGTTTGTCATAACTTTTGCGTTTTTCAAAACTATACCACTCAAAAGGATTTTAGGGAGTGTTTTAGTTTGTATTTAAGAATCTTAAAGCGCGGTCCGATTAACTCGAAACTCAGAGCTCATAATTTAGACAGAAAAAAAAGAAGAGTTTTCGAGAATCGGAAAAAGGGGTACATAGTTTTCGGGAGATTTTTACTGCGTACCTTGAATAACTCAAAAGTTGGTATATAATACATCAATTATTATTTAAGAAAAAAAACGTAGAAAAAAAAACAAATCAAAATTTCTTACAAATAGACTTTGACATAAAATGCAGGAAGACACGTAGGTCTATTGAACAAGTATGTACAAAACGGAGTTGGTATTTATATGCTATATCCTCCGTAAAGTTGTAAATCAAACTGCACTACTATCTGCTTACCACGCTTACGTTATTGGTTCCAACTAAGATATGGTATAATGTTTTGGGGGAATGCTGCTGATAGAGAAGCTGTTTTTTTTCGACATCCACGCAGGCGAAGCCGCGGGCGAAAGCTAGTATAATTATATTATTTGTTAGCATAATTAATTGTCGACATGAAATAATAATAATAACACCTAACAATAGTTACATTTTTGAAGACCATTATGACAACTTGGTGTACAATTTACTCATATATAGACTCACTACCCCAACCGAAACAACAGATACTAGCCCAATTAAAATACAGAGAGGAATCTTCCAGGGAGATGCACTCAGGCCACTATGTTCTGCCTTGCTCTAAACCCCTATCTAAAATATCTAACGCTACCTCATTAGGAATCCCTTTACATTCTACAGCTACCGACCGACAGACTGGCTCACAGAAAGGCGTTTTAAATCATTTACTGTTTATGGATGATATTAAGCAATATGCAGAAATTGAGAGTCAACTTTACGAGCTAGCTAACCTAACTGAAACATTTACAAATGACATCAAAATGGAGTTCGGCATAGATAAATGCAAAATAAATTCAGTTAGAGTAGGAAAGAACTACCATCACCATACATCACACACCTTTGGTACAGGAGAACGACTAGAGTCATTGGATGAGCTAAACACTTGTAGCGGAATCAACAACAACCCTAATAACTACCCTATCATGGGACATAAGTGATATTAAATCACAAAACAATAAAATTCAGGCGTCCAATTCAGAAATTTACAAGTCAAATGTTGGGATCGTTCAATCAATTGAATTCTTCAATAAGCAATTCGAAGATATGAAGACAGAGGTTGCAACATTGAGGAAAGAACGACGCGAGCAGCAAATATACATCGAAAATCTTGAACAGAAAATACTAGATCTTCACCATAAATCGAGATCCTCTGGCATAGAATTGCGAAACATACCGCAAGTAAGTACTGAATCTAGCAGCAGTCTAATAAAAACTATGTGTAACATAGGTACAACGGTTGGTGTAAGCATAGGTGAAACAGAGCTGCGTGATATTTATCGTCTGCCAGGGAAAGCTACCACATCCAGCTCTCCACGTCCAATAATAGCTGAATTCACATCTGTGCAAACCAAGCAGACGCTCCTGTCGGCTGTGCGCACATACAACAAGGGAAGAGGAAGAGAAGACAAATTGAACACCACAGTCATAGGCATGCTTGGTGAACGCCACCCTGTATACATCTCTGAGCATTTACCAGGTAGTACCAAAAAGCTCTTCTACCAAGCCAGAGAGTTTGCTAAGAAAAATACTTTTAAGTTCTGCTGGATCTCCAATGGTAATATATTTCTGCGCAAGATAGAAGGTGACAAACAGATTCTTGTTAGCTCTGAAAAATGTCTCAGTCTCCCAGAGACTCAAAATCTTAACGTTTGACTATCACTGAACGTTCCTAATTTGTTTTCTGTTTTCTTTTTTTGTTTATTTTTTATCAGAGTTTTTAAATTATCTTTTACACAATATTTAATATTATATACTTTTCAAACTACACAAAATCTCATTCAAACTATACATGCAAAAGCCTATACTCTCAAGCAAAAAATTTTTTTTCCCATCACTCTGCTACCATCCCTACCTTTGTACACTACTCTCACACCCCATACATATGTAAAAATCCAACAAACACAAACCGCAATATACACTAAAACTATGGTTCTCACACACGCAGTTCATCCTACTTACCTAAAATGGCGTTGGGTCATCCTCACAGACCCCAAATATATTACAATACGCACTCTAAGCTACTCGTATTTGTCCCCACGTTTAGTAGTCATACTTCTATTTATCGATGGCTAATACAATTCATAACATTAATAATGAACTTGATAACATAAGCCTAGGGAACTCCTTCTCGTGTAGTCCTGATGACTGCCATAAGTATATCAACCCAGCTGATAGTAACGTCAACGTATTGCATATTAACATCCGAAGTGTCAACAAAAACTTCAATCAGCTTCAGGTGCTGCTAAATTCAATAAATATTGACTTTGATGCAGTGATCCTGACCGAATGTTGGCTTAGTAAAGTCAGCCATGTACCGGTTTTAGATGGCTTTAAGTCTCACACAACAGTAACCAACTCTAATCAAAATGACGGCGTCATAATTTACACTAGATTAGGTCTACAAAGCACCGTGTGGGAACCGGACTTCGAAGGAGGAAACTGCCTAATATGTCAGATAAATCAGAAGCTTACGGTGGTTGTTATCTATCGATCTCCATCTCTTAACTCAAAACACAATTTTGAAAGTTTTACATCTAGCCTGAATGGTGTATACGGAGCAATCTCGTCTTGCCCTAATATTGCCCTTATTGGTGATATAAATATCGATATAAGGCCGGACATCATGAACGACCGGATTTTTGATTACCTTACACTGAATGCCTCTCACGGTCTCTTACCAACTCACTTTTTCCCTACTCGCCTCGAACACTGTATTGACCACATACTTCTCAAGTCTAACCTCCCCTCTACCACACTTGTGTTGGACTCGCATATTACAGATCACAAACCTATCCTACTATCTGTTACTCACGCCAATCCTGTACGTAAAGTAGGTCATGTTACCACTTGTCTAGACTACGAAGCAATCATCTCAGAGCTAGAAGAGACGGACTTTTCTGTAATATACCACCTCGAAGATGTAAACGCAGCCATGAATGAATTTGTAAACTTAATAAAATCAGCTATCTCAAAACACTCAAAGCAAGTCAAAGTTCCTAGGCGTAAAATAACCATTAAACCATGGATGACTCCTGGTCTCCTGAGATGCATTCAAAATCGTGACAAAATGCACATGAATTCAAACAAGGACCCTCACAATGAAGTTCTTAAAATAACCTACACTCGCTACCGAAACTTCTGTAATGAATTACTTAGAAAGTTAAGAACTTCTTATGAAACAAATGAGCTTGAAAAAGGCAGGAATAACCCTAAAAAGCTGTGGACAACAATTAAAAAAATAACCAACACACAGAAAATACATTCCTCCGCCTCTGAACTCCTAAAAATTCACGATAATCCAAAAGCCGCCTTAAATAAAGTTTCTCAGTTTTTTTGTAACGTGGGAAAAAATCTGGCGGAAAATATTACTTCTCGGAACCCTGCTCCAGCAATCTTCTACAATCCTTCCACCCCCTTACATTTCACGCATACTCCCCCAGTCAACTCACTTGCTCTACTGGATGTGGACGAAGCTGAAGTAGAGTCACTTATCCTTCAACTACGCAGTGACTGCTCAGTCGGTTGGGATGGGATATCATCCTTCTTATTGAAAAGCTGCCGTCACATCCTGGTCCCGGTCATTACATATCTCTGCAATCGGTGTTTAGACACAGGTACCTTTCCGGATGCTCTCAAAAGGGCTGTGGTACATCCCATTTACAAGAGCGGGGACAGGAACTGTGTCAACAATTACAGACCGATAGCAGTTCTGCCTGCTCTCTCGAAAATCCTTGAAAGGATTCTCAATAATGGTCTTAAGAGCTTTCTTAATAAACATCACATTATTGCTCCGAATCAGTATGGCTTCCGCTCGGGGGTGTCGACTGAGGATGCAATACTTGACTTCACACAACAAGTGGCAATGGATCTTGATAATAAAACCAAATGCTTGGGTATCTTTTTAGACCTTTCCAAGGCATTTGACACAGTTTCTGTTCCCAAACTTATCCTTAAGTTAGAGTCAATAGGCGTACGTGGTAAACCTCTTCAAATTTTCACTGACTACTTAAATAATCGCTCTCAATGTGTTAAAATTGACAAGTACATTAGCGATGAGACAACTATCACTTATGGCGTTCCACAAGGGAGCATATTGGGCCCCACGCTGTTTCAGATTTACGTCAATGAACTGTGTAAGTTGCAACTACCAAAATGCAAGATATATGCCTATGCGGATGACACAGCGGTTTTAGTCAGTGGGTCCACATGGGATGTTGTTAAAACAAAAGCGGAGGCAGCTCTGTCTGAAATAATGCAATGGCTTAACTCAAATTTGCTCACTCTCAACTTGCAAAAAACTAATTACATTTCATTCGCAATCCATCGTAACACTACACCGCCTCAAGACTTCTCTATAACAGCTCACTCTTGCTTGAACTCAGCCGGACCCTGCGACTGTCCCACACTTATCAGAACCAATAGTGTGAAATATTTGGGTGTACTAATAGATGATGGGCTAAAATGGGACAGGCAGATTGATGCCCTCACCACCAGAACTCTACGACTCATACACATCTTCAAGTCACTCAGGGAGTCAGCTAATGCGGATACGATTAAGATGGTCTACTACGCTCTGTGTCAATCCGTTCTTGGGTATTGTATTACTGCTTGGGGTGGTGCATGGAAAACTAACTTTCTTAGAGTAGAGAGAGCGCAAAGAGCGATTCTCAAAGTAATGTCGAGTAAGCCCTACAGATACCCAACAACGGATATCTACTCCGACTGTATGGTTCTAACGGTCCGGCAGCTCTTTGTGCTACGATCGGTCCTAAGGAAACATGCCTGCCTACCACTCTATGATCGCAATAAACGGACACTTCGTCTCCCACGCATTCAGCACAAAACCAGTTTTGCTAAGCACCAATACTACATCCTAAGCACTCACTTATATCAAAAAATTCACCAAGTGCTGGGTATCTTAGACCTAAATACACAAATGGTAAAATCAAAAGTAACGGAGTGGCTTCTACAGAAGGACTATGCTTTTACAGAGTCCTTAGTCTCCTTCATCGCCTAATGTTCATTTATACTTTACACGCATTACGCTCATTTATACTTTACACGCATTACGCTCACACTTACATAACATAAATACATTCACTCAACAAACATAACCCTCACAACACATTCATATATTCATAAACACTTACACACATACAACACACTCACGCAGACACAACCTACACTTCCCTAATATATAACAACTGCGCATCGCTCATCAACTTTATCATTTTATCACAATTCACTTTAATAGACCCGACATCATGTTAATCAATAAAATAAACAAAACTGGGTTCTTAATAGACATTGCCGTGCCAAATACGTATAGCTTACAGACGAAACAATATCCAAATAAACCGAACTAAAAGATGAAATAACCCGACTTTGGCATCTTCAAAAAGTCAGAATAGTCCCCATAGTGTTATCTACAATAGGAGTAATCTAAACAGCTTCATCAGTCGCTTAGTTCCCTTAAACTGCCATCTAACACCTACCACCTGCTGCAGAAGGCAGTGATTCTTAACACATGCAGGCTATTTAGAAAATTTCTTCAGTGTGAGCCGGACATCTTGCACCAATACTCCCACTCAAATATAGTTTCGTCTACCATACAGTCTACGTATAATATTACTCCCACACTTAACCTGCTGGATACTTGACTTAGGCCCGTGCCATCTGGATCCAGGGACAGTGGACTTGGGGACGTCTGCCGCCCCCTATCACACCCAGACTTCCAGACTTGAGGTGGCCCGCAGAGGCGGGCCGGCACTAGCCGGGGATTGCGGAAGTAATAATAGATCCCAATATCCCCGGTGCAAGTGTGGGAGGGGAACACTGGGGTGGTTTTTAGTCAGTAAGAGTCTGACAGACCCCTTCGCCCGCCCCAGGGCGGAGGACATCCATGAGGATTTTCCACCCCGTGTACAAAAAAAAAGGCCCGTGCCATCAGTACTACCCGGCTAGGCCGAGGAAAACAAATATAGAAACAAAAATAATATGAGACTTAATCATTACATGTTTTTCCAAATGATATTTATTTTTTATTTTTTTTTAATAAAAAAATATTTGAGATGTACAGACCTTAGTGTATTTAATTTGGGGAGCCATTTTATTTTCTTATTTTGCACAAATTCACTAAAACCAGCACAGCACGTCAGTCGCGACTCATGCGACAACGGTTTGGAACACGCTTAAATATTGGATAACAACATTATGACGAGTCACGATGATAATTTAGTGCGTAGCAACAGCAGCACGCACAATATTGTTAGATATAGATAGTTTATCTCCTTTTTGTACTTTTATCTGGAGATAAATTTTCAAAAAAAAATATTTACCCAAAAAATCTACAAGAAAGCGAGTACACCATTAGTTTTGATGAGTGAGCGCGTCTTCCAAAGCATTGAAAGCTATTTAGCATTATCTTTTTTATGGGACTTTGGATGCCTTTCAAAATGATTTTTTTCCCATTGATAACACTCAGAAGAAGAACGCCTTGAACTAGCTTGACAAAAAGGGTCAATATTACAACAAAAAAATATAAAAGTATAAGAATAGAAAAGGTTTTTGTTACGGCATTTTAAGGAACGGAATACTAAAATATTTATCCAACATTGCCTTTTCGTTTTCGATACGGTTTACATAATGTTAAGCAATTTCATAAGTATGCACAGTCGCCAGCACATCAGGTTACACCAAACTGTCAAAGGACGATAGGAACTGGCTTCCCCAAAATTGAAACTTAATCAACAGATTTGACACATACATCTCATTTTTAGGCCTTGGCTTACTGACCATTCGTTACTATGGCGACGACCGTCAAAAGCATGGGGTTTTCAGGGAAAAGAAGGAAATGTAATGGTACTATAGTTGTCGAAAAATAATAGGCCCGTTTTGACATTTAACTTGAATCGATGTATCGTGAATATCGAGTAGTCTGATGACTAAGTTTTGATATCGTGTTGTAGTTACACCGGGTACACAATATCTACCTACACATACAGGGTATACAAACGCGAATATGTTATGTCATGGAAATAAATACAATATGAAGTATCTCAAGTAAAAACCAATAGGATTTTCACTTATTTTTTCTTAAAGTGTTAAATATACCTATACCATAACCATACACTACCACTATTACTAGTACTATATACATACCATAACTATATATATATAACATAAACACGCGTGCGTGCGTGCGTTTATATTTTTTTTAATACTTTTTCTGTCAATAATTTTAAGCTTAGTTTCCCTCATTTTGATATGTGCACATTATGAAGACGCACACTGTATAAGTTAAGTCATAATTAGTTCTCTCTTGATGAGATAAAATAAAATAGACAGACAGAACGTAAATTTTTGTAGTAGATTACGAGACCAAGAGAAATATTGTTTTTTTTTTAAGAAATAGCAATTCATTGTGGTTGCGTCACATCAACGGCTGTCTAGATAAGAAAAAATGTTGGTGAATAATTTTCATTTTAGTCTTCTACACAACTTATCAATCAATCAATCAAAAGTCATTTATGCAAATCAGCACTTTTCGAACGTCAAAAATTACATAAGACAGTCCCCCAAAAACGTTCACCCTTTATCTTACCATTCCACCCTTTGCCATAACATCACGCCTGTAATCCCCGAAGCACCTAATAGTATACCCACGTTTCGCCAGTTATGTTTAAGTCCCATGTAATAGGTGGCGAGCCTATTGCCATCAACCGGGCACAAAACGGATGGAAGATTAAAATGAAATTCAATCACAAATATAAAAAAAAACAAATTATTATTTAGCCTGGGGCACCAGGCTAATTATATAATTTGTATTTTTTTTTGTGAAAATGTGGGAGCTTGTAATTCAGCAGGCCAATTGCAAGCAGGACAATTTAATTGCACAGTTTCCCGTATCGATTACTGTGGACGCCAAATATGTAACATAAACTGGTATGATTCTTATAGTCTAAAAGGCTTAGTAGGGTCAGTATTTCGTATTTTTTTTAAATTATTATTATGAATGGCATTGCACAAGATATCATCAATGTATTGTACTGATTTGTGATCTTAAATATTTAACCACCACTCTCTTAGTCTTAGAGAACAAATAAGGTGCACAACAGAAGCCATGGGAGTACATTAAATTCGTATAATTGATCATACTGAAACCGTAAATACTTCTTGTTACACCCATGACTAAAAATTTGTAAATTTTTGGTAAACCCATTTTGAATTTTAATTTGACCCCATTTTCGTGATTAGCAAACTTGAAAACCATGAAAACGACACCCATGACGAAAAAGTTGAAAATTATCGGTGGCGCCATCTTGAATTTTAATTTTGACCATTGTGACCGCCCTCGAAAACCATGAATGTACCTACTTATGTAGGTACGTATTGTATGTAGTACGGACCACGGTCACGGTCAATTCTCCAACTGCAAATGTAAGATCGTAATCGCAAAAACGGAAAATGTTTTGTGATAAAACTACAAATTAATGATTTTGGACTATTTCCGTAACGATAACGTTGCATCAAAATAATTATTGGTAGTTTTAAAGTCTTCTTTACTGAAAAATGAAAATTATGGAATATTCATTCGTTTCAGCAAATGTTGTTTCCGCTATATGCAGTACTTTGTTTTTATTGTTCGTGCTCAGCATGTTTATCTTATTCAACTTTTTGATTACTTGTGGTATGTTTGGTTGGATCACTTTGTTGTCTTTTACTCTATTTTTATTCAACGGTGGCGTACTCAAACTTTATACTTTTGTAATAACGCCATCTGTTGTGAGAGGACCTCACAACAGATGGCGTTATTAAAAAAGTCATGTGTTAAACCTAAGTCTATACCAGTCATTTTTTTTTATTCAATGTTATCCAATACGTAGGCGTTTATGCTTGCTTTTTATTGTAATTTTGTTCGATCTTCCTACTCGACTGTACGAACATCGCTATTAGGTACTTATATAAATTCCAGCCTATTTTGCCATGGGTAAGGCGAAAACTATTGAAATCCACATGATGACGAATTGTAAACATATTCCCCCTTAATACAAAACATGGTTTATCTTCAGACCCAGCTTTAAAACATGGAGCCATTATTGAATTTCGAAATTTATTCCATCTATCGTAAAGTTCCTAATACAAAACTGACAACTTAGTACCGAACTAAGTTTTCAGTTTTGTATAAAGAACGATATTTCAATCACTGTTACGTTCTTATTACAAAAACTAGCTCCATGGTTCAAGCCATGTCAAAATATAAATCTTGTTTTGTAATAAGGCGGTTTGTGTTAATTAAAATAGAAAACAATATCAAATAATTTACCTACGCCTTTGCAGCTTTTCATTCGAGTTCCAAAGTGGTGTTAGAGAACAGCTCAACAAATTGAATTGGCTTCCTTCAAATATGTAGCGATGATACAATTTGGTTACACTAATCGGTTCTGGCGGGAATAGAAGTTAGAACGTATAGGTCTAAAGTAACTGAATAGTTTGCTATTCAGTTTAATTAAAGTCCAAACTATCTCCCGTAAACTGGCAGTTTAGTTTAAGTGCTAACTATCAAGCATGTCTGTGGTAACTTGTTCTGAGACTATCTTCTCAACGTTCACTGTCCGCGAGGTAGAACTAATTAAATAATCACTATGGCCCTTAAGTCATCTAAATAGTGAACCTATGTAAAGTCAGGGCAATCAATTTCTAAGCAAATTGACTGCCAACTTATATTATTTATTTAAATCACAACTAGAACACTCTTATTTTTACCCGACTACGGCGATGCCAAAAAAGGAGGGTTATGTGTTTGACCTGTATGTATGTATGTATGTATGTCTGTCCCTGTAGCCAAAAAAGGAGGGTTATGTGTTTGACATGTATGTATGTATGTATGTATGTCTGTCCCAATGTTCCCTCGTAACTACTAAACGGCTGGACCGATTTTGATGAGTGATATGTCGTTAGATTCGTCTTTATTGCGCGAGTGTCATATTAAAATTATTAAAAATCAAAATGGCGGATTTTTGGCGCCAAAAGGTTTGTTTTCGAACCAAAAATATCTCCGAAGCTTATCGAGTGGGGTATCAAAATGAAGGGTTTTAAAAGGTAATTACAAAAATATATACTTATTATATGTTTAAAAGTAATTTAAATGAGAAATGATAAAAAATATCCCGAACCAAAAGTTCGGGATATTTTTTTGAGTGAGTAAGTAAGAGGGGGTTATCACCCGATTATAAGTAAATATGGATGTAATCATAATATGTATGGATGTAATCATAATGATGAATCTGAAATAAATGATGATTTATTTATTTATTTTATTTATAAGTGAGTATATAACCTAATTTACCGTCTTATAATTCTAACTAAAAAGTATAAAATAAAAAAAGTTGATTAAAAAAACAAAAAACCCGACTACAAAAACATGAACTGAAAAGATGGAAACAAGATGAAAAGAAAACGAGTATACTTTATGTACCAAAAGGAAATAAATGCAGTCGGAGGCAAATTTTAAGGCGTTCGTAACATCTTAGATGCCTCCGACTGCATTTATTTATTTTTAAATCGAGCTAACTCAAAAACTACCCAAGCAAAGTTAATATTGCCAGCTTCCTCTATCAAATGAAAAAAAATTTACGAAAATATCACTGAAAATATCTAGAAAAAAATACACACATCAAAAAAGTCTAATATTTTTGTTCTCTGAAACATACTGGCTGATTTAAAAATTAGAAACATTTCGATTCTGTTTTGATTACATTAAAATAATAATTATTTTATCCCGAATTTATGTGTTTTCGTTCCTTGATTGGTATATAACTCACTTTTATCATTTCGAGATATACAGTTTATGAATAAAATTAGTGGTGAATATTTTTTTATGTCATGGATCGTCGCCATTTGAGTGCTGATGAAATGCAGAGAGCTGTAGGAATGCTCTACAAGCGGGAAGAAATCAGTCCCAGGTATCTCGGCATTTTTGTGTCAATAGGAGCGTCTTTGGCAGCGTTATGTTAATACAGGGGATCCTGCTGAGTAGGACCCAGGACGTGGAAGGAGTACAACTGCTCGCCAGGACCGATACATACAACTGACTGCAAGACGTCAGCCGATGTTAACCGCCCGGGAGATAGGTTTAAAGCTACAATTCTCAAGCAGTGTTGTTATTAGTCACCAAACCGTGAGAAATGGCTGCATTAATACGGCTTACGAGCACGATGCCCAATTAGGTAGGTAACGGTACGAAACGAACGGTGTAGGGAACATTTGACATGGACCCAGGAGCAATGGGAAAAAGAAATATTTTGCGATAAGTCCCGGGTTGAATTTAGGCTTGTGTACGAGAAGGATAAGAGTTCCAGAAATGCTGAACGGCTGAGCTGCGTCTAGGAAGTGCATCCTTACAGTAGCTTCACAGTGATGGTATGGGCGGGTATTATGAAGAACAGACGAACTGAGCTCGTTTTTGTAGATGGCAATATGAACGCTAAAAGTTACGTTGAAGATGTTCTCGGGCCTTATGTTTACCCATATGCATAAAGTCTTGGCTCCGATTTCACGCTGATGTATGACAAATGACAATGCGCGTTCGCACACAGCTCGAAGGACCAGAGAGTACTTGGCAATGGAAAACATCTGGGTATTGCCGTGGCCTGCACATTCGCCAGATCTCAATCCCATCGAGCACGCATATGGCACATGCTCCAGAGACGTATTCTAGAGAACCTGGATGGAGTGTCGACAACCCAACAACTGAAAGACATGTTAAAATTCCATTGGGCCAACAAAAAGCCGACAAGTTTTAAACAACAGAGGCGGTCACGCTTTGTATTGAATTACCAATTAATTAAAAAAAAAAAAAAAAAATGTGTTTATTTAATTTTGTACTTAGTATTTTGTTATTAAATAGGAGTACGTGACAAACAATCACACTTTGTAGTAGCACTAAAGCATGCTGATTTCAAGCAGATGCTACCGGAGTAGCATACAATTTAGCATGAGACGAGAGAAAGAGAGGGAGAGGGGGGTGAGGAGGGGGTGAGGGGGGGGGTGAGGGGGGCGAGATTTTTTATGTTAGTATGTTTTTGTGTACCTTTTACATGCCTACATGGTAAAATATGGCTGATCTTGTATTCTTTTGTATTATCCTCTGTACCCATATTTGCAAAATAAAATTATCTTTACCTTTAGAATACGAAAAGAGTAAGATTATTAAATACATACGGAGAGCATGGTTTAGTTAGACTATAAATAAGCATACTACTTATTAGCAATCAAGAATGGTTTTTAATAACTTGTGTATTACAGCTTTACAGCTGCTCATGCTCTGCTTTTACTAGACTTACTTAAAATTACAAATATTTGGTATGATTGAAGGTGCCAGGCATGCAAATATACCTACCTACCACTGAGACTAATAATTTTTAAAACGTCGCCAAACGTCTAGATCGCAAAATTAATATGATGAATGTACTCAAAACCACCGTTTTATAAGTATTTATTATTTTATTCATTTATAGTTAATTAAAACGGCACAGGTCCAATTACATTAATATTTTTTTTTTAAAACGTTGCCCCACACTAGGAAATTCTCCTGTATTGTGGCTGCGCTCACATACACAAATAGCCGGACTCGGAACAACTACTTGTAGGTCATACAATATATGTTCCGACCGGGAATCGAATCCGCGACACGCAGCGCAGCAGTCAATCGCTTAACCACTGCGCCAACCGTGCCGTCAATTAACATAGAATTATAAAAATTAGAATAAAATAAGCATTCAAATAACATACAGTACAAAAATTCAAAGATATACAGTTCGTGGATAAAATTATTTATAATTATTTGAGTAAATGGTTAAATAAATTAAATACATCATAACTAACATAAACTAACATGTAGCAGTGGACACCCTCGCATATTGTCGCTCACAAAACACCAGACAAGCACGCATTATTTTCTTCCATTCATCAGCAAACACATCACATTCATGTTCGGCAGTCAGGAGGGCGTTTAGCATCCTAAGGGTTCGACATACTGGGGATTCGGCCCTTTTTTTTTTTTTTTTTTTTTGGTGGGAAATCATCAAATAACTTCTCCCGCTCTGGGCGGAGCGAGAGGGAGTGTCAGACTTTTACTGACTAAAACCCACCGTGTTCCTTCAGATGCCTGTGTGCCAGAGTCACGATATCCCTTTCGGACAGGCTCGTAACCCTGGCAGGCATTGGCCCTAACGGACCCCGTCAGTTGCTGCTGACAACTCTTTGAGGCGCGCGTGGAATACAACGCGCCGTCGACCCGGAAAAATCCGAATAAATCTAAACCTAACACCACTATTGTAATATTTGCATTCTATACAAATAAAGAAATTATTTTTTAGTTTTTAAAGACAATGGCAAAATAAGGTTTATCTACCATAACAATATAACAGCTGGAACTCAGGCTTCTTCACTATTGAAGGGTTCGTGCCGCGTCGGCCCTAGCAACAGATCTAGATAGCGGTGGTGCGAACAGGTTATGACGGCGGCTTTGACGGTACCCAAGGTATTTGTCGGGCACAAATAGGCGGCAGAAAAGTCCGTGGAGCTCAGGGCAGTCAATACGACCGCTTAGGGTTTTACAGGCAAAGTATCTACTTTATAGAGCTGAATAATAACATGTTTACAAGAGCAGTGTGCTGCTACTCATCATAACCAGTGAGTATATTCGTAACTCATGGCCGAAAATACATATCTTCAATATCTTCGCCTTATCATTATTAAAGATTATTGAACATGATGACTAGGTATAATAATAGTTATCAGTGATAAGGTTTGAAAATTATATTTGTTTTTGTTATCAAACAAGGTAATACAGGTATACTGATTTCTGATTATGAACCAATTTTTTTATTCGGTTTGGTGGTCTCTGTTCTAAGGTTTGGTGTAGTATTCTGGGGTAATTGTTCCGACAGGGAGTCTATATTTAAAGCCCTAAAACGGTGCATAAGATTCATTTTTAATCTTAAGGTACAGATAGTTGCATTCCTTTTTTCAAGAAACACAAAATACTAACTTTTCCTAGTATATACATTCTTGAAGTAGCTATATTCGTTAAAACTAACAAGCATCTAGCACTATCAGGCATTAAATGATACGAGGATGCGAACTATTGCCTTGAGATCAAAATATCACAGTCTATTGTCTACTGGTAGATACAACACTGCTTTGCTTAAAAAAAAACATAATTGGTATGGCACCGATTATATTTAACAAATTGTATTAAGGATCAGCCCTTAAAACAATTCAAGAAACTCCTGTCGTCGTTGCTAACAGATAAATGTTATTACTATGTTACCGATTTTATAAATAATGAATTGTAATATTTGCCTCACCTTAGCTCATTTATTATGTACCTAAATAATTTTAGACTTAGCTGATCCATGATCTCATTTTGAATATAAGTAGGTACCTAGTTTCTAAAATATCTGTAAGTTAAAGGCAGAATGTACTGGGAATGAATCCTTTTTTTTTTTTTTGGAATTTTGTTTTGGGTGGGAATTATCAAATAACTTCTCCCGCTCTGGGCGGAGTGGGAGGGCGTGTCAGACTTTTACTGACTACAACCCACCCGTATTCCTTCATTTGCCTGTGTGCCAGGGCCACGATATCCCTTTCGGACAAACTCGCAACCCCGGCAGGCATTGGCCCTAACGGACGCCGTCAGTTGCTGCTGACAACTCTTTGAGGCGCGCGTGGAATACAACGCGCCGTCGACCCGGAAAAATCCGAATAAATCTAAACCTAACACCACTATTGTAATATTTGCATTCTATACAAATAAAGAAATTATTTTTTAGTTTTTAAAGACAATGGCAAAATAAGGTTTATCTACCATAACAATATAACAGCTGGAACTCAGGCTTCTTCACTATTGAAGGGTTCGTGCCGCGGGCGCCGGTTCCAGCATCCTAATTGCATAACAAAGTTTGAATCGCTATCGGAAGGATTTTGAAGTATATTGCTAATCCATTGCTTCATATGTTAGAAAAATTTGTCTGCTCAACAACGTCAGTAACTCAATGAATGTTGTTGAACTGTCAATCTGAAACCGATTCCTACTGTTAGTGTGTTACGCAATTAGCCCGCTGGATTTGCCAGTTTCCTCACAATCATTATTTCAGCTGAAAGGCGTCCACTGCTGGACATAGGCCTCTCCCGAAGGGGGGGTTTGCCATAATCGCCACGCTTGGCAGGCGGGTTGTCGATCGCAGTATGGTGTTAAAATGCATAGAGAACGCTGCTGCCCATTCTCTAGTAAGTCCCTTAGTCGCCTTTTACGACACCCACGGGATGAAATAGGATGGTGCTATTCTTTACGTCCAGCACCACACAGACAAGTTTCCTCACAATATTAACAACAAATGTTTCGTTTTATTTCTGCGACCACTTTTTATGGTTACCTATATCTTCTTAGATTACTCTCTCGTGAGCATACATTTATAAGGGACTTACTAGAGAATGGGCAGCAGCGTTCTCTATGCATTCTAACGCTATACTGCGATCGCCAACCCGCCTGCCAAGCGTGGCGGTTATGGCAAATTCCTCTCTTTGCGGGAGGCCTATGTCCAGCAGTGGACGTCTTTCGGCTGAAATTAAGATGATGATGATGAGCATACATTTAATTTTTGCTCGCTCCTAGTAAGCAAATCATCAAAACCGACAACAAGTAGGTAGACATTTTATTGAACACAGTAGCTCTAGCTATACCCACTATTCAGATAATCATGAATTCATGACACACGCAAACACACATACCTTTATTAAGGTTTATTACATGGCTCTTACCACAGAGTACAATCATCTTTTCATAACCATAATATTAAAGGTAGGCATAGATAGGTAATTATGTAGGTAATGATAGTAAACGTTCCTTCTTGTTTACAGATAAACTGTTTACGTAACCATTGAAACCTGCCTGTGAAGTGCACTTAATTTACTAAGCCAACGAAAATGCCAGTTTTGATGTTTATTAGCAAGAAGTATACAGCATGCCGCTACAGAGTGGTAATTTTACACACTGGTAGGGCTAGTGGCCAGTAATAAATATTTTTTTTAAATATATCTATAATATTAAGATAATTATAAATAGAAAAATAAAAAAAATCAAACAAACTAAATAATAAAGCTCTCTCTTTCCTTCAATTCGCCTACACCTTGCACGTTATTTGTTTTAATTTCAATTATTCGATGTTATGGTTATGAATTTATGATCCATGACCCCGGCTAATTATCTCTGTACTACAGTTCTTTAAGTCAGGTTGCTCCAAGATGCTATTTTAGAAAATTGAAAATAAATAATAATGTTTAATGAAATTAAAATATGTTCATAAAACGTAAAGGCGAAACTGTATACGTGTGTTAAATTAATGTCGCCACTGTAGCGGCACGCTGTATACTTAGTAAAAGGTATAACCAAAGTTATATAGATATGGTCCTAGGTTTTTTTTTTTTTTTTTTTTCCTTCTGGCTTCGCACGGTTTGTGCATTTAGCCAATGTCAAGTTAGTTCTTGTATAATATTGATGAAATGAATTATAAATGCATGATGATGATATCCCCGCCTACTCCCCTTGAGTTTCAGTAAAGATGTGGCACTTTACTGAGTCCTCACGCGGACTTCTTTAGAGAACTTGAAGCGAAGTTGCACTGTTTTGTTTCATTTGCCTACACTAATGCACGTTCACAAACACTTAATGGTTAATAATCCACCATTATTACACATTAATATTCGGCTAAACACAAATTTTGGAAAATTAAACAAACTGCTGAACATGATGCTTCACTTTCCCGCCAAGAAATCTCGGTCCTAGGTTTTCGGAAATATAATTCTCACATATTTAAAGAGAAAACATTTACTCTGCTTAAATTATAATAGTACTGAAGACACATTTAAGATTCTGAAATAGCAAACTCCATACATACATGCATACAGACATACTATCAAACATACTCACACAGCACACACACTCACAGATAAGCCAAATGAGTGCTAAGTGTAGCAATGAAATTGCTAAGTTATTTTAAGTTTTACATTTGTTAATTTTATTTTCCTATGAAGCCATTTATCATACGTTCTCACAAGTTTGTTACTCTACGGGTCACAGCAATGAGGAATAATACCTTACTGTAATACAGTATCAACTAGTACGGGGGTATTGTGACTTTCACTGCCGGCCTTTTATGTATATTGTAATGTAAACAGCCTATACATATGTAATAAATTGTGCACAAATAATAAATAAATAAAATAAATATACTTCGGTTAGACGGGACAAAGCGAACAACATTAAAATCTACTTGGTATTACAAGCACCTCGCTCAGCTCCTATTTCTTCCCGTGGGTGTCGTAAAAGGCGACTAAGGGACTTACTAGAGAATGGGCAGCAGCGTTCTCTATGCATTTGAACACCATCCTGCAATCGCCAACCCGCCTGCCAAGCGTGGCGGTTATGGCAACCCTGCCCTTTTTTGGGGGAGGCCTATGTCCAGCAGTGGACGTCTTTCGGCAGAAATGATGATGACCTCGCTCACTTTACTTCTATGAGTACTACTTAGTTTGTGATAATGATACATGCATGATTTATTTCTGTAAGTAAGTATGTACAAACACTTTTACACGACAATCATATTTTAAAATCTAGATGAGGTCGGCGTTTCCTATCTGACTACTCTGAGAAGAAAGGCCAAAACAAACTCAGAGGTGACAATCTCTTTTAAAGTCCAGACATAATTTTGGTCAGATCATTAGAAGACACGTAGATTGGGGACTAAAATGATCTTTTGAAGAAAGAACCACACAGATTGAAAGGACCTGTCCAGTCAGTATACGCCTTTTTTTGTCAGTAGTCGTGCAGCTCAACTCAGAACTTCAGGCGCTCAACGATTCAACAAATAATACCAAAGAAAGGACATTTGGGTAGACCGCATAAATTTCTCAAACTGCCAGACCATGATAAAAACTAACTAAATAAATGTAATATATAACTTAAATAACTAAGAATAAAAAAACAAAAATAAACAATGACCCACGTAGTCTTCACATTTACAATAATTAAAGCTACACAGCGGGTGTGGGTCAGGCGCGGGCCGGGACGGCGCGGCAGTACGGCGCGGGCTGAATTCTCTGTATTTATATGAAACGAAACGCGTGTGCGGCTCCCGCTTCGACCCGCTCCGCGCCCGAACCGCACACGCGTTTCGTTTGGTGTCATTCATATAAATACATGGAATTCAGCCCGCCGTACTGCCATCCCGACCCGCGCCCGTTCCGCACCCGCCTTCTGTGTGTGCTGAGCTTAAAACTGTGTATTGTGGTTTATGTCTCGTGTCATACGCTCCACATGACAGGTCGCCTTGTGTGCACATTTTCGTATTGAAAACCAATTATAAAATGACTGGACATTTAAAGAGGAGTTCCTTCATGACACACATAATAGATATCTGAGGTCATCGGAAAACTTGAGACTAGAGATGCCGATGCATTCCACTAGCTTTTATGACAAGTCTTTTACAGTTCAAGCAGTGCGGTTATGGAATGCCTTGCCCGTGTCGGTAAGGCGTGCTCAATCTTTGTCCACTTTAAGATTCAGGTAAAAAAAAACACTTCCTCTCTCCTTAAACATCATCATTACATAATACAGTTCCCTGCTTTCGTTTCATGTGTATTATTGTATATATGTATATATTTATTAGATAAGTGTATGTTTTGTGTATGTATGTATTTATTGTATATGTTAATGGTACACCACTGACTACCTGCAGTATTGTCTCTCCAGCTCCCTTCAAGCCATCCAAAGATTGTCTGTAAAATATCGCTTTTAGCGATAAGACCGCCCATTGTGTCACCCTATGTAAAATTTAAACATTTATGTCTGTAACTTTTATGGTGAACATAATAAAGAGTATTCTATTCTATTCTTTTTTGGGTGGGAAATTATCAAATAACTTCTCCCGCTCTGGGTGGAGCGGGAGGGCGTGTCAGACTTTTACTGACTAAAACCCACCCATGTTCCTTCCGTTTCCTGTGTGCCAGGGCCACGATATCCCTTTCGGACAAACTCTCAACCCTCTACGGTTTCTTTTCGTTAGTATTTTATAATTTACAGAGTATTTAGATAGATTTAATAATTTTCTTGGGTATGCCAAACTATCTGATGCTTGGTGGTAATCAAAGGTTCATCATCATCATAATCAGCCCATAGCAGTTCACTGCTGGACATAGGCCTCTCCAATTGCACGCCCTTCAGCTCGATTCTCGGTAAGGTAGGACCCCTCTAAGCCCTCAGGCTAGGTGAAGAGACGCAGGATGGCTGGTGGCAGCTGGATGAGATTTGCCGAGAATCAGAGGTTGGTGTCGGAAAAATGATATCGTGTCAAACTTGGCTATTAGGTAAGTAATTGTGCTATTATGCTAGATGGCGTCACTGAGACATGAGGTCACAGTTTCTCTATAACATTACTTCTGATAGCCTGTCTAAAGAATCTTAAATCACTTTGGCTATAACTAAGAGAGCTAACGCATTAGGACGCCATGGCGACGTCGTCAGGTCACACTGCCAACTAAATGTCTAGCTTTAGGGTGGTATTCACTTACCTGGCGTCCGCTTGGTTACGCAGCCAACCATACATTTCCTTGGCGACGCGACCTGGCTGCGCAGCCATGGCGTCACAGTGTGTTAGCGCTCTTAGAGAGCTCCGGAGGTATAAGGTACAACGGGCTTGTTCTCGAACTACCTCTAATACTGAAACCTGACGGGTCGCTGATCCACATCGCTGAGGAGAAAAGAAAGAAAAGTAGGTCGCAAGTCAGTGATAACAAAACCAGTATACGCAGGCTTCGTATTCAGTTGAAACTACGCTACGCTCAAGCTAAGCTCAAGGTCAAAGTGTTCAAAATCGAAATCAAAATATTTTATTTCACATAAACGGGCACTTATGAATATATACGTCAGAAGTTAGGTGCACGGTTCCAATTGGTCGTTTCCTATGGAGCAGAGCCGGCAAGAAACTCTAGGGTTTCTCTATTAAAAATAATTGGCTATCATAATGTTTTCAAATTACAGTGTTAATAGTTATGGGAGGACAGTGTAGGCCTGTCAACAAGTAACAGTTACTAAACAAAATAGAAAATGGTCTACAAATCTACAGTTAGCCTACAAAGTTCTCGCATTCACAAAATATAAAATAATACATGGTGCTACTGACATGCGGTCCACTGTACTGAAATTTGATGGTGCCTAATGTGTTGTTCCCCTTTGTTTATGTTATATACAACATTAGTTTTTGTTTATACTAAACCTCTTAAGGGGTCATTGTATTCATCATTATGAACAACTTTTACTATTTGCCGATATATTGCATGCCGATATATTCATGAACATAATATTATATATTTTTGTGCTAGCTTGTAAAATGTATATAAGTACTTATCGTAGCACAATCAGCCTTTATTGTACAGCTGGGACACAGGCCTCCTCTCGGTGAGAGGGAGTGGGCCATAACTCACGCGGGCCCAGTGTGGGTTGGTAGTTGTCTCGTGTCTTCGAATTTTTGGTTCTAGGACATGCCGGTTTCCTCACGACGTTTTCCTTCACCGATTTGAGAGCAGTGGTGATGAAAGAATTGACACAAAGTAAAGCGCCTGTCTAGGTTCCATCCTATCAATTACGACTCGTATAGGTCGCGGTCGTACCACTGGGCCACTACTTCTCTTTAGATACATTTCACTGTAAATAATCAAATCAAAAAATTATACGTATCAACTTGAGAACCTCCTCATATTTTTCGTCGGTTGAAAAGCTCGACAAAATCAAATCAAATTAAGAAAATATTGCAAACTGAGAGTGAGAACAACTATTTCGGAACTTCGTACTGGTAGCGTAAAAGACGCCGGGAGGACACGGCGCGGCATACGCTGGCAGAGTGTGCCGCTTGGGAGGAGCCACGCCGTGCCCTCATCTCAGGAGTAGGCAGTGACCTATCGCTGCCGGCCGTGGTCGAGTCGATGGCCGGCAGCGAGGAGTCCTGGGACGCGGTGGTGTCCTTCTGCGAAACAGTCGTGTCGCAGGCTGCGGAAAGGGAGCGGGAGATCTCGTCCGCTCACCCGGCCCGCAGCAGGCGCACCGTGCGTCGGCGGAGGGCCGATAACGCCCTCTTCCAGCCCCCATAAATTGGTCCAGGGACGGCGGACTTGGGGACGTCCGCCGCCCCCTATCACATTGGACCCGAGGTGGCGGCGCGTAGTGATCCACGCGCGCCCCTAGCAGACGTCGCGGGGGGGGGGGGGGGGTCAGACACCTCACCCCCCCCCTACTTGAGGTGGCCCGCAGAGGCGGGCCAGCACTAGCCGGGGATTGCGAAGGAATAACAGATCCCAAGATCCCCGGTGCAAGTGTGGGAGGGGAACACTGGGGTGGTTTTTAGTCAGTAATAGTCTGACAGACCCCTCCGCCCGCCCCAGGGCGGAGGACATCCATGAGGATTTTCCACCCCGTGATCAAAAAAAAAAAAAAAATGGTAGCGTAAAAGACAAGCTGACAGAAGTTGGCAAAAGTTAGTTAGATACAGAAAGTTGGGCGAAGGATTCCAGAATTTTTCAAGTTACGATGTACACTGCATTTGTATGTAGGTACCTCGTAACATGAAAAATTGTAATGGTATACGTATGGTAATGTTATGACAATTTGTGAAAGTTCATGAGTTTGTAAGTTATTGTCACGTTACCGGTTGAACAGCGAAGATGAGGTGAAAAGGTAGAATATAATCGGAATTAAGTAGGGAACTTTTGACAAGGCGGGGGTAAAAAAGGGACAAAGTTCATAAGGAAGAAATGAAATGAAATGAAATGAAATCGTTTATTGTGTAAATAGGATATCGGAATCACTTTTACACGTTATATTAAAAAATAACCTCTAGATGTCGTCGACATTTCCTGTATGACTACTCCTGAGAAGAAATGGCGTAACAAACTCAGGGGTCAAAGTCTCTTCTAAAGTCCAGACATAATTTTGGTCAGATCCTGTGAGGACCAAGTAGATCTATGTCTGAAATGTTCTTTGGAGGAAAGATCCACACAAATTTGAGTGGACCTGTCCAATCAGTGGAAGCATTTGTCAGTAATCGTGCAGCTCAACTCAAGGAACAATACCAAAGAAAGGACATTTGGGTATGCCGCATCATCATCATCATCATTTCAGCCGAAAGACGTCCACTGCTGGACATAGGCCTCCCCCAAAAAGGTGGGGGGGGGGGGGGTTACCATAATCGCCACGCTTAGCAGGCGGGTTGGCGATCGCAGTATGGTGTTAAAATACATAGAGAACGCTGCTGCCCATTCTCTGGTAAGTTTCTTAGTCGCCTTTTACGACACCCACGGGATGAAATGGGGTAGCGCTATTCTTTACGTCTGGCAACACACGGAAGGTAGCCGCATAAAGTGCTTAAAATGCCAGACCATCATTAAAACTATCTGAGAAAAAGTAAAAAAAGGAAAGCATTTAAAGAAATAAAATATCCACATAGTGCTCACATTCACATTAAATTAAAGTTATAAAAAAAAATACTTGGAAGGGGAAGACGGACACAAAGCGCATGTTCGGCGGAAACCATACATCGGCTTCCAGGCGGTCACATCATGCGCCATCAAGAAACATTTTATTGAACCATTGCTTGTTGTCTACCGTTGTTGATGTTTCAGGCCAAGTGAGTATAATTAAAGTACTTCAATTTCACTATACGGCGACCTCTTTGTAACCAGACGCTTTAGCACTAACGCGCGACGTAAAAATAATGTAAATACGATCGATTTTGAATTGAAAACACTACCATCTTATTGATTAAACGCCGGTGGCGCGTACGTCGTTACCGACGAAACGAAATGTTGCCATTGTAAATATGATATATTTTAAACTTTATCTAAGTAGTTCGTATTTATTTTGTTTCTTGAAGTTGATTTATTAGGTTTTGTTAAAATATTTACATCATCTAAAAACTAACCGACTTAAAATAATAATATATAAGATATGCGCTAACAGACTTAAAATAATAATATATGTACATGTATATAAAAAAGGAGGGGTACAGAATCATAGGGCATCAATCATCATCATTTTGTTTCTTATTTATAATCTCACTTTATGCTGAACCGGTCAACGTCATCACGTCAACGCCGGCCCAGCGCTGGGGCTCTGTCTCGAATAGGGTCGCAGCATTATGCTGTGCGGTGGCCGTTTAGCGTGGATGTGACGCATATTTTCCCCCTACTTGTTCTTTTTGTATCTATGTTCTTTCTTTGCGTCATGTTTACCGCAAATAAACGTATTTTCTTTCTTTCTTTTCTTTCTTTCTATATAGGCATAATTAGGCAGTATTGTAACGTAATTCTCAAAATCGAATCGGTAACGTTACATTGCAGGTGAATGATCCCGGTGAGAGAGCACCTTTAGGAAACCAAAGCCGGGACTCCACCAAAGCGGAGATGTGCGGAGATGTGTGTAAACGACCAATAAGATATCGGCAATGGTACGGTAACGTTATCTTATCGGTATCTTATTGGTGGTTTACACACATCTCCGCTTTGGTGGAGTCCCGGCCTAACGTTACAAGATGATATTTTAATGTAACATTGCACTACTAAGTACCTACGTTGCAAGTTATCAAATGTAAGTAGGTAATGTTACACTTAGCACAAGTCTGGAATAACCCTTAGCTATTTCATTTTGTGTAAAATTAATCGAAATCAGAAATTAATATGATCGCTCTGTGGAATTTATTTCAATTAAATGCCAAAGTCCATTTCGTTGCTTCAGTCCTTTCATTTTCCATTAATTTATATTACATTCAAATTAATTAATGTTATGGTTTGTTTGTTGATGTGTTCGGTATTATTAGTATTATACTTTTATGAAAGTATTTTATTATTATTTTTTATTTTATTTTTACTTTTTTCATTTTTCTAGGTATAAATTACTTCAAAGTTTGTATACAGTATGTCCTTTTCTATCTTGTGGAGGAGAAAGATTGATGATGCCATCTACGGCTTTCCACGGCGCGGTTCTATTGAGGCGGTTAAAAGCTTCTATGTGACTGGCATAATTTCCTCCGTTTTTTTTAGAAAGAAAAAGAAAAATATTTTATTTGGGACACGCACAAGAAATACAAAAATAGCATTTAAAACTAACAGTATATTATACTTACAAAAAAGGAAATTAATAATATATTAATTTATAAAAAATATATTTTCAATTGTACAAAAACACTTATGTACATAAACACTATGCAGCGTAGGTAACAACTAAGGGAAAGTGTTTTCGATGAACTCTGGCACCCAGAGTAAGATTTAACTTGTGTTTAGGGTGCCAGCGTCCTCGCCTATAATTTGAACATATTATTATATCAGTAGTTCTAGGACGAGCACAGTATATTATTATTAAGATAACTACTTAATAGAAAATGTTATGTAAATTACCTAGTGTGTGTATGTATTGAGAGCAGGGCTTTAAATATCGGTAAAATTTCATAACGTTACCTTCATTTGACAGAGTTAACGGTATTATTAAAATAACGGTAATATATTTAACGTTATTTATACCACATTTTACCGTTAATTTATAATAACGTTACTTGTAGTTTAAAGTTAATTTTATCGTTACTTGTATTTTAACGGTAATTTTATCGTTACTTTTTAACGGGTAAGGTGGAAGTAGCGTTGCCCGAGGCGCGCGGTATGCCGCCCGTTGTCACGCCAGGCTGATGTGCATGCCGTGCTGATCCCAACTTTATCTAATTCTTACGCGTGAGAAGTGCTGGTAGTATAGTGAGCTGATTTGGTCAATGATAAGACAAGTGTGATAGCTGATAATTGATTCAATATCAGGATGAGCCGCCCTACAACTCTACAGTGTACTTTTGCACCAAAACCAAACATGTTCATTTTATTCGCATAATCTAAAGAATTATTCAATCTTAGAGGCGTCTCGAAAAAACCAACTCACTATGGCGCGGACGGCGGCAAAGCCGGCGCGCGGCGGAGCGGGTACAATATATTTAAAGTGATCCAATGCTAAGCGAGCGCACAAAACGGCAACGTAGCTAAATTAACGTTACTTTAGTATTTTGTGTTAATGTTAATTAGCGTTATATTACTGATATTGTTATCAAGTAACGTTATTTTTTTTTAATGTTAATGAGGTATCATTTCGAAATAACGTTAATTAACGGTTATTATTTCGTTATTTGTTAACGTTAACAAGCCCTGATTGAGAGAGAGATAAAATATGGTGAAAACTTGTGTTTATGTAAGACTGTGTAATCAAGACTTGTGCGATGCCAAAAATAACATAATGCTGCGATATAAAAAAAAAAAATACCGCACCGCTGGTATTCTGATAGGGACTTTTTTTTTTTTTTTTTTTTGTTATGGTGTACATAGTAAGGAGTATTCTATTCTATTATCAACCCGTGTTCCTTCAGTTGCCTGTGTCCCAAGGCCACGATATCCGTTTCGGACAAACTCGCAACCCTGGTATTCCAGTGTCTATCAGAACGTGCAAGAAAGAACTAATGTGCAAGAAAGAACATGGAAGAATACGCAAGAAAATTATGCAAGAAAGAACGTGCAAAAATGTGCAATATGTGCAAGAAATAACGTAAAAGCAAGTACATGCAAGAAAGGACGTGCAAGAAAGAACATGCAAGATAAAACATGCAAGATATAACGTGCAAGAAAGAACGTGCAAAAAATAACGTGCAAGAAACTACATGCAAGAAAGAACGTCCAAGAAACAACTAACGTGCAAGAAAGAACATGCAAGAAAGAACGTGCAAGAAAGAACGTGCAAGAAAGAATGTGCAAGAAAGAACGTGCAAGAAAATACATGCAAGAAAGAACGTGCAAGAAAGAATGTGCAAGATATATCGTGCAAGAAAGAATGTGCACAAAAGAACGTGCAAGAAATAACATGCACGAAAGAACGTGCAAAAAAGAACGTGCAAGAAAGAGCATGCAAGAAAGATCGTGCAAGAAAGAATGTGCAAGATATATCGTGCAAGAAAGAACGTGCAAGAAAGAACGTCGTGCAAGAAAGAACGTGCAAGAAAGTACGTGCAAGAAAGAACGTCGTGCAAGAAAGAACGTGCAAGAAAGAATGTGCAAGAACGTGCAAGATATAACGTGCAAGAAAGAACGTCCAAGAAACAACTAACGTGCAAGAAAGACCGTGCAAGAAAGAACATGCAAGATATAACGTAACGTGCAAGAAAGAACGTCCAAGAAACAACTAACGTGCAAGAAGAACGTGCAAGAAAGAACGTGCAAAAATGTGCAATATGTGCAAGAAATAACGTAAAAGCAAGTACATGCAAGAAACGACGTGCAAGAAAGAACATGCAAGATAAAACATGCAAGATATAACGTGCAAGAAAGAACATGCAAGAAACAACGTGCAAGAAAATACATGCAAGAAAGAACGTCCAAGAAACAACTAACGTGCAAGAAAGACCGTGCAAGAAAGAACATGCAAGAAAGAACGTGCAAAACAGAACGTGCAAGAAAGAATGTGCAAGAACGTGCAAGATATAACGTGCAAGAAAGAACGTACAAGAAACAACTAACGTGCAAGAAGAACGTCCAAGAAAGAACGTGCAAGCAAGAACATGCAAGAAAGAGCATGCAAGAAAGAACGTGCAAGAAAGAACGTGCAAGAAAGAGCATGCAAGAAAGATTGTGCAAGAAAGAACGTGCAAGAAAGCTCATGCAAGAAAGAACGTGTAAGAAATAACATGCAAGACAGAACGTGCAGGAAAGAATGTGCAAGAACGTGCAAGAAAGAACATGCAAGAAAGAACGTGCAAGAAAGAACATGCGAGAAAGAACGTGCAAGAAAGAACGTGCAAGATATAACGTGCAAGAAAGAACATGCAAGAAATAACTTATAAATGTATGTTTTATTCTCTCTATTGTTTTACCGTAAAAAAACTACAATTATTTTTAAATACATTTCGGAACAATATTCTGGGCAAAATTTGTATTATTTATACCAAATAATATTTTTTTATGTTGTGTTGTTTACAAGGTTTTGTAAACGCCTACAATTTCGTAATCTAGTTTCAAAACGTTTCCAAAGAATGTTGCCATTTATCTTTGTTATAACGAATTAATGCATACACATCAAATAATAAAGGGAGTGTGTAACTCTTACCCATACAATGTATAAGTATACGTATACAGTTGTTAAACAAGTGTTTTAAATATTTTTAATAGGCTGTATATCTGTAACTATCTGCAATGTTCTAACCGTCTGGCTCGTCTTTTTACAATTTGCTGTAAAGTAATCAAACGAATCTAACAAAAGCAAATACCGTGATGTCTACAGACTGACCAGGACATATAGGGAATGTCTATGAAAATTTTTAACAGAATCTATCCGGTAAAAGTGTGTAATGCTGGAACCTACATTCAGACAAACACAAATGTTCTAAAAACAATATTTTCGGCACTCTAATCGATCCCAGGGGGCCTAAAATGAACGCTTTGGCAGAATCATAATATGATCTGCGTACAGTTCATACATCCCGCAATTCATCAGTTTGACAGCTGCTATTTGACATTAGAATTCAATATAGGAATTCATAATTTGTGGACCATTTTACGAAACTCTGTTTAATATCATTTTACAAAACTGTCAAACAGATGAATTGCGGGTTAAGAATTGTACGCAGATCATAATCAGATTTTGACCGATAGTAATTTAATTTGATAATATCACATCTCTATACTCCTGAATTGAACTAAATCATTTATATTTTAATTTAACTGTATTGACCTCGAACTTGACGAATTTATAATCATATTTTATTAAACTTGACATTATGTATTTATTGTATTGCCTATTTCAAATTATTTACTGATTGAATTGTGTTAATATTATTAAGTGAGTCAGTCTTTGTTAATATTGCTTAAACTGTTTGCTAGTTATGGTAGTTAGTAGGATCATTTTAAACTCAACACCTGTAACATGTACCTACTTTCTGTGCAAATAAAGAACTATATGTATGAACTATAATTGGGAATCAAACGAGCTTACCTCTTAAGCGAAGTTTTGATTCTAATTTTATGAACGGCGATCTGAAATATAATTAATTAAACAGAGTAGTGTTCCTTACACACGCGTATTAGCATCGCATTTTTAGAGATAAAATATATATATATATTTTTTTTTTTTAAGTTAGATTATTATCTCAGCGTTGGCAAGCGGCAACACAGAAATGTCACTTATTTTAGAGATCCTTAAGTAAGGAACAAGCTCTGTTTTCTGTACAGAGTAGTTCCGCATACTTACATTCACTAGGGTTTCCTGAAAGGATAAGTGAATTAGGTAGACTGATTATTGCAGCGTTGGGGTTGTTAGCTAGTGGCGGGTGGGTGATTATATTTCAGATCGCCGTTCATAAAATTAGAATCAAGATTTCGCTTAAGAGGTAAGCTCGTTTGATTCCCAATTTTATTTCACGGCGATCTGAAATATAATTAATTAAACAGAGTAGATGTTTAGAGTTGTCTGCAATATCTGGTTATAAATATTCTGGTTTGTTAAGTAGGTACTTTTTATTTTTGTTCATTACCGTATAATCAACAGCGAGAAAACCCACATTGTGTTTTCTCAATTGATGTCAACTTTAAGTTGAGCTGTTGTATTTGTTGTACTGTGAGAGGTAAAGGATTAATATTACTTTAACTTACTATTTCGCTTATCGTAACTTACGGTTATAATGAAGTATTTGTTTTATTAGTCCACAGAGTCAACATTAGAGCCAAAACGGCAGCCAACTTGTTTAGTAAAGTTTGTTCTGTATGTGAGATTGAATACTTTTGAATATTTTCGTGACTGGGAATAGCAGTGTTATGTCTCCGTAAGCTTTAACGTTCACTTATTCGGGATTCAGTGTGGAACTTACTGCGTGAGATTGCAATAAGCTCATGAACTCTATTATTACGTTAAATTGCGTATTATAATATGTGTTTTCGTCACTGAGGTGGCAGGTTTTGTTGCCCAGATCGTTGTAAGAAGCTCTGGGTTTTTTTTTTTTTTTTTGGGTTGTATTGGCGTTGGATAAGCTTTCGACTTTCGCCAACCCGCGTGCCAAGCGTGGCGACCATGGGGAACCCCCCCTTTGGGGGAGGCCTATGTCCAACAGTGGACGTCCCTCGGCTGAATAGATGAAGCTTTTGACTTGATCAGTTTTAAGTTTTGTAAGCAACATTTACTTAATAGAATTAGAAAAAAAAAAAAAGAAAATATATTTCTTAATTTATAGTGAAACCGTTTACTTCAAGTACTTATGATCAAAGGGATCCTAACTTCCACATAATTTTCATACGTTCTGCTAGCAAATAGTCAATTATTACTTGACAAGTTGAGAGCTAATCGAAAAGATTAGTTTCATCTATGGGGCATAAAATTGAGTTATATGGCTTAGGTGAGGAAGTTGTATAATTAGTTATGTTCACTGACAATTTGCTTAAGAACGAAGAAATTTTTAGGTACTTTTGTTCATGGTGCCTGCATTGATTGTATGGTATGCCTGGCCTTGTTCATGTTCTAATCACAATCCATCAATACTTTATCCTCACAATGCGCCGCCCCCCCCCTTTGTTTCCTTTTTCCTTGACAATTTTACATTAGTGTTGTGATTATCATTGTTATCTAGGTACTGCTAAATGTGTAGTCTAGTACTTAGTTGGAATGGTTAAATGTTTAATTAGACATTTTGATTTTATAGCCTTTGAATAAGATCACCCATCTCTGTCCGGCCCTTCTGGGAATGCGGGCGTAATGTTATGTAAATAAACTCTTACTTTTGTTTTAATATAGTTATTTCAAGGCACTTGTTTCAAGGTGTTAGATCTCCATGGTTAATTTTCGGGCGATTTTCGATTTGTACACGTAAATTGGTGTCTGTCTAAAGGTGCTTATCATGTCGGTCTTGATATTTTGATGAATAAATAATCAGGGTGGGTTGGTAGGAAATCTTGTTTCGGTACCTAAGTGTCACTCACTACTGGTAATTTAGTCAAGACCACTGATTACATTTATTATAGGTCAATACAGCTGAGCTATAAGATACAGTTGAAGTATGAGAATTCTATTAAAGAAGTTATTAGACAATGTATTTATAATGAGCCCTTTATTTGTAACCTATCTGGTCATAGGAAGGATCCTGCGGGTACCTATAGAATGAAATCATATAAGTAGATACCTATCTATTTTGATAGGTTGAAAAAATAATTGAATAGTGTACAAGTTAGCAGTATAAAGTAATAGGGTTATATCTGGGAGCTTTGTAATTTTCTGTCAATTAAGTACCTATAATGGAATTCTCACTGCCCTAGCAGGGGTTAAGTACCAGTTTTAGGTTCAGAATGAAACTGAATTTTCTATTTTGTTTGGGTCTAAAATGTACAAATTCATTGTAAATCTGTAATTAATGCATTTCAGTTTTTACTAGCTGAAATGGTATTCAGAAGTTGATATTTTGAATTTTGATAGGTATCAAATAGTTTATTGTATCTTTGTACCCACAGCCGATAACAGGGTCAGTGGTCTGCAGCTGTTTTTTCGGCATAGCATATGTTTGTTGCATTCCAGTATCAATCTTGATAAATTGTCATTCAGAAGTGTAGATATAAGTCGGATTGTTATTAAGGTCCACCAACAACATTCATCTTTGTTTTCCATATTGATTGATTTCTGTACCCAGTTGTAGGATGTTTTATTTCTTATTTACTATAACAAGTCAACTCCTGTTGTGCTATTTAGGTACATTTTCTCAAAAGGACTGGTAAGTTTCTCTATTATCATAATAATAATATCAAAGAAATCATTCTAAATAGATAATATAAAAAAAACAGATTGATAGCGTTAGATAACAAGAGTGGATGTCTTGTGGGTTTAATATGTATTAATTAATTGTTATTGTTTGTGGCTATAAAATGATATACCCAAGTTTGTTATTGTATCTGTTTGTTTTTCAAATAGAGTAAGTTAGTATTCATGTCAATTTTAGAAGCAATATTAGTTTTATTCTGGTTTTAATTTGGTAGTATTATATTATTATTTATTTATATTTTAATTGTTTTTTATGTTGGCAGGTGTTTTTTGTTGAATCAGCCAAGTCAATCCACAGTTTGTGTTTGTATTATGTTCTTCATGGGCATAAGGTCAGTCATTGCCGTCCCTATGATAGAGGTAACCAGTCCACCCTGTTTATGCCAATCCCTTGTTCCCTTAGTTTAGAGGAATCTGAAAGTACGGCTTTTACCTTATAGATAATTAAGGGAGCATTGAATAATACTTTGTATGGTTTTGGTTCATTTCAGTTACATTTATGGAAATTTCCATAGATATCTGAAGCATTTGTTGTCTGCCGTTGTATAACATAATCATTTTTGCAAAGTATCTTGTACTGTCAGCCATTGCATCACAGAATCATTTTAACGTATCCTGTACTTACAGAATTTGAATGTATGAGTGTAAAAATCACACAATTTTTCTTTATATAGTTTACAAAATAGGTATAATTTGTAGGTCAGGATAATTAAGCCACCTAGGTGGCTGATAAAAGTAACCTGTTGAGGCAAGGTGTGCTTCCATAGTATTGTCCTTGATGCGAGAGCTAGGTCACATAGTGGTGGGATAATATGCTATGAGCATATTGAGAGTATTTTGTATTCAATAGTAACAAATGCTTTGCGAGTGTATAAACGCACAGGCAGTGTGCAGGGTTGGGTAAGCCGTCTCGCGGCTTTCATACTCGTAAGTTAAAAGCATATCAAACCCCCTTTATGACAAGAGTCAGTGTCGTTAAGAGTATTTTATACTCAATGATAACAATCCAGGTACGGAGGTAGGGTCCAGCAATCACAAGGGCGTATAATGCTTTTGCACGTGTATAACACACAGACAGTGTGCAGGGTTGGGTAAGGCTGACTCGCAGCGTTCATGCTCTTAAGTTAAAAGCCTATCAAACCACCTTTTTAAATTTTCTTAACCTTGATCATAGAAATTAAACTTACCTGTTATTACAAGTTCATACCCGAGTTAGCTATACACACTGTTAGAGCTTTTCATCCAGCTAGTAACGGGAAGGTCACACGTTACTGGCGTGTCTCGCACGCACTGAATGTTGTCACATACATGTAATGTTGATAAATGCATACCAGTTAGCTATGCACAGTAACATCGCTAAGGGATTCACGAGCCTCTCTGGCAGCTCCTCATCCAGCTAGTATCGTTGAGATAACGAATACTGGTGACATCTCGTGTCTCTGGAGAGATAATGCTTTAGAAAATTTGCAGCAACTGGCAATAGGCAGTGCTATTGTCCACCATAGTGCTTATATAAAGCGCTGTCAGTATCACGTACAAGGTGGTCAGTTAAAGCCAGGCGCTCTCGCACATTAGGGTTGTGGGAGGCCTCCGGATCTTGGGTCAGGTTTAGGAGTCTGCCTCTGATGTATTTATCTGCTTCCTGTTGATGTCGTTCATGAACGTCGTAGACTCGTGGCCGTCTCAGGTCTCCACTAACAATGCACTCATTACACTTTCTATCACTTGGCATAATTGACACTTTGTCAAAGATCATCATTTCAATAGATAGCACTGTAAACTTATTAAAAACTAGCAATTCGACGAGAGCGAGTCAAGTCGGAGACTATGCGGCCTAAAAAAATATATGTTTGTAAATGTGCAAACAACGTTCTTTCATATGATATCCCACATGCCCTAGTAGCCCCACTTCAAATTTTTAAGACCCCTTTCTGTCCCTTTTGCAAAAAATATATTTTTCTTCAATTTCTTTCTTACTTGCAAAATAGTTGGCAAACGTCACCTAAAACTATTCTAAATTTCAGGTTGATAGCATTAGTAGTTCTTGAGATATCCAGGTGTGACAGACAGATAGACAGACAGACTTAGTCTCACCATAAGGGTTCCTTTTTACCATTTTGGTACGGAACCCTAAAAAGACGGCTGATATTACCTACTTAAACAAGAGCTTAAGAATATTGATTAGTTTAAGTCGACCAATTTTCCAACGTTTTGGAAAAATCTTATCTTATCTATATTAGTTTAATTCATTATGCCTCAGGGTACACACTGGCCTCCCTCTCGAAGAGAGGAGGTCTGTGTCCCAGCAGTGGGAACATTATAGGCTGATTATGCTATGTACACACTGGAAACTTTTGTAACAAAAATGTAACTACAACTTAGTAGCAATCAATATTTTAGTTTGAGTTTTGGTTAAGAGAGCAATTAGACTAATATAATCTTACATAACATACCTACGTGATTCCCCCTAAGGCCGAGGTACACATTTTGTAATGTTATGTTAAACCCTGTGTGACAGGGAGCGAGCGTAAATATGCTACTAGTCGAGCACAAATCCAGATTCTGTGCTGCTTCTGTGAGTTTCCTGATGAACTCACCCAGTAACAGTCTGGCCCGATGAGCGAGCCGAGTTGCTCCCGTTCCTACTGATTTAAGTACGTATGTTAACAGAAGCCATGTGCCCGAAGGTATATCCCATCGGCAAAACTGTCTATTGTCTTCAACAATTCTTTTTCTTTGAAATCTGTTACCTATGACATTGCAAAACAACGAAAAATACAGCGAAACTGTAGTTTTCTTTCAGAGGATCTGAATCAAAGAGTAAACTATGTAAACAAAGAACTAGAATCCTGATTGCAGTTGCAATAAGTTGTAACTTGTAGGAAAACTTAGCAGGCAGTCAATCAGTAGGTAATATAATTGAGCGGTTGCTTTATAGATATCTATATATATAAAAGAGAAGTCCACTCACTGACCACTCATCACGTCGTCTAAAACTTGGCACAAGCACTCTCTATGGGGTGCAGGCGCGCACTAAGAAAGGATTTTTATAAATTCGCACCTTAAGCGGTTGAAAAGGGGTGTCAAAGTTTGTATGAAACTCCTATGTTTTTAAAGTTAGAGATATGAATGTTGGCCTGATTGTTCCTTTCGACTTCTAGGTGCTCACTAAGAAAGGATTTTACGAAATTAGGCGCTTAAGGGTGAAAATAAGGGTTTTTAATGTTTGTATGAAAAATGTACCAAATGCAGTTAAGATCCAAATTGAATCTTACGGCAACGAGTTATTGCATACTTTACATTGAAATTAGAATTCGGAGGCCGATAAAGATCTAAATTGAATTTTACGACAACGCGTTAATGCATTTTTTACATTGAAATAAGAATTTTTGGAAATTTCTTGAGGTATAAATTTAGTTTTTTTTCTAGGTGACCAGTGTGTTTCAGTGCAGGCGTGATAACGTTCTAAAGTTTTTATGCCAGTTCTAGGTGGCCAGTATTTTTCAGTATGCTGCCTGCATCTGCATAAAAGATAATGAAATGAGGTTCTAATTGGTATTCAGGTAATTTGAACGTTGCATTTATAGCATTAAAGTCGAGAATGCCAAGGGGAAAACTTCACAATGTTTAACCTTAATCGCGGCTTGCAAGCCGATCGTATCAAAAAACGAAGTCATGTATCAATCACAGAATACAAACCTAAGCGATACACGTTCAAGCTATAGTTACCGAAATTTCTGTTCTGCGATATTTTGTTATTACTTACTACTAATTTGCTTTGAAATATTTTTCATCGTCGTTGTTTGGTTTTCGTTTTGGTTTGTTTCGCTTCCTAATTTTAAATTGGAGGATAATTTTAATGTGTTTTTACCTATTGCCGGGTTGGAATTTTGTTATTTATTTTTCTTTGCGAATTACTTATTGTGTAGGTATTTCACACTGTGGTATTAATATAATAGTTTTTAGTATTAGTCGTTCTTACTAGAAAAAGTGTCCTTGAATACCTACGTTCGTATTTTAATTTTATTGCTTAGTATCTTTGGTTTAGGCTGGTGTTGTAAGGGTTGGAAAGAGGCGGGAGAACTATTCCCATTTTAAATGGATGTCAGCACCAACTGACGGGGTCCGAAAGGGCCAATGCCTGCCAGGGTTATGAGCCTGTCCGAAAGGGATATCGTGGCCCTGGCACACACAGGCATTTGAAGGAACACGGGTGAGTTTTAGTCAGTAAAAGTCTGACACGCATCAAAATGACCTTCATTGAAATTTCCTGAGAATCAGATTATTTTTACTCCCTGTTGTGCGTCCCCAAAACCAGCAATAAAAATACCATCTTGAAACACCTGGAACTTAAATGGGAATAGTTCTCCCGCTGCCATGAGTTCACAGGTGGTTCCGTAGGTGCCATTACAAGACATTTCAGCGACGTATTCACGCTTTGAACCATAAACAGCTCCTCCTGACCGATCCTGGGTGAAAGGTTGGAATATTTCCCAGTTTTTAGACACGTGGCGCACAATGCTGTCTCGAATTTGAGAAGACAATGACATGGTCACGTTACTGTTCACCAAATAGGAGAGAGATGAAAATTAGCATGCGCCATCGCCAGGGATATTTACTATTTGGCAAAGAATTTGCATGCCGCAATTGTGGCGATAAGTCCCCTCTATGAGGAGTGGCTAGAGAGGCGCCACGGCTTCCTCACCTTCCGCCTGACGCACGTCCTCACCGGACACGGTTGTTTCGGGAGGTTCCTATTCAGAATAAAGCGGGAGGAAACGACCGGGTGTCACCACTGTGTGGATCGCCCGGAGGACACGGTGGAGCATACGGTTGTGGTCCGCCCTGCTTGGGCGGAGCACCGCCATGTCCTCACGGAGGCGATCGGCGGCGGCGATCTCTCGCATCTGGTTCAGGCCATGGTTCGGAGCGAGAGTGCATGGGAGGCCGTCACCTCCTCCTGCAAAGCAGTAATGCATGCGAAGGAGGATGCGGAACGCGTGAGGGTGAGGCAAGGTTCGCGCCCTCACGCCCTTAGTCACCGCAGGAGACGCCCCGGGCGTCGGGAATCGTAGGCCGATTCCCGGCCACCGTGGGCGCGGGCTTGCGGACGGTGAGCGATGGGTAGCTCGCCGTCCGATAATGACCAGGCCCGGGTCGATGGCGCGTTGTGTTCCACGCGCGCCTCAAAGAGATGTCAGCATCAATTGACGGGGGTCCGAAAGGGCTAATGCCTGCCAGGGTTACGAGCCTGTCCGAAAGGGATATCGTGGCCCTGGAACACAGGCATTTGAAGGAACACGGGTGGGTTTTAGTCAGTAACAGTCTGACACGCCCTCCCCGCTCCGGCCAGAGCGGAAGAAGTTATTTGATAATCTACCACCCAAAAAAAAAAACGGCAGCGGCAGAACTATTCTCATTTGAGTTCCAGGTGTTTCAGGATGGTATTTTTATTGCTGGTTTTGGGGAAGCACAGCAGTCGCAGTCGAAATAATCCGATTCTCAGGAAACTTTAATGAAGGTCATTTTGATGTTTTAATTCCGTTGGCTAATTTAAATAATAAAAAAACCGGCCAAGTGCGAGTCGGGCTCGCCCACGAAGGGTTCCGTACCATTATCTATAAAAATGGCAAAAAAATCACGTATGTTGTATGGGAGCCCCCCTTAAATATTTGGTTTATTTTAATTTAAAAGCGTCAACCTGTTGCCGTTATCAATATCTAGCAAAAACGAGCAAAAAAATCACGTTTGTTGTATGGGAGCCCCCTTAAATATTTACTTTATTCTGTTTTTTTGTATTAGTTGTTATACCGGCAACAGAAATACATCATCTGTGAAAATTTCAACTGTCTAACTATCACGGTTCATGAGATACAGCCTGGTGACAGACGGACAAACGGCGTTTTACCCTTTGGGTACGGAACTCTAAAAATATCTTTTGACCCCTCACGCCGGCAAAATTGATGAATCACCGACCGTCACTGACTCAGCGGTAAATGTGCAGTTGAATTCACAATCCCAGTCCCAATTCACTGCTATTGATTTTGTCGAGAAGTCGCTTGCCTATTATTATAGTGAGCAAACGGAATGCGAGTCATTTTTTTTTAAGGATATTACTAAACCGTTGCTTCATCTACGTATATTAATATTTTATAGTTTGTGAGGTTGTAGGGGTAATCTCTGGATCTACTGAACCGATTTTGAAAAATCTTTTACCCATGGAAAGCCATGTTATTATTATGTGAGTGTCATAACATAAGGCCATAATTTAATCCGAAAAATGAAAAGACGGTAAAATGTTTATCGCCCAACGAAGTGGGCACGGGTCAGCTAGTATAATATATAGAACAATCTGCATTTTTAATTAGGTGTCTCCTTTGAACTTCTTTTTTTGAATTATTGCTGCAAGCATCGTCAATATGAGTTGAAAAGACACACACACACACACACGAACGCACGCACGCACACACACACACGAACGCACGCACGCACACACACACACACATACTATTTTAGGATATATCTCTAAGTTTTTTATTTTTTTTATTTAGTTATAGTTCAAGTCTTGTCTTGTTTAATTTGGGATTTTACTTGGTTAATTTTTTTTTTATTGTTTTTTTTTTCTTTTTGTTGTTTAAATTCTATTTTCATCGTGTACACCACTTTTACCAATAAATTATTTTGTCATTGGAGAGCGGGATCTCCTAGCACAGGTATATCTTTTACTTAAAAGGAGGTCCCCATGTAAGATTTACTGTAAAAGTTGTACAAGTTTCTGAAATAAACCTTTTATTTATTTAACTTCGGCTCATGTTGTTCGATGTAAGTACATACCTGTAAGTCGTCACTATAACCGTTTGGCGTTTTAATCTTAACTATAATGATAAGCTGTGAAGTTGTTTGCATGAATACTTACTAATATATTTGTGGCGGCATCTACAACTCTACTTGCGAACTACGCATCAAAGATCAGACGTCACACAAATCCTGCATAGCGCAAGCAGAGTTTACCGCGTTGGCATTTATACCACATCCCGACATCAACGCTCGGGTAGTAAGCCCACCAGACGCAACACCCGTTTGGTCGGAGGATCCTCGATCCCTTTCTTTCTCCTCCATAAACTTGATACATTATTTTATTTCAGTATGTAGGGTAGTAAGTTTGTACAAACACTTTTACACGTTCATCAATATTTTAAAAATAAGTTTTTTATTGTTTTTTTTTTGTTGGGAAATTATCAAATAACTTCTCCCGCTCTGAGGGGAGCGGGAGGGCGTGTCAGACTTTTACTGACTAAAACCCACCCGTGTTCCTTCCGTTGCCTGTGTGCCAGGGCCACGATATCCCTTTCGGACAAACTCGCAAAAATGAGATGAGAACGGCGTTTTCTATCTGACTACTTAATAATTATCCTACTTTAGGTACCTAATCACTTTACCAAAATGCACTTTCTTAAGTACTGAAATAAGTATGCACAGAGATGTGAAGGTTTTCCCTACTATTACGTATAAACTAGCTGCGCCGCGCGGTTTTACCCGCGGAATAAAAAGTAGCCTATATGTGAATCCAGGGTGTCAGCTACCAACGTTCGCCGCCCCCTATCATACTGGACCTGAAGTGGCGGCATAGTGTTCCACGCGCGCCCCTTTCAGACGTCGCGGAGGGGGTCAAACAGCTCACCCCCCCAGACTTAAGGTGGCCTGCAGAGGCGGGCCGGCACAAGCCGGGGATCGCAGAAGACGCACTAGATCCCAAGATCCCCGGTGCAAGTGTGGGAAGGGAACACGGGTGGTTTTTAGTCAGTAAGAGTCTGACAGACCCCACCGCCCACCCCAGGACGGCGGACATCCATAAGGATATTCCACACCGGCAACAAAAAAAAAAAAAAGATGAGGACCTTATGTCCCTTGTGTAATAAAAAGTTCTGAAAATGTAGTTATCTCACCTGGTAAAACGTAAAACTAAATTGTTTGCAGTAATTTTCTGAGCTCTCTAGTTTTTATATAAACCAATATTTCTGTTAGAATGAAATTCGGCTCACTCGGGCTACAAATAAAACATATAGCGCTAAGTTAAGGCTTCTACATACCAGCGCGACTTGTCGCGCGACGCGACACGGCACAAAGGCCCCGCGTGTCGCGGGACGAGCGGTGCCTTTGTGGCGTGTCGCGTCGCGCGACAAGTCGCCCCGGTATGTAGTAGCCTTTAGTGTTAATAGTTTTACGCCTGTACAAGTTTTGTAGCAACATGTTACTCATATCAACTGCATAATTGTTATAAAATAAAACAAAGGGGGCACGAATATAGAAAAAGGGGGCCACGAATATCGAAAATTTTATCAGCCTACGGTGATTTAGGAACGGTCCCATGTTTAAATGTTTGTTTACATATATATATTTGCACGATCGGAAACTAATAAAATAAATAAAAAATTCTCCAATTATGATGAACATCACTTACATTTTAATCTAACCCAGATGCTGGACGCAACAGGCTGATAGGACACAAAAAACCGGCCAAGTGCGAGTCGGACTCGCGCACGAAGGGTTCCGTACCAATAACTATAAAAATGGCAAAAAAAACCTGTTACCGTTATCAATATCGAGCAAAAACGAGCAAAAAAAAATCCCGTTTTACCCTTTGTAAACGGAACCCTAAAAAGTGTAGGCATTTATATGGCAAACATTTTTTTTGAGCTTATGCGCTACCCTTGCGAATCCGGGGTGGGTTGCTAGTGCCAGTTAGACGACCAAAAAAAAACTTTTAATCTAACCCACATGCTCGACGCAATAGGCTGATAGGACACAAATCCTTTTCAATCCTCTGAGCAGTCTTTTAAATTTGAATCAAGGGATTTATTCAGCACGCCTTTCACACCAAATAATATATTAGCTCTTTTCAGCATAATGATGATTTACAGTTTTAAAGACAGGACATTTTGCCGTTTATCAGGTTGTAAGGATTAAAAAATCATTAGACGACGATTATTTATTTTAAACATTAAATCTCATTTAAGTGAACTGTATCATGTTCTTATGAGAAATAAAGATTCTTTAAACCTAAAAATAGTGAATAGAAAACCTGGATTCGGATCAAGGAGGTGACATGTCATTGACCGATAAATTATTATCCTTCTGTCTCAAAATAGGTTATATCCTCGAATCCTCGATCACTCTAACAACAGGGTGTTTGGGACGTCTAAGGGTCTATAGAAGACATTAACATTGATCGAATTCGGAATGTTCGTTTCCACTGTTCAATAGCTGTCTTTTGAAAAACCATTTTCATTCAAATGTTCGTTTCGTTCGTGCCGTGAGGGGACGCCCTAGAAGGACATACACTTTATCGGTGATGTTTTTTGGAAAGGTCGGGTTGTCGGGTTCGTAGTACTTGCGACCGGCGGCGTGCGGCGTGCGTGATGTATGAACATAAACGAAGCAAAAGGAGTAGTAAGTAAGGCAATGTAAAATCAATGTCAAAAAATTAAAAATAATACAAGTAAACTAGCAACCAGTTTGATTTTGTCTAGACTCTAGAATCTAGAGTCTGACAATCAATACGACAATATTAAATTCTGTGACTGCTGTACCTCACAAACTGACTTATTACCTTGTTAACATTTTATGAAAATCGTCCACTTTTACAATATTCGCAAAGACGTGAGTACCATATATCTATCACATAATTAATTTATCCGTCATTGCTTCATTTTTAATTCTTTATACCTATTGTGATGTAGTAATTTTATTCTAGGTGCACCGTCTAGTATACAATCTAGAGTCTACAATCTAGACTCTAGATTGTCATATGGAGCAGGATCAGCATATTTCCAAGCATTCGTTATTATCTTGGATAGAATTTATAATATGCTTGTTTACAAAATGTGCTTTTAATATGAGTTTTAAATTTTCTTTCGTTTAATTTCAATACAACACCTCAGACCAAATAAAAAACCTTGGTCTGAGTACAGCACAAGGTATTTTAGTACCCCATAAAAGATGTCTATGTACTTTAGATAATCTGAAAAAATGGTTGATGTCTTTTATTTTTATTTCTAGTATTAGAATTTATGTCTATCACTTATTTGAAATCTTTGAAATTAAAAAGATGTAGATGTTATCTGACATACTTACATAATATTATCAAAAATGAATTGGCAAGGTACTGTCATCATATTAATAATTTTAAATGAGATTCGCGACGACCGCGACGTAGATTATAAATAGCTCTGACAGCTCTTTTTTAACCGACTTCCAAAAAAGAGGAGGTTATATGTTCGGCTGTATGTTTGTTTTTTTTGTTTGTTCACCTATATCTCCGTCAATTATGGACCGATTTTGAAAATTTTTTTTTGTTTGAAAGGGTATGCTCCCGAGGTGGTCCCATTGCTAAATCACAATCTGATGCGGGAATCCCATGGAAATCGAGGGAAACCCTCGAATTTTATAGGCAAACGTATAGCGATTTGGGTATTTTTTGTAGTAACTCGTGCATTTGCTCCCGAAAATCACTATTTGGTGAAGTGGAACTGATGATGGAGACCACAGATGGCCACCGGAACAACATAATAATAAGTATTTAACGGGTTGCGATTCGATTTGGTACTTTAATATGGTTGCTAAGCAATTTATACTCGTCACAATGCATATGGTGAGTGGCAGTTAACAATTAACGTCCCAGCATCTGGAAAAGCAATATTTTGTAAAAGGTGATGAGCAGTTGACTTTAGGCTATTGTAACTTAGATAAATTAAAAACTGACCCACTAAAAAGTGAAAAATAAAAATCTTTTTGTAAAAAAAATAACCGACTTCCAAAAAAACACTACAAAGTGAAAAATAACTTTAATTTCGGAAGTCGGTGGCATAAAACTAAGATACAGATCCAAAGACACCGACTTCCAAAATTAAAGTTATTTTTCACTTTGTAGTGTTTTTTAAAGACGGTTAATTTTTTTCACAAAAATATTTTTTTCAAAATAAACATGGATTAAATGTCAGCAGCCCGACTCCACAGTAAAATGCCATACGACTTATTAGTGTGGAAGAAGCTAAAATAGACCAAACGCGCGGTTTCTACATCTGTTAACTTTCTTATCTTTCTAACAGCATATGATATGAGGTGGGACAAGAAAAATATATATTGGGACTCACACAGGAGATCACCAATTAAACTAAAAGACACACTTAGAAACATAAAAACATAAACAAAAAAAAAACAAAGTAAAATGAAAATAAAAAAAAAAAACCCTGCGGGTTTCCCTTGAACAAAAAAAATAATGTTTCAACTTTCTGACTAACTGACCGACAATTCAAGAGTGCCTGTAATAGGTTTAATTAAATTAATGCTTTGAGTTTGAGTTTTCTTGGTCTGGCTCCTTACCTTCTAAACCTGTTCCGGCAAAATAAACTCTACCGGCACAAACCCTGGAGTTCGAAACGCGCAACCCCACCATGACGTCAACCTAGAGATACGGCGTTAATTGTCTTTGACATATCTCGGGACCCTGGGGTCCCGGACTTTTGGTACTTTCGTACGAGGGGGCTGAAACCAACTCGCAGAGGTCCGTTAGAGGCTTTTTATAAAATGATTATTATTATTACTTTATACCTACATAGGTACAGATAAATGTGTTGCTAAAGGCTTCTACACACCGGCGCGACTTGTCGCGCGGGTGTGTAGAAGCTTTAAATCCCTTTGGTGAGTGATTGCGTAAAAAATTGACCCGAACAGGGTTTTTGTACACAGATACTTTTGGAACAGACTATTTATACGTCATATACTTTTGAAGGTACTTTTGTTGAATGTAGATTTTTTTATTGTCGATAATTAAAAGGTATTTAATCTCCGATATTTAAGTTAGAAGTTAGATAGTAGGATAGGTAGGATCTTGTGGCTAAGTAATAACAGGCGTATAGAACGATCCACCAGGTTAAGCTACGGTTCTTTCCTCAAAAGACCATTTCAGACACCAATCTACATGGTCTTCACATGGTCTGACCAAGATTATGTCTGGACTTTAAAAGAGACTATGACCTCTGAGTTTGTTTCGGCCTTTCTTCTCAGAGTAGTCAGATAGGAAACGCCGACCTCATCTAGTTTTTAAAATATGATTGACGTGTAAAAGTGTTTGTACAAACCTACTTACAGAAATAAAATCATTTATCATTTATCATTTACTCTTACCGGAGTTGGTCCGTGGATCGGTGACCATCTTTACATACCGAGACTCCTCCGTGCCTCGGAAAGCACGTTAAGTTGGTCCCGGCTGTCATTCGTGGATCTTTGACAGTCGTTACAGGTCGTCAGAAGTCCGAAAGTCTGACAACCAGTTTCACCATATTACTTAAGTATTATAAAGGAATGATTGTAACCACTTAATGACCTAAAGATTTTATTAATTGTATAGTTTGGTAATGAGATAGACTCACGATAGTATAATTTAAAACTTAGTGGTATTTTATTGCTATCTATTATTTAATCCTGTGTTCTTTGTATATTATGATATCAAAAAAAAAAAAAAAAAACCAGTTACTGGGTTGTGGAGGTCAGTTAGACCGGAAGCCGACTCCAACATACTTGGGAAAAGGCTGGGCTGATTGGTTTGAGTTAGATGTATGGATCTTATTTTTTTTTTGTTTCTATTATTGTGTTTAGTTTAGTTTGTGATCTGTGCGAGATCCAATAAATACTTTTTCTTTCTTTCTTTATTCAGCCTATTAATTAAAAAAAACCGGCCAAGTGCGAGTCGGACTCGCGCACCGAGGGTTCCGTACGTATATATGATGTTGATGATTTCCGAAAAACTGTGCTATTTAGACACATCGTTTTATTTCTCCTGTAATCTTTACATACACTTCTATCACATAGAATAATTTTAGATTTTTATTTATGCAAACTTCGGAGATAAACGCCCCCCCCGGGCGGTATCTTTTTTACATTTTTCGTCGAAAATCGGAAACTATGCTGCCAAAAAAAAAAAAAGTTTGAGAATGTGCAAACAGCGTTCTTTCATATGATACCCCACATGCCCTAGTAGCCCCACTTCAAATTTTAAAGACCCTCTTTCAGATCCTTTTGCAAAAAAAATATATATTTTTTTTAATTTTTTTCTTGTATGCAAAATAGTTGGGCAAATGTCATCTAAAACTATTCTAAATTTCAAGTTGATAGCATTAGTAGTTCTTGAGATATCCAGGTGTGACAGACTGACAGACAGACGGACAGACGGACTTAGTCTCACCATAACGGTTCCTTTTTACCATTTTGGTACGGAACCCTAAAAATACAGCCAGTTCCAACAGATATGCGCGAACTTTTATGGATACTGCTCTTTATATTATATTTTACGGTCAATTTAATACGCTTTAAAAAACTATTTCAGTGAACCGAGATACTTGATGTTTATGTTGCTTTTTAATACACAGATAATTTCCTACAACGACACAAACCTTTTTTGACCGTCCTCAAAAAAGGGTGGTTTTACCGTTTGACGCCTTTTATAAATGTAGGTACTTGGGTAGATAAACCTAACATTAAAGCAATATGGCTTTGCAAAAATAGACATGATAAATCAGTTATTTCTTCTCAGTAGGAAACTAAATCCCTTATAATAAACGTCTTACAGCCCAGCCGGGCTAGCACGGGCATACTCAAGACTTTTGTGAGAAGACATGATAAATTATTTCATGTCTCACAATTTGTCTTAAATGCTCGGGTCTACCATGTGACATAATCTAGAGGCGCGACAAGCTTTTTTTGTTGCTGACTTCATAGTCAGACATAATAATTATTATGTAGTAAACGGGGTTTTGGGTAAATTATCTACTGAAAGCCTTTATTGGATAGGTATTTTTTTTTTACGTGTTGTTGACATATTTCCGTACAGAGACTTAGAAGCTTACTAACTTTATCTATTTCAGCCATAATAATATCCATAATATCCACTAGGTATCAATAGCCTACTGAACTCTGAAGTGTAGTCAACTCTCTGCCCTTAGACGGTTTTCAAACTCGTAACATATAAAAAAAAATTTTTTTTGAAACGATTCGAGGTAATCCCTCTCCTAAAAAAAATCACGAACCTTTTTTTTAATATTTATTTATCATAATTTAATTTCCTTTTCAATACACTTCCTCGAAAATTGGTTCATATCGCACTACGATTAGGTTCACAATGCAATGTAAGTATTTCACACGCGTGCGATTTTTTATTTCAACACGTGTGCGCGAATAAAAATTGCCACAGAAAACTTATACCTATACTTAGTTCAAATTGGTTCAATGCCTCTATTCACCCCGTCTCGCGCCAGATACGGTCCTCTCTATCCGAAGGTGATTTTTTTTTTAAATCTTGGCAAATTATTATAAATTAAGATTTTTGGAATATTTCAATAATGTAAACGTTCGAATTTTGAGTTTAATAATTTATTGCCATTTGGTGCAGTAATTAGCAGGAATAGTACATTTTGATACAAGTGGAGAATGTTTGTTATTGCATTCGAGGTGGATTAACACCCGAGCCGTAGGCGAGATTGTTTTTAAGCCGAGAATTGCAATAACAAATGTCCACGTGTATCAAACGACGTTTTTCAATACACTTTTGAAGAAATAAAATAAAATAACGAATAATATTTTTGTCATGAATTATTAGGAAACTATGATTTAATTATTTTTTTCTACGCTTTGCATTTGCCATGTTGAAGGAGACGCGAAGGTATAGAGCTGATAAACAGCCTTATATGAAAAATAAAAAATTGCAAGTGTGTGAAATACATTGCATTGTGAACCTAATCGTAGTGCGATATGAACCAGTTTTCGAGGAAGTGTATTGAAAAATATTTTTGAATACACAGTTTGGTTGGGTGGTGGTGTGCCATTTTTTATTTTCCAACACGTGTGCGGGAATCATAATTGCCACAGATAACTTATACCTATACTTAGTCCAAATTGGTTCAATGCCTCTATTCACACCGTCTCGCGCCAGAGACGGTCCTCTCTATTCAAAGGTGAGTTATTTTTTAAATCTCGGCAAAGATTCGTCTTTACGGCGTTAATATTTTTGGAATATTTAAATAATGTTTATAAATAGAATACCATGATTATTAAAATAAAATAAACGTTTATGATTGAACAAATTAACATTTATTTGTGTTCTAAAAAAAAAAAAGCAATTTTTCATATTAGGCTGTTTATCGGCTTTATACCTTTGCTTCTCCTTCATCCTGGCGAAAGCAAAGCGCGGAAAAAAAAGAAAATTAAATCATAGTTTCCTAATAATTCATGACAAAAATGTTTTTCGTTATTTTACTTTATTTCTTCAAAAGTGTATTGAAAAACGTCGTTTGATACACGTGGACATTTGTTATAGCAGTTCGCGGCTCAAAAACAACCTCGCCTACGGCTCGGGTGTTAATTCCGCCTCGAATGCAATAACAAACATTCTCCATTTGTATCAAAATATACTATTCTTTTCATTTTCAAATCTTAGTCATCTGTCAAAATGTGATATTAGTGATAAAATCGCCCATAGTACGGTAGCAAATAAGATTTAGTGAGTCCCAACTAAACGTCAAGAAGTTATGTCACATGTCAAGAAATTATCTCACGCCGCCGCGCGCCGTCCTAGAATTTATAACGGTTTTATCTTCCCAAACTGTGATAAGATGTGTAACTCAAGCCATTTCGCTGTAGGCCATGCTCACCCCGCAGGCTCTGCTAGGTAAAACGTTTATAAATGTCAAGTTTTTATGAATGTTTTACGTTGGACTTAATGCCGACATTTGTAAATTGTTCTACTCGAAGAACAATAAGGCTTTGCCTAATGTTAGTGGGTACAGTAGGGTCAGATCGGGTAGCCCCGGACACTTCAATGAATTGCAAATTAAAAACAAATGAACGAAGTTTCTGTCTTTATTTTATACTTACTTCAAATAAAGTTAGGAACTTCTATAATTATACTGATTAAACATTAGACGATCCGGATATTGAGATCCCGAGCGCAGGGCTTTAGCGGTCAGAGGTAACATGCTGGCCCGCAGATTCTCCCGCTGCTCTGAACAAGTAAAACTGTCATTGTTTAAAAGGCTTATTGTCAGAGCTTATAAACGGGAAATCTGTGGGTCAGTCACACCAAAAGATCGCTGGATGTCCTGCGCGTCCAGTATAACAACATCTGCAGGATGATGTTGGGGCTGCCTCGCTTATGCATCGGGGATGTTTGCGCTGTATCGCACTGATGGCTTTCATGCCGTCATCCACAAGAAAACTGTATCCCTGATCTGCAGAATGCGTGGCAGCTGCAACGGAATTCTGAAAACTGTAGCCGACAGGATCTCTTCTCCGCTATGGAGATCCTCTAATGAGCGGGTAATTTGAGGGTTGTGTTGTGTATTCATTTAAATTTGTAATTGTATGGATCTAGTTATCTCAATTTTTTTTATTTTTTTTATTACTTGTCTTATCACATTTTTTAACGAAATATACTGAGAATTATTTGGTCTTCTTTTTAGCGTCACTAGAAACGGCAGGACGTACGCACGGCTACAGATCAAGCTATACATTGCCAGTATAAGCTGATCTCGCATTGTATAGGATTTCCTAACAATGAGATGTCAGGATAAACTGGAAATGTATAGCTTGATGTGTAGTCGTGTGTACCTAGTAATCATTGGTGGCTCAACCGTTTTTTGGCCTTACAAACATCACAATTATAATAAAAATCTGATGCACCTATACAACATTATTTTTAGTATTTGCGAAACCTGAATATGTAGTTTGTTCAGAATAAAGAACTGAATCGATTTAAATAATTTTTACACCATGTTATATTTTACCCAAAAATATTTAAGTGTGATGGAAAATGTTATCACCATTTAATTACTTACAATACAATGGCCGCAAGGTTAAGTACCTACTGCCAAATTATTACCGGTCAATGAGCGCAAAACGACCCTGGAGGCGCGGGGGCGCCGTTAGCATGTTTTTGTACGGACGACCCGGTAACATAACGACCTTAGGTATAACTTTGTGATTTTTCATGATACAGTCTTGAAATTTTGTACATAGATTCTTTACATAAAAATACTAGACACGTGTTTCGGGTTTCGCATAAATATACTAAAACTAATATTGTACAAACACAATCTTCATGGGCCCAGTCTTTGCATTCCTGGTACTGATTCCAGTCTTTTTCAACTGTTTCTCCACCTATGATGCATTTGGTCTCGGTTTTCTCGATCTTGTTTAGAAAGTCTTTGAATGTTTTTCTTTGTTTTCAACATCTTTTTAGCGCCTTTACTGTTTTGTTTTTCCGTTTGGTATGTTTTATTGCCTTTCCTCTTCCGTTTTTCCTCTACTTCTTTTTTATATGGTGAAGATGTTAAAAAACGACCCTGGAGGCGCGGGGGCGCCGTTAGCATGTTTTTGTACGGATGACCCGGTAACATAACGACCTTAGGTATAACTTTGTGATTTTTCCTGATACAGTTTTGAAATTTTGTACATCATAAAAATACTAGACACGTGTTTCGGGTTTCGCATAAATATACTAAAACTAATATTGTACAAACACAATCTTCATGGGCCCAGTCTTTGCATTCCTGTTACTGATTCCAGTCTTTTTCAACTGTTTCTCCACCTATGATGCATTCGGTCTCGGTTTTCTCGATCTTCTTGAGAAAGTCTTTGAATGTTTTTCTTTGTTTTCAACATCTTTTTAGCGCCTTTACTGTTTTGTTTTTCCGTTTGGTATGTTTTATTGCTTTTCCTCTTCCGTTTTTCCTCTACTTCTTTTTTATATGGTGAAGATGTTAAAATCTCGCTCTTTTGGGTTTTTCACACCCGCGTCAACATGCGTTTTTTTTATGCATCAGAAAGTGGTGACAGTTGTTACAATAAATCTGTTGAGCTGGTTGACAGTACTGGTACAGTTGCAGGTAATGCATGAATAGTAGAGTGCACTGACGATGAAGAATGGGCTGCTGAAGGCATTTTATGTTTTTCACAAATCCTTCTTAATTCCCTTAAGAGCGTTTACGACGTATGGCATTTCATACAAACTTTCAAGCCCTTGTTTTTCGAAATGGCAGAACTGATTTTAATGAAACTTCATACGCATAAGCAGGATACAAAGGTCTAAAAGTTAGTTAAGAACATTTTTGAAATGTTATTTAAAAACAGATAACTGGAAATCTCTGTTTCTATGGAAACTTTTTAGACCTTTGTATCCTGCTTATGCGTATGAAGTTTCAGTAAAATAGGTGGAGACATTTCGAAAAACAAGGGCTTGAAAGTTTGTATGAAATGCCGTAAGTCGTAAACGCTCTTACATTTTGGCATATTTCAAGGTTTTATGTAACAGTAATAACTGAATTTTGAGATACTTCCCATAAATACGCAAAATGACAATACAATTGTAGTTTGTTAGGCTTCTACATACCAGGGCCACTTGTTGCGCGACGCGACACGACACAAAGGCACCGCTCGTCCCGCGACACGCGGGGCCTTTGTGCCGTGTCGCGTCGCGCGTCAAGTCGCGCTGGTATGTAGAAGCCTTAAAACTATATTGCGAAATTTAAAACTTAAAATTTTCGTATTCGGGGATACCCAATCGTTATCATGCAACATTTTTAAACACAGCTCTAAAATTGTACAACAATTGTTTATTATTATTATTTACTCATTTTAAAGTAACAATAGACTCGTACTAATTATTAGGCACATAATTTCAAAACAAATACAATATAATCCCATTACTGGTCATAAAAATATCATAATTATAAATTATTGGGACCTTTAAGGCTTCTACAGACCGGTGCGACACGCGACGCGACTCAAAGGCCCCGCGTGTCGCGCGACGAGCGGTGCCTTTGTGTCGCGTCGCGACTCGCGCCGATCTGAAGAAGCCTTTAAATATACAGGGTCAACTATAGATTCAAACGAGATTGAATACATTGTTAGTTGTGTCAAAACTTTTCTTTACACGGTCTACGCAAACGTACGCATTCATGAAAATTACTCCTTTAACACGCAATCCAGTACTTAGGTCAATCAACTCAGCCTATAGCAGTCCACAGCTGGACATAAGCCTTTCCCAGGCTCCGATTATTTTCCGGTTTATTTCATTGCTGATTTTATCCTTCAAAGAGACTCCCAGCATAGCCCGCTCCATAGCGCGCTGGGCGACCTTGAATTTGTGGACCAGGCCGACAGTCAGTGTCCACGTTTCGGCACCGAATCTCATGACGGGCAGGACACACTGGTTGAAGACCTTCAGACACTGCGGGATAGGCGACAAGAAGACTTGAAGAAGATTTCCAAACGCTGCCCAACCCAACTGGATCCTTCTGTCAGATTCTTTCTCAATGTCTACCGAGCTGGATGACGGTGCCCTAGGTAGACTCCTTCACAACTTTGAGAAGCGACCCGCGAATTGTACATGATTTTTGTCTTGTCCAAATTCATGCCGAGGCCACCTCGCCGAGAGGCTCCATTTAGGCTGTGCAGCATCTGGTCTAACTGTTCCAGCGTCTCTGCCTTTCTGAAGATGTCATCGGCAAAGCGAAGGTGTGAAATGTCCTCGTCGTTCACGTTGATACCCTATCCAGTCCAGTCCAGCGTCTTGAAGACGTCCTCCAACGCATTAGTGACCATTTCGGGGATATGACATCCCCCTGTCTCACCCCTCTGAGCAGTTGGATGGGGCTGGTTTTCTTAAGTACTTAGCACTTAAGTATAACGTATGTATTTCGACAATAGAGGCATTGTTTATAGTCGACAGATTATGATGCAAATGCGCTCGCAGGGCTATATAGCACTCACGAATTGATCAAAATTTAGGGCTGTACATAGCCGATTGTATAACCAACTAACTAAGCTTGGCTGGGTTGGCACTTTTTTCTAAACTAATCATCTAATCTAATAGGAGGTGCTACTACTAGGTAGTTTTTTGGTCTTTTTTACTGGCGTTCGTGCAACCAAAACGTCGTGGAGAACACAGTTTAGGGGATTAATACATACCTACAACTAATTACCTATTATGTCGGTAACGGCGACGACCGCGTTAAATGTCTATTGAAAATTGTTTTTTTGTCGTGGACACATGGCTACAGATCAAGCTATACATTTCCAGTATAAGCTGATCTCGCATTGTATAGGATTTTCGTACAATGTGAGAGGCCACCGTATACTGGAAATGTATAGCTTGATGTGTAGCCGCGTGTACATATTTTTTAAAGTATTATTAATGGCTCTTGGCCTTCTTCTCTTCTGGTGAAAAGGGAAACATCATTCCAAAGTTTAAATTAAGATCAAATGTTGGTAATCAGTCGGGTGTCTGTGGAAGCCCTTAGCGTAAAAATCAGGCATCATCATTCATTTGACAAAGAAATAAAAGAAGCGGAACATAAATCATTGATTTTATTCCAAAATCTAAATTCTATAGACCGCCTAGTATCTATTTACTATAAATATAGCATTCTAAGACGGGCTACGACAAGAGCACTCATACATAGACGAACGATATTGGCTTAGGAAGGTTTAGTAGCAACCCTTAGGATACGGACCCTTTAAACATTAATTTAACTGTGAATCGAGTCGAAAAAGGCGGCAGACGGTTCCTTTGTTTAAGTATCTTAAATATTTACAGTGTAAGCTTCTTCAGAATAAATATGAAAGATCTTAATTAAATGGAGATCAAGTGGATGTTTGATTTATTATCATAGAAAAGCCGAGTTTTGGAAGCGGGCATGCGCTCCCAGATTTGAAGCTCTGTGTTCGTTTCTTCTCATAGAGATCGCATCCACGGACCGTAGCGCGCGTTACCGCCGTCGCCTGAAAACGATCTACTTCAAATGTGTCGTAAATATTACAAAAGTTAAGAAGTTTCTACCTCTGTGTGACTAGGAAATATTTGTTAAAAAATGTTCGAAGACTTGCCAAGTTTTAAAGATTGTGTAAAGTTAAGTTTTGTTTAATTCTTATAAAATGTAAGTGTGGAAAAGAACTACTGACAAAAGAACTTAAATGGTTCCAGGATAAAAATCGTGGGTTTTGGTGAGTATTACATACTTACTTCAGCACATATTAACATAGGTTTACTTAAAGACTTCTACATACTGGCGTGAATTGTCCCGCGACGCGACACCAGTAGAACAATTTGTATGAAAAATTCAAGGAAATTGTTTTACCGGTGTCGCGTCACGCGACAAGTCGCACCAGTATGTAGAAGCCTTAAGTCTTACGGCTTTTAAACAAGGCTATGTTTATTTAAATTAGCATAATCAGCCTATAATGTTCCCATCTGCTGAGACACAGGCCTCCTCAGAGTTGGAGTCAGGGATCTGTTAATTTATTTATTTAACATCTAATAAATTAAAATGAGAAAACTTTTACATACTTAATACATTCTGTTATAATTATAATATAACACAGAGGTTGGCTCATGAGCTGACATTTCTTTGGTAATAAACAGCTCCTTTTGTTAGGCACGTACATCATACATACATAACATATTGAATGATTGAATCTTTGTTGACTGCTACTTTCTAGTAAATAATAAAGGTATTGTGAAAGTACTATAAAAAACCGGCCAAATACCTGTCGGACCACGCACAATGAAGGGTTCCGTAGTTGGGATGAATTTATCCCAAAAACAAACTTAACATTGTCAATTCTCCAACTGCAAATGTAAGTTGGTCGACTATTACTCGTAAACTTGTAAAGCCTACTTAGCTGTGATAGTTTTCCTTTTAATTTCGTTATATGTACTACTGCCATGAAATTTTTCAGATATCCAGATACAACCATTTATCTGGCAGGGGGTGGGGACACTTTACTCTATCGAATCGAAAAATGGTTTTCACAGACCCGCAATAACTTTTAACGGACTATCCAATGATAGCCCACACCATGAGATAGACGAGAAATAAAAAATATCATCCCCACTTTACGTGCAAGGGCTTAAAAATTGTTTTTCCAGGTTTTATTTTACCACTTTGACGGTCTGATTAATATGTAGGTATGCATACCCATGCCAAATTACAGGTTTCTAGTACTAAGCTAAGCTTTACTAAGCTACTTCTAAGCTAAGCTGGGGACAGACGGACATAGCGAAACTATAAGGGTTCCTTGTTGACTACGGAACCCTAAAAACTGGTTCTCTAATTATTTTAGAATAAAAGGCCGATTCTTAAGTCAATAGATTTGCTTTGGCAACCCTTAAATTTACTTATAATCCACAATTCGGTTTTTGACCGTTGTAAAAAATCATTAGACAAAGACCCTTTGTTTAACGAATTTTTGCTTAATCCTAAAAAGGGACGATCAAATAGATCAGTCGAAGGTCAAAACCGAGAGTTATCGGCGTTTCACTAATCAGAGTTCAAGTAAATGTTGATAGTGTGTGTTTATTTAGAACTCTTTGTTCGCCGCGAATTCGCGAACATGCGAATTTCATCCTTCGTTGGACCCGTTTAGGGGTAATTTTTTTTTAATAATAAAGGATTTTTCTCACAAGACACATTTTTCTATTTTCGTGTCTTTTGTTATCAGGCATACGTCCGCGAATTATAATATGTAGATCAACATACAACCTGTTACTGACCTGCTAATTGCAAAAAACATAAGAAAAATAGAATTTCGCGGGCTATCTTAGCGATTCCAATGTTCGTGTCTAGTTTAGAATTCAGAAATTTTTATAGTCTTGTGTTTACATGGGCGCCGGCAAGTTTATTTTCAGAGGGGTGCATTTTCACCTCCACATCATTTTTGCAATTCACCTCGGATATCTTAGGTTATCGTTTGTTGAAAATGTAGGATGCAAGAAGTGAGCTCGATAATTTTTGCATGCGCCTCGAATGGGATAGATTTTATTTTGTCCATTCGTTCAGATAACAGAACTAACTGTGTCGATTTATACAAAGAGCTTTAGAATTAAGACAGAGTAGGATGCAAGAGTGAGCGAAGCAAGTTAGTAATGTTAGCGTCACGCCTAGGATCGATTAGATTTTCAGAAATAGAAGTTCAGTACTTAATTTGTATGCACAGAAGGAGGAACATTTTAGGATCTCGCCTCGAATAGGATAAATTTATTAATATTTTATTAAGTACCTACGCGTTTTCGGTTTGGTTTTGTAAGTTTTTATTTTATTATATTTTGAACCCAGTGAGGTTCAAGTGCACACTCTTTCACCCCGCTCCCCGCGCCTATTTGTGCTTTTACAGTATTAGGTATAGTCAATTGCATACTATTATAAGGCTTTATCTTTTGTATATTTAGCCATGTAAGTTTTGAGATTAGCCGAAGAGTAGGCACGTTTCGAATAGTAGATATAGGAGATCCGTTTGAGTCCGAAACTAGCCAACGTATCCCCAAACATACAGGTGAGTACACGCCATGTGTTTTACAAAATAGGGATACAAGAAGCGCCAAAAAGTATCGATATAAAAAAAAATATCATATCGATTTCGATATACTTACTTATCGAAAAATATACCGATGTATATCGATATACCGGGAAATAAATAAAAAATATTTTGCTCTATGAAGTTCTATTGTATTCGTTTTTTATTCATTTAAATACCAAACAAGGAACATCATTTGTGATGTAAAATCTTAAATGAATAAAACATTGATAAAAATAAGTCATAAATAACGATATATCGAAAAAAGTATATCGATGTATCGATAAATCGATATTTTTTCTACAAGCCTATTACCAAAGAAGGTTTTCAATAAGTGGCTCTAGCTATGATACAATATCCGTTTGACAATGAACATCAAACATTAATTAAATCACATTGAAAGCACCACAGTTTTATTAAGTTTTAGTCCGTTAGATACTGTAGACTGAATTGCCTCTTTTTAAATTATCTTAACTTGTAAAGTATCTACTCAAAGGGATTATGACAAACATGTTTTAAATACTTATCTGAGTTGAGAGCAAAGTTGTCGCGTTGTTTGTTGGATGATAATTACACTAAAGTTGTACTATTTGCGATTATCTCATATTTTTGAATATACTCGAAAGAATTATGTGGTTGGGTATTTAGTTTCATGTTTATCATCATTTCAGACGAAAGACGTCCACTACTGGAGATAGGCCTGTCCCAAAGGGGGTTTGCCATAATCGCCACGCTCTTCAGGCAGGTTGGCGATCGCAGCATGGTGTTAAAATGCATTGAGAGCGCTGCTGCCCATTCCCTTAGTCGCCTTTTACGACACTCACGGGAATAAATAGGATGGTGCTCTTCTTTACGTCCGGCACCACACGGTACATTTAGTTAATCGATGCTTATTAAGTATCTCTCAGTAAGGTATTTGAACCATAATTTTAAATAATGGTAATCAGAACCGAGAACCCCTTTAGAGGATTGAACAAGATTAATTTTGTCATTGAATAGGATCAATATTTCATTACGTGGGAGCAGTATTAGGTGATAACAAAGAAATCTGTATTTTTAATATACGTACCTAAGAACTTTTTTGGATAGGTACTAAAAATTGTTTCCAATTGTAAAAACATTTCTATTAAACAACTTTCTTGAATTCGTAACATTAATTAATTTCCCGGAACCCGAAAGTAATTAATTTTAATTATTTTTGAATATACTATTTAGTAGTAGTTGGTAATAACTCGCTCGAGAACGGCTTACCTCGCAGCGTACCGAATTTGGGACTCCCGGTTGCCACCGACCGCAGTGTGCCCGGAGCAGCGGTGTCTGTCTGTACTACGATTAATGCTGTATTCTGACACACCGCGTGCGGCTTATTGGCGCTAGCGTCGTCGGAATTCTGAGTTGAAACTGTGAAACAAAAAATGTAAATGAAAAAAGTGTTTATCCAGATAAATATTTTAAAGACATATTTATTACCTCTGCCAAACTGCATAGCAGTTTATTGGCAGACGTAGCTCCTTTTTATTAAACTAAAGTACCTAGTAGGGTTCCGTACCCAAAGGGTAAAATGGGAACGAGTACTAAGGCTCCGCTGTCTGTCCGTCTATCTGTCTATCTGTCTGTCCGTCTGTCACCAGGCTGTATCTCATGAACCGTGATAGTTAGACAGTTGAAATTTTCACAGATTATGTATTTCTGTTGCCGCTATAACAACAAATACAAAAAAAAAACTGAATAAAATAAATATTTAAGGGGGCTGGCATACAACAAACGTGATTTTTTTGCCGTTTTTATAGATAATGGTGCGGAACCCTTCTTGCGCGAATCCGACTCGCACTTCGCCGGTATTTTATTAATTGCGTTCGCAATTTAGGATAGACTATAGGTACGCTTTTATGAAATGTTTTTTATCTAATGAGGTATTAAATACCTGTAATGTGACTATCTATGTACTATATTCTTAGTAATAGTAAACTGTAACCCCCTTATTACAAATCAAGGCATATCTTCAGACCCAGGTTTAAAACATGGAGCAATTATTGAATTTCGAACTTTATTCCGACTATGGTAAAGTTCCACAAAACTGACAACTTAGTACCGAACCAAGTTTTCAGTTTTGTATAAAGAACGTTGAAGTTACGGTCTTATTACAAAAACTGGCTGCATGGTCAAAATATAAATCTTGTTTTGTAATAATACGGTAATAGTCGTTGTTCCGAAGAGAAGCCCGTAGGAATAGGGTTGTATGAAGCCCCTGAGAGATACTTAGGTCATACTGAAAGTTTCTGGACTCTGATAAATAAGACCAGATATTAGACTTATGATACATTTATTGTTTTTCAGAGTATATGCCCTCACAATTTATAGATTTTTGGATTCGCTGGAACCATCGTAAAAAGCAGTTGGGCCAGTCTTCCTTAGGGACCTCTTCAATGGCTTGGTGAAACGCATTCACCGCCAATTTAGTGCTCGTAAAACGTGTGCCTCTAAGTTTGTCTATAATTGTATGAAACAAAAAGAAGTCGTAAGGTGCGAGGTCTCGGCTGTATGGCAGATAGGTCATCAGTTCTACATTTGCAGCCTTAAATACACTTCCGTTTCCTTACCGGAATTTGATGACGCGTTATCGTGGTGAAGGAGGACATTGCTTCAAGGACGCTTTTCGCGAACTTTTTCTAAGACGCTGGGAAAGCAAGTGTCGACATACCAATGTACGGTTACTGTCCTTTGGTCTTCAAGCGACACTGTTGTGGAATGTCATGATTTACCGAAAAAAGAAGCAACCATTTGCGTACCAATGCAATGCTTCGACTTTTCTTAACTTTCGTCGGCTAATCCTCAAAAGGAAAGACCTATTCTGCCAACTAGCTTTTTCTTTACGGTTCAAAGCATTACACCCAGGTTTCGTCACCTGTCACGATATTATAGACAGCCAATGACTGTCCTTCATTAAATTTTTTATCATTTTACGGCACCACTCGACACGCAGTCGTTTCTGATCTTCCGTTAAATCATGCGGTATCCACCGAGTGCAAAGCTTCCGAACCTTCAGATGCACCTGCAAAATATTTTGCACTTGGCTCATTCCAATGCCTGATACAGTACCTACCTACAAATTTTCTGACAAGTAATTATTTTGTCAGTTTCAATCAGTTGTCGTACGGTATCAATATTGGATTCTGTAACCGCCGCGCCGTCGCCAGCCGACCTTCACGTACATCGTCATGGAGTGATCACGTTCACGTCTAAATTCTCTGAACCGCGAATACACAGAGCTGCGACATGGGACTTCATCACCAAATGCCAATTGAAGTCTCTGGCAACTCTCTTGTTGACTTAGTCACAGCGAAAATCATAAAAAAATATTAAGCGAAAATTTTCACGAGTTAAATTCATTGTAATAGCGACACACAATTTTGTAAAGAACGCCACAGTCAAAAACAAACGACAGTCTCGCAAATTAAAAAATAACATGTTCTCAAAGAGTTCCATTTTCGAATTCCGTATTTGCTTTTTTATTTTTTTTATTGTAAGTGGCCAATTCCAGAAACTTTTAGTATGCCCCACGTATATATGTATATAATATAGTATAGATTAATTCTGCTGCCAAGCAAACATATGTATAATACTAGCTTTCGCCCGCGGCTTCGCCCGCGTGGATGTCGAAAAAAAAACAGCTTCTCTATCAGCAGCATTCCCCAAAACATTATACCATATCTTAGTTGGAACCAACGTAAGCGTGGTAAGCAGATAGGAGTGCAGTTTGATTTACAACTTTACGGAGGATATAGATAGCATATAAATATCAACTTCGTTTTGTACATACTTGTTCAATATACGTGTCCAGCATTTCATGTCTAAGTCTATTTGTAAGAAATTTTGTATTGTTTATTTTTTCTACGTTTTTGTTCTTAAATAATAATGTTTATATACTTACCAACTTTTGAGTTATTCAAGGTACTCAGTAAAATTGTCCCGAAAACTTAATTACCTCTTTTTCCGATTCTCGAAAACTCCATATTTTTTTTTCTTTTTTTTTGTCTAAAGTATGAGCATTGAGTTTCGAGTTAATCGGACCTCGCGTAAAGATTAAGATTAAGATTCTTAAAAACAAACTGTAACACTCCCTAAAATCCTTTTGAAGGGTAGTTTTGAAAAACGCAACCGTCATTACAAACTTTGTAATTTAAAACGTATTCTTGCTATAATTCACGTTTATTAACTCAAAAAATATGATTATTCATACAATCTAAATACCTTTTCACCCTAATAATATTGATCTAATTTTCAAAAACCGAATCTTAGAGTTCGCCTACAATGTATGGAATGTAAATATTATATATTCTCAAATAAAATTATTATTATAATAATTAAAAATTTCTGTTGTTAGTCAGTCAGGACTTCGCTCACGACTTCGTTCGCTTGGATTTCGTACTTTCCCCTAAAAATTATTTCAGCAACACCTCCACCTCCTTTAAATGGTGTAGTATTAATTATTACGATCTTTATTATTAAATGGTATTCTCTATTTCTATCAAGTAACGACTGCCTCGTTAGTCTAATGGTCACAAGCATGGCTGCTGAGCATGAGGGGTGGGTTTGATTCCCAGGTCGGGCAAAGTGTTATTGGATTTTCCATTACGAATTTCTCAGTAGCAGCCCGGAGTCTGGATTTATGCCCGGTTGATGGCAATAGGCTCGCCACCTATTACATGGGACTTAAACAGAACTGGCGAAAGTGGGTGTACTAAAGGTACACCTCTACCTATCCCTTTGGGGATTACAGGCGTGATGTTATGTAAATAAGTACTCGGGCCAAATTTCAAGTTTATATATCTAAAGAAATAAGATTCTGTTCATACAAACTATATCGCCTCTTTTTACGCACTCAAGGAGGTAAATTGTTGAAACATCGTTTTTGACGTTTCTATTATTGGACTTATAAGTTATTTATACCAATTTTCAAGTTAATCTAGCCAAGCAGTAAAATCCTTCCTTGTAAATTGACTATCCCTTTTCACCCCATTAGGGGCAGATTTTCAAAAAACCTGATACAATTTATTCTTTATTTTTTTGTTTTCAGTACTATATACTGAGTTTCAAGTTAATCGGACCGTGCGTTAAAAATCTTCCATACAAACTTTGATATCCCCCAATCCCCCTTTAGGGGGCAGTTTAAAAAACAAAAAAAAATGTCAAACTTTATCATTTACTTAGGTTAGTATTTGTGCCAAGTTTCAGGTTTATTAACTCAAGGAATAAGATTTTTCGTACAAACAAAATCACCCCTTTTCACCCCTTTAAAGTTCGAATTTCAAAACACCCCTTCTTAGCTGATGCCTACGTCATTATTTGGAGTTAATCAAGCCACACAGTAGAATCCTCCCTTGAAAAATTGACTACCCCTTTTCACCCCGTTAGGGATAAATTTTCTAAAAACTCTGATCAATTTTATTCTTTATATTTGGTTTACAGTATAAATACTGAGTTTCGGGTTAATCGGACCGCGCGTTAAAATTCTTCCATACAAACTGACATCCGCAAATCCCCCTTTAGAGGCTAGTTAAAAAAAAAATTCAAACTTTATAATTTACTTAGGTTAGTATTCGTGCCAAGTTTCAGATTTGATAACTCAAGGAATAAGATTTATCCCCGTTTTTCACCCCTTAAAGGTCGAATTTCGAAAAATCCCTTCTTAGCGGATGCTATGGTTTCCAACCATAAGCCGAAATATTAGTATTTTAACTTAAAAAGAACTTTCATTAAAAATAACATTTTATCCCGTTTTTTACCCCTTAAGGCTTGAAATTCTATCAACACCGTTGCATTAGCTTCCAACCATAAGCCTAGATAATAAATTTTTACTGTGAAAATTAAGGACTTTGATACACAACTTCATCCCTCTTTTTAACTCTTCGGGGGTAGAATTATCAAAAACGCTGACACACATATAAATTATTTTTTAATCATCAGCGTATACACCAAATTTGAAGATCGTAACTTCAAAACTGACGGACTTTCATATAAACTTCCATCCCCTATTTTACCCTCTTAGGGGTGGAATTTCGAAAAACCCTTTCTTAGTGGATACCTACTCTTTACAAAGAACACACCCTCCAAATTTCATGTCTCTAGGACCAGTGGTTTAGGCTGTGCGTTGATATATCAGTCAGTCAGTCAGTCAGTCAGTCAGGACTTTGAATTTTATATATATAGATTACGTATTACTAACACTGTATGGCTCGTAACTTTTAAGCAGAGTCGGTTTGATCGGTGACATTGTTGGCAAGTGGGACATTCGAACTTCGTGTTTAAGTATCCCATGAATCGGCCATGTCTTTGGGGAGTCGAAGGTGTCTATTACATGCAGTAACTACTTTGCATTTGGTTGGCTGCGGGTCAATAGGGCGTGGGTACAGTCGTACTATCGCAAACCTCACCCATCACTATTTTACAGGTGCGAAAGAGTTCAAGAGCGCGCCTATAAATTAAATAAAAATAATTAAAGTACCTAGTAAAACAATGGAAAAAACAACGATTTTTTTAAATCCTACAGTTTCAGTTTATATTTCAAAAAAGCTTTTAAATTGAGGCTTCAACTGCAGGCTTGTGATCATCGTTGCTTGTCAACAAGGCTTACTCACGAACAGACCTTTTTTTTGGATTTTTAGGTTTCATATTTCTGGCAGTAGAGGCACAGTCTAAGTAGTGTGTATATTCTAACCATATATTAGAATATACAGACTAGTGTTAAAAAAAACTAGACGCATTGCAGTCAATAAAGAACTAACCAAAACAAATGAATCTTCTAAAGCTATATGGCAGGTTGTAAATAGACACAGGAACACAAAATCATAACGCGAAAATAGTAAAAACATACTTCTTAAAGTTAATAATAAAACGAAAAACATAATATCAAATCCCCAGCAAATAGTAGACATCTTCTCTAACACGTTCGACAGTGCAGACAAACTTGGCGACTCCATAAATTATTTTAATCAAACTATAAAAACTTTACAAGATGGCCTTGCGATCTAGCTACTGCCTCCGAAATAAAAAAAACCGGCCAAGTGCGAGTCGGACTCGCGCACGAAGGGTTCCGTACCATTATTATTTATTACATCTATAAAAACGGCAAAAAAATCACTTTTGTTGTATGATGCCCCCCTTAAATATTTGTTTTATTTTAACTTTTTAGACATGTCAATCGTAATAAAATACTTAATCATAGACAATTCGGCCATCAGTAAAATGTGGGAACAAATAAGGCAATTATATTGGATATATTATTATTCGTGTGATAGGTACATAATGATATTTGATTTCTGTTATTTGCTTTATTCATGTGTCTGTATGTAATGCAGCTAAGTGCGCATTTTACATAAATCAATAAGGCAGGATGTACTTTAGATTGGAAATGTGTCGTGTTCGATTTATGTCACGTCACAATTAAAATTTGTGCCCCTAGTTTACCAGCATTATGCGTTGGAAGGGAACATTATTTAAGGTACCACGGACCCTTTGCCTACACACAACCCACAACTTCTATTCTATCTGTAACTATAATTCATCAAACACTCGACTTGTCATAGGATATAGGTAAAGTTAGGGAAATTAATTGTTAAGCAAATTAACTACTTACTTAAATTGACCGTACATTCTAACATATTCTAACATCATTCTTTGACGGTTATATTGAGGTACACGGTACAAGATATAAGTCATAATAAGATAATTGTTAGTTACTTTTTGGGTGCAAATAGTCAAATTTAAGTGTCCGCACTAATAAACCTAAATTGTAAAACTGTATGTTCTCTTCCCACAGACAAAACGTGAAAAGGGCTTTGCGGGGCAAAGTCCTATGTCAAGATTTTAGTAAACGCAGTTTTTAATAAATCTTATATATAAAATTCTCGTGTCACAATGTTAGTTAAAATTTAAACATTTTTATCTGTAACTTTTATGGTGTACATAATAAAGAGTATTCTATTCTATTCTATTCCACCGAAACGGCTTGACCGATTTTGATGAAATTTTATATGTATATTCAGTAGTTCTGAGAATCGGCTATCTATTTTTTATACCCCTAAGTGATCGAGACTTACGCGGGTGAAACCGCGGGGCGCAGCTTGTCTTATATATAAAATTCTCGTGTCACAATGTTAGTTACCATACTTCTCCGAAACGGCTTTACCGATTTTTATAAAATTTTATATGCATATTCAGTAGGTCTGAGAATCGGCTACTATCTATTTTTTATACCCCTAAGTGTTAAGGGTGAATTTCCCACGGGATCGAGACTTACGCGGGTGAAACCGCGGGGCGCAGCCAGTAAATAATATAATAATATTAATATTGAGGTAGGGTATCAATTTGCTTAAGAATTAATTTCCCCGACTGTAGGTAAATGTGTCGTTATCATAGTAAACACCCCCAACCGTTATCTATCTCTCACAGGCTTTGTCATATTTATCGTTTGGCATTATGAATATGAAAGTTTGCGAAATAGTGTTAGTTAATCAATTGCGGTTGTGTGGCGAAAGGATTCGGTTAAGGCGACGATAACCGACTTTTAATGATTTTATACTGAAGATCACGTCTAAACGAGTAGTATTAATCATCATCATCATTGCAGCCGAAAGACGTCCACTGCTGGACATAACATAGGCCTCCCCCCAGGCGGCTTGGCGATCGCAGTATGATGTTAAAATGCATAGAGAACGCTGCTGCCCATTCTCTAGTAAGTAGTGTTAATGATTTGAAAAAAATATATGTTAGATTAGAGCATTTTCTCAATAACTTAATATGTGAATATTTTAGATTATGTTTATATTACCTAGTGAAATTAATTTGCAAAGTTATGTCTAACGCGGATAAAAAACTGAGAATGGCGTAAAATCAACCAACCTTTTTTTCTGAAACCTTCACCAATTTAAAGATAATTTAATGATTGATACGCGTTTTATTAAAATACCTTTTGTTTTGTGTATAATAAATTAATAATGCGTCAAATTGGGGACAGCGCTCCTTGGTGGGCGAGTCCTCGCTGAACGTACGACGCGTTGCGTGAGCTCAGTACAGAACACGCAAGCTAACCAATCAAGGTCACTGGCATATATCTGAGTCTTACGAGATATGCAGATAGACCATGTCCTGAATTTATACTTAATAGAATACTTTTTTGTGCGGGTGCAGTGAAGCCGCGGGCAGCAGCTGATTGTACGTAACAACTTTATTTAAAGAGATTACGATTCGTTTTGCATTACGTACAAGGGTTGCCACTTGGGATGTTATTACTGTAAATAAAACGAATATAATATCGTGTTTATTTGTCTACAAACAAAGAGCACAAACGTGGGGCAATGTGTTAGGCTATATAACCACAGAACAGGAAAAGGGTTATTTACATTGCATAATCAATGATTTTATTCTATGACTATCCACAAACAGCTTCGAGGTTTTGTAAAACTGGCACGATTTACTAATTTGTTTGGAAGAAGGGTAGCGGAAACTTCGCACGGAAAATAATAAAGTAGGACCGACTTCGTGATTCTTAATATTTCGGCTGTTTTCTTTGAAAATTGTTAATAGGAAAGGTCAGGCGGATAGTAGATAAGCAATAATGTGTCAATCCACAAAAACTGAAATTTGGAGATACTGATGTATTTCTGACAATGCATCCCGTATTGAACATAATGCAAGAGAGTTTCAAGTCACTTTAATCAAATAAGTACGGAAAAAATCATCTCAATCATAAATCAAAAGAAATCTCGTATAAAACATTTCGACATTCAAAGTAGCACGTAGTATATTATGGTATGATTTTTAGACGCCATTTTTTCAAAATAAAGTCCGTGTGGCTTGACATTGTATTGCAGCTTATCAGCGTCCACTATGCTTAGTTCCTTTGAGCTTTTGCCAACACACTGGCTGACGATGTTATAAATGTTGTCATATTCTCTTCCAGACAGTCCAGTCAGTTCTTATACTTAATTATGATAATTTTACATTTAATAAATGCAATGGTTCTGAATGGTCCAACACAAGTAGAACACTTCGTTGCTGATCACGCAGGAACCTAAGTACCTAGAGAAAAAGAAAATATCAAATAATAAGAAAAGAAAGAAAGAAAGATTATTTATTGGGACTCACACAGGAGATCACAAATTAAACTAAAACACACTCTTAAAAACATAAAAAAACATAATGAATAAAAAAACAAAGTAAAATGAAAATACAAACAAAGTCCTGTTCAAAAGGGATGATGATGCTGCGACAATTAAAAATAAATGCCGCAGCTCTGGTATTCTGATAGGCACTGGCGCTGGTAATTTAAATAACATAATGTTAACACAAGTTCGCAACCCGTCATTACGTACGCTAACTAGTTCTTGGAAATTTAAGCGCGCCGTATGCTCCCTCGGCAACTAAATATTACACTATATACCTACTACTTTTTTGCTTATCCAATAAATATATAATACATTTTGGATATCCAATAAATTCCGTCACACGAATTTCATGATTTATGGAACCCCGTCCTTGTCACAGGTGGTCATATTTATGTGACCTCCTAGTGTGATGCTACATATTTTGCAATTTTAAATAAACCTTATTTATAATTGATAGAGTTGGTAATAATTAAAAGTTTTTCGTTACAGTTGAATTTTAGAGGTCTACCTAATACTTTAGATTTATGCATGTGACGTCCCTCGCTTTATCACACGATGTCATACTTTGTTGACCCTCTCATTCCCCCTTAACGTGTGACGTAATTTTCTAATAATTACGTTACTTTTTTATAATGCACGTTTTGTTGAAAGACTTTTTTGTTATCATTACTTTTATCTTTATGTCGTAGGTACGGTCGAATTTGCTACCAATTTGCGCCGGTCTGTAGAACCCTTAATGAAATTACATTGAATTGTCATCTTCTGTGATCATTTTACTCAGTGAATAGATTTTTTTTAAATTAATTATGGAACAGACCATAAAATGTTTTTTCTGTTTCAAAATTTCAGTTTTATAAACAGGTACCTACTTACTTGCTACTACTGCTTACTTGTCCACCTTTGATAATTCCCTCCTTTTTTGGGGTTCCGTAGTCAACAAGGAATCCTTATAGTTTCGTCATGTCCGTCTGTCTGTCTCTCTGTCCCCAGCTTAGCTCAGAGACTCTAGTGCTAGAAAGCTGACATTTTTTTTAGGGTACCTCCTTTACCTACACGTAAAATTGGCACGATATTTTTTGTTCTCGTCTGTCCCATGATGTGGGATATCGTTGGATAGGCCGTGCAAAAATATTGAGGGTCTGTGAAAACCATTTTTAATACAGGAATCCGTTTGCGTAATATTAAGTTTCAAAGTGCAATTTTTTGTTAGAGTCAAGTGTCTTGACTCCACAAGTGTCCACCAACAAGTGTCCTGCCAGCTAAATGGTTGCTTTGGGTATGTGAAAAATTTCATGGCAGTAGTACATATAGGTATATAACGAAATTAAGACTCCTGTAACACAGGTACCACCTAGCTCAGGAGTCGGGGCTTCAAATTAAAATGTAACTCCTTAATTAATGTCAATAAAACATGTTTTATTATTATTTTAAAACGAAAAGTAGGCTTTAGTTATCGAGTACCTAACAGTCGATCAACTTACATTTGCAGTTGAAGAATTGTCCGTAACGTATATAGATGTAGGTATGGGACAACATGTTTTTCAACTACAATGTTAAGTTTGTTTTTGGCATAAATTCATCCCAACTACGGAACCCCTAATTGTATGTGATCCGACACGCACTGGGCCGGTTTTTTCCGACTATTGACTATTGACTATTATTATGGTGAAGCTTCGCCGATAAAAACGTGACTATTCTTTATGATTTAAAGTCTGGAGAAGCAGAAAAAGTGGAAAATAGAATCACTTTGAACGCAATAAAATGTGATAAGTACCGGAGAATGCAGTTTCCATAATGTCTTCCGATGTTCCAATTTTCTAGACTGTTTAGAATTTGTGCGTTTCAAAACGTGTATTTGAATGTTTTGAACAATGTATTTAAATGTATTTGCTATTGAAACTTGAGCATGTGAAACGTTTTTGACGTTTGTGTATCAATCAAAACTACTAGCTTGTTCGCATGAGCCACTGCTATATCAGTTTACTGAAAAACTATCATACAAGTGATACAGGAGAATATTACATCCCATTTTTTAATTTTTTTTTATTGGGAAATTATCAAATAACTTTTCCCGCTCTGGGCGGAGCGGGAGGGCGTGTCAGACTTTTACTGACTAAACCCACCCGTATTCCTTCATTTGCCTGTGTGCCAGGGCCACGATATCCCTAAGCTGAGGCCAAGTTATCATTGTTTCTTCAAAAGTGGTTATACGGTAATGGATTATAATTTTAATTTAATAAAAGGCAGAAATATGTAACATTCTGAAGCAGCAAAATATGATGCAGGTTGTAATCTTAGACTGAGCCTTTCTCAGTTTCTTCACCGAAAGAAAAAAATCCATATGCAGTCAGGGAAATCAAATGGTGTAGCAAATTAGCACATAACATAACACCACGCCTCCAATCCCCAAAGGGTTAGGCAGAGGTGTACCTATAGTACACCCACATTTCGCCAGTTTTCACCCTACGTCAATTTGCCGTGTTACAGATATTTCATACAACTATCAAAAAACGACAGTTTTGATTTGAATATACGGACAATTTAAGTTGATATTTACTTTGCCGAACAATTATTTTGCCTGACTTTACTTAGGTACTTAGGGTTTTATATAGGTACCACCGCGAACGTTCCCGGTCGACCACTTTTCGCCCTTATGTCCATAGTAATAAGGTTGAAAAGTGGTCCACCGGGAACTTTCGCGGTGGTACATATCAGAACATGCATGAACAAGAAACTGTTCTAACTTACGTCAGCTAATACTTTGGTAGGAGAAGCTGCAGGTTGTCTTTAAAAGATCACTTTTAGCGATAAGACCGACCATTGTGTCAACCTATGTAAAATTTCTACATTTATATCTTTAATTTGTATGGTGTACATAATATAGAGTATTCTATCTACAAGTACCTAGTTGAATAGGTAGGTCCGTAGAGCGTCTGCGAAATTTCCTTCCTGACTTACCTATTCTCTTATCTGATTTCTTTCTCTTGAGTGACAGAAATAAACATAACGCAAACAAAAACTATTTTCAAATTAAAATTCTTTACAAATTCTTTTAAGGCTTCTACATACCGGCGCGACTAGTCGCGCGACGCGACACGACACAAAGGCACCGCTCGTCCTGCGACACGCGGGGCCTTTGTGCCGTGTCGCGTCGCGCGATAAGTCGCGCCGGTATGTAGAAGCCTTTATTAAACTTACACATAGTTACAAACATACAATTATGCATGAAATTTTAACCATCAGAAAATTAGATATATTTCACAGCGGGTCCCAAACTAGGCACGGCCTGTATCTTGGTGACCCAAACACCACACAAAGTTAATAATTTAATTAGTTCTGCTAATGCAAGATTGTTAATGATAATAAAAAAAAAAAATACAAAAAGTGAGTAATAAAATGAAGCTAATTTACATATAACAATCGCAAAAACAGTTAATTTGAGTAGGTAAATGTGGTGTGTAGTTGTGTATTTGATCAGAGAGTGTGATGGTACTAACTTAAGTTACAAAGTATTTATTTAATACTTTAAGCACATACATGTACAGAGGCGGACTTAATGCCATGATTAATGCTTATTTCCCTAATCTAACCTCGTTTGTCTGGGAGAAAAGGAACAATGCAATAAAAAAGCTTATTTATGCTTAAGCTTAGGTTACTTGTAACAAGGTATTCTTGTAACAACCACGAGAGTTCTAATTTTACATTCTTTACCGTTTGTTTTCTTTTCTGAGTAATAAGATTTGTCAATGTTCTAAGGCGAAATAGTATTTAATACTTTGTTTTGCCGTCGAATAAGCTTAACTGAAACGAAAGTTGAAAATAACCCACACATTTCAAAGTTTATATGAAAAAAAAAAGCAAACGATGCGAGGTTCACTTGCACTTACATATTTAAGTGTACTTAGGTAGTTAATGTTTTGTGCTAAAATCTAAATGCCCAACGGCAAAATAAACTCTTTAATTAGTATACTTGATTTTTACTGCCCTTATTATTATGCTTGTTAATTTAAAAGGGTTCCTAACCTTAATTAAAATCCGCTGGCAAATTAGGTGGCCCTAGGCAGCAGTCCCTTACTAACCCTTAGTTTAGGAGTGTAAAGGCCGGTATACCGTAATTAAGTTTTTTTTTAATATAGCAGGTATCAGGAATGTAGGTAAAATGATGTTGTTGACGTTATGATTAAAAAAAAAATATTCATCTAAAGCATGTATTTTTTTTAATACTGTAACATATCACCCAAGCGGAACGAATAGGAGACCAAAAACCTACATACGAGATCAAACAAAAATACATTTTCAACACATTTGCACATAAAATGCATTTACGAAGCCTGTATACATTGTTCGAAAGTTAAAAATTACGCACCATACAACAGAACGGGCGGTAAAATAAGTACTCTCACCTAAGTACATGTTTTACCGCCCCTTCGTTGTATAGCGCCGTACGTATCCTTTAGTTGATGCTCAATCAAATGTTACGTCACTTTAATAAAAATTCCATCTTTCATGAACAACAGTACGGTTTCACCAAAGGGCGTTGTACCACTGACGCCGGTGTCTCCCTAATAAAGAACATTTTTAACGCCTGGGAGGAAGCACAAAATGCCATTGGAATCTTTTGCGACCTCTCTAAGGCGTTCGATTGCGTAAACCATGAGACACTTTTGCTGAAACTAGAGCACTATGGGATTAGGTATACAGCTCTTGATTTACTAAGATCATACCTGAAAGATAGAAAGGTTAAAGTTCAAGTGAACGGCGTAAACTCATTGGGGTCTGAAATGGCAATGGGCGTTCTTCAAGGTTCAATATTGGGTCCATTCCTCTTTTTAGTTTATATTAACGATTTACCCCAATTATTTCAAAATCAACCGAAGATGGTGTTATTTGCAGATGACACATCATTGATATTTAAAGTAGACCGACGGTCACAAAATCTTGACGACGTTAATAACTCTATTCTTCAGGTCCAAGATTGGTTTACGGTAAATAATTTGGTACTAAATAAAGCAAAAACCAAATGCATTCGATTTAAATTACCTAATGTTAGAAGTAGTGAATGTAATATCATATTGAATGGAGCAAAACTGGAATTTATTAATCAAACGGTTTTCCTAGGAATCACTCTAGACGAGAAATTACAATGGGGACCACATATAATATCTCTTGCGGGGCGGCTTAGCTCGGCGGCTTATGCTGTTAGAAAGATAAGACAGTTAACAGATGTAGAAACGCGTTTGGGCTATTTTAGCTACTTCCACAGCATTATGTCGTACGGCATTTTACTGTGGGGTCGGGCTGCTGACATTGAGTCCATCTTTATTTTGCAAAAGAGAGCTGTCAGAGCAATTTATAATCTAAGTCGCCGCGAATCTCTTAGGGAACTATTTAAAAATATTAATATCATGACGGTACCTTGCCAATTCATTTATGAAAATATTATGTATGTAAGGGAAAATCTACATCTTTTTAATAAAATAAGTGATAGACATAATTTTAATACTAGAAATAAAGACAAAATAGATCAACCATTTTTCAGGTTATCTAAAGTACATACATCTTTTATGGGGTACTGTGTTAAATGTTACAACAAAATACCTTGTGATATATTGCAACTAAATTAAAGAAAATTTAAAACTCATATTAAAAGAACACTTTGTAAACAAGCATATTACAAATTAGAGGATTATATACAAGATAAGAATGCTTGGAAACATGCTGGTCCTGCTCCATAGGACAATCTAGAGTCTAGACAAAATCAAACAGGTTGCTATTTTAATTGTATAATTTATTATTTTTATGACATTTATTTTAAATTCTGTGATTACCTTAACTCACACTGATATTGTTATTTTTTAGGAAATCGTACCTATATATTTTTTACAATTTTTGTTAATATGTGAGCACCATGTATCTATCACATAATTAATTTATCTGTCATTGCTTCATCCTTAACTCCTTTTATTACCTATTGTGGTATAGTAATTTTATTCTAGGTGCATCGTCTTCACATATAATTTATATAATTAATGTACCTATAAAAATATTGTACTAGATTTTAAAAGAGTACCGGTGGAGTTTCTTGCCCATTCTTCTCCATACAAAACTACCGAAGGGGCGACTAGAATCAATTAAATTTTTTTGTAAATATTGACGTTCAAAAGTGCCTTTTATGTGCCTATTTGAAATAAACAATTTGACTTTGACTTTACGGTTTTTTTTTAATTACCATAAAAAATATATAAGAATTCCACCAATGAGTTACAAAGATAATTAAGAAGCTGAATGGTCGAACCTCCTTGGAAGCGCTTTTGCTCAATACGTTTATCTCACTTTATTATTAAAGAGATTATGAGACGAAAGATGTAGTACTCATTTTCACCATGTGCACGTGGCGCCATTTGCAAATTCGCGCCATTTTCTTATTAGAAATGTCAAAGATTGTTGCGACATTCCGACTGATATTTACAAAATAATAGTAAGAGTTCAAGCGAGGAATCCGATATTAATATGGAATATACTGCACCTGATATCTTGAATGAGCCGCCAAAATCGTGAGTGCTATTTAATGATTTACGATAATTTTATATCATGGAAGACTCGAAGAAATACTCAATCGTTCTCTTAAAATGTTTTGATGGCTTATTTTATTACATATTGCACTACACAAACGTTGTATGACACACGCGCGGAAATTGGTATTAACAAACTCGTGACTATGGTATCGTCTACTCGTTTGTAAAAACCAACTTACTGCACTAAATCATAAATAACTATTAACGTCCTAAATTATACGATTGTATTAAATTTAATTTAAATCAAAACACTCACAAGAAATAATTTTACAGTTACACACGGCTACACATCAAGCTATACATTTCCAGTATAAGCTGATCTCGCATTGCAAAGGATTTTCCTAGAATGAGAGGTCAGCGTATACTGGAAATGTATAGCTTGATGTGTAGCCGTGTGTACAACATAGAAATGTAACATGAAAGGCAACATTTTGCTTTTTTATCTTGGCCCAAACGAGTGTAATTGTCATTCCTCAAATTGAGCTGAGAAATTTTTGTATGACTTGATTTGCTGATTTGCTAACTTTTAAAATATTGTAAACTTACGCCTTAAAAATCAATCAAATCATTTTTATTTTTTTAATAGAAAAGTTTTTAAAAAGTATCTATTCGCTTTTAACAAAGACATTAAATTAGTATTTATCTTAAATCTCTTTCCACCTTATTACAAAACAAGATTTATATTTTGACATGGCTTAAACCATGGAGCCAGTTTTTGTAAGAAGAACGGAACACTGTTTGAAATACCGTTCTTTATTCAAAACTAAAAACTTTGTTCGGTACTAAGTTGTCAGTTTTGTGTTTAGGAACTTTACCATACCCGGTATAAAGTTCGAAATTCAATAACGGCTCCATTTTTTAAACCTGTGTCTGAAGATAAACCTTGTTTTGTAATAAGGGGGTTTGAGTTTTAACTTGTGTGCCGATGCAATAGAAAGTAAAAAATAATCCACGTTATTTTACAAACAATTTATATTGAAATATAGTTCACGAGAAAATATTTCTTTAAAAATATTTGAAGCATAAAGTACTAAAATTGCAATAAGATAAAACCTTTAGAATAGGTAAGGGTTTTAATGAACAAAATAGACGCTAAGCAATTTGATAAAAATATAAGCTATGACATAAGTGACATTACAATATAAACCTGCCCTTAGATGTGACATTACAATACAAAGATGCCATATGATCACACCACTAAAGAGTTTGGTTGGTATACTACAGTAATGGAAGCTACTTTTCGCTGGAATGTCTTGATAAATACATTTCCTTTAACAATGGCTGAAGACTGGGTATGTTTGCTTAGTTATGCCCTACAGTTTTTAAAGTAGTGTGTAAGTATGGACCAGCACTTATCAAAGTTAGGTAGAGGTACCTACATTGTTTCTTTATTTTTGTTTGTGAAATTATCAAATGACTTCCAACAAGAGATTGGTATGCAGGCAATTTTCATTTTAAATGTATTATGCATTAAAATTAACTAAATGGTTCTGAACCCACAGTCTGATTCGAGAGCATGCGGCTTATCGTTTACATTATACTGATAATTATGTTTGAGTAAGATTATTGTATGTTTACGTAATTAATTCGCTTGCTGCTTCTCGTTTCATGGTAACTGGGTTGAAGGATTGATTACATGGATTTGTTAAATAAACAGGAGGCTATGTTAGAGAAACATGGCATATCGTGTTACTGGTGTAATCCGTTTGATCGAAGTGGATATAGCTAATTAATTGAGGACACGGTAGCTAACAATAATATCTGTATTAAGTTCACGAAAGCAAATGGTAATTACATAACTTAGTTGTTTACGCTTGTTTGTTTAAACTTAAGGTACTCGTTAAATTGTTTACAAACTACAAATATCTGAAGTGTATATCGTTATGTTTTACAAGAAGAGATTTTGGGATGGTACATAGAAACATTGTGAAAACAACACAACAACCTGTATTATTATAACAATTAATAAAGATTAAATTAAACACAATAACACAAACTTTATTGGATAAGCGATGCAAAGAAAATGTTGACTTAGTGAAAGATCAGGAAATCTTGTGTTATTTCTTCTAAATGCTTCCTCGAACTCAGTACAGTCGACCGCACATCAGTGGTAACAAGAAACCATTGTCAACGCCTTTATGTCGTAGTTGTAAGGGCGATTTTCTTAATGAAAGTGTTAACAGTGCGGTTGATTCTACTACCTACAGTATAATCAAATCATTGTTATCTGTAAATTAAGAACAACACTACCCTTATCAACTGGCCTATGGGAAGTAAATGGAACGGCTGACGCTGACGTTATGTCGATAAAGTCAAGGAGGGACCGGAATGGTAGAAATTTCCGTAAGACGGATGTCACCAATTCGTTCCAAGGGAAGTTTTGTACAACTTTTTGTAGTTCGAAAGCTGCGCCATCTTTTTTGTCCTGCCCCATGTTCGTACGTGGGGCAGGACAAAAAAGATGGAAAAAATATAAAAATGTAGGTAAAAACGAACAAAATATTTATGCAGCGTGCCGCTTTAGTGGCTATATTAATTTAATACACCTATACGGTTTCCCGTTTTCTTTTTATGAAGATATTTTAAATAATTTATTACAATTTTCTAAAATATAATTTTGGAGCAACCTGTGCTTAAAGAACTGTAGCGCTGAGGTCATTTGCCGGGGATCGGATCATAACATTGTATCAATTAAATTAAAACGAATGACGTGCAAAGAGCCAAAGAGTAAGCGAATAGAGAGAGAGAGGTTTATTGTTATATGTTTAGTTTGTTTGTTTTTTTTTTAATATACTTATTATTTTATCTTATTATATATTTTTATGATTACTGGTCACTAGCCCTACCCGTGTGTTAAATTAATGTCGCCATTGTAGCGGCACGTGGTGTATAAAAAATATTTTTATTTTGATCAAATCACTAGCAGAGTACAATGACTTTGTACGGTATGTAACCGTACAAAGTCATTTACAGCTAGCTGAAGCAAGACACGTATCAGCCACAAACGAGCATTTTTGAAAGTAGAACAAATTAAATAATATGAACGCTCTAAAGAAAATTTTACTCTGTTCTAATCAAGAAAGGTATCGAAACTTCGAAAAAGTACAACATTTTCTTGGTGGTTATAAACGGTTATCATCAATCTTGCACAGTACGGCACGGCTTAAAGTGTGGCTAACATCTTCCAGTGAGAAACCCATCCTCTAATATGAATATTCGAACATATATTTTTCTAGTTCACTTTAATCCCTTTTCCCGAGCCGAGCCGAGTTCGCAATATTTATAATATATCATTCGCAGCGGGTAAGTGGTACGTATCACATGAATCTCGCTCCCTCGACACATGATGAGCTACAGCCACTTATAATATTGCACTCGCGATTGATCCTGGATTCATCTAAATCAATACATATTATAAATTAAAGTGGCTTTCCGTGTTTATCTGTGTGACCGCGTTGTTCTTATAAACTACGCAACGAATTTTAATGTGTTTTTCACCATCATCTAGATTTCTAGAGAATTTATTCCGGAAGGTACCACCGCGAAAGTTCCCGGTCGACCACTTTTCAACCTTATTACAATAGGCATAAGGGCGAAAAGTGGTCGACCGGGAACGTTCGCGGTGGTACATATACAACATTAGTTTTTGTGTATACTAAACCCGAAAAGGGGTCATTGTTCAAAATGATGAGTTCATTTTGATTTTTTTTTTCTATGGGACCAATCTTGAAATCGCGAAAACAAATCAGCTGTTCCCTACATTTGTGTTCACTAAAATCGACAAAATGTATTGAACAGCTGATTTTTATTTCGCGATTTCAAGGTTGGTCCCATAGAAAAAAATGTTCAAAATGATGAGTACAATGACCCCTTTTCTGGTTTAGTATAAACAAAAACGAATGTTGTATAATTATGATATATTAATGTTAAACTTCATAAAATAAGAAATCTCGATATTTTGTAAGGTCGTAAAAAAAAGGATTCCGTACCACCGTACCATATTTATATGGACATACGAACGGCGAAAGCTTAGTATGCCGGGATGTTGGCCGAGGCCAGGGTCGATGGTTTTCATGCCATTATCCGGAAACGGTGTGCCTCTATTCTCGGTAGAATACGTGTTAGCTCCCACAGCATCCTGAGTGTATTGTGTGATAGCTGGGACAGCCCCATGCTGGCTCACTGGATACGGCTGCACGCGTAGGTGTCAGTCGTTTCAATTTTGTATATAGTGTCACTGTGTTTTTTTACTAACATTAGGTTAAGACCTTTACTAACAACTTATGGATCTTGATCTGAAATAAAAAATAAAAAAAATAGTAATAGGGTTCCGTTAGGCACCTTTCGGGTACGAAACCCTAAAGACGTGCGAAGCAGGAGCGGGACGCTAATAATTCATTAAAATAAATCATTTGTATTTACTTTAATATATAAAATTAGCTAGCAAAACTCCGCAGACATGATTGGTATCGATATCTAAACACATAAAAATGAAAAAGATGTGACGATTTTGGAAGTGAAAACTTGTTTAGGCGTGTTGAGCACTTTTTGGGTGAACAATAATCATAGAACTCGCGTCATCGTCACCGAACGCTTTCCATGAGCTATATGTATCTATACTGTTTTCACTTCTAACGGCAGTCTCCAAAGACTGCCCCGCAAGTTTTTTTAACAGTCTGTTGACTGGTACCCCGAAGATGGGAGAAGGAACAGGGAAGACAATATAAATAATGGGAATACGAATTGAAGCTCACAGCGGGTCCAAATTGGAGAACATTTGCGAGAGGTGGGACTCAGTGGAAGTTGTTATTGGCGGCCTTTGCCAAAAGGCACACTGAACTAAGAGACATTCCGTAAACTACCGAAAATAGGGTGGGATTACACTAGAAATAAAAAATATTAATAATAATTAATAACTTTGTGGTGACATGTCAAAACATTAGATTTATGTGCTTTATAACTATGTTAAGTAATAATGTATTGTATTTATACACTTTACGGGATTAATTCTAAACATGAAGGTGCAAACCGCATGAAAATCCACTGTGTAGTTTGATGAACTAAGTAGTCACACAAACAGACACAAAAAGCTACTTTGAATTGTACTATTTATTGTTCAAGCCCCAAAGACTGCCCCGCATGTTTTTTTTTTTGGGTTCAACAACCTTTGGTAGTTTAGTTACTTGAAGTATGAGTTGAGAAAATCTGTTTTATTTTATTTAATCTTGTTTAGTTATTGATCTGATTCTTGACTCTGTGAAGTTTACAATAAAGAACTGAATTTATAACGTGATAAAAAAAAATATCAAATTAAATTCGTTTTTGTTTTATCATGTTAGGTATCGGATACCCCAGACCCCCAGGGTTCGGTTCGTCCCGGTATAATGCTACAAAACTTAGTTATGTTACGAAGATGGTGCAAAGTAGCTTAGCAGTGATTAATCCCATCTCGTGTTTCCAAGGCTCTGCACAAGGCAGACCTTTGAGACTAACGGGTTTCACGACCAACGGTTGGTGATAATTATTACATAGCATAGTATTCCGTGTGGTGCCGGACGTAAAGAATAGCACCACCCCATTTCTTTCTGTGGGTGTCGTAAAAGGCGACTAAGGGACTTACTAGAGAGTGGGCTGCAGCGTTCTCTACGTATTTTAACAACATACTGCGATCCCCAAACCGCCTGCCAAGCGTGGCGATTATGGCAAACCCCCCCTTTGGGGGAGCCCTATGTATCATCACCACCTTCATATTCATCACGCTCATTAAGATCATCATCATCGTCACCAATGTCAGTAGACGTTGTGTCGGAGGCTACTACTGCCATAAATCCTTCACCCGCTACTGTCACAACTAATACGCGTAAAAAATGGAGCGAAGACATGAACCAATTCATTTGGCGTACGTATTTAATTATCACCAATTTAGAAACCGAAACAAATTCATATCTTACATCATTGCACCAACAATTCATTAACAGATTTCCGCAAATGAATGTGTCGAAACAAAGAGTTGGAGATCAAAGAAGATCAATAGTTCACAATAAATTACTCTCGGTCACTACACTTGATAAAATTAGATTAGAAGTAAGCAGAAAGCTACAAACAGACACTACTAATTTAGATACACACACCCGGACACCGGCGCAATTAAATACGGATCAACGCAACACACATTCACAACCGGAACCAAAACGTAGAATGAGATGGTCAAACGAAATGAACGAAACCCTAATAAAATCCTATTACATCTCTACGAAAATGGAAACAGATATGACTGTCTGGAGGAAAAAATTAAGATAAATGTTCATTGAGTTCTATCCACAATTGTCACACCTATCTGAGCAGAGAATATTAGATAAAAAAAGGGTCGTTCTAAATAACAAAATGATATCAGATGCACGACTTCAAGACCTAAAAACGTATGCAGAGAATACACTTAACCAACCGAATCCTTATAGACAATTAGAACATCACAATTTACTTACACCTGCAGACAATACCCCAACACCAGCACCCACAAATAATAACACAGACACAGAAACTGCACACGTTAATAATCAAATACATACACAAGAACCCGAAGTAGGAAGCGAGCCTAATTTCTTAAATAGCATTGATGTAGGAGCCTTGACCACCACAAATACAGAACATAACACCACAAACATCGAAATAAATCAGGAAAGATGTCAAGAACTAGAAGAAACATTCTCACATACATTACAGCATTTCACAAGCATTCATCCCACAAAAAGAAATTATATACCTAAACAAAAACCATCAAAAAAATTAGCACAAATAGTAAGTTACATTAATAACGTCATCCTTCCAAAATGTGTCAATGCAGATACAGCCTTTGAAACCCTGCAGACAGCAATATATAGTGCTGCTTGGACAGCTGCTAAAACAAATGGAAGTAAACTTTCATATACCACCTCTGAGAATACCGCTTACATCCATCAGAAAAATAAGAACCTAAAATGGCAGAAAAGATTAGAATTAAGAGTTAAAGACTTAAGAACAAAAATCGGAAAACTTACAGCATATATGCAAGGGAACAGAGGCTGGAAGCTAGTTAGAGACGTACACACAATACTAGAAAACTACAGAATGCACTCAACTCATGAGGAACCAAACACACAACTCACACATTTCTTAGATACACTAAATCAGAAACTCACTCTTGTAAATAGTAGATTAAACAGGTATAATAATTGTACACTTCGTAAAATTCTAAATAATACATTTAGGAACAACGAAAAGCAGTTTTATAGAAAGTTAAAAAATTCGACCACGAACCAAACTACCGCCAGTAATAACGAAAATAACACAAACCATAGTGTACCATCGGTATCTGAACTTCAACAATTTTGGTCAAGAATTTGGGAGAGGCCAATATGCCATAATACTGAAGCTGAGTGGGTTAAAACAGAGACGGAAAACCATAAGCACACTGAACAAATGGAGTTCGACCAAGTCCCGATAGATACGTTTCATGACGTCCTCCAAAAGTTACATAATTGGAAAGCACCTGGCTCTGACTACATCCACAACTTTTGGTATAAAAAATTTACATACACTCACCCATTCCTATACAATTACATTAACACCTTTATTAAAAATCCAACAACAATACCTACATACATAGCGGAAGGAATTACGTATATGATTCCAAAAGACAGTAACGACAGCGCCAACCCAGCAAAGTACAGACCAATAACATGCTTACAAACAGTATATAAAATAATAACATCATGCCTCACTCAAATCATTTACAAACACCTTGAATCAAATTCAATATTAACTGAAGAACAAAAAGGCTGTCGAAAATTTAGTCAGGGCTGCAAGAAACAGCTTACAATAGACTCGGTTATACTCAAACAGGTCCAACGGAAGAAAAAAGATTTATATACTATGTATATAGACTACAAAAAAGCGTACTGTTCTGTCCCACACAGTTGGCTACTTGAAAATTTAAATATATACAAGATAAACCCTCAAATCATTGCCTTTTTAAATAACACAATTACACGATTGACAACACGTTTACATCTTACGACATCTACAAGTATTGTTGAGACAGAACCCATCAAGATCCAACGAGGCATATTCCAAGGTGACTCGCTTAGCCCACTATGGTTCTGTCTCGCCTTAAATCCATTATCAAACAAATTAAATTCACTAATGCCAGGATATAACCTCAAGTACAATGACACTACAGATGACATACGGACGGACAGACGCGACTGTAAAATTAACCACTTGCTCTACATGGATGACATAAAATTGTACGCTTCTTCGCCAGAGGACTTGAATGAACTCGCAAATGCCACAAATAAATTTTCGAGTGACATAGGAATGGAATTTGGAATTGATAAGTGTAAAATCAATTCAGTGAGGGCAGGACAAACATACGAACACTCATATACCACTCAGTCAGGTGAAACCATAGATTCCTTAGATGAACACGGAACATACAAATACTTAGGATATAGTCAAGCGAAGCAAATTAAACATAAGGCAATAAAAAATAAACTTACACAACAATTTAAACATAGAATAAAATCAATTTTAAACACTCAATTGCAGTCCAAAAATACTATTAAAGCAATAAATACATATGCGATACCCGTCCTTACATATTCCTTTGGTATATTAAGCTGGACCAAAACGGAACTTAAAAACCTACAACGCGTCATTAACACCAGTTTGACCAAATATAGAAAACACCACCCTCGATCTTGCGTACAGCGACTAACTCTACCCAGGAAAGAAGGAGGACGAGGAATAATAGATATAACAAACCTGCATAATAAACAAATCAGTACCCTAAGAAAATATTTTAACACAAAAAGCACAACCTCTACCCTACACAAAGCAATAGTTTATAATGATCAAAAACTAACCCCGCTAAACATGTCTGACAAATCTACTCAAATTAACGAGAAACAGACTGACAGACAGACTAAAATATCGGAATGGACCCAGAAGTCATTCCATGGAAGACATCGCCAAGACCTTTGCCAACCTAACGTCGACAAGTTAGCATCGAACGAATGGCTCAGGCGCGGAGATTTATTCCCTGAGACGGAAGGGTTCATCACAGCAATTCAAGACCAAGTTATTGAAACCCGTAACTATCAAAAACACATCATGCGAGTCCCTCTTTCAACAGACATTTGTAGACGATGTCATAGTTCTTCTGAAACTATTCAACACATTACTGGAGCATGTAAAGCAATAGTTCAGACTGACTATAAACACAGGCACGATCATGTGGCCAACATAATCCATCAAAAACTTGCCATTAAATATAAATTGATTACTACACCTGCAGTACCTTATTACAAATATACTCCAGAAACAGTTCTTGAAAACACAACACACAAGCTACACTTTGATCGAGCCATCCTCACAGATAGAACAACACATTACAATAGACCAGACATAACTTTATTAGATAAAATTAATAAAACCGCGCAAATTATTGACATAGCAGTTCCAAACACACATAACCTACAAAACACTATAGCAGAAAAGCTGTCAAAATATACAGACTTAAAAATAGAAATAAGCCGAATGTGACGATTAGGCAGCGTTGCCATTATTCCTGTAGTTATTTCAACCACCGGTGTAATTCCCAAACAACTGCATCAATCTTTAAAAACACTAAACGTAGCTCCCGCCACCTACCAAACCTTACAGAAAGCTGCTATCCTGAACACTTGCAGAATTGTCCGAAAATTCTTGCAGAACGACAATGACGAACAAATATCACACGCACAAACATCATTCACCACTGCAACACAAAGTTAAAACACAATATCATCACGCCATATTATATTATCATCAATTATCAATTAGGTTAGTATTCTCAGGGGTAGCACTTGGCTTTGGCCCATGTTACCTTAATCATACCGGCAGATCAGTGCCGAGATACAAAAATGTATACCAACAAATAATAATAATAAAATATTTATTGCAGGCTACAATGGCCCATAGACATATACCTTACAAACTAACATATATAAAGTACTAGCTGTGCCCGCGACTTCGTCCGCGTGGAATAGTGACTTTTTGGGTAGCATATTTTGAATTACATAATAATATACCGTCGTTTGGGTAGCAAAAAATTCACTTTACAGTAATGCTTCTCTGTATACGATATTTGACGTATGGCCATCGGGGATGAAAGCATACAGGCTCCTAGGATTGCTAACCCGTGACAGAGCCACATACAACTGACCGTGCGAGAAACAGCTGATACTCAGATCTACACCCACAACTTTCAGCGTCTGACCTTGGGCTTTATTAATTGTCATCGCAAAACATAGGCTGACTGGAAACTGGACTCGTTTAAAACTAAATGGAAAATTGTTTGGAATGAGAGGAATCCGAGAAATGAAAACACTTTCACCTTTTCCACACCCTGTTAAAATCTCTGCTTTTATCAGATTTCGTTTAAATTGGTCACTTTTAACCTGGTGCCATTGCAAAGTTTTGGGGGGCTTAAATTTCTAAGAAGCATTATGGGTACGCCTACTTTTAATTTTATTTTATGTGCTGGTAGTCCAGGAGCATTGAGGGATTCTAAAAATTCTACTGGGTAGCTTGTAGATTCTCCTTCTTCCATGACTCTGTTAATGGAGATATACTCAACATAATCCCCCAGAACATAGCTCAAAATTTCAGCGTTTATTGTTGCTGCTTGGTCGTTTCGTGGCGTCAAAATAGCTCTTTCGCAAAGCCAGGAATTTTCGCAAGTTGGTATTTGCGTTGCGTTTCCATACACAGATGATATGAGGTCTCGCTTTGATGAAACTATGTTGCATAGGTTTTCATTAAGAACAACTTTTCCTTATTCCTGCGGATACACACCGTTACCAATCTCAAGTAGCAAATCTGAAAATTCTTGAGCATTTTCGTTGCCTCCAATTTGCGCACGCATATTTATTGTCAAATGCAAAGGGATAATGTAATGCCACAGTCGAGAACTCTTTAGGCAGGCTCTAACTTCATCAGCCCTTGTTCCACGTGGTATTACAGGGAGAGTCTGACGAAAATCGCCACAAAAAAGCATAGTAATGCCACCCATGGGTTGATCATTTTGCTTGACATCACGCAACGTTCTGTCTACTGGTTCTACTGCTTTTCGATTGGCCATTGTGGACTCATCCCATATAATAAGGCTACAATCACGAAGAACCTTCGCTTTATCGCTGTTTCTTGAAATATTACAAACAGGGCTTTCTGTGCAGTCTAAATCGATCGGAATTTTGAACATTGTATGAGCAGTTTTCCCACCTGGCAACAATGTGGCTGCTATGCCTGATGAAGCGACAGCAAGCGCGATTTTACCTTGGCTTCGTACCTTTGCCAAAATAACTTTAGTAAGAAATGTTTTACCCGTTCCACCGGGTGCATCTACGAATAGCATTTCTCCCAAAGTACTATCAACGCTGCGGCACACCCGATCAAATATCAAACACTGTTCATCAGTTAGCCTCGAGACATCAGTTTGTAAAATTTCGGCCAGGTCAATTGGATCATAGTTGGTTTCCATCGCGTAATCTCTATTAATACGTTCACCGTCAAATGATGCCTCCGGCATTCCATATTGGGAAATAGGATTACCCCCAATAGATGTAACTATATCTTGAATAGCCAATTAACAACGATTCAATTGACTTTCACGTAATCTCTCCTCAATTGGGTTGTTATCATTAAGTTGTACGTGCCTAAAAAAATCCTCACCCAATTTGTTCAGATACTTATACCATAACTGTGCAGCGTTAGAAAGTGCACAAAACACCACCATGACGGCAAACAAATGTCGCAACCGATGAGGACTTTCGCTAATACTTGCTTCTGACAAAGCATTATCCCAATGTTGATCCCCATCCAGCAAGTGACGTGCCCGGCAAGCGGCTTGGTATGTAGGGTGTACGATATTGTCAACTTTTCGGAGATCGGCAAAAGAAGTAGGACCTCGGACAACGTGCAGCAGTAGGCGCAGGTAAAAGCATTCGGAGTTATTTGGATGAACCGTATAAACCCTACCAATGACATGATCTTTAAAAATACCTGGTTTACCTACTACAGCTGTTCCACGTCTTCTGCGGTTAAATGTTTATTATAGGTATAATACGATGGAACTTCGTTGTATAAGAGTGTCATAGCAAATGCGTCTGTTTCGCAAAGATTAAAGAAAGCGAGCAGAGTGGTTCGTCTTGGGTTGTCCAAACGCTCCGTTACATTATCAGGGTTGAAGTATATTCTTTGTCCACCTTCAAGATGAACGTCAAGGTGGATGACGGGTGGATATCTCTCGTGGATCGAAAAACTTAAAATATGCCAAACTGCCTCAGAGGAGCTTATATACCGGCCCGACTGAAACCTTGTAACTTCATCGTTATCATTATTAGCGAACCCCACAGTTGCTTGGTCAGAGCCCTTATTCACATATTTACAAATATATTTGATGGATTCAACACTGTTACATGCCTCGACATTGATGTGAGCTTGAAAGGTTCGTGATAGTACCGGTGAATAAGGTACCACCCATCTATTATCAACATCTATTTCCTGGCCATGTAATCTTATTTTAGCTGTGAAACCACCTTGTTGTGGTGACTTTCGACGATATAATGGATACCATTTTTCTCCTGATATCGTTTGTTCTAAAAGGGCCCGAGGGTATCTTTTAGAGCAACGACCTTCTTGCATACAGGGAGAATTTCTGTTTAACGTGCCGCATGGTCCGTGAATCATATGAGTCTTAATAATATCGAATAACACGGGATCTTGGGTCTTATCGGGAAATTCAGCACTTATAACAGTATCGATAGAATCAGGTCTAAGTTTTTCTTCTAACCACAGCAGAATGTGGGCATGTGGCAAGCCCCGTTTCTGCCACTCAACGCTGTACATAAAACACACTGATGGTCCGAAAACCTTTTCTTTTGTAATTAGGTCAATCATCAGCTTGAGTTTAAGGTGAAACACTCGGGCTATTATGTCGTGCCCATCATGTGGCGCTTGGCCGGCAAAAAGCCCTTCTGAAATTTCATTCCACTTTGGGTTAGTGGTAAAAGTGATAAAAAGGTCAGGTCGGCCGTACTTACGAACATAGCAAAAGGCGTCTTGAGTACGCTCGTGCATGTAACGTGGACCTCCTATAAAGCTTGACGGTAAGATAACTAATCGTCCCATGTTCTCCACGTTATTATCTTGCTGTATTGCGTCTCGCAGATGCACATAATCCTCAGAACGTAATCGTGTCTGGTTAGTGCGTATATAAATTAACCTCTCTGTCTCTATTTTTGCGTACATATCGACGATGAATTGGCTGAATAATCCTCGAAATCGTTGCAAATAATTAAAACAATTCCGTCTAATTTGTATCTGGTAAGAATAAAATTGTAGGGCTGATATTTTTTTATTGTAATTTGTTATTCTAGTCCTTGGATTAACTTGATAGAGTCCGAAATTGTACCCATCCTCACCATGGAAGTATATCAATGGATATTGCAGAGCGTCATAAGCTCGATGTGTTTCGTAAATGCGTTGTAAGCGATCATCATGAGTACGTAATACTATATCACGTCTGTCACATTCCTGATCGACTAAGATTACTGCAACTTCGTCTGCAACAGGAGTATTGTACCTTCCACGATGTTCTTCCACAGGACGTCTATCAGCCTTAATTATAACTTTATAATTGTTATTTTGGCCTTGTGGGATGGAATCTATTGCAGCTTTGAAACTTCTGACATACGGATTTACTTGATGTAACATATTTTGAAGTTGAGATATAAGGTCGATGTTCAATCGAGGAAAGTTATCATGTCGGGTATGAGCTTGTTCATTGTAATTAGACACAAAATAATTTTGAAGAAATTTAGGCTCATTTTGTGGAAGCAAATATCCAATAAGGTGATAAACCTGGCCCTGCACCTTAAAAGTCGGCATGAAAGGGCCCTCTGTGATTTGTTTGGCCCCAAAAGATGTCATTTGGAATGCACTATTATACAAACGGCTATTGCCTAAAAAATGTTTTGACTGAGGATGTTCCCCATTTAGTAAAGCTTTTATAATGTCTGGAGGCTCACGAAAATATTCAATGAGCACTTTGCCACCTGAACAGCATATGCCATTTGGTTCTTTTTGCCATTTTAAGGCATCACAAAATTGACAACAGACCACCATACCTCCTATAATGGCGAATTCAGAGTAATCAACCCTGGGCGAATATGAATAACCTGATTTCTCTTTGTTTGCCCATGGAAGGATTTCAATCTCCGCTCCACTTTCTGGATCTTCCATCGATCTTGACACCATTCTATTGATTGTATGCGCAAGTCTATCGACATTCAGCCGTGACTGGCGTTCGTCTGCAGTTTCTTCTTGCCGAATTTCCCTTACTCGTTCTCTCTCAGCTAATAAATAATTTTCCTCGCTCTGACGGGTTTGCTCATAGTTTTCTCTAGCTGTTTGTAATCTTTGTCGATATTCATCATCATTTTCAAGAAGTCTATTATTGTTGTGTCGCTCTCGATCAGCTGTTAATCGAGATTCACGATCGAAACTACTTTCCAGCTCTCTAGACCGCAAAGTTCGTGCTCTTTGAGAGCTCAAACGAATTTCCCTATCAGTGAAAGTCTCAGACTCACGCGATAGTGCATGAGCTTCACGATCAGCAGTGAGACGTATTTCTCGTTCTTCCTGTGTTTCCTGAGACCGAGCATTTTCTGTCCGAACCCTCTGAGAACTCAGACGAATTTCCCTATCAGTGAAAGTCTCAGACTCACGCGATAGTGCATGAGCTTCACGATCGGCAGTGAGACGTATTTCTCGTTCTTCCTGTGTTTCCTGAGACCGAGCATTTTCTGTCCGAACCCTCTGAGAACTCAGACGAATTTCCCTATCAGTGAAAGTCTCAGACTCACGCGATAGTGCATGAGCTTCACGATCGGCAGTGAGACGTATTTCCCGTTCGTCCTGTGTCTCCTGGGATCGAGCATTTGTTGTCCGTACACTCTGGGAGCTCAGGCGGGTTTCCCTATCCGCAAAAGCGCGTGAGCTTCGCGATCGGCAGATAAACGTGCCTTTCGTTGTTCCCCGTTTTCCCTATATCGAGTTGTCATCATTCGAGAACGATTTGAACTCAGTCGAGATTCCCGCTGAGTCGAAGTTTCTGCAGCACGAAACCTAGCCAGATGTTCCCGAGTTGCAGAGAGCCTTGTCTCATGACCTTCCTCAGATTCCTGTGATCGAACTAATCTCATCCTTTTAGCATTTCTGCTACATTGGGAGAGGTTGGATCTTCTTCGAGGCATTCTTATAATAAAATAGTACTTACTACCTAATAAACTTATACTTAATAAAGAAAATCAAGAAAAGAAATGCCTAACCTATACTAAATACTTATAATATTTATATACAAACCCTAAATACAAATTAAGATAAGTATACCGAAAATCCAGGAAAGAAATACCTAACCTATAACAAATGCTTACAATATTTATTTACAAACCCTAAATAAAAATTAAGATAAGTAAATACCCAAAAATCAAGGAAAGAACCGCCTAAAAATACTTACAATATTTATTTACAAAAATTTAAAGAAAATTAAGAAAAAGAACCTAACCTAACAACCCTAAAATATAAATAAATGAAATATGCAAACAGTCAGTATTCAAGTGAATCGCAATAATCGAATGAAACTATTCGCTTATACTCTCCAGGATACGTGCGTTCGCTACGAATAACTGAATCCTTATGGCAGCGGCGCGTTTTTTTTTTTTTTTTTATGAATGGCATCTCGTAGCAGACCTAGAGAGGTCGTTGCTACTTAACCGGATATTCCTGTGGCTGCCCTAAGGTTTTTAATCTTAAAGCCTCCAGCCAGGGCGCAGATTATATATATTAAAACTAAACGACAGCGCACTAAGGGCACCCCCTGTGGGGTACGGACCTCGGCTTAAGGCGTCGTTGGGGGATCACAAAATTAGTAACAATTTGGGGACGGGCTGGATCAACATTTTGATCATGATTATTATCAGGGCATATTATATTTATTGCTACGGCGCTCTCAGCCTCTAACCGGGCGGCTGGCGCATCGACATTCAAGGGACGGGGGGGAGGACTTTTATTACAATTTACTCGGGAAGTTCACGTGGTACCTCGGCGGCGAGGACGGAAAGTCGGTTTGTGTATTTTGTGCACTGTACTCGTGGCCCTATTGCTTTCCTGAAGGAGAGTGACGGGGTCATCCGGATCTAAGAGAGTATGCTTCGGTCGGCGAGTCTGACTAATGGCAGAAGGCCTGTAACTAGCGGCCTGCACAACCAAGGGGTTGCGATTACGTTCCGCGGATTCGAAAAATCGCTTTGCAAGGCGCTTCATAAACTGCTTGATGGTAGGCATCTTAAGGTCTACGTGAAGTTGTTCGTTCCGAACGAACCAAGGAGCCTTCGTAATTCTACGGAGAAATCGGTTTTGAAGCGTCTGCATCTTATGAATGTGATACGACTTTGCGTGAGCGAAGACTACGCAGGCGTAAGTCATGATCGGTCGAATGCACGCGGTGTAAATACGCAATTTGCACTTAAGGGACAACTTGCTGCGCGGGTTGAGTACGGAGTGTAGTCGGCCGAGAGCAAAACTGGCGCGCGAGCGCACCTGTTTTATGTGCTCGCCGAACGTCATGTGATGGTCTAAGACCACACCGAGATATTTGGCTCGCTTCTCCCAAGGGATAGGCTTGCCGAACATGGTGATCGGTTGGGGAGCAGCGGCGCGGCTCTCAGCGCGCTTTATATAGCCACGGACGCGCAGGCGCGAGGCGTGTACGTACTCTGATAGAATACCTTAACAAATGTTCGCCGTGATTCTTTAAATTGACATAACTTTTTTATTTATGAACCGATTGACATGAAATAAACACTAAATGTTAAGTGAAGCTTACTACAATATATTAGTGAAAACCGCATCTAAATCGAATAAGCCGTTTCTGATATTAGCGTGCACAAACACACAGACAAACAGACAAACCGACAAACAGACAAACAGACAAAAAAAAAAACTAATTACAATCTCGGGTTCGGCATCGATATAATAACAACCCCTGCTACTTTTTTTTATATATTTCGATTGTACAGACACCACTTTTCTACAATTTTATTATATGTATATAGATAAAACAAAAACTCGTGTTATAAATATAGCTTAAAACTATGTTAGTGGCACTTCACTTCATTAGCTTGTCCTTGTGCTGTCCTGTGGCACTTGTCCGCGGAAGCGACGAAACACCACGTCCTGCGGCCAAAAGTCTTCCTCCATGACGACGGACAGAAAACAATTCGGTACTCGCACCACGAACGCCTTGAAGTTGACGTTGCGGTGCGACTCCAGTAACTGCACCCTCGGCGTGAACCTCGTCTTTTGACGCACGTACTCAACGATGTCCTCCGCCTTAGTGGTGTAGTGTAGGCGGGAGATAGTACACCGGTGTGTTCGGCTTAGCGGCTTAAATCACTCCATGGACTTACGCGCTCTAACTACCTACAGGCCGGTTGCACTCGACCCATTTTTCAGTGGGTTGCCGAAAGCCGCGAGGGGCGTGCGGCGCGGCGGCGGCGAGCCGCTGACAAAGCAAAACTCATTTTACGCTTGTAAGGTTAGTTACAGACGCCAGCAGGTCAAGCTGACCGAAACTGTCAAATTTTCCCAATCAACCTTGAACCTTATGCTGTCGAGATAAAGTTGTAAATCTGTTAAAGTAATTTGACAGATTGTAGTAGCTTGATGTGCAGCTGGCGTCTGTACATTTTCGTTCGCAGCGTCTAGCGACTCGAAAGTGTAGGCTATTATAGCAGTAGGCATTGAAAATTTTGTATGGAATGATTTATCTGGTAATCTGTGATAGTATTGCACTACGCTATAATGTGTTCACCGTTTAATTTAATTAGACGCGGGACTACATGCAAGTGAGTACCATGTAGCTCTCTCTGTCTGGAACGTACGGAATTAATAACAGTAGTCGGAAATTGCAACATAATTATGTCGATCTTAAAAACTATAATGGTCCCTTTACATAGGTGTGCAAATATTTAATTTTATCCTGAACAATGTTATTATTTAAAAAAAATACGGCAACAACAAATAAGAGCTCATGTATTAAGATTTTTATGGAACAAATTAATTAATTGATGTCAAAGTTATACCTATGTCAGTTCAAGCGATAAAGTTTAATATAATGTCAGTTTATGAATATAATATAAATAATTGTAATTGATAATGTCATGACTATATAGACAAATAATGAACTCACAAGTGTAATAGAACTCATATCGGACTGGCGCCATGTACGGAGAATATTGTAATCCATAAATTACAGTGTTATTTCAAAAAGGAGACCACGATAGCAATATTTTTTCTATGACTCATGACTTACCGAGAACTAATACGGAATACATAAGTGCATTTCAGTATTTGATCAGACTATCGTGAGCAAATTGTTCTCGATTCATATCTCGTAATGGTTTAGTGTTGTTCCTAGATAATCCCAGAGCTCACAAATGTTATTAATTCAGCTATATTGTTTGTTAATTAATGAGTTTGCGTTGATATGGAGCGAAGCTTTTAAACATGAAACTAAATTAGAATTGGAACCTAACTCACGATCCCCTGACACAGTCGAGCAAATATTGTAGTTTATAGAAGTTTTGATTAAAGCAGCATGTCACTGTATCTTCTGTTGATAGTAAATACCTACATACTATGGCCTTGTGGATATAGCGTAAAGAAAAATTCAGTAATAACGACGAAATGGGAATTCAAGATATTATGGCAAAAATGGTCCCATTTTTGCATCGGGTCGGGTAATCGCCGTTGGCCCTGGCCATACAAATGCGCGTCGCGCTCACACGCTGCCATTCGGTTTCATACAGAATATTTATTTTTAGTAACGAAAATATGAATAATTGAAAAAAAATCACAGATAGAATTATAGACAATAAAAAAAATAAAAAACATGACAATATCATAAGTACTTTGATAGTAATATCGTTTTTAGGGTTCCGTACCAAAATGGTAAAACGGAATCCTTACGGTGAGACTAAGTCTGTCTGTCTGTCACACCCTGATATCTCAAGAACTGCTAATGCTATCAACTTGAAATTTTGAATAGTTTTAGATGACGTTTGCCCAACTATTTTGCAAGCAAGAAAGAAATTAAAAAAAAATATCTTTATTGCAAAAAAGACTGAAAGGGGGTCTTAAAAATTTGAAGCGGGGCTACTAGGGCATCTGGGATATCATATGATAGAGCGGTGTTTGCACATTCTCAAACATTTATTTTTTATGCAGCATTGATTCCGACTTTTGATGAACGATGTAAAAAAAAAAACGATGTCTCTATATAGCACAGTTTTTCAGAAATCATCAACATCATATATTCGTACGGAACAGTGTCAACATACATAAGCTATTCACTTTACAAAAGAAATGTGTTAGAATCTTAGCTCAAATAAATAATAGACAAATCTGTAAACCCTATTTCCTGAAATATAAATTACTCACTCTTCCTTGTATATATTTACACGATATATGTATATACGTATTCAAAAACATGCACACATTCACTAATGTATAGGACATACTCGTACACACAACACCCGGCAAACTTAACCTATACCAACCACATTCACGACTAAAAATGCTACACCAAAGCCCACGATACATGGCAATAACGATATATAATAAGCTGCCTTAAGATATTAAAAATGAAACCAGGCTTGCCCCATTTAACAATAAATTAAAAACCTACCTTTAAAATTGTTTTTACTATTCAATTGAAGAATTTTTACACCAAAAATAAATCAGTAACCATTACACACACTTACACTAACTACTACCTACCGACTTACTATTCTAAATAAATTCCTATTATAAATAAATTAATAAAGCTATCTAACTAATAAAAAATGTATTTATATTATTAAGTATTGAATTATAAAAATGTGTATAGATTATTATTTAAATGAGTAAAATTGAATAATTAATAGTAAAAAGTATATTAAGTATAAGTAAGTAGTATAATAAGTAGATTTGAATAAGTAAATTATTGAAATGATGAATGTAAAAATGTTGACAATAGCATAGTTATTTTAATTTATAATGTTAACCCTCAAATTTGCGATGCCTGGAAAAGGCCGCTAAGTTGTAAGTACCTATATTATAAAATAACACCAAAATGTACACTTAGTTTTGCAAATAAATCTTTGACTTTGACTTTGACTAACCCTCGGTGCGCGAGTCCGACTCGCTCTTGACCGGTTTTTTTATTTATGGGTAGACATAACTTCCTGAATTTATTTCATACTAGCTTCTGCCCGCGACTTCGTGCGTGTGGAAGTCGTAAGACATCACTACAATATACTAATAACAGCTACATTTTTATAGAAAACTGCCTCCTCTAATGGTCGCAAGCGTTTCTTTTGGGCATGAGGTCCTGGGTTCGATTTTCGGGTCAGGCAAACTGTTATTGGGTTTACCATCTGGAATTTCTCAGGTACAGTCCGAAGTCTGAATTTGTGCTCGGTTAGTGGCAATTGGCTCGCCCCGTATTACATGGGACCTAAAAATAACTGGTGGAATTTAATGTGGGTTTACTATAGGTAGGTAGGTACACCTCTGCCTAACTCTTCGGGGAATTTAGACGTGATGCTATGTTATTTTTATAAAAAAATAAATACATACAAAAACTCACGCTTTCTTCCCATGATGGTTTCTGTTCTGTTCAGTTTCTGCCTAGAAACTATAGAAAGCCACCCGCTACGCTACTGACATACTATTTTTGCTTCGTTTCCGTTCATACATCTGGTCATTTACGCACGCCTGTTCAGAGTACTACGCACTTGTCTTTTCTGAAGAACATCACCGATTAGGTCACTATATGTCCTTCTAGGGCGTTTCCACTCACATATGCCTTATAAATTCCTTTTGTTAGTCGCCTTTCATTTATCCATTCAACATGACCACACCATCTTCTAAGCATAAGCTTTTAAAAATTTGCCACTACATCTTGTTTTACACTACACCGTTGCCTTATCGCATAATTTTTCAGTCTATCATTCATAGTCACACCACACATGCTTTGCAAGGAACATATTTCCACAGCTTTGATTCTACTTTCATGCTTCTTTTGCCACACCCAACATTCACTTCCATGCATAAGCGTGGGTACCAGCACACCATTGTGAAAAGCCAGTCTAGCCTTTTTGGGCATCGACGGGTCCGTCACAATCGCATGTAGAACATAACATAATCAGCCTATAATGTTCCCACTGCTGGGACACAGGCCTCCTCTCTTCGAGAGGGACTGGGCTATAATCTACCACGCGGGCCCAGTGCGGGTTGGTAGATGTCACATGTCCTCGAATTGTTGGTTCTAGGACATGCCGGTTTCCTCTCGATGTTTTCCTTCACCGTTTTGAGAGCAGTGGTGATGAAATTATTTACACAAAGTAAAGCGCGTGCCTGGGTTCGAACCCACGACCTACGACTCGTAAGTCGGAGCCGTTACCACTGGGCCACCACTGCTGTAGAACATAATTCACGTTATTTCCCGCATTTACTCTTTATAAAACTTCCCTGTATACTACGTTTGTAATTATGGTCTCAACAGCCAAAATATACTGAGACTCAGGACTAAAATATACAGTGATGCGTGAGCAAGCTACGTATAGTCCGTGTGAGAAGCAGTTACTCCTGATATCAACTCCGTAGTCGTCAGTAGTAATTTCCCATTGCTTTCGAAGTTCTTCGTTTTTAGTGAATTAATGAACGCCTGCGTTCCTGCTTATACTACCTAATGTCACAAAACTGATACACTGACTGATGCATTCTTACAGATTATTCCTGACGAACGACTATTACTAAAATAATATAACAGTAGATTATGCAGAACACATGGCCGATAGGGCCGAAAGTTTCTGGAGTGGCGACCGCGTACCCGGAAGGCCGCTCATAAGGTGGATCGATGACTTTGTGAAGGCCGCAGGAATCCGCTGGATTCGGGAAGGACAGAACTGGTCGAAGTGGCGATGTTTGGGGAAGGACAACAGTAGATGTCTTTTGGCTGAAATGATGATTATGTGATAATACTACAAATTAACAATTTTCGGGCTTTTTCCTTTACTTGTGCTGTGAGACTTTGCTTTGTGCCATATGATTCTAGGTCAACGGAATGTACTCTATAGGTTTTGATTAATTTGTGAGTATCAAAATATGTCGCGTAGATAGGTCGTATTTGTTTAATCCGTTTACTTAAATTTTTGTTTTTGAGCTCCAGGAAACCGTACAACAGGTATTTGAAATGAATTTCAATTTTATACCTTCATGCGTTCCTGAGAAAAAGGGTCTTCACTGACAGACAGACAGACAGACGGACGGACGGGCGGCCAACGAAGTCATCCTATAAGGGTTCCGTTTTTTCCTTATGACGTAGGTACGGATCCCAAAAAAGTAAGTTGGAATCTCATTTCCCACGATATGTATGGGAAAAGATTTTTGCGATTTCTGACTCGTCTAGTACTTCAGCTTCCGTTGGTCTTATAGAGTTTTTGATCCTCATATGAAACAGGATCTATTGGCACCAAATTTATTTTTTAATGAAAAAGTCTTTTATAGCTGATTGTACATTTTAATCAAAATCTATGTCTGCAGATGAAAATGTCTCAAAAAGTTATAGATAGTCTCCTAAGACCGGTTTCACGTAGCTACAACGGTTAAGATACCTATACTGCCCCATCACAATGATCCACTCTTTAGATGTCATGATGATTGACAGCTTAGCCCCATAAATATATAGCGTGATGATAAAATTTATAAATGTTCTAACCATTTGGCTCGTCATTTTACAATTTACTGTAAACTATAATGCAATATTTCTCATCCCCCATAGCACATAGCGCGATAATAATGTAGCCTACCGACTGACCAAACTTATAGGGAGTACTCGTATTTATGCAAAATTTTAACATAATCTATCAGGTAGAATTTGTGCATTCATAGAGGAATACAAACACAATGCAATATTGCTGATCCCCCATGGCAAATAGCGTGATAATATATAGCCTAACAATTGACCAGGCTTCTATGAAATATGTATGCAAAATTTGAACAGAATATATCCAGCAGAATTTGCGTGATGCACAGACAAAAATTCTAAAAGTTATATTTTCGGCATTGGAATCGATCCCAGACACCGTAGCCATTATTTTTTCTCAAAAATATTCAATGTAAATTTTTGACTTCGCTACGATTTTATTATATAATAATAATAATAAAAATATGTATAGACAGTATTTTACTACAATACTTAAATATTCACATAGAATTAATGTGTATGCGTTCTAGTTTAAAATACATTTTTTGCATAACTTACTTGCATTATATGACAGCGTATAATAACAGATTTAAAAGTCACATAAATCATAAATATCTGCGCCTTGACAGCGACTCCTCGTTGTTAAGTAGTAGATATTGAAAACATTGCGAAATTAAGTAAATGATTTATTAATAACGATACGTACGAGTATTAAGTTTCGCTACCACAGACTAGGCTCCCGGACGTATGAATACAAAGTAGTCTTACATAGCGTAACAACTGCATTCCCCGAAGCGTAGATCAGGGAAGCATCATAATATACACTATACACCCATAGTTCACTGGTGCTATAGGCTGTATGAAAAATTTCTGATTAGCTTTGCAGCGGCAAATAACGTGCTAGCCTGACAGATTGCTGAAAGAGTATGGTTTTCCGTGTGTTGCCGGACGTAAAGAATAGCACCATCCTATTTCTTCCCGTGGGTGTCATAAAAGGCAACTAAAGGAGTTACTAGAGAATGGCCAGCAGCGTTCTCTATGCATTTTAACACCATACTGCGATTGCCAACCCGCCTGCCAAGCGTGGCGATTATGCCCCCCCCCCTTTTTGGGGGAGGCCTATGTTCAGCAGTGGACGTCTTTCGGCTGAAATGATGATGATGATGGTTCGAACACCGCCTGTTGCATTTTAGACGTGAACACACTCATATCGAACTGAAGTTTATCTACCGGTTGTTTGGTGTTTCACAAGTAACTTGCTTACCGGCACTGTTATATGGTGGTGTTATATAGTGACCGTCTGTACGTACACCATGTGAAATTGAATCGACTTGTTTCGTAAAATTATGCGCCAGAGAGACTCCACTAAGCTACGCCATAGCCCCCGTCTTCCGTAGCGCTACGGAGAACGCCACTCTGTGCTACGGCGTAGCACACTTCGTTTGCTCTGAAATCTGTCGTGCTTTTATTGCTATTTAGCGAGTAAACCAAACATCGTCCTTGTACCAAAATGTTCGTTTGTTGCTGTTCTCTCTTTGTCTCTGTTCTGTTAGCTTATTAAATGAGTATAGAATTGAGATCTAAATGGGTGCTGAGTTCTATAGAGTTGAAAGAAAGTTTTTAAAGTAAATTGGCAAGTTTTAAAAGCTAAAGTTCCAACCTAATGTTTGTGGCACACAAATATTTTCGGCGGGATTCTTTTTCTACTCGCGCTTCGCGCAGTTTAAGTTTTCATGCCACATGCGATTTGCCTTTGCACAATACAGTGCAAAATCCACGATACCAATTTTATTTGTTACTTGGGTAACACTGTTGGGTAGCAATTGACTTTACAGGATCCTACAAAGCAAAATCCACGATATACAATTACATTTTTTTTTGTTTGGGTAACACTGTTTTCCACTAAACCGCCGCGCCGTGAGATTAAATTTGTACAAGGTCCTGAATAAAATTTGTTTACATTGGAATTTGAACTTTGTTGAGTTTGAGTTTCTAGTTCCAAAAAAAGAATAATTCTGAATACATGCTTAGTGTTTAGTATATGCAAAATAAACATATTTTTTTGCTTAATGAAGAATTTCATTGAAATTATTGGGAGTGATGTCATATTTCGTTTAAATATTGTAATTGAAAAAACCATTTCGAGGAAAATGGGTTGCTGATCACAGCGGTCCAACAATATTGTAAGATTTTTGTAATTTTTGTAAGAGTATTTTTAGACGTCAAAAAAACAAGTTTATTGAATTTGTTTTCATCATGATTCATGATGTAGTATCATGAGTATGTAGTATACTTTGATGGATTTTGCTTTTTAGGGTTCCGTATCTCAAAAGAAAAAACCGAAACCCTTAGGATCACTTCGTTGTCCATATGTCTGACCCTTTTTCTCAGGAATTCGAATTTTATCACGTTGGAATTGACATCAAATATGTAGATTTACGGTCCCTTGACACTGTAAAAAATCGAGCTTCTAAGAAGATTTATTTAAATTACTATTCATGTCGCATAGTTTGATACTCGCAAATAAATGTATCACTTGAGTGATGCCGCGAGCAGCCGGGCACAACTTTGAGGCGGAACCCTCAGGGCGCGAGTTTTACTAGGACTTGCGCAGTTTTTTAATCTGTAGGGTCTTAGTCCACCAATGAACAACATTTTTTTCACACTGAACAGCTGTATTTTCAAATATGAGTTTACGACGGTTACAAAAGAGAAAGGATTATGCTAACACATGTTGTCATACTCGAATTTTACTGCGATTTCATTTAAGTATTGAAAATTATGAGCGTTGTATTCTTAGCACAAACAATTATTTTTATATTCTGATGCAGATATGTATTTCCTAAGTATATTAATGCAATACGTAAAGCAAAGCATTTTATGTAACTTGACCTATATTTTTATTACATGGCAACAACAAGTCATAAAGTCAAGCCAAAAAAAGAAAACTACGTCATGATTATTATCTATCAACAATAAAATCAATTAAGTTTTCAATTATAACGATTTTTTTCCCAGACTTCGATAGGCCGTATGGTTGATTTGATAAAATTTGTCGTCGGTATCTATCATGGTGACCTAAGTAGACCCTTAATAATTCCATCAACAATTTCCTCGCCTATGTTCTTTACGAGAGGATACGTTTACGAGATTTTAAGCTAGCGAGCGCGTAATTGCCTTGCGCAACGGCGGACATAGTACCATAGACAACTATATATATCAAAGGACGGGCGCGTGAGCATGCGATGAAACCGAACTTCCCCGAACGAAGTGCGCGGCGCGGCGGAGACACCCGATGATCTACGATCTCAATGCCTGCGCTGCTCGGGTCGGTTCGTCATGTGGCGGTGATGCCTACAAATCAATGCCTACTGACAAATAAACACCGGAATATAAAATAAAAATTATGTTCAGGCAAATAAAAACGTTAAAAACAGTAGCCAACCAGCATCGGTAACAGATAATACGACGACGCGACCTTAGACGGACATAAAAAAATATACCTACTTGTACACATGACAGCGATCATATACTTTGAATAGTGCTGTATCATCTGATTATTTTGCGTATACTTATTACAGAAGATTCAAATACTTAGATAAACGCCGGGCGAAAAGCTGGCGGGAAATATTGTGTTTTGTTTTCGTCGTGTTTGATGTAACGGGTAGGCAAGGAGGTGCGGGTGAAACTTTATTTTTTTTCTGACTTACTACGCCCTCTTAAATTACTAGGTAATACAATACCCCTTGGTAAGACTGGTTGTCAGATTTTTGGGGTTCCGACTCCCCATAACGACTGTCAAAGATCTACGAATGACAGCTCGGATCAACAGCTTAACGTGCTTTCCGAGGCACGGAGGGGCCTCGATATGTGGAGGTCACCCATTCACAAACCGACCGCAGCAAGAGTAGCTTAACCTCTGATTGACCTATGCGGCTGTTATCATTTAGCCACGAGTCCCTCAACTTATATCTATCTATCTACAAACCAAACGGACCCGGACTGCGATAGTCTTAAATAACGATTTTTAAAACGGACCCCCAATGACACTAATTGTGTATAAATAAAATAAATGTTTGTTTGTTTGTCCCGTTTGCGTTCCTAAACCAGTCATCCGATTGCGATGAAATATTGGTAAGTTGGCGTGCGCACACACGCCGGACGGTACATGCATAACAAGAGAATAGCCGGAATGAAGTCGCGGGCAAGTGTTTAACCTACTTCCAAAAAGGAGGAGGTTATATATTCGTCTGTACGATTATTTTTTATAATTTTTATGTATAATCACCGATTTCTTCTCATTTTTCTGTCGATTGTAGACCCGTTTTTTTTTTTCTTTTTTAAAAAAAGTTGCCCCACACTAGGAATTTCTCCTGTATCGTGAGGTCATACAAATATTTGTTCCGTGCGGGAATCGAACCCGCGACACGCAGCGCAGCAATCAATCGCTTAACTAACTGCGGCAACCGTGCCGTTAATTTGAAAGGGTATGCTCACGAGGTACTCCCGTTCACATTCCCAGTCACCAAGTCAGTATCGTGTAGTCAGTATTGTCTGTGTGGTGCCGGACGTAAAGAATAGCACTCCCGTATTTCATCCCGTGGGTGTCGTAAAAGGCGACTAAGGTACTTACTAGAGAATGGGCAGCAGCGTTCTCTATGCATTCTCTATCACACCATACTGCGATCGCCAATCCGCCTGCCAATCGTGGTGATTATGGCAATCCCCCCTTTTGGGACAGGCCTATCTCCAGCAGTGGACGTCTTTCGACTGAAATGATGGTGATGATGAAGTCAGTATCTGATGATTCTATGGAAATCGAGGGAAGTCCTTAACTTTTATAGGCACACCTACAGGTTGTAAGGGACAGCCCTCCACAGACTGCAATGGGGTGAATTCAGTATATCGTACTAAAATGACCGGTACATGAAATTATTTCAGGAACGTTATGGGAATCCAGTGAACGTGATTTGTAGCGGCGGGGTGGACGGCCGCGCTCGCTGATTTCAGGCGTCGGTTGTTGGAGAATTTCAAAATCCATTGCTGTTTTATTTTATTTTAGCTGTGTTATTTACATTAATGGAGTACTGCGTACAGAGAATGTAATTTACATTGTAATAAAGGAATAGTAACTGAAATTACGATAAAAAAAATACAATTTTCCTGAGAACATTTTCCGTGGAATATGATTCAAAACAAGGAGCAACACTGTTAATTTGCGGAGGGCTGTCACTTACACCCTGTATAGTGATTTGGGTAATTTTTATAGTAACTTGTGCATTTGCTCTCGGAAAGCACCATTTGGTGAAGTGGAACTCATGATGAAGACCACAGATGGCCACCGGAACTACTTAGTAATAAGTAATTCACGGGTTGCGTTTTGATTTGGCACTTTAATGTGGTTGCTAAGCAATTTATGCTCGTCGCAATGCATATGGTGAAGTCACCATAAGGTCCAGTTCTTCTGGTTCTTACCAGGAGAACTCCTCAATAATTAACGCCCCTGCATCGGGAAAAGCAATATGTTGTAAAAGGTGATGAGCCGCTGACCTTAGGCTATTGTAACTTAGATAAATTACAAACCGACATACAAAAAGTGAAAAATAAAAAACTTTTTTCGAACTTATTGACAGATTTATTCACGATAAATACTTAATGTTAAAAAACAAAAAATTAAATTATTATTATTAAAATTAATAAGAAAAAAAAATGTTAATATGCTATGTGTTGTTGTTTACATATTTCATTTGAGTCAATTCTTGAAACATGAATAAAAATAACTAATAACCCAAAAAAAAAACAACAAAGTCAACGACTTCCAAAAAAAGACTACAAAATGAAAACTTACTTTAATTTAGGAAATCGCGTAGTCGGTGGCAAAATAACTAAAATACAGATCCAAAGACACGGACTTCCAAAATTAAAGTTATTATTTTTCACTTTGTAGTGTTTTTTTGGAAGACGCATTTTATTTTTGTAAAAGGTTTTAAAAGCTCCTCCTCTGCGATGATTAGGTTAGCAAACCCCGCTGCACGCATTCAGATTATACAGGGTGTTTGGTGCATCGTGTGCCAAATTGAAATGGTCGACTGAAGGAGTCATCCGCTAGCCTTTTAGACCCTTTAACACCCCTCATGCTCTGTGGATTTTTTTTTATCGACTTTTTATTGTTTTCCAAAAAAAAGACCCAAATTTTACATTCAAATACAGATTTAAAAAAAAATATAAGGCGTAGACTCTGAATTTTATTTTTTTTTCGATGTGTATTGTTTAAGAATACTTTTAAATACAAAATTAGTGATATTAGTCACCTAGTTTTTTTTTTAATTCACTCGCAAAGGTAAAACTTAAATTAAAGCTGTACATGTTACAGCTGTTTATAAGGCTACAAAAAAAAATCAAAAGCGACCGGGATCTTCCAACTCCCTCATTAATTCTCCAGTCTATCCTCTTTCTAATGATGTGCCACATGCCATAAAAGTATTTTAACAACTTTGTGAATTCGCTAGAATTGTGAATCAAGTCACATAAAACTACATTCCAAATTCTAAGGAAAAAATATTTATTGCGGAACTGTTACTTGAGAAAGAGGTAAAATTTGTTTTCTTACTCTTTCACAGTAAAATCTATCTTCTATCTCTTTCTTGCATACCTTAAATCGGTTTGAACAAATCGCGCCGCCCGACCCGCCATTTTTTTAGTCGAGACATGACTGCCTCTGCTACCTAACGTGTGTGCTAGTTCAGTCGACCATTTTAATTTGGCACACGATGCACCAAACAACCTGTAGTATATTTTGTTGCTTTTCTGTGGTCTAACGATAAAATCATGGTTAGGCGTGGATCTTCCCGCGTCACTCATCTCGACCAACGGTGAGGTGTCAAGCATTGGTATAATAATAATAAATTTATTTCTTTCAAATAAGTTACAGAAGAAAATACATATCTGTGTCGTTATTAGGCTTATATGTAAAATATGGATTACAACTGAGTGGCATAAGAGTAAACCCAGCTATTACATAGTTATGCTGTAACCACAAGGTCTGTATTGGGTGAGCCCTGCCTCTTAAACTAGGGTGACCTGTATCTTGAGAGACAGTGATCAGCTCCATGGTATCTTATCAAATAAACAAAAACTTGTGAAGTGCGTCAGTTGCCATGTATGTGTTTATAGAATACGTTACTTTTTTTATGGATCTTGCATAGATATAGTATGTATTTTTTTTCTTAAACATTTATATTTATGCCAAAAAAGGAGAATGGGAGTGCAACTCAAGAATGTAGGAGAGTGTGTGTGTATAAATCCGTGTTTTTTATTATGCTTGCAACATTTATATTTCCCGACGCAAATTTTTCCACGAACATCTACTCTATAAAAAAGGGCGAGAAGTCAACACAGTACCCAGCCGTAAATTAGGGGTTACTTAGGTTTTGTTTTGGAAAAGCTCCGCATTTCGTTAGTTTTTTTTAGGATGGGTTTACAGAAATACTAGTACTTTAGTTACCACATTACTTTAGTAATCATAACAGACGTGTGATGAAACATAGATACTGCGTTAATAAACCGACATAATAGCAGGGATTGGCACTTCATAGATACGGGTGTCAAATTAAAGCAGCCTCGTGATAGGTGATCTCAATGTCAATGATTCCAATTGTCCAACACCTCCCGTGTTGTCCCTAGGTTCAAACTTCAACGTATACGGGTGGTTGAATCTATTGTTTAGTAAGTAGGTAGGTACGGTCAGCAATAAAAGTCGATTTACACTACAGTTTATTAAATCTAAATTATTGAGCAAAATATTCATAAAACTCTGAACTGATTTCAAAAAGATAAATCTGCTAAAAAATTCTATTGCTTGAAATGTAAAAAAAGATGTATCAAATCATTTTGTATTAATTTAGGTGTTATGTAAAATAACAGTATTAATCGACTCACGGCTGGCTACTTGGCGGGCTTCAGGCGGGATAACTGAGTCTGCATTATACCAAAATTTCGTTTTGGTAAAATGCAGTTAGCTTTTCTTTTGTTTTTGGGTGGAAAATTATCAAATAACTTCTCCCGCTCTGGAGAGCGTGAGGGCGTATCAGACTTTTGCTGAGTAAAACCCACCCGTGTTCCTTTTGTTGCCTGTGTGCCAGGGCAACGATATCCCTTTCGGACAAACTCGCAACCATGGCAGGCATTGCCCCTAACGGACCCCGTCAGTTCGTGCTGACATCTCATAGAAGCGCGTGTGGAACACAACGCGCCGTCAACCCGGGCCTGGTCCTTATCGGACGGCGACCTACCCATCGGTCACCGTCCGCAAGCCCGCGCCTACGACGCGATGGCCAGGAATCGGCCTGCGACTGCCGACGCCCGGGGCGTCTCTTGCGGCAACTAGGGGCATGGGGGCGCGAATTTTTCCTATCCCTCACGCGTTCCGCCTCCTCCTTCGCGAGCATTACTGCTGCGCAGAAAGAGGTGACAGCCTCCCATGCACTCTCGCTCCAAACCATGGCCTAAACCAAGGCCTGAGGCTGCCAATCGCCTCCGTGAGGACACGGCGGTGCTCCACCCAAGCCGGGCAGGCCTCCAGCGTATGCTCCACCGTGTCCTCCGGGCGATCCACACAGTGGTGACACCCGGGCGTTTCCTCCCGCTTTATCCAGAACAAGACCTCCCGAAACAACCGTGTCCGGTGAGGACCTGCGTTAGGCGGAAGGTGAGGACGCCACTCTAGGCACTCCTCAAAGAGGGGACTTATCGCCATAATTGTGGAGTGCCCAGCGCTGGGTTGCGACAATCGCACTCTCCATGTCGCCATTAGATCCCGCCGAAGCTCCGTCCGCTGTGCCGTGATTTCTCGCGGCAGCGGAGTTACAGTTAGCTAAGGATACGTTATTAGATAATTCTTGACGTTCCATAAATTCCGCTCCGTTAATTCTTATCCGATCTTTTGTGCCAACAGAAGTTGTTCTCAGTTCTGTGAAAGTTCTTTGAAAGTATGTCACTATTTGTGTAATCTCAGCAGTTAACGTCTTCCAAGAGAGTCGTAAACTTTTAATGACATTTGACTTAGTACTCCGTTTACTTGTTAGAATAACTAGGACTACTCGTAGAATTCGTTTTAGCATCTATCACTGAGTTAAGCGCGCGAATCAAACGTTCCATTATATTTACATGGTGGCCAATTCGAAGGTAGGTATACAACTTTAAACTTAAACCAATTTTTGTTACAAACGAAATGTATTGTATGAAACATAACATCCACCAAATCTCCACCTTCTTGCTGGTTTAAATGCGATCACTTTTCATAATATTTTTCAAGACGCATGCAGCTGAACGCCAAATTTTTAAATAGTGCATAGTGTTTATTGTACCTTACATTATATTCTTTTCTATTGTGCTTGTTAGTGATCCTAAGATTTTTACTACTTTTCTGTTTTTTACCCGTGAGAACCTGTAATTGGCTCTGCGTTTCATATAAAATTGTTACCCATCTGTTATAGCTGTTGGTTTCCCGTTCCCCTATAATATAAATAAATAATAGTACATTTTGATACAAGTGGAGAATGTTTGTTTTTGAGCCGAAAACTGCAATAAACAAATGTCCACGTGTATCAAACAAACGACGTTTTTCAATACACTTTTGAAAAAATAAAATAAAATAACGAAAAATATTTTTGTCATGAATTATTAGGAAACTATGATTTAATTTCTTTTTTTTCCGCGCTTTGCATTCGCCAGGTAATGGGATGGAGAAGCAAAGGTGTAAAGCCGATAAACAGCCTAATATGAAAAAATAGAAAATTAAAATATTTTTGAGTCTAAACTCAAAAATATTTTAATTCACAAATAAATGTTAATTTGTTTATAAACTTTTTTTATTGTAATAATCATGGTATTATATTTATAAACATTATTTAAATATTCCAAAAATATTAACGCCATAAAGACACATCTCTACTGAGATTTAAAAAAAAAATCACCTCCGAATAGAGAGAACCGTCTCTGGCGCTAGACGGTGTGAATAGAGGCATTGAACCAATTTGGACTAAGTATAAGTATAAGTTATCTGTGGCAATTTTTATTCCCGCACACGTGTTGGAAAATAAAAAATCGCACGCGTGTGAAATACATTGCATTGTGAACCTAATCGTAGTGCGATATGAACCAGTTTTCGAGGAAGTGTATGGAATAGTACATTTTGATACAAGTGGAGAATGTTTGTTATTGCATTCGAGGCGGAATTAACACCCGAGTCGTAGGCGAGGTTGTTTTGAGCCGAGAACTGCAATAACAAATGTCTACGTGTATCAAACGACGTTTTTCAACACACTTTTGAAGAAATAAAATAAAATAACGAAAAATATTTTTGTCATGAGTTATTAGAAAACTATGATTTAATTTTCTTTTTTTTCCGCGCTTTGCTTTCGCCAGTTTGAAGGAGAAGCAAAGGTATAAAGCCGATAAACAGCCTAATATGAAAAATTGAAAATAAAAATATTTTTGAGTTTAGAACACAAATAAATGTTAATTAATTGTTCATAAACATTTTTTTATTGTAATAATCATGGTATTCTATTTATAAACATTATTTAATTTTTTTAAAATATGAACGCCGCCGCCGTAAAGACGCATCTTTGCAGAGATTTAAAAAAAATCACCTCCGAATAGAGAGGACCGTATCTGGCGCGAGACGGTGTGAATAGAGGCATTGAACCAATTTGGACTAAGTATAGGTATAAGTTATCTGTGGAAATTTTTATTCCTGCACACGTGTTGGAAAATAAAAGTTTGCACGCGTGTGAAATACATTGCATTGTGAACCTAATCGTAGTGCGATATGAACCAGTTTTCAAGGAAGTGTATTGAAAAATAAATTTCCGCATTCTGTATTAGGTATTCCACTATCAGGCCTTTAGTGTTCAGAATTGACCATGACATGCTCTTTTAGCTAACCCTACAGAAAACTTAAAATTAATGCTGATATTTAAAGACTATATTGAGGACAAAAAGGCTTGGGATCGAGCTGCTACACAGTGAATCTTGTTCTTTCTCTATTTAACGTTTTGCGTATAGAATGACATTAATATTTACTTGGTAAAGTATAATATTATTTTAGTTATTGTGAATGAGGACTATTTGGGTCAATGTTTTTTTTTATTTCAGTTTTAAATTTTAATAATGGTCTGGCAGTTTGAGTACTTTATGTGGCCTACCCAAATGTCCTTTCTTTGGCATTGTTTCGTTGAATCGTTTAGCTCCTTAAGTCTAAGTCCACTTGAATCGTTGTGGTTCTTTCCTCAAAAGACCATTTCAGACACGGATCTACATGGTCTTCTCATGATCTGACGACCAAGATTATGTCTGGACTTTAAAGGAGACTGTGACCTCTGAGTTTGTTTCGGCCTTTCTTCTCAGAATAAAGTCGGATAGAAAACCTGACCTCATCTAGTTTTATAAATATGATTGACGTGTAAAAGTGTTGGTACAAACTTACTTACAGAAATAAAATCATTTTTAGAGTACATGATGTAGTCACTTTCCCACAGCTCACAGGGGTTGGTTATCCTTTCTGTATATCAGTTGTCTGTAATTTCTTACTAAATGTAACGTCGTATGCGTAATTAATACTCGTATCAACGTCATAGAATATTCATTGAAATTACTTATACGAGATTTACTTTAGAAACATGAATAATTGGTCGAAGGTTGAAGTATGGCTGCGCCGCTAAAACCTACATATATATAACCTACAAGTGATACAAAATAAATAAATTAAAACTCTATACAATTTCCACCACCTAACATCAATTCAACAAATATATAACGACACTAAACTATGTAACATACCAGTGGCGAAGGGTGATTTTATAAGAGAGTTAAGCCGGAGCAAAACAAAATCTTTTCTACACAAAATAAATTCGTCATGACGTCGATTTTATATAGAAATTGAACTCACTGAGTTATTTTAGAGCAAAATGTTTTGTTGTTGGGATATAAAGACAAAAAATGTAATGTAGGCGTTTTGTAACGTTTTAATTGTATGGTGTATTAAATACCTACAATGTATTAATGTTCAATGTTATTATATTATTTGGCATTATTGAACACTACTGACCGTGCCATTTTTAAAAGAACGATAGAGTGATTGTGTTCCGAATTTCCGAAGGGAAGCCGGTAGGAATCGTGTTATACGGTGCTTTCGCCACTGCAACATACAACAACTATATGTCGGATCGTCAGGATTTTACTCTGTTAGATTCGGACATCATGTGGGCAGAAGTTGGGTTTCGTGCAATGAAAACACACTGGGCGCAATACACAGCGTTTATTGAAATCACAAATTGACACAATCACTACAAATAACAATTATCACAATAACTAAGCATAACGAATCGAGTACAGTTCCGCGTCGTCTTAACTCCGATACGATCAGACACTGAATCTTGAATGTCCTCCTCGCCATTAGCTCAAAACATCACGACTCTGTAGAAGCGCGCCAGTGCTGCAGTGGTGTGCAACACACTTCCTCGTGTGTTGTTAATCTGGAAACAAAAAAATCACGCTACAGTATCTGCTCGTCCAATTCTGACTCATACGAAGACTGATGAAATAATTAAAAGGGACTCCATAAAATCCGTTTTAATTTCCTAGCAATTTAAACAAAAATTTAGAAACTATAAACTAGATTACTAGACTAACCTATATTGTGGTAAGGCCGCCACTGATTTTAATGATTGTGGCATGCGACCATGTGGCATGCCACATGATGTTGCTCCGGTACACGAAGCTTTACACCGGCTTTCCGACGCATGGATCGAAATTTGACTAATTTACTTGTGCATAACGTAGGAATATTATTGCAATTATAAAAGCTCTAATAAAGAAATGTATTTTTTACTTAGGTATAAGTATCTGGGTGTTTTTGCAAGCCATTAAACTTTACTGGAAAAAAAAGTTAATAGCCCGACAGCGTAAAAAGTGAACTTTAAATTAATAAAAAAAACAAAAACCCGACTGCAAAAACATGAACTGAAAAGATGGAAACAAGATGAAAAGAAAACGAGTATCCTTTAAGTACCTACCAAAAATAAATAAATGTAGTCGGAGGTATCTAAGATGTTACGAACGCCTTAAAATTTGCCTCCGACTGTTCGTAGTGTTCCTTACACACACGTATTAACATCGCATTTTTAGAGATAGAATATATATATTTTTTTAAGTTGGATTATTAGCTCAGCGTTGGCAAGTGGCAACACAGAAACTTCAGAAATGTTGCCTGTAGAAATTTTATAGATCGTGGTCGACGAAACTCGTTTTTCAGATACACTTAATAACAACCGTTTATTACCTAAACCTTTTAAAATGTTTATGAAATGAAATCGTTTATTCTGTAAATAGGATATCGGAATCACTGTTGCACGTCATATTAGAAAATAAAAAATAAGCTAGTTAGAGTAGTCGACATTTCCTATCTGACTACCCCTGAGAAGAAATGGCTGATGGCGGTTATAAAATAGTAGATTGTAATAAGGGAGCAAAATAATAATTTTACGGCGAGGGCGCTTTTTTGAATCCAGAGCGAAGTGAGGGATTCTTTAGTATAATCCTGCACGTGGCGAGAAATTCAAAGTACGTCACCCGAGCTAAAAATATATTTTTCGCCCGAGTGATACACTCTACTTTTCATCACCCACTATGAGAAAATAAAAGGCGCCTCATATATTGTAATATTATTATTTAATAAAACATACGAGTAACAACTAAATTGAAATTAAATGGTATCTAATAATAGAACAACTAAAAACTTATATTTACATTTGAGACATTTTCGCAATTATGAAAAATTGTTACAGGTTTATTAGGAATAGAGATAGTTGTAGATTTTATATTCTGCGTGTTTGAAATAATGTCCGAAGCTGGCTCATTTTGAGGAAAATGTGACGGTGAATCTCGTTGTTTGGATGTAGATGGGCGCGGTGACAGCGACATGGATGGATTAACTGAAGGTTGCAATTTAATGGTTTCCACGATGCGTTCACATGTTTTCGCCTTGTTCTCAATGGAATCTTCTATATACCTCTCTGCTACAGCACTCGACTTCCATCCTCCATGTCGCTTGAGAAAAGTTAAGTCCGCTCCAGAATCTGCAAAAAGAGTAGCAGAGCTATGACGAAAACGCGGGTTGTAGTTCGCGCGTTTTTAATTTGTTTTCATTTTTTTTATTCAGCCGGCGGCGGCGGCGCGACTATGGGCCGTCGTTTCAGCCAGTCTTTATTCAAACTGTCTTGGTTTTTTTTTCAGTCTTTATTATAAAAAAAAAACAATATTTGCGTTCGATTTCTTTGGCGCTGAACACTAAGATGTTCCATATTCAAAAAGTGCGCGGCAAAGATAATTGCGGCGCACTTCTAAAGAGGATTAAAAACTCATTACTGCCCGCTAAAAGTTTCTTATAGAAAGCACCACCTTTGGGTGCACTTAAAGGCGAACCAAGTCGTCCTTTTCGAATTAGATGGGATAAAAAAACAGTTTTGCAAGAGGTACTACATAAAATACTTATAAAAGAAAAAGACGACGTATGATGTATTTCAGTTTGTCCCTAAAATTAGTCGCCAAATATTTCGAGACCAATTTTAGGGATAAACTACGTCTTACGTCGTCTTATAATTATATCTATTAGTACTAAGTTTCACTGAATTAAACTGAAAGCCAAATAATTGAAGTTTAAACCAAAGTTAGGTAATATTTAAGCCGACAGACTGCTTACCACTTATCTAAGTAGGACCACTAATTGCTTATAACCACCTTTAAATCGTTTTCATTGTAGGTTAGTTATGATAAGCACTTTGCGAAATAAATATAAGGTTTTGATAATATCTATAATATAATATGTCCAAGATTTGTTAACCACCTGCTTATACAATTCCTTATGTGAGAAATTATCAAATAACTTCTTCCGCTTTGGGCTCCGGGAGGGCGAGTCAGACTTTTACTGACTAAATCCCACCCGTGTTTCTTCAGATGCCTGTGTGCCAGGGCCACGATGGGATTTCGGACAAACTTGCAACCCTGGCAGTTGGCCCTAAGGACCCCGTCAGTTCGTGCTGACACCTCTTTGAGGCGCGCGTGGTACACAACGCGCCGTCGAACCGATTTTTGGTAAATTATCATTATTCGTCAGAAGACCCTTTATATTATGAAGTCCCTTTGATGTACAAAGAGACTTCATAATATAAAGGGTTTCACTTCAATAATCCTATTTATAGAACCGGTGTACATTTTGCAGCGTTCCCAGTATTTACAATTCAAGCAAAAAATGTAAAACGCCTGTATGAATACCGAGTTTTATTCTGCACAAATGAATTTTACAGACTTTTTGAAACTGGAAAATGTTCGTAGAACGTAGAATAAGGATTTATAAATAATCACCGAGATCGTTAATTAAATTGGTATTTGGACAGTTTATAAATCCAAATTTTGATTTATTTTGTTGCTTTTATTCTATCTTTATTTATTGATGAATAAATGACGTGTTTTTGATACATAATTAATGACCTTACTTATTATTCTTTGTACGTAAACAACATAAAAACAACGTGAAAAATGTGAAATACTTTCAATAACATTTTTGGACTAGGTTAAAAGGTACCTAAAGTAGACTATCTGCCTGAGTTTCTGCCTAAACTTTAAAATCCTATTAGATATTTTAAAGTTTTGTTCATAAATATTTCACTATAATTCCATAAGCTGACTTATTTCAGTTTAAAAAATTCCGCCTTGAAGACTCACACCGCGATTTTAGTTCGCACCCAATTGCGGCTAATCCGTAAATCATTCGAATATAATTATAGAATATTTTGATTACACGATTTACGATACGTTTTTGTAACCGCGCTGGGTTTGCAGAAGATAAAATGATACGAGTAATAATCGCCAGCAAAGGTTTTCCAACAGAAAACCATTTTCATTCAATTCGTACTTTTATGACTCGACCACAATTTAGAAAAGAGCATGAAATGCCTACTTAAGACGCAGATATATGCCAGTGACCTTGAGTGGTTAGCTTGCGTGCTCTGTACTGAGCGCGTCGTACGTTCAGCCAGTAATAGGACTCGGCCATCAAGGAGCGCTGTCCCCAATTTGACGCATTATTAATTTATTATACACAAAACAAAAGGTATTTTAATAAAACGCGTATACTAAAAGATCAATAATTAAATTATCTTTAAATTGGTGAAGGTTTCAGAAAAATACGCTTGGTAGATTTTGCGCCATTCTCAGATTTTTATCCGCGTTAGATATAATTTTACAAATTAATTTCACTATGTAATATAAACATAATCTAAAATATTCACATATTAAGTTATTGAGAAAATGCTCTAATTTATCATATATTTTTTCAAATCATTAACACTACTCGTTTAGACGTGATCTTCAGTATAAAATCATTAAAAGTCGGTTATCGGCCCCTTAAGTGCTTGGGAGAAAAGGTGTTTTTTATCTCTAGTAACATAACACGTTAATGACCTTTATCATCCATTCAACCCTACTGACAACTTTACCTTATGACCACTGTCTGCAGCTACTTCCATTTATTTTCTCATCAGCTTTATTTCGCTTCATTTCGCATCAGCTACATAATGTTTCACAACTTTGCAGCGTTGTGACATGTACAGTCGCGGTCTGAAAATGTTTAACACCTTATGGTTTATAATTAATATACATGCACACATCTATGTCACAAGCGAGACGTTAAATGTCATTTGAATACGTAGAGAGCATGGATTTTTTTATTTACACATCATCTAAGTTTGATATAGGAAACATTTTTTGTAAAAAAAAACCGATAAAAACGATAAAGTTACTGGCAGTTCAAACATTAACCAAACGAAAAAATTCAAAATTATGAAAAAACTAGCTGCGCCCCGTGGTTTGACCCTTATAACTCTCGATCCCGTGGGAATATCGGAATAAAAATGTTCTACTTGTGTGCGAAATTTCATCAAAATCCGTTCAGCCGATTTAGCGTGAAAGCGTAACAAACAAACTCATTTTCGCATTTATAATATTGTTTAGGATAATCAAATAGAAATTCAAAACATCTTTATTTTTTTAAGGAATTTTGTGTTTTATATTCTATCAACAATTATTTTTATTAATATCTAGTATAGCCTCCATCAGCAGCTATGACGGTCTATCTCGCATTGATGAGACAAGGCGCGCGTATAAATCAGTCCCTTTGATATCATCCCATACCCGTGTACAATGTTACCTGAGAGCTTCAAGGTTTATTTCCTTCTGACAATCCCAGCATTGGACCATTATCCCCACAGATTTTCAATCGGTTTCATATCTACTGACCGAGCAGGCCATTGAATGATACGAATGTCACGGTGCACGTTGAGCCACGCCATAGTAGACCCGGACATGTGTATCAGTGCATTATCCTGAACGTAATCAATTTGTGGGAATTCTGTTGCAGGATACACAACGCGCACTACTTAGGCTGCTTAGGCTTGTATGCTGCACCGGTCGACGTCATCACGTCAACGCCGGCTATCCCTGAAAACCAGCGCTGGGGCTCTGTCTCGAATAGGGTCGCAGCATTATGCTGAGCGGTGGCCGTTTTGCGTGGATGTGACGCATATTTTCCCCCTACTTGTTCTTTTTGTATCTATGTTCTTTCTTTGCGTCATGTTTACCGCATATAAACGTATTTTCTTTCTTTCTTTCTTCTTAGGCAGCAATCACCTCGTCCATAATTATTCGCAGTAGCACTATCTAACGACGACGTCAGTTTTCCGACGTCGTCTTGGCTTATCTACCCCATAAGTTGGCTGTTATGCGACCAGATTCTTTTTGAGGCACGATATAAGCTTCACCATACTGAGTGCGATTATAATGCCATAAAGTTAATCTTCCGATTAAATTGATTTAAAAGTTTTTTCGATGGTAAATGTAACAAGCAAAATCAAGACATTGTCGCCGAGAATTCAGTCGGCAGTTTTGTGGTGAGGTTTGAGTTCCACTTTAATAGCATTGTGTCTTTAGTTTAGCCCCGCTCGATGCTATGAACATCGAAGTCAACGGCACGGTTGGCGCAGTTAGTTAAGCGATTGACTGCTGCGCTGCGTGTCGCGGGTTCAATTCCCGCACGGAACAACTATTTGTATGACCTACAAGTAGTTGTTCCGAGTCTGGCTGTTTGTGTATGTGAATTTAAATGTTTGTAAACGCACCCACAATACAGGAGAAATTCCTAGTGTGGGGGGGGCAACGTTTTAAACTGTCCGTGGCCTCACATCATACAAATCAGCAAAATAACTAGTTGGTGTGAATCCATGAATCTCTTCGTGTTGTCGAACCATAACAGTTGCATGAACTACCAAAGAATATTGCCAAAATATTAGAAGACAATAAACCTAAACAAATTAAAAACATCTTAAAAGCCTACTTTACTGTGGCAACGTTTGGAATGGAGGATGTCAGCGTGTAGGTTCTCAGCCATGAACTTAAGTGAGCAACTATATAAGCTTATAACACACATAATTTTATTGTATCTAGATTAAGCGCTATATTTAATGTACAAAAAGCATGAAAAGTTAGATGAAATAAATAGTTTATTTTTTATTTATTTTTTGTTATTTGCGTGGCCGTTAGTATCGGCCGTCGTCTTCAATTGCATCTATGATCAGTTCTTTGCCCTTAGCCATGACGCCGGATCCAAAATCTCACGGTGAATCGAGATATATTGAGTTCTCGTGATATAGCACTAATATTCAAGCCATCTTCATGGAGAAATAATATTTCAGCCCTTTGTTCTGCAACTAAAAGCTAAAAAGCTAACCCTGCGGTTAAACTTGTCATTTTATTTTAATCAATCAATTTTTATTATATTATATTTCACACCTACTATTTTTCACCTAATATTTTTGATAAATGGATTTGTTACAATGACTGTAACAAATCCAATTATGTTAGTCACCTTTTAAAAAATTAAAAAAACGTCATAAAGTCATTAACTCTTTTGTTAGAATAGCTTCACAACTATTAAAAAGCATTAAGTACCTTATGAGCGTTTACGACGTACGGCATTTCATACAAACTTTCAAGCCCTTGTTTTTCGAAATGACTGAACCAATTTTAATGAAACTTTATACGCATAAGCAGGCTACAAAGATCTAAAAAGTTAGTTAAAAATATTTTCGAAATGTCTTATTTAACAAAATTTTCAAATTTAGATAACAAAAAAGAAGGGCTTCAAAGTTTGTATGATATGCCGTAAGTCGTAAACGCTCTTAAGACTTTACTGCACACAGTGTGATAAAGAATCTAATTTGAAAACTGATAAAAAAATTTAGACCGTGACTGTACGTTGGGACCTGTTTGGTAGTCTTGTCACGCACCTTTTTTCGTTAATATTACCTCGCATTCATTTTAACTTGTTTTTTGCATAATAAGTATGTTCTGATCTTTTTATAAAACATAAATAATCTCTGCGCTGAAAAAATGTGCGAGCACAAGGTATGAAATGTGATTTATTCTTGTTTCAGAAAACCATGAAGAATTTCGACTGAGCATGTGAATGGTAGAAGATGTTCTACAACAGTGAAAATGCCTTGGAATATAACTATTCGTGCATCAACTGCCACAATGAGTCGTATAACAATCATAACTATACTTATCCGGACGAACTCGTTTGTATTCTACATACCGACGAGGATATTACAACGGGGATTTTCAAAATATTTGTGTACGTAATGTATATTGCAGTATTCGTAGCTGCTTTGGTAGGTAACGGGTTAGTGTGTTCAGTGGTTCACAAGACGCCGCGTATGAAGACAGTGACGAACTACTTTATAGTAAACCTAGCAGTGGGAGACATACTGATGACACTATTCTGTGTGCCATTTTCATTTGTGTCCATGTTGTTACTGCGGTACTGGCCGTTTGGTGCATTTATGTGTAAAGCAGTGAACTTTTCGCAAGCGGTGTCGGTGCTGGTCAGTGCTTACACTCTGCTGGCCATATCAATAGACCGGTACATTATCATAATGCACCCGTTGAAGCCGCGGCTGGGCAAGACGGCTGCTAAGCTGGTTGTGTTTGCCGTGTGGAGCGGAGCGTTCATCACTGCGGCGCCAATTCCAATCGTGTCCACACTGCAGAGGCCTTCGCTCTGGCACCGAGCATGTGAAGTGTATGTATCATATTGGTTTATCATAATCCTACATTTTAGTAACATATACATGCCTATAGTGTTCCCACTGCTGGGACACAGGCCCCCTCTTTCTGTGAGAGGGAGTGAGCCGTAATCCACCACGCGGGCCCAGTGCGGGTTGGATGTCATGTGTCTTCGAATTTTTGATGCTACATACCGGTTTCCTCACGATGTTTTCCTTCACCGTTTTGAGAGCAGTGGTGATGAAATTATTTACACCTGTTTGGGTTCGAACCCAAGACCTACTATTTGTAAGTCGAGGCCGTTACCACTGGGCCACCGCTGCTCCACATTTTAGTATAGTATGTTTACTGTACTGTCCATAGCTACCTGTAAAGAACAGGAACAAAATGAAAATCCTCTCTTTTGTTTAATTACTACGAATTTGGAGGTCAAAGTCCAATGACGTGCAGACAGTAAATTAAACAAGAGCCTGACACGAATAAAGAGTAGGAATTTCAACTTGTTACGTTTTGTTGATGCAAACTATTTTAATTTAAAGTATTCAAAGTATTTATTTATTTTTAGATTGTTTTACAAATTAAATCTTATAGGCTAGTTTTGAGTAAAAGTAGGTAGATTGTTCCGATTAATTAATGTTGTCAAATACACGTGCTTAATTTTATTACTGTTTCTATGCTGTATTAGTCTAATGTAAAAGTTGAGTGCTACATAGATCTTTTGGCGCCTGGATGACATTGATATGGGGGCTGTTGTTGGTAAGCATTTGTGAAATGGTCGCAGAAAATATAGTAACAAAAATAAGATGGCGGCATTAGTTCCGTGTATAGCCACGCGTCAAAAGAACCTTGTAGCGTTGTACAGTCGCCAGCACATCAAGTTACCACAAACTGTCAGATTTTCTCATTCGATTTTGAACTTAACCATCAACATTTTCAGGTTTAAAATCATTCGGAGAAATTTGACAGTTCCTGATGTGCTGACGACTGTACCTAAGATTTTTATGACGACCAATTTAAATCTTCTTAAAGAGGATTTATTGTAACGTAAGTGTTATGTTGTAAAGAGACATTTGTGGTGAGCACTGGGCCAGTCCGGAGAAAAGCCGACAGTATACCTACGCACTGTTGGTGCTTCAGTTCGTGCTTCCCCTCAGTGCGTTGGTGTGCACATATGCACGGATAGCGCACACTGTGTGGGGTGGGCGCCCGCCTGGGGAGGCACAGGATGCACGAGACACCCGAATGCAACACTCCAAGCGAAAGGTTGGTAAAAGAACATGTTTATTACTTCAATAACTATAAATAGTACAATTCAAAGTAGCTTTTTGTGTCTGTTTGTGTGACTACTTAGTTCATCAAACTACACAGTCGATTTTCATGCGGTTTGCACCTTCATGTTTAGAATTAATCCCGGAAAGTGTGTAAATACAATAAATTATTACTTAACATAGTTATAAAGCACATATATCTAATGTTTTGACTTGTCACCACAAAGTTATTAATTATTATTAATATTTTTTCTTTCTAGTGTAATCCCACCCTATGTTATATTAACTTATTATAATAAGCCCTTTTTAATCTGACCATCTTTGCGTTGTGGTATTTTCGGTAGTTTACGGAATGTCGCTTAGTTCAGTGTGCCTTTTGGCAAAGGCCTCCAATAACAACTTCCACTGAGTCCTATCTCTCGCAAATGTTCTCCAATTTGGACCCGCTGTGAGCTTCAATTCATATTCCCATTTTTTATATTGTCTTCCCCTGTTCCTTTTCCCATCTCCGGGGTACCAGTCAACAGACTGTTAAAAAAACATGCGGGGCAGTCTTTGGAGACTGCCGGTACAAGTGAAAGCAGTATATGTATAGCTCATGAAAAGCGTTCGGGGACGATGACGCGAGTTCCATGATTTTTGTTCACCCAAAGTGTGCACAACGCGTCTAAATAAGTTTTCACTTCAAAAAACACTCTTTTCTTGCTAACACGTACTTTTATTCCGCACAACTGCACTATTTTACAACTAAACGACGACTTCAATAGTGGATTGAAATTTCAATTTGGTAATAGATCTTCCAAAACCTTTTATGATTGGCAAACCTTTATAGATTTCTTCAAATCGTGAGTTATTTCGCTTTCGAGCATTTAATCAAGGTACAGTTGCTACTGAAATCCACATCATATGCATCGGTCATCATCATCATCATTACAGCCGAAAGACGTCCACTGCTGGACATAGGCCTCCCCCAAAGGGAGGGTTTGCCATAATCGCCACGCTTGGCAGGCGGGTTGGCGATCGCAGTATGGTGTTAAAATGCATAGAGAACGCTGCTGCCCACTCTCTAGTAAGTCCCTTAGTCGCCTTTTACGACACCCACGGGAAGAAATGGGGCGGTGCTATTCTGTACGTCCGGCACCACGAAGACATCGGTCATAGTTCCGTTGAATCCAAATATAGAATATCTAATATATATATATATAATATTACCTAAAAGCAGATTAATAGCGAGGGTAGATCCCGTAATGTAAACTGAAAACTTACGTTCCGTGTGGTGCCGGACGTAAATAATAGCACCATCCTATTTCTTCCCGTGGGTGTCGTAAAAGGCGACTAGGGGACTTACTACTATAGGCTATAGTCCGAGTAGAAATTGGTGACTTTCACCCCTTGTATAACAATCTACTATTGTCTTTGTAATAGTGACTTAGAGTTATTACACAGCTAAAACTGTATAAAATCTTTATTAAGGGATCCGCGTAAGCTTAGGGTGCTTAAATGGGCAGCAGCGTTCTCTATGCATTTTAAAAACCATACTGCGATCGCCAAGCCGCCTGCCAAGCGTAGCGATTATGGCAAATCCCCCCCTTTTTGGGGGAGGCCTATGTCCAGCAGTCGACGTCTTTCGGCTGAAATGATGAATGCTCAATAATGACAAATTGATGATGCCAAAGAGAGACTAGTCGCACTGTTTGATTCAGTGCTCATTTAGAACGATCCAAACACGGCACACGGACTGGTGACCGCAAATTATTTGGGTCGGTGACCTTTGATCTGCGGGTTGGCGCCGACTCAGAGTATTTCGTTTGAATACGCGCTGATATTTTGACAGACGATCACGTCGCCGCTCAGTCATAAAAGTGTAATCAATTTGTTATTATTGAACATTAGTGAATTGAAATAACCCGATTTCACGGGTAGGCGTGTGATAAATGCTTTTAATCTCACGTAATTTAAGTATCAAAATTCTGAGTGGATCACGTGCTAATATTGACGAGTTTCGTAATAGGTAATATTTGTTTGTATGCAATCTTATTATAATAGACAAGTACGTACCTAACTACATACGTATTATGCAGTACCTTCTTATATTTCGAGTAACTAAGGCCTCCGTAAGCAGGCGCGACGCGACTCTAGTAGAGCAATTTCTATGTAAACTTCATGGAAATTGTTCTACCAGAATCGCGTCGCAACGCCGCGCCGCGTTTGTCTGCTCCAGCCTGTAAGCTAGGATTAACTAGCTTTATGCATATGCATATTAATGCATATTCGACTTAGCATACCATCACGCATGTGTAGTTAAGTTTATGCAGGCTGCTACGGAATTTCTGATGGAAAAATCCAATACCACTTTGCGCGACCTGGGAATTACTAAAATTGATGTTTGGCATCTTTTTATCTGGATCTATGTCACAATGTGTTCATCTTTCTTGCAGATGATCAAGATGATGCTGACGGTCGTCACTGTGTTCACGATGAGTTGGTTGCCACTCAACATTTTCATTGTAAGTAGATACAATAAATCACAAGGGGACAAATGTCTAGTGACACGTATCTCCAGGGACATTAGGCCTTTCCTTTACTTTGTTGCGTGTTACTGTACTACCCAGAGTTTCAGTCAGATATTTATATACATAATATTCACTATTATCAAGACATGTTACACTATTGCACAGAATAACTTTTATTCGCCCTGAATATGTTTTTAAAATTGCCCAAATCTGAATTTTCAAGTTGGCAGATTTTGGAAAAGTACACAATTTCTTAATCAGATTTGACCATTTAAGTCATTATGCGGGATGCGTTCCGTGCGGTGCCGGACGTAAAGAATAGCACCATGCCATTTCTGTAATATAATTTTATTGTAACATCTTGCATGCCATGTGTGTGTATACTCATGTGTTGGACAAATAAATGATCTTATTTCTTCTCGTAGGTGTCGTAAAAGGCGACTAAGGGACTTACTAGAGAATGGGCAGCAGCGTTCTCTATGCTTTTTAACACCATACTGCGATCGCCAACCAGCCTGGCAAGCGTGACGACTATGGCAACCCCCCCCCCCTAAATGACAAGCACTGGATGCGGGAAGCACAGAATCGGTCGCAGTGGCGGTGCTTGGGGAAGGCCTATGTCCAGCAGTGGACGTCTTTCAAAATGAAAAATGAAATGAAGTCATAATGCGTCAGGCCACATACGATCATAAGAAAATTAAAGGACTAATTACTAATAATTTTTGATACAATTGATATTACCTTCAAAGATTACTTCATCACATTACGTTCAGTATTGATTTTGTAACAAAATACTAAATAATTTACAAAAATTAACCGGTTTCCAATCCCTGCTCTGAAGATCGTCGAGACGTTATTTTTGTCCATTTTGGAAATCTGAAAGTGAATCCCTGACCACGGGGCTCGTACCTATCTGAAACTTTTCAAATATATTTTCGAGATTCTCTCTTCATGCCGCCCACTCAGTTATTAACTTTTCGCCCTGCATAATATGCTTGCTCAAAAACGATCAATATATGAAATAGCCAGTCGGTTTTATTTCAGGCTTCTGAAACCGTAGCAAGTCCGTCCAATTTTTGTTACAAGTTTTAACTTGACCCCCGTCCTACAAAATAAAAAAACCGGTCAAGAGCGAGTCGGACTCGCGCACCGAGGGTTCCGTACGAATATATGATGTAGATGATTTCTGAAAATCTTTGCTATTTAGAGACATTTGTTTTATTTTTCCTGTAATCTATATATATAAAATTCAAATTCCTGACTGACTGACTGACTGATATATCAACGCACAGCCTAAACCGCTGGTCCTAGAGACATGAAATTTGGAGGGTGTGTTCTTTGTAAAGAGTAGGTATCCATTAAGAAAGGGTTTTTCGAAATTCCACCCCTAAGAGGGTGAAATAGGGGATGGAAGTTTATATGAAAGTCCGTCAGTTTTGAAGTTAGGATCTTCAAATTTGGTGTATAGGCTGACTATTAAAATTAATTTATACGTGTGTCAGCGTTTTTGATAATTCTACCCCCGAAGGGTTAAAAAGGGGGATGAAGTTGTGTATCAAAGTCCTTAATTTTCACAGTAAAATTCACTAAATTTATTATCTAGGCTTATGGTTGGAAGCTAATGCAACGGTGTTGATAGAATTTCAAGCCTTAAGGGGTAAAAAACGGGATAAAATGTTATTTTTAATGAAAGTTCTTTTTAAGTTAAAATACTAATATTTCGGCTTATGGTTGGAAACCATAGCATCCGCTAAGAAGGGATTTTTCGAAATTCGACCTTTAAGGGGTGAAAAACGGGGATAAATCATATTCCTTGAGTTATCAAATCTGAAACTTGGCACGAATACTAACCTAAGTAAATTATAAAGTTTGAATTTTTTTTTTAACTAGCCTCTAAAGGGGGATTTGCGGATGTCAGTTTGTATGGAAGAATTTTAACGCGCGGTCCGATTAACCCGAAACTCAGTATTTATACTGTAAACCAAATATAAAGAATAAAATTGATCAGAGTTTTTAGAAAATGTATCCCTAACGGGGTGAAAAGGGGTAGTCAATTTTACAAGGGAGGATTCTACTGTGTGGCTTGTTTAACTCCAAATTATGACGTAGGCATCAGCTAAGAAGGGGTGTTTTGAAATTCGAACTTTAAAGGGGTGAAAAGGGGTGATTTTGTTTGTATGAAAATCTTATTCCTTGAGTTAATAAACCTGAAACTTGGCACAAATACTAACCTAAGTAAATTATAAAGTTTGACATATTTTTGTTCTTTAAACTGCCCCCTAAAGGGGGATTGGGGGATATCAAAGTTTGTATGGAAGATTTTTAACTCACGGTCCGATTAACTTGAAACTCAGTATCTATACTGAAACCAAAAAAATAAAGAATAAATTGTATCAGGTTTTTTGAAAATCTGCCCCTAATGTGGTGAAAAGGGATAGTCAATTTACAAGGAAGGATTTTACTGCTTGGCGAGATTAACTTGAAATTTGGTATAAATAACCTATAAGTCCAATAATAGAAACGTCAATAACGATGTTTCAACAATTTACCTCTTTGAGTGCGTAAAAAGAGGCGATATAGTTTGTATGAAAAGAATCTTATTTCTTTTGATATATAAACTTGAAATTTGGCCTGAGTACTTATTTACATAACATCAGGCCTGCAATCCCCAAAGGGATAGGTAGAGGTGTACCTTTAGTACGCCCACTTTCGCCAGTTCTGTTTAAGTCCCATGTAATAGGGGGCGAGCCTATTGCCATCAACCGGGCATAAATCCAGACTCCGGGCTGCTACTGAGAAATTCGTAATGGAAAATCCAATAACACTTTGCCCGACCTGGGAATCAAACCCACCCCTCATGCTCAGCAGTCGTGCTTGTGCCATTAGACTAACGAAGCAGTCGTTACTTGATAGAAATAGAGAATACTATTTAATAATAAAGATCGTAATAATGAATACTAAAGGAGGTGGAGGTGTTGCTGAAATAATTTTTAGGGGAAAGTACGAAATCCAAGCGAACGAAGTCGTGGGCAAAATCCTGACTGACTGACAACAGAAATTATTAATTATTATAATAATAATTTTATTTGAGAATATATAATATTTACATTCCATACATTGTAGGCGAACTCTAAGATTCGGTTTCTGAAAATTTGATCAATATTATCAGGGTGAAAAGGGATTTAGATTGTATGAACAATCATATTTTTTGAGTTAATAAACGTGAATCATAGCAAGAATCATATATCTCGATGGCAAGAATACGTTCTTAAATAACAAAGTTTGTCATGACGGTTGCGTTTTTCAAAACTACCCTTCAAAAGGATTTTAGGGAGTGTTACAGTTTGTTTTTAAGAATCTTTACGCGAGGTCCGATTAACTCGAAACTCAATGCTCATACTTAAGACAAAAAAAAAGAAAAAAAAAAATGGAGTTTTCGAGAATCGGAAAAAGGGGTAATTAAGTTTTCGGGAGAATTTTACTGCGTACCTTGAATAACTCAATAGTTGATATACATCAATTATTATTTAAGAACAAACACGTAGAAAAAATAAACAATACAAAATTTCTTACAAATAGACTTAGACATGAAATGGAGGACACGTATATTGAACAAGTATGTACAAAACGAAGTTGATATGTATATGCTATCTATATCCTCCGTAAAGTTGTAAATCAAACTGCACTCCTATCTGCTTACCACGCTTACGTTGGTTCCAACTAAGATATGGTATAATGTTTTGGGGGAATGCTGCTGATAGCGAAGCTGTTTTTTATTCGACATCCACGCGGGCGAAGCCGCGGGCGAAAGCTAGTCTTTACATAAGCTTCTATCATATAGAATAATTTCAGATTTTTGTCTCTGCAAGCTTCGGAGATCAGGGGGGGAACGGTATTTTTTTACATTTTTCATCAAAAGTCGGAATCTATGATGCCTAAAAAAAAATGTTTGAGAATGTGCAAACAGCGTTCTTTCATATGATACCCCACATGCCCTAGTAGCCCCACATCAAAATTTTGAAGACCCCTTTTCAGTCCCTTTTGCAAAAAAGATATATTTATTTAAATTTCTTTCTTGCTTGAAAAATAGTTGGGCAAACGTCATCTGAAACCATTTTAAATTTCAAGTTGATAGCATTAGTAGTTCTTGAGATATGCAGGTGTGACAGACAGACAGATAGACAGACAGACTTAGTCTCACCATAAGGGTTCCTTTTTACCATTTTGGTACGGAACCCTAAAAACACCGACGGGGGGTCGGTATTATTTAAAAACGCTGATGTTTTTAAAGCCAGACCTTTGTATACGATGAGATATTTGAGCTCGTATATATTTACTCTTTGATCTAGCCAATAGACTTAATTACTGGGAAATTTAAATAAATCGGAATATTTTAAATTTAAAACATAACATCACGCCTATCCCAAAGGGTTAGGTAAAGGTGTACCTATAGTACACCCACGTCTCACCAGTTATTTTTAGGTCCCATGTAATAAGGGGCGAGTCTATTGCCATCAACCGGGCACAAATCTAGATTCCGGGCCGCTACTTAGAAATTCCTAATGGAAAATCCCAATAACACTTTTTCCGACCTGGGAATTGAACTTGGGACCTCATGCTCAGCTGTTGCGCTTGCAACCACTAGACCAATGAGGCAGTCTACCTATTTTAAAACCTAATAAGTCCGTAACATGCTAGAAAAAAACTTTTTACAAAAAAAAAACAAACCGACTCACAAAAAAACACTACAAATTGAAAAATAACCTTCATTTCGGAAGTCGGTGTCTTTGGATCTATTTTATTTTTTTTCCACTGACTTCCGAAATGAAGGTTATTTTTCAATTTGTAGTGTTTTTTTGGAACTCGGTGTTTTTTTTTGTGAAAAGTATTTTTTTTTTTCACTTTTTAGTAATTGAGGGGTTCTCCTGGTAAGCACCAGGAGAACTGATGGTGACTTCACCATATGCATTGTGACGAGCATAAATTGCTTAGCAACCATATTAAAGTGTCTAATCGACTGAAGTGTCTAATCGGTGAAGTGGAACTGATGATGAAGACCACTGATGGCCATCGGAACTACTTAATCTTGTTTAATCGACTCGCAACAGTGAAATACTTATTGTATTTCACCAAATGGTTCTTTCCGAATGTAAAAGCATGAGTTACTATAAAAAATACTGAAATCGATATAATCGATTTGAGGATTGCCCTCGATTTCCATGCGATCCCTTTATCAGATTCTGACTTATTGACTATGGGACAAATTCGGCAGCATACCCATTCAAACAAAAATATAATTTTCAAAATCGGTCCACAATAATGACGGAGCAATCGGTGAACAAACATAAAAAAAACATATAGCTGAACATATAACCTCCTTCTTTTTGGAAGTTGGTTAAAAAGAGACTTGAAATACAACACAAATAACTAAATGTAAAAGAATTAAATAACGGATAAATGCATAAATAGCTAAACGAAAACAGTTTATATAAATTCAAATACGACTTTTGTATACTTTTTGAACTGATTCCCGTCATAGTACGAGAGTCCATGACCAAATTTTCTTATCGATTTACGACCAAAACTGCATAAAATTGAAATATTTGGTTATTTTAAATCTAGAAAACCTTATTTCAGAAATTTTTCGTATTCACGTCTGACTGGGCTGCATTTTGAAATATGTAAAAAAAATAACAATCAGTCTGATTTTCATAATGAAGTTGAGCGATTGATTTAAAATTTAGATACCGAAAACCCAATTTTCAGACACCAGTAGCGTCGCACCCAGAAGATCATTTGAGAAAATTAAAAATGAGGCAAAATTAAAAACGCACAGGAAACCGTCTGAAAATTTTGTTTTTAAGTTGCTCAGTTGATGCGAATAAATGATTTTTCAGGAGAAAGTGCGAGCACTTTCGTGCTCTGACTGTGGTCGAGCACTGTGGAGAATGGTCGTTGAAACCATTTTGAAAGACTTGAAATTTTTTACCGATCGGTAACATAGCATAGTGTCTGAAACAATAGTACCTATGCTATGTTACCGATCGGTATATATGTTACGAACGTATACAACCTGTTTTTTTTATATCCCATAACTCTAGGGTTATATTCTGTAGGTAAAAATAATACTAAAACTCCTAGAATAGGTGGTCCAAAAATGCATCGTTTCGGAGATATCATCAATCATAATTAAATTAGGTCAAAAATTGTCACCAGTATGACGAATCTTTACTTTTGCGAGGTTGCCAAACTTCGCAGTAGTGTAGTAAAGTAAATAGTAAAATAAAATATGTAGGTATGTTGGTATCGGGGCGTCCCGGCGGCAGCTAGTGAAGGGAAAGCTACCTTGTCGACGTTGTCATATTTTACATTAATAATCGTGACTTTGCCGAATTATTTTGTATGAAAAATGAAAAAGCAAAATAACGAAGGATTGGAACATAACTCATATGCCAGTTGATTCTTTGATATGGCCTCAATCATACCCTAGAGTTATGGGATATCAAAAAAAACACGTTGTATATGGTACATAAGTTACGGACCGGACGTGATGAAAAAAGTTACCCAGATGTAGAAAGAAATTATATCAGTTAAATTTAGTGTAGCACCTTACTAATCAGTCATAAATTATTAAAATAAGGTATTGCGGCGTATTTACGTACGATTAATAAAGAGCTTACTGAAAACACATTTAGGTATATAAAAGATTTAAAAAAAAACTAAAACAGGTTGGAAAATGCGCGCAGGCCACATGTGGAAAATGCGCAAAATGTAAACGAACTTTTTGGAAATAAACCTATGTACATTTTTAATATCAGACATACATATTGTGATAAAACTATCTGCCTATTTTTTTTTGACATAACAAAGTTTAACCCCCATAAAACTGTGAAGTTTCTGATCGGTACTGCCCACAGAGTCGGAATCAGAATCATCTAAACTAACGATTTTTTATATTTTTGGCCGTAAAATTATGCGACATGGTTTTGGTCGTGGGCTCTCGTACGAACCTGTAGTCATTGTGTGTCAATTCACATTTCAATTTCATTTAAAATAAGCGGAATGACCGAGAGCTAGAGGTGCTTGAAATATAGGAAGAAAGAAAGAAAATACATTTATTTAGCACAGACTAAAAGGCATACAATATACAGCAGATAAAAAAAATATAAAAACAAGTAAAAAGTGTAAAGTGCGATGTAAGAAATTAGCAGGAAAAGTGTGCCTCAGAGCTGCGCCAAAAAGGCTCAGTTCAGCAAAAATGCCAGAGAACTAGTGCCTGAAACTGGTTTTAAACTGGTCTTAAAGTGTGAGGTGACGCGATGACGGATGGAAATAGTTGTTACAGTATTTTAAAAATTCTAACAGTTTCGTTGAAAATTAAAGTTGCTAAACGATATGATTTTTTAAACATAATATTAAGAGCCAACCATACATTTTATTGGGGATGACACCTGGCTACGTAGCCAATGGAATCCTAGTGAGCTAAGGCTCTAAAAGAAAACATAATTAGCTTGTTCCTCCGCCGAACGGTCGAGTTGCCGGCTACGGCGTAGCTGGCGTAGCGCTCATATTAGCTACGACGCTCGTAGCAACCAGAGTGGGTACATTCTGAAAGTTGGTATGCTATATTCTGTGGACTGGTTTCTCAGACTTAAGTTCGGAGCTGACTTAACGCTTAGCTCGAGTTTTCCCCGTTCTGCAGACATTAGGCCCGTAGGTAATTAAAAACATTCAGAATTTAGTCACAATCTCATCTCAGCGACAATCAATGCTTCTGACTCGCACTAGGGATACTTTTAATATGTATTTGTTTGTAGCGGATGACAAATTAAAGTATGTAAATCTGAGGCAAGGAACCGACGTATTTTATATTTATTGAGCAGATAATTACCATTGAGCTGACAAATAAAAAAATAGGTTTACCACAGTATCAGGTTAGTAGTTTTACTACCTTCCCGGACTTTTATTGGGTTTTTCAATTTTTATATTATTGATTCCTCACCATTGTCCACACTGGTTGTATGTCAAATGTAATATAAAAAATGTATATATGCAGTGCAACAATCACTAACAGGCAAACTTTGCTTATGTACATAATAGCCATCATAAAAATAAAACTTCTTTTGTGTCTGTTCAGAGTCCGCGAAGGTATTCATTGATGGATACCATTCATATTTATTACATTATTGAAACTGAATTAATTTATTTTAAATTAATTTGCACGAAACTACTATAACTTCACGTTCCCATTACCTTATAATGCCAAAAAAACACAGTCATGTCAGCGAAGTCGCGGGCACAGCTTTAAATAAACTATTTTGAATAGTCAAAGAGTCGGTCAGTTAGAGTTGTTCCAAACTGTTGTTACCTAATGGAGACAACGGGCAAGAACGGTTATTATCTGGAAGTTATTACACAATAACAAAATGCAACATGAGCAAGATGATGGGTTATGTGAGCTCCCACAGCATCCTGACTCCTGAGCACGTTGTGCGGTAGGTGGCATTGGCACTGGGTCGGATTTCATACATAGATACTACTTGGATAGTGTGAAGTTCGGCTCCAGACTTTACATAGCATACGACTATTGGAGTTTACTCCTTAAGGCGCTGATAAGAGGCAAATGATAAAAGTAGCTTGTCTTAAACAAAAAACTTGCCAAATCTATATTTTATAGTTTGTGGTAGCGAAAAAAAAAAAGTGTTAATGGTTGTTACCAAAACACATTTTGAAAAAAAATCTCGATACAAATTAACGGTAAACTAACCTTTTACTTTAAGTTTCAATCCAAAATATCTGTATTAAATATCAACGTACGGTTGGTATTTAATTAATAACAAGTACGTCTTATTTGTATGCAGAACTTGGTTGTTTTTTATTTTCGATTACTCAACTAATTTTCGAGTAAATAAATAATTGCTTCATATTTTGCAATAAATTACAAGCGTTGTGTCATCGCGCTTCTCTTTCTTTTGTATGAAGTCTGACAGTGACAGCGGTTTACCTGTTGTCAGCCTCTTAAGAATTGATTTTCATATTAGGCCCCCGGTATGGAAATTTTTTGAGGAGTGAAATTTAATACAAGCGTTAATTTAAGAGCGCCCTTACAAGGAGTAAACTCAAGTCGTGCATCGGAGCTGACACAAATACACTTTTTTATTTTATTTGAATTTTATCACTAGTTTTAAGTTTTCTTTATGAACACTTCTGTATGGATTCTAATATGTGGTCTGAAATAAGGGATTATTATTATAATTTATTATGATTAATCTATACTTGCTATCAGGTGCTGTGGACGGTCCACGAAGATGATGAAGAGTGGAGCATGTGGCCGGGTATGCCGTACATGTGGTTCGCATGTCATTGGCTGGCGATGTCACACTCCTGCTACAACCCTATGATCTACTGCTACATGAATGTGCGGTACCGACGGGGGTTTAAAGAGGTAATGATTTTAGACCTTTTGGTCGAATAGTTACAGTTGATTGTTCAAAAACTGCACTATAAAGTTCCGTTTACAAGGTGCAAGTTTATTGCCTGTGGGATTACAATAAAATTGAAGCTATTTGACTGGCACCGTCTTAACAAAACGTACAATTATTGCACCGAACCGGGCAAGTTAGTTGCCGTTCAAAGCTGGTATAGGTGTAAACTGTACGTACAATAAAATAGCACGTACAATAAAATTGCATGTACAATAAAATCGCATTCAATTCTGGCAATGAAAATTTTATATTATTCAAACATGAGCAACGAAACAAGTTCAAAAAAATCTTGAGAAGACGTTCAATAAAATTAAATGAAATATTTGGTAACGAAAATACGGGCAATACTTGAATCAATTATACAAGGATGTGCAACTCTGTGTTTAGACGATTAAAGACTTCTGTTTACACCAAGGGAACCTATATAGAAATGTGTAGATAGAGGAGATATAGTCGCCGGCACATAACTTGGCAAGAATCGTTATATGCTTCTCTACTTTCTTTAACTTTCTTCTAAATCGACATTTATTTAAAAATAAATTCTGGCAATAGCATAAAATAATGACAAGCAATAAAGGCTTCTACATACTGGCACAACACGCGACGCAACACAAATGCCCCGCGTGTAACGCGACGAGCGGTGCCTTTATGTCGCGTCGCGAGTCACGCTGGTCTGTAGAAGCCTTAAAAGTGGATTTTTTTTTTGTTGCACTAAGTGTACATGCGTGAACTTACTCCCACTATGCCAAAACCTTGCCCAGTTACGTGCCGGCGACTTTACACTAAGTTATCTTTCTATCACTAAGTCTCTCTATCGATCTATTTTCATAGCGAAATTCTCTACTTTCTTTAACTTTCTTGTAAATAGACATTTATTAAAAAATAAATTCTGGCAATAGCATAGAATAATGACAAGCAATAAGTGTTTTTTTTTTGTTTCACTAAGTGTAGGTACATGCGTGAACTTACTCCCACTAAGCCAAAACCTTGCCAAGTTACGTGCCGGCGACTTTTCACTAAGTTCGCGCGTCCGTTTTGTGCGCGTTTAGGGAATAAGGTTACTAATATTTCCAGCGATTCGGAATAACATTAAGTTGAAGGTCACTTGTGCCAATTAATTCGAAATTCAGATTTGTTTTCTTGTGAAATGGGACGCTATTTTTAGTCCTATCACGTAAAGTGATCGTGTTCGTACAAGGTTATGTTTTGTTAGGTCATATCCGATTGTGGCATAAAACTAGCTTGAAATATTAAGTAAGAATTAGGCCATTTGTACACAAACGTTTTTCTTGTCGTGAAAATTACGGTTTATTCGCCGTGAGTAGGCACGGTCGTCAGTGTTGTATAGATCACTATGTATATGGAAGCTTGTCGGTCCACAGACACGTTTTTTTACGACGCGGTTCATGCGCCGTACCAAGTGTACAAAGTTAGGTACGCAGGTATGTTTACTTAAGCATCTGACTACATTTGCATAAAAAGATCAACCTAATGTAACGTTTATTTTTAAAGGGTTTTGAGGGGCAAACAGTTATGCTTATAAACAAGGGATCATAACTTGCGTGGTCTTTTATATTTATTTAGTAGTTTGCAAAAAACAGTACCTATACAAACATGAATGAACAAATATTTTAATACTTTCATCGCATAAAACGCTTTAACAAATGATTTTGCGGTTATTGCTATACATGTGGGAATTTTGATGAAGTAGCCTATTGTCTGAATGCAGCTTTATCCATTATTATTATCATCTGTATTATCTGTAAGAGTCTGTCTCTAAAAGAGCATAAAGCAGGAGTGTGCTCGAAATTTGAAAAGATAGATAGAGAATAAGACGAGCAAGGAGACTTCTTGGCGGGAAAGTGAAGCGTCATGTTCAGCAGTTTGTTTAATTTTCCAAAATTAGTGTTTAGCCGAATATTAATGTGTAATAATGGTGGATTATTAACCATTAAGTGTTTGTGAACGTGCATTAGTGTAGGCAAATGAAACAAAACAGTGCAACTTCGCTTCAAGTTCTCTCAAGAAGTCCGCGTGAGGACTCAGTAAAGTTCCACATCTTTACTGAAACTCAAGGGGAGTAGGCGGGGATATCATCATCATGCATTTATAATTCATTTCATCAATATTAAACAAGAACTAACTTGACATTGGCTAAATGCACAAACCGTGCGAAGCCAGAAGGAAAAAAAAAACAAAAATAAAGACGAGCAAGATCAAGAAGAGCAAGAAGTGTACTTTTATATACGTTTGAATTACAAGAAGTTATTGTACATTACTGCAGCGGCCTACAAAAGGGGCATTGATGGACGAACGTGAAAATGTGGGCCGAGGCGAAGCCAAGGCACGATATGTGAGTCCATCAATGCCAGGTTACGGCCAAGGCTTGTATAGTGCTTTTCTCAAATCATGCGTGGAAATTCAAACTAAGTAAATTATTTATGAATTCCAGATTCAATGGCGAACAACGGTAATTTTTCACGCGCCAATAATTATGTTCATTTGTTTATTTTTTACTTTATACAGCTCTATTTGCAAGCTAGTTCGAAATTTAAATAAAATCTTTGATAAGCTACCTCCCTGGTTGCCATAAGCCGACGTAAAAAGATGTTCAATTTTTAAATTACACGACAGCTATGAGTTTTCATAGTTATTCGGCCGCTAAACACAACAGATATGGATTTTCATACTAACATTGCCGGTCGCCTGCTCGCATGTATTTAACCAGTACAGCATTTTCGATTTATCTCGAAGAAGGTTGTCAAAATAATGCTCGAATTTCCAATGCAAGAATTTCCAATGTTTGAGAAAAACGTATTTTCAAGTTTAATTTCGGTCTGCACCCCCTACTTATACAAAGGTCTAATATAATGCATTCATTTCCCTTTGCGTAAAGTCCATTGCCCTGTCTTCTAGGAAAGTGATTTGTCTTCTCGAATTTTCATATCACCGATATTGTATTGAATTTTACTCTTATTTCGATAGATACTCGGCGGACTGCTGTGTTTGAAGAAGAAGGACTCCAGCAGACCTTATCAGCGCTCAAGTATTTGTGAAGGAATACCTTTATCTGGTAAGAAAACTATTTTTGTAGTGGAATTGGTTATTTGACGATAAACAAAAGGAACCTACAAGGTGAGACTTGAAAGACCGCCGCGACTGCCATAGAGAAGCATACAATGACCTGGTGCTTATAATAGGTCGGGTGCATTCAAGGTGAACGAAGTTAAAGGAGTAGTAGGTATTTAAGTAAGAATCGAAACTCAAGGAATGGAATAGTTCAAAAATGCAAAGTAATACCAAACTACTGATTATGATTTTGTCATAAACATTTTAATGAATAAACTACAGCAAAGTTCCGTACTTCTTGCTCATTTTTCTATCAAAGTTCTCGATTTTATGATTAAAAATTTAGATGACAAAAATAATAAAGACCCGTTCCCTTTTCTTTCCTTAACTATAAAGAATAACAGTTTTAAAATAAGGCCCGACAACTTTTATCTTTAAGAAGATTGGAGGGTAACTTTTAACTTTGTTACACGGTGTGTTTTTTTGTAGAGCACCGGGCAACGGTTCTATGAAAACTTTTCTAAATGTCAACAAAATTATCATCCACCGCGCAAATTGAGTGTTTTAGTCATAGTTTGTTTTTACCGCACTGCTAACAAGCACCAATTCCGTAACACACTTTACACAATTAGATTTTGAAGAAAACTCTTAATCTAATAAATTGCTTCATATCTTTGAAAAAATCGTGAGGGGCTCGTGGCTAAGAAATAACAGCCGCACGGGTCGATCCATCAGGTTAAGCTACGCTTGCCGGGGTTGGTCCGTGGACGGTGACCATCTTTACATACCAAGACACCTCCGTGCCTCGGAACACACGTTAAGCCGTTGGTCCCAGCTGTCATTCATGGATCTTTGATAGTCCTTACGGGTCGTCAGAAGCCCAGTCTAGTCTGACAACCAGTCTTACCAAGGGGTGTCGTGTTAAGATAGGTAAACCGCTGTCACTGTCAGATTGCATACAAAAGAAAGAGATGCGTGATGACACAACGTATGGCGTAAAAATGCAAATAAAATCGTATAAAATTAGATATTAACTAATTAATAAAAATTAATCCATCACCGGATGCAGTTTGGCATTTGCAATTTATGGTATACTTTTAATTATAATTAAAACTGTTAACGAAGGGATAAACTGCTTAGATAGCGGCTAACGGTTTAGATAGATTCATTTATTTGCCTGAAATATGGTATAAAATAATAATATGGCTTTTAAAAATAATTAAGAGTTGTCTTTGAAGATTTTTTTGATGTATTAAATTATGTTTTATAGTGTTTTTTCTATCACCGTATGTACAAAAGACTTGAAAATGTCATACTGTTTTTGTTTTGGAAAAATTACTTACGGTTTAAGAGATACCTACACTGCTTTAAAAAAACACATTTTTGGCCATTTTCAGAAATATCCGCCTTAACCAACTTAGGTACTGAGTTGTGGAGGTCAGATAGGCAGTCGCTCCATGTAAAATACTGGTATTCAGCTACATCCGGTTAGACTGGAAGCCGACCCCATCTTAGTTGGGAAAAGGCGGGCGGATTGATTGATGTTTGAAACAAATCGTCTGCTCGAAAACGTAAGCAACGCAATGAATGTTATCGAATTGTCAAGTTTTTATTATGTAAAAACTTAAGGTGTATCTTTGTATTTATGAATACAGGGTGGCAGGGAAATATGACTACATTAAAATTCAAAAGAGAGCTAAAAGAAATTTTAATTATGAAAACCTATTACACGGTTGACGATTTCTGACACATTCGTATTATTGTGATCCTGGTTTCATTTACTTTTTATTTATATTTGATATTATATAGTGCGAGTGTGAGTTAATATGACGTGTAAAAGTGATTCTAATATCCTATTTACAGAATAAACGATTTCATTTAATTTAGTCTTATTTTATTTAAGTTGACCACGCTGACATTTTTGATTTATATGTTTAATTTGAACTTTTTTAATTTTGTTTTTGTTATTAGGAATTGTAAACATTTGCATGCCCATGTGTCGGTAAAATATGGAGAACTTTTATTATAAAAAACACCTATGTACTTTACCCATGTTTGCAAAGAAATAAATGATTTGATTTTGATTTTGATTTGAGAGACATCGACGTGCAACCTGTTACCATGGATTCAGTACATAATACTTGACCCCCGTGCGTTGAAATTTTTCATCGGTAATTTAAAAAAAACTATCTGTTTCCTACAGAAGTGCAATACCTACCTACTCAGTCAAAATATATGGAAAAGCAATTTTTTATTTATTTATTATTATTATCTATTTAACCATTTCAAAAAAGGGGGGGGGGGGATTTGCCAAAAATTGTGTTTTAACAAATTTTAACGCAGGGGGGTCAAGAACTAGGTACTGGTCTGATCTGATACTGGGGTGATCCATGGTAACGAGATGCGTGTCGATGTCCCTGCCACCCTGAATATGTATGAAGGATTATTTATTTTTTTGTAGCATCCAAAAGGCTAATTTAATGATTCGATCATCGTTGGATTTATAATCGTGGCCGTTCTGGAGACAAAGAATTAGTGACGTTTCAAAATAAAATTAACGTGGCAGATTTCCGGTTAGTCCTCGTATGCTCTATTCTCGACTCGTAAAATACATACTAAAAACTAAATTAAGAAAACCTAATAGGTTAATATATCAATTTACAAGTCTACAGACTTCGTTAAATCTTGTGGGTCCAGTATTGACTATTCATAAAAATTTCGTAACTTAGAATTGCTCTGAAATTCGTTTGTCCTTATCATTTTGACATTTTTTATTGATAGGTAGAACGAGACAAAACAAATGTGAACATACAGACGCTTACGCAACGAATAGTTTCTTTCCAACTGTACCTTCCATTGTTTACGTAGAATCAAAGAATTGCGTGCATACCGAAACTATTTAGTAGGTATTTTTGGAGGCGAGCATAGCGGGACTAGAGCATAGGGCCGGAGCGAAGCCGATTTTAACTTACTTTCATGTATAAATATAGTAAAAAATAATTAATTTACTTAAAAGTAAGTCTTTCCTGTACTGAATTTAACACCATCTATCGTCAAGTAGCAGAACCAAAGAGACTCATCACTACACAGACAAAACTTTCGTGTTTCTTATTTCAATTCAAATCTAATAAAATAGGCATTTTTTGCTGTTTGAATGTTATGGTGAATTAGTACACCCGTAGTGTAACTATATTTTTTGGCAATAGTAGACACTATCGACTGTGTCATTTTTCAATAGCGGTAGAATTGTTGATGCGAACTTCCGAAGGGAAGCCGGTAGGAATCGTGTTATATGGTGCTTTCGCCACTGCTAACCGCAGATTTCAGGCCTCTGCCTCGAATTTTGCGGGCAGCGGGCGGCGGCGGCGGCGGCGCGGGAGCGGCAGGATCTTATGCGTAAAATCAAATGGACCGGTTCTCGAAAACAGCGGCGTGGCAGCGGGCAACGAGCGGTGCACTCCAGTCAAGCCGCGCCGCCGCCGCCCCGCTGCCCGCAAAATTCGAGGCAGAGGCCTTAGAAATCAATAAGTATCATCGTGCATAGCACAATCAGCCTATAATGTACCCACTTCTGGGACACAGGCCTTCTCTCTGGGAGAGGCTGTAATCCATGACGCGGGTCCCATGCGGATTGGTAAAAAGATAAAAAACCGGCTTAGTTTATATCGGACCACGCACAATGAAGGGTTCCGTAGTTAGGACGAATTTATCCCTAGAACAAACATATCATTGTAGTTCAAAAACATGTTCTCTTATCCTACATTCCAACTGCAAATCTAAGTTTGTACCCACAATATTGAAAGATTAAGTTTTGCGCCATGTTATTTTAAGACCATAGACTTCGTACCTATAGGCTTTCCTGTAATCTATAAGTATATAATATATTGAATGTATTTTTTCAAAAATGTAGGCTATCGAGCCTTTCTAATTTGTTTCCCAAAAGTGAACCCTATAATCAAAATTCATTAATTTACGTTAGGTACACGTCCGTGATTGGGTCACAGAAATTCATAATTATGTATACCAAATTTCAACTTAATTGGTCCATTAGATTCGCTGTCGAATCGTAGCGGTTCGAAAACGCGCCTTTACGCGATTTTTGAATTTTTTATTAATGTAGCAAATTTTACCGTTTTTAAAATCAGTCTGATTAAAATCGCTAAAATGCACTTGTACAGAAAGCTATACGTTATCTTTTTCAGCGGTTTCAAACCTCTTGCGTTTAATCGCAATGCATACTAAGCCTTACCCATACTCATATTAAAACTTTCCCAACGACAAGTTTCTCAGTATAGGTAATGACGCTTTCGGTAACGGCTGCAATTTATTTTCGGAACAGACAACTGTTACAACGACTTTGTTGTATTTACGGAAAACCGTCCCTATCTCAAACCTGCTGGTCGACCAATCTTTTCACAACAAAGACTTTTCGCGATAAAAGAAGCAATTTCCCACAAATCTAAAAAAAACGGTACTTGGTACAGACGGATGGACAGCGGAGTCTTAGGCCCGTATTTATAGAACGTTACTCAGTACTTAAGCATTACTTAAGACTACATTCAACCAATCCAATGGCTTGAATCTAGTCTTAAGTAATGCTGTCTGTCTTTCCGTCAGTCACCAGGCTGTATCTTATGAACCGTGATAGTTAGTTGAAATTTTCACAGATGATGTATTTCTGTTGCCGCTATAACCAAAAAAAAAAACGTATAAAATAAATATTTAAGAGAGCTCCCATACAACAGACATCAGACATGATTTTATTGCCGTTTTTATAGATAATGGTACGGAAACCTTCGTGCGCGAGTCCGACTCGCACTTGGCCGGTTTTTCTTATTCGTGAGACGTCGTGTCAGAATATTAAAGAATACTATTTTCTTCAAATAATAACGTAGTACATATCCTTTAATCGTATAGACATATTACAAATCTGTATGCAATGGATTTGAATATTTCCCTACAGACCGAACCAATCACAATAGACCTTTCACTATAGTAGGTAATATTGACATGGGATAACTCCGGGGACATTATTGTGTAAATCATAGTTTTGAGGCTATTGTAACCGAAACAATGTAGGTACATTTTTTACAAAAAAAGTTGATATTATGCATTATGCTATGCGTATGTTAATACGTTATTTAAAAAGAATACTAAAAGTATAGTATTTCTTTTTTCTCAAAAGCTTTTGATGCTTATCTTTAAGTGAACGAAAGACGTTCATGCGTCAAGCTTTTAAGAAAATATTAAAGTTTTGTTTAAGTTTTATTTCGTACTTTTTAGTACATTATTAGCTTGTTTAAAAAAAAGGTAAGTTCAAAAACTAAAACCTGACTACTGAAATATCACGCTCAAAAAAGTATGAAACAAGAAAATATTCTCATCTGAAATGAAATTAATGAATGTTAAGTACAAACTATTTAATATTTAACGTTTATTTAATAAACAACTTACATGTATTATATTTGTATGTATTTATTATATTAGAAAGAAAGAAAGAAAGAAAGAAAAATAATTTTATTCATCACAGAAACACGTGCTTAGGAAAACATAGACTCGAGCAAGTAAACATTAAAGAAAAAAAAAAACCTATCTACATTAAAATCACGAGCACAAAAATAACAAATAGTCGGCAACTGCACGTCATGACTGTGACAAAAAGGCTTGCACTCAGTATGATGCTGTGCTATGGGGGACTCACAACACAGCGCTATTACTACAAGAATAATGTACCCAGGATTTTGTAATATCTTGATTTAAAAGAGTGTCCTTGGAGTTTCTTGCCTATTCTTCTCCATAGAGATCTACGTTTTGGAATGGGCAAATAGCTTCAACTTTCTGACTAACTGACCGACTCTTTGACAATTCAAAAGTGCCTGTAATTGGTTTAATTGAAATAAATGCTTTGAGTTTGAGTTTGACTAGCTGCTGCCCGCGGCTTCGCCCGCGTGGCGTTTTCTAAACTTATAAACCTTCCTCTTGAATCACTCTATCTATTAAAAAAACCGCATAAAAATACGTGGCGTAGTTTTAAAGATCTAAGCATACATAGGGACAGACAGGAAGTGGGAAGCGACTTTGTTTTATACTATGTAGTGATGTATTGCTATTTTTATTTGTCAGGGTAGGCGGCATACTTCCTTTTTGCTTCACCGTAATGGGTATTTTTTTTTTACCTATATTTTGTTTTGTACTTTTTAGCATTAGAATTTGTTTTTTATATCTGTTCTATCACCTTCATTTGTAAGGTAGTTGTCAAGTTAAGGCAACGATATCCGACTTTTATACTGAAAATCACGTCTAAACGAGTAGTGTTAATGATTTGGAAAAAATATATGTTAAATTCTAATTTAACATATATTTTTTTCAAATCTTTCATCATCATGTGAATATTTAAGATTATGTTTCTTATATTACATAGTGAAATTAATTTGTAAAGTTATGTCTAACGCGAATAAAAACTGACAATGGCGCAAAACTATCAAGCGTATTTTTCTGAAACTTTCACCAATTTAAAGATAATTTAATTATTGATCTTTTAGTATACGCGTTTACGCGGATACGCGTTTTATTAAAATACCTTTTGTATTACGCTTTTGCGGTGTATAATAAATTAATAATGCGTCAAATTGGGAACAGCGCTCCTTGATAGGCGAGTCCTATTACTGGCTAAACGTAAGACGTGTTGCGTGAGCTCAGTACAGAACACGCAAGGTAACCACTCAAGGTCACTGGCATATATCTGCGTCTTAAATGCAAATGACCGAATCACAACCGAGCTATCTTGTTCACTTGAGAAGTGCCCGTGACCACCTTCCGGCTCCATTATCAAACTCTGTACACCACCTAGTGCTATAGCACTTGTCAGTGCATATTTAATGAGTTAAAAGTTTCAAACACGATGGTGCCATCTGGTTTGGTTGAGGAGTTTCAATGGCCGTCTTCCAACTCCATCATCAGACCCAAGACACCACCTAGTGTAATAGTACTTGTCAATATTTTATTTTTATTTATTTTTTTATTTATTAATTTACATACATACGCTACCATTACAGTGTCCCAATTCGGTAGTGTAGTTATTTAACAGTTCATGAAATAATTTACCACATATTAATATCCATGCCATACACGATATATAAATTAAAAACATAACACATGTAACGTTACCCTTGCGAACTCGCTCAGTGAACATGAGAAAAGATCTATATATATCCAATGAGTACGAACACGATAGTGTTATCTTGTTTGATTGAGGAGTTTATACGGTCACCATCCGGCTCTATCAACTAGCAACCTACCAAGCTTCATATTTCTAACTGACCGACTCCTTTTTTTTTGCTTGGGAAATTATCAAATAACTACTCCCGCTCTGGGTGGAGCTCCCGGCGGGCGTGTCAGACTTTTACTGACTAAACCCACCCGTGTTCCTTCATTTGGCTGTGTGCCAGGCCCACGATATCCCTTTCGGACAAACTCTCAATCCTGGCAGGCATTGGCCCTATCGGACCCCGTCAGTTGGTGCTGACATCTCTTTGAGGCGCGCGTGGAACACAACGCGCCCTCGACACGGGCCTGGTCCTTATCGGACGGCGAGCTACCCATCGCTCACCGTCCGCAAGCCCGCGCCTACGGTGGCCGGAAATCGGCCTGCGACTCCCGACGCCCGGGGCGTCTCCCGCAGCGACTAGGGGCGTGAGGGCGTGAATTTTGCCTCTCCCTCACGCGTTCCACCTCCTCCTTGGCGAGTATTACTGCTTCGCAGAAGGAGCTGACGGTAATGCACATCTAACCGACTCCTTGACAATTCAGAAGTGCCTGTAAATGTTTTAAGTAATTGAAATAAATGCAATCCGTCTTATTACAAAAAAATGCTTAAGTACTGGTTTAAACCAAGACTACAAGGTCTAGATTTTTTTTTGTTTTTTAAACCTAATAATAATCCCAGTACTAAATTTAAATCGTGTTTTGAAATAAGACGGTTTGAGTTATCATCAGGATCGTTGTTTTCGAAGTTATATAAGTATGCCAAGTTTCAGCTCAATCGGATGCTAGGAAGTACTTCAAAAATGGATGACAAAGATCGTAACTGGAAACATACCAACGAAGCAAGCTAATAAAAAGCTTGTAACAACTGTAATGAACCATAATTTCAAAGGCCGTGTGCACAATAACATTTAATGGGCCTGTCATGAGTTTGCACTGGGCCACTCGGGGGGTTGTATATGTTAAATTGCTTTCGAGAATAATATTAAAACTAATAAGAATTTATAATCAGTTCAACAAAACCACTATTCGGGGTCAATGACTTATTTTTAGTTTGACATATAAGGTAGGTTTATCAAATAGACGCCACGATCTGTCTTTGTTTCTTATAACCAGATTTTAGTTTATTACTATTGTATAAATGAAAATTGTCATCACTCATTCCACATTCCTGGAAACTATTCTGTTCTTTTTGCTTTATATTAGTTTGCTTCGTTCGTATGTTTCCGGTTACTCGCATTGTCATACATTTTTCCGCTAGCCCTAATCGATTTGTAACTTTTTACTTTGCTATTACTCGTAGTAACTTTCTGAAAACATGTTATTTACAAACATCTGCTCAGCTTTTTCTCAATTAGTCGGTGGTTGCGTTGATTCGATTAGAATTATAGTATTGTCATTTCGTTTCTTTTTTGTGTTGGCAAATGAGTTGATAGATAAAGTTGGTTTGTAACTGCCTTTCGCTTATCCCATTTTTGCACAATTGCCTGTCGTTCACGTGGGAACAAGACGGCTACACAAAGTGGCGTAGCCCCGCGCAACCTAGTCGATTTTTTTTTGGAAATAAAATATGGCGTTGGTCTGTGTTCGAAAAGCGTCGCTCGCGCGTTTATTCCACTCTCTGTTGCGTTACACTTGTAGAGATAAGTGAAAATTCGTGAAAATTAAAAAAAAAACGGCTCGTGATGGCCGAGTATGTAAAATTACATAAAAGGGTTCCAAAGGGAACCGAGGACACGACCGTGATATAATTTAACACCTATCTACATTATTTCGCTTGCTTCATCGAAAACGGGACTAATTTATTCCAAATTAAGTTATCTGTCGATTGCCAAGGAGCTTTTCGTAATTTACACTACGGGGTTTACCGTAATTAATCATTGTCAGAATTAAATCTCTGCTATTGTAATTTTCCAGCGATTGCGCTACGCAAAATAAGGAAAATGGAATGATAACAAACTGTACGGTTACAAGTAATTTATGCTAACGCAACATGTAATAAAATTAATGTATATTTTAAATTACAAAACTCATCAAGTCAAAAACCTCTACCGTATATGAGATGTTATTAAAATAACTGAAAACCTGAAGAGAAGGTACTCATAACTGACAACTTTTGCTACTTCAATTAGGTATACCTTGTATATAATAATATATTGTCAGTGTGGTGCCGGACGTAAGGAATAAGCAACACCCTATTTCTTCCCGTGGGTGTTGTAAAAGGCGACTAAGGGACTTACTAGATAATGGGCAGCAGCGTTCTCACACCATGCTGCGATCGCCAATCCACCTGCCAAGTGTGGCGATTATGACAAACCCTCCCTTTGGGGAAGGTCTATGTCCAGCAGTGGACGTCTTTCGGCTGAAATTATGTATATACAAAGTCAAATAAGGGAGAAGGATTGAGCATTGGTCACCACAAATACGCTTGCTCCAAACGGGTTGGCTTTTTCAGACTTCTACTAATAAAAGGTCCAGGTTTCCATTCCTTCTAATAAAGTTTTTTGATGTGAAACATGTATAGCCGCGCGTAAAACCGATTGCTGGCGGGGCGACGCATTCTGCGTGGCGACGCCTAGGCATTATACAGTCTATAAGTAGTAGTGTGTAAATAATTTCGATGTTTCACATCTGCCAGACGTCCCGTGACGGCTCTTTTTTTTAACTCATACATGAGGATGTGGGTTCAAATCCAAATGTGACTTTTTGTTAGGAAACCTGGACTTATAGCCAATGTAATTTTGCAATGGTAGGTTTTGGAGTGGCGACCGCGTACAGTCATGAGCATGAATATGTAAGCGCTTAGCAGAATTCAAAACCGATTTTCTCGTGGAATAACGATTGCAACTTTGAGAAAAGATCTATTTCATAATAGCTTGGGTTCCAAAATACTGTATTCGTAGTAAAATAAAATTTCAATCAATATCCTATGGAGGAAATCACTTTTAAAAGTTGCTGAGTGTATACATATTGGTGCTCGTGACTGTACCGGAGGACGTAGCGTTGGAAGGAGTCCTTTATGGTGGACCGATGGCCTTGTGAAGGCCGCAGGAATCCGCTGAATGCGGGAAGCACAGAACCGGTCGATGGCAGTGCTTGGGGGACGCCTATGTCCAGCATTGGACGTCTTTCGGCTGAAACGATGATGATTATGGTGAATTATGAAATCGCCAACCCATCTTGAGCAAGCGGTGATTGCTCGTGCATTCTCTGTGTGAGAAGTCTTTGTCCTACAGTGAGATAAATAATAAGCTGGTATCATTCAAAGTCAAAGTCAAAGTCAAATTGTTTATTTCAAATAGGCACATAAAAGGCACTTTTGAACGTCAATATTTACAAAAAAATAGAATTGATTCTAGTCGCCCCTTCCAAAATGTAGTTTCGTATGGAGAAGAATGGCCAAGAAACTCCACCGGTACTCTTTTAAAATCTTGTACAATATTTTTATAGGTACATTAATTATATAATTATATGTGAAGACGATGCACCTAGAATAAAATTACTATACCACAATAGGTAATAAAAAGAGTTAGGAATGAAGCAATGACAGATAAATTAATGTGATAGAACATTGTGCTCACGTATTTACAAAAATTGTAAAAAATATATACGATTTCCTAAAAAAATAACAATAATATCAGTGTGAGTTAAGGTAATCACAGAATTTAAAATAAATGTCATAAAAATAATAAATTATACAATTAAAATAGCAACCTGTTTGATTTTGTCTAGACTCTAGATTGTCCTACGGAGCAGGACCAGCATGTTTCCAAGCATTCTTATCTTGTATATGATCCTCTAATTTGTAATATGCTTGTTTACAAAGTGTTCTTTTAATATGAGTTTTAAATTTTCTTTCATTTAGTTGCAATATATCACAAGGTATTTTGTTGTAACATTTAACACAGTACCCCATAAAAGATGTGTGTACTTTAGATAACCTGAAAAATGGTTGATCTATTTTGTCTTTATTTCTAGTATTAAAATTATGTCTATCACTTATTTTATTAAAAAGATGTAGATTTTTCCTTACATACATAATATTTTCATAAATAAATTGGCAAGGTACCGTCATTATTTTATTATAATCAAATAACAACACTACCACCGACCGTTGATCCCAGTAATCAGCCGTAGTTACTTAAAATTATGACCGCAATGGTAAACTGCAGGTCAGTGTCAGTGAGGTTGTATCTTGATCAAAATATGACTCGCGACCACTCGCGACCATAACAAATATGTATTTACATAATTATAATTATTAAAATGAGATCAAATATAAATTAGGGAGATTATGTACACAATAAAAATAATAAAAAAATAAAATATTATTATAATTAATATCTGTGTGGTGTCGGACGTAAAGAATACCACCGCCCTATTTCTTCCCGTGGGTGTCGTAAAAGGCGACTAAGGGACTTACTAGAGAATAGGCAGCAGCGTTCTGAAATCAAATCAAAATCAAAAGTCATTTATTCAAATTAGGCTGAGAATCAGCACTTTTCGAACGTCAAAAATTACATGAGACAGTTCCCTAAAAACGCCCACCCTTCACCACTTCCTAGTGCTTTAGCTGGGAAGAAGAAGTGGCGCAACAAACTCCCCAGCAGCACAGCTGTCTGTTCGCATATAAAACTTGAATCTATACAATACAATGTAAAATAATTTGTATTACGCAACACAAAACGTTAAATTAAATTATTTGCCTTTATATAAATATATACAACCTGTTTTTTTTTATATCCCATAACTCTAGGGTTATATTCTGTAGGTAAAAATAATACTAAAACTCCTAGAATAGGTGGTCCAAAAATGCATCGTTTCGGAGATATCATCAATCATAATTAAATTAGGTCAAAAATTGTCACCAGTATGACGAATCTTTACTTTTGCGAGGTTGCCAAAATTCGCAGTAGTGTAGTAAAATAAATAGTAAAATAAAATATGTAGGTATGTTGGTATCGGGGCTTCCCGGCGGCAGCTAGTGAAGGGACGAAAGAAAATGCGACGTTGTCATATTTCACGTAAGGGTGTTTTACATTAATAATCGTGACTTTGCCGAATTATTTTGTATGAAAAATTAAAAAAAAAAATAACGAAGGATTGAAACATAACTCATATGCCAGTTGATTCATTGATATGGCCTCAATCATACCCTAGAGTTATGGGATATCAAAAAAAACACGTTGTATATATATATAATATAATAATCGTCGAGTAGTTCTCTATGCATTTTAACACCATACTGCGATCGCCAACCCGCCTGCCAAGCGTTTCCACTATGGCAAAGCCCTTTGGGCTTTGGGGGAGGCCTATACCCAGCAGTGGATGCCTTACGGCTGAAATGGTGATGATGATGATGATGATGATAATTAACGTAGTATTAAGGATTTTAATGATTATAATTCTATAAATACATATTTGTTATGGTCGCGAATCACATTTTGATCAAGATCCAACCTGACACTGACCTGCAAATTGCAAAAAATGTCTGTGAAGTTTTGCCAGTTAATTTAATTTAACCATCTACATTAGTTTAATAAATAATTTAAAACAAACAATCATTATCAACACTATTACAATAAATTACACGCAGTATTATTTTAGCTGGAATATTAATTGCCATATATGAAGAAATAGTTTACCTCGTATATGGCCCTCAATATTCCATTGTCAGATTTATGTATTCGGTACATAAAAGACGCCTCGACTTTCTCATGACAGCGTAAAAGTCATCTACCCTGTTTTCGGCAAACATGCCGGAAGCACTACACCGCCACGGCAAACCCCGTATGCATCTGAATGCGTTATTATATTGAACACGCAGCGTGTTGTAAGCACGCTGCGTGTATTTGTACCAAAGGGCACAGGTGTAAAGATTCCGGCAGTATGCGTTAAACAGGGTGATTTTCACTTGATTTGAACATTTCGCAAATCTTGGTGCCAGCATATTACTTTTGGCGGCGAGCGAACGTCTTTGTCTTTCAATGTCCTCGTCATCTTTAAGTTTCTCAGTCAGAATATGGCCTAAATATGTGAAACATTTAACAGATTCCAACTTAGCGTTGCATAGAAATATGTCCGGTATATGTAATGTGCTGTTGTCGTAACGAAAACACATTGTTTGGCTCTTTTTAGCATTATAGTAAAGACCATGCTTATCTGCATATACCTCACATATTCCTATCAACTTTTGCATTGCCGTGACAGACGGGCTGAGCAGAACCATATCGTCGGCGTAACTAAGATTATTTACAGGTACGTTGTTAACTGAACAGCCTACCCCGGCTCTGCTCAGCTCCTCTATCAGGTCATTCACATAGAGATTAAATAATATGGGTGATGTTAATCCGCCTTGTCTTACGCCCGAATTTAAGAGATATATTTACGTTTGTTCATAGAACTGGTTGGTGTGAATGGCACCGGGACAGCGTATCGCCGCGGCCCGTTCATCTGCAGATGCCAGATGTCCAGGAGTACTGGAGTCTCCAACGGCAGCAAAAGTACCGCCTGTACAATATGCTCTTCAAAACAACCGCCTCGTTCTTCTGGAAACTCCTTAACTCCACCAGTCAGAGCCGCCTCAGTGCGTTCACAATTTTTCTAAGTACTGGGCTGATAAGATACATTAAAAATAGTGCATTAATGGACTTATTTTCTAGTCTTTTGTGTAAAAATCTGTCAACTATAGCATGTGGTTTATATAACTAATAATTACGAATTGTCAACGATGAATAAAGATTAATAGCTGTTATATTATATATTAACAGTTCAGAATTTATTGATGTATTTACCCAGCAATATTCCCTTGTCTCCTCCCCTGAATTATTTTGTAGTTCAACCAGTAGGCTCAATATAGTAGGCATTTTCAAATGCAAGCCACTGCACTGAGCACTGATAATTTTGCTAACCGACTTCAAAAAAAGGAGGAGGTTCTATGTTCGTCTGTATGTATTTGGTATAAAGAAGTCAGTTGTTTTTTTTGTAAAAAGCTTTTTCATATAGCTGCTTTACAAGCCAAGGGTGTGGACAACAATCTTGTTGTTCTCGCGCTTGTCATGTTAGCTCTGAAAGATCGTTCAATTTAAAATTGCACGCCCCTCCACAAAAATGTCCATACAAACATTTGAAATGTGTAAGTGGTGCGGGAACGCTCTCTTTCAATTTGTCTACCATTCTGACGTCATCCTAATGTCTAATATGACCGTTAGGCTAGGTTCGAGCCGGCACTAGCCGGGGATTGCGAAAGTTATAATAGATCCCAAGATCCGGGTGCAAGTGTGGGAAAGGAACACTGGGGTGGTTTTTAGTCAATAAGAGTCTGACAGACCCTTCCGCCTGCCCCAGGGCGGAGGACATCCATGAGGATTTTCCAACCCGCGACAAAAAAAAAAGGCTTCAGTGAACTCGAAAAAGGCACTTTGACACTTCTTAATCTCGCGACGAGAGACCAATGTAGGAAATTATTAAAAACAAATAATTTTTATGATAGCAACATATGCTTGAGGTTCCGCTTCATTTAATCGATTGAACGCATGGAATTAGTATGTAATATATTGATTTTACGACCACCCCTTTTAAATTTAGTTTTTTGCATACCCGACTTTTTGATTAAAAGTTTTTCTTTGGCATGCCGAAAATAAAATACAAAATGATGGAAATGAAAATGAGTGGACCCACTAGATAATCACTACAAATGACAAATGGGCCGAGGATCGCAATTTGACAAAGCGAAGGTTGATATAGTAACTATGACCATAAAACCCATGATATTGCAAATTTTGTTAATCACCACACTTACCAAAAGGTAGGTAGTCGTTTAGGTCAATATGCAGCTGGAGTCGATTTTGCTAATGTAACGAAAAACACTAGACGTTGTTAATCACCACCCTTAGGAAATAAACTGGTGATTTTAATCATTATGTTGCGAAGGTTTGTTATGCCCTACAGCAATAATCCCTACATTTTGTTAATCGCCATAATTGGCAAAGTGACTGGTTATTACTGAATCTGGTGCTCATCTACGTAATAGTACTCCCCTCCGCCACAGTTTCTCTGACGGCCACCGAAAAAAACTTCATTCCAATATAAATAGTAGTTTAAAACTAAGTATTTTCATTACTACTAAATTTTAAAATAAAATTATGACTAAAAAAGTACAATTATGAAACTGGCATGTTATTTTGAGGTTTATAAATTGAAAATGACTTCTTTAGCCGCGTTGAGCGACTTTTGGTATGGGCAAAACTTATGAGTTCGCGTCACCGACATGCTAACCGCAGCACCGACATGCTAACTGCATCACCGATTTGCATGTGGCGTGTTGTGCCAGACTGGTGACGCAGCGGCCTGGGTACAATTTCAAATTTATTTACACATAAGTATACGAATGTGTTTACCTAACTATCTACAGGCCAGTTTAATGGGGATCCATTTTCAGACCTAATGGTGCTCCCACACTGCTGTTATAAAACGTTTACAAACATTTTCTAGCACTAATACATTTACTAACAAATGTTAGGAATTGATGAATTCTGTTAGGAATAGTTAGATGTTTTGAGTGCTCCTACACTGATAGAAAATGTTTACAAACATGTATAAACGTTCCGAGGCGTCTACACGAAAATGGAAGAAGATTTGCTTATTGGATTAGCTTTCCATACTATTCTTTGTTCCATAAAATGGAAAAAGCGCTGTACTGGATGCGCCCAACTAACAATTTTGTTTAGAAATGTTTTGTAAACATTACCTAACATGAAAACATTTCTTAACATTGTGATAAAATATTTGTTTAGAAAATGTTTACTAATGTTTGTAAACATTTTTAACAGCAGTGTGGGAGCACCATAAGTAACACCATCCCACCCTTTTCTAAATTAGGCTTTTGGGTTTTCCATTTAGGTCGATTTTGCAGCATGACTAAGTATTGCTTATGACATTGTTGTCAAAAATGCTGTTGCATTTACAAGTACAATGCTTCCAAAACTAAGTCTTCCTACATTTACATCAACTAAATTTAGTTCCAGATAAGAGGTCAATGGAGAACCAGTAAGGAAGTGTGCAGGTCTTACCTGTTCATATACAATTGAATTTTTTGTTATTGAAAGAACAATTTTTTAATGAAACCTTAAGAAATAAAATCGAGCATCCTGTATGCACACGGGCTGTTTCTGAGAATAGGCTTCGTACACAGCCCGCCAACAATACGTATGGCGAGCGAACTACCGGTTATATTATACCGAGACTTATAAACAGTCTACCCTCAGAAATAAATAAATGTATTACACCTAAAAATATAAAATGTAAACTTAGGCAATATTACTTAAGTATTTTAAAGGAATGATTGTAACCACTTAATGACCTAAAGATTTTATTAATTGTATAGTTTGATAATGAGATAGACTCACGATAGCATAAGTTTAAACCTTAGTGGTTTTTGATTGCTATCTATTATTTAATCCTGTGTTCTTTGTATATATGATAATTAAATAAAAAAAAAAAAAAAAAAGGTGTCAAGTAAGACATGTCATCACAGTTCCATGACATAGGCGTCAACGGTCTAGTGTTTAAAATGTATAAATATATCACACTAATATTAAAAATGCGAAAGTTTGTGCGTGTGTGTGTTTGTTACTTCTTCACGCTCAAACGGCTGAACCAATTTTGGTAACATTTTGTATGGAGGTAGCTGACATCCTGGATTAACATATAGGCTACTTTTTATCCCGATATTCTTACGGGATCGAGACTTACGTGGGTGAAACTGCGGGGTACAGCTAGTATATATACAATATGTAACAAAAACCCTGGTTTTCCTTCTAACCTACCTACGTTTTAAGAATCGATATATATACGTTATAAAGCAAGTCATTTATAGAAACTGTTCAACAAAAATAGTGAAAATAAATATTTAATTATTATTATTTGTAATGTTTAACGGATTTCTTACCTCTTTAATTCTTTGTTTTTGACTTCTCGACTAGCCAATGCTTAATTTTTTTAAATTATAATTCCACCAATGTTGTGCTTGTAGGTAAATGTATACGTCCCTAAAAGGAACAACAGGGTTTTTGTTACATACTGTATATATATTATTCCAAAGTTTTAAGTTTTCACTTCTGTCGGCAGTCCCCATGACTGCCTAAGAATCGGAGATTATCTCGTGTTGAATTGTCAAAATTCGAGTTTGTCGATGAAACGTCAACTTTGACAGAAGGAGTATTTTGTATGGCAGCGCTGTCAGAAAACGAGAAAGTTGATAGAAATTGGTAGACAAGAATTACTCACGCGAGATTGAGTAATTGTCGCGTATCATGTTAGCCCTGATGGTATGGTTTACCTTTTAACGAAACTCTTCATAAGAAACGACGTGACATTTTTCAAGCGTGGCAAACCGATTATTCTGTCTTTTTCCCGGTATCATTATGGCTTTTGCTGAAGCACTTTTACCATGAACTACCTCTAACCCTTAAGCTATGTTCGTAATATGAGGACTTTGGTAAAAGATAAATTGCAGTTCAGAAACGTTTTTATTAAAAACTTGTTTTAAAACTCCTATTTAAATAGAACAAATATAAAACATATAAAAATTAATTATAATTTATTAAACTTATTGTTATCCAATGAGTTATTATGAATGAATTTGTCACCACAAAGCGCATTCAAAAAGGGTCACACCAATACGGCATTTCGTAAGAATTTTGTGATTGGTAGGTATATCATAGTAGGTTCTTTCGCGGAAGAAACTATGGAAAAACTCAAAAACGAAAGACGTCCACTGCTGGACATAGGCCTGCCCAAAGCACCGCCACTTCGACCGGTTCTGTGCTTCTCGCATCCAGCGGATTCCTGCGGCCGTCACATCGGTCCACCTTGTGGGAGGCCTTCCAACGCTACGTCTTCCGGTACACGGTCGCCACTCCAGAACCTTTCGGCTCCATCGGCAATCTGTTCTGCGAGCAATGTGACGCCGTTACTTAACATAAAAACTGAATAAAGATAGTTGTAGACGCGTTAGGACGCGTTCATTTTTTAGTTATTTCTTCAAAATAATGAGACGAGTAACTCGACTAAACGTCTACCATTGTATTCAATCATCATTGAGAAGAATCAGCAACGAGTATAATATAAAGGTCCTATTGTAGTGTAAACAGCAGATACAGTACCTAGTGTACCTTTGTTGAGGTAATAGGTCGTTTGAAACTCTTCTGCTCTCTAAAGCGTTAGTTTCTGTAAAAATACCTACTTACTATATAGTAGCAGCCTACTTGAAAAAGATTTCTAAGAGCATCGAGATATAAGTACTAACGTACTAGAGAAGCTACGTCAAATAACTGAATTGTCCTATTCTTCGTAATTTGAATCTTTAGTTCGCTGCAGCGCTAAAATAATAACAATTCGTCTAAACCGTAACTAATTTACCACAGCGCTAGATTTGCTGCGGAAGTGTATTTATTCTCGGCAAAAAGGTCTTAAGCGCCATGTAAATCACGGCGACTGAGTGAGGTGCGGCGACGCGACGGTGCGGCGCGATCGCCGCAGTTGAACGAGACAAAGTAGGAATTTACGGTGTCTTCTCTAGTACGTTAGTACTTATATCTCGATGTCTAAGAGTAATGAAATATTTTTCCAACAATAATTCAGAACTGCATGACATGAAAAGTGTCGAAGATGTCTTACGGCCGAACCCAATAACTTATTTTCAGTTAAAGACAGATCGCTATTGATGATAGACAGTATAATTATATCTATGCTCGGATGGCGTCTCACAACCATTGATAAAGGCTATCTATCTAACGAAAACAATAAGTACGTTTCTCTACTTCGCCCTCCCGTGCGTTCCATTACAACCAACTTCACTTTAAAAAACAACATGTGTAATTAGGGTTATATTAAAACTTCTTTGTTTCTTACTTCTAAATAAGTTACTGGATTAAGATATAATTCTGTAGAGTCATATTTGTGAAAAGCCGCGAATCAAAATACAACCTGTTACTGACCTGCAAATTGCAAAAAACGTAATAAAATTTGAATTTCGCGGGCTACCTTAGCGCATTAATGTTATTTTTTTTTTTACTTAAATTCATGTTGGAATGGTGCTTGCACGGGGTTGTTAGTAAGGGGGGGTTAAATTTCTGTTATTTTTTGCCTAGGGCGCACCGTTTTCGAGATATTTGAGTTTCAATTTTTTTTTATTACTTTAAATAAAAAAAAACATCTATGATCATTATTGCAAGTACTAAAGAGTTCATTTTAGCTTGGCTACTTTACGTTTATCCCTGCAATTCGGAAAATAGCCAAATCTGCCATCTGTAGTATTGTCCTGTCAAACAAATCGTATATTGGGATGCATACTTTTGGCATTTTCATACAAAGAGATATCTGTTGTAGGCGATACACCCTCCCATCAGTAGATAGCGTGGGCCGGTATGATTCCTAGATTATTGGGACGTTAAAACCATCGATATATATATTTTTATATCTCCAGTAGGCCGAAACTGGTGATATATAAGTTATTGGGTTCGGCCGTTAGGCAGTGCTTATCTAGAAGTAAAGGTCAGAGGTCACCAGTCATAGCAAATGGTAAACGTAAGAAGTAGGAGAGAATAAATTCCCTTTATTATAGCTATAATTTAGCACATTCACTATATTAAAGGCATTATTTACTATCTGACTTGATAGACGTTGTTCTGTCTATAATTCGATAATTCATTCAAAACTTCCGTAGAAAATGTACTTTCAGTTTTTACCGAATTTTCCAATTTTCCCGGCACCTTTTCAAATGTTTGTTTACGTAAAAACCCGATTCGGACTATTACGCACATTTTAAAATAAAAAAAATTCAAATGGGTCCAGCCGTTCTGAAGTAAAAATTAAATGCTGTTTTTTGGTAAAGCGCATCTTTACCAAAAAACAGCATTTAATTTTTAACGCGCTTTTATAATACCTTCACTTGTACTTCTGGATTGTCGTAAATTAAACTTTGTATGTATATTATATTATTATGTAGTTCGGATGACAATACTATAATTTGGTATCTTGGAGCTGATCTGATGATGGATCCAGGAGGTGGATAGTGGAATTCTTCAGTGGCCACTAGTAAACCCTTCGGGCTTGGGCTAATATGATTGTTTTGACGACTCTAATAGACTAACTTCAGACCCTCCTTGGGTCTGAGGTTGGAACTAGGAGGTGGATAGTGGAATTCTTCCGTGGCTAACTAGTAAACTCCTCGAGTTTCGAGTCATATGATTCGTTATGATGAGTGCAATAAATTGCACTTGGTGTCGAGAGTCTGATGATGGAGCCAGGAGGTGGATGGTGGAACTCTTCAGTGGCTCCTAGTTAAAGTCCTTTGAGTTTTGGGTCATATGATTCGTTATGATGAGTCCAATAGATTGCACTTGGTGTTGAGGGTCTGGTGATAGAGCAAGGAGGTGGATAGTGGTATACTAGGAGCCACTTAAGGGCAGTGGCTCCTAGTATACCACTCAGGTCATAACGTCGTTGACTTTAGACTTATTAACTAAATGAAGAATATACAGGGTATTAAAGTAACTGCGTGCCATAGCTTAGGTGTCGGGTCAGTATCGATAAAGGAACCCAAGAAAAAAAAATATTTTGCAAGATCAACTTAATTTTGTACCTACTAACTTAAAATAGCAATCGTTTAGAATTAAAATTATTTTACTTGACGGTCGTTAAAGTACGAAGAAGCTTATTTTTATAATTTCTTTGTTTAATTAAATTTTTTGTTTGTACTTTTTTTTTTCCTGCGTTCCTTTATCGATACCTATTAATACTGAACCTACCCCTAAGCTATGGCACGCAGTTACATTAACACTCTATATATGCTAGACTAAAAATGAAAAGATAGTTTAAAAAAAACTAAGAAACACGCTTTTATCACGCCCTAAAAAATATAAAATAATTAAATTGACTTGTATAATTAGTTAGGGTATAGGTAAGTACCAATGCAGTATCATTTTTAGACAGGATAAGATAAAAGTATGTTTTTTATTAAAAAGCTTGATGCTCATATATAAAGCTTGATGCTCATTTAAAATCACCCTTTTATTTATAAGTAGAGAAAGTATTTTCACCAAAATGTTCTTCTTTATAAGCACAAGTATTAAATTCGTTTTGATAATTGGTAAAGTTGTACAAAGTTGAAACTTAGAATAACAGGCCCGGTCCCCAAGGCTTGGGCACGCCACAATTGTGGCGATAAGTCCCCTCTTTGAGGAGTGGCTAGAGGCGCTACGGCGTCCTCACCTTCCGCCTGACGCAGGTCCTCACCGGACATGGTTGTTTCGGGAGGTTCCTGTTCAGGATAAAGCGGGAGGAAACGACCGGGTGTCACCACTGTGTGTGATCACCCGGAGGACACGGTGGAGCATACGGTGGAGGTCTGCCCGGCTTGGGCTGAGCACCGCCGTGTCCTCACGGAGGCGATCGGCGGCGGCGATCTCTCGCGTCCAGCCCTGGTTCAGGCCATGGTTCGGAGCGAGAGTGCATGGGAGGCCGTCACCTCCTTTTGCGAAGGAGTAATGCTCGCGAAGGAGGAGGCGGAACGCGTGAGGGTGAGGCCGGGTTCGCGCCCTCACGCTCTTAGCCGCCGCAGGAGACGCCCCGGGCGTCGGGAGTCGCAAGCTGATTTCCGGCCACCGCAGGCGCGGGCCTGCGGACGGTGAGCGATGGGTAGCTCGCCGTCCGATAAGGACCAGGCCCGGGTCGACGGCGCGTTGTGTTTCACGCGCGCCTCAAAGAGATGTCAGCACTAACTGACGGGGTCCGTTAGGGCCAATGCCTGCCAGGGTTGCGAGTTTGTCCGAAAGGGATATCGTGGCCCTGGCATACAGGCAACGGAAGGAACACTGGTGGGTTTTAGTCAGTAAAAGTCTGACACGCCCTCCCACTCAGTCGAGAGCGGGAGAAGTTATTTGATAATTTCCCACCCAAAAAAAAAAAAAAGAAAAGGTCCCCAAGGCTGAAACTCTTTAATCGATAAACAGATTCGGATTGATTAAACATTTGATGCAACGTAAATCAATACTCTTGCGCCATCCCATCTTCCTGGCTCGGCGTGCTGTGCTGGCGCTGCTGCTGCGGCTGCGGAGAACCTCAAGCGGCGTAAGTATAATAACCTTGTTGGAAATTATCTTAATTATCTTTCGAGTCATTTGCGGTTGAAACCCTCGGGCCGTGGGGTCCTAAATCTCGAAATGGCTGGTTGACACTTCCCGTGACCCAAGGGCTGGCTTTTACCTTGGCCAGAGGCTAAGCATTCCATACGACGTGGCAATACCGCCAGTCTCTTGGGGATATTACCAGTCGACAGTGATGTGGAGGAATTTTTCGACGCCGAATATGTAGGAAATAATAGAATGAATAATAATAACGCCGAATATATATTATATATAATATGTTCGTGTATAGTTTTAATTAGGATATAATTTTGTTATTTTTATTATTAATTAATAAGTTTAGAATTATATTTAAATTTAGCATTTTAATGGACAAATGACAAACGGTGACTTTTTCAAATTCTGTATTAAATGCTTTAGTATTTCTAAAGGACATCAGCTGAATTTCAGTATTTTACATGGAGCAACTGCCTATCTGACCTCCACAACCCAGCTATTGGGTAACACGATACCCCTTGGTAAGACTGGTTGTCAGACTTTCGGGCTTCTGACGACCCGTAACAACTGTCAAAAATCTACAAATGACAGCCGGGACCAACGGCTTAACGTGGTTTCCAAAGCACGGAGGGGTCTCGGTATGTAAAGATGGTCACCCATCCACGGACTAACCGCGAAGCTTAACCTGATCGATCGATCCGTGCGGCTTTTATTACTTAGCCACAAGCCCCTCATTCCCTATTTCTAAAGGACATTAAACCTCTGCAAAAGTGCCTACCTTTTACTACATTTTAGCTACAGATGGACAAGAAAATGAGGTGTCCAACTTGGCCATCTATCTGCTAGGCACAAAGGGCAGAAATATCCGCCGAGATTTCGTAATATCCGGCCACAGTTCTGTTATAAAAGAAGGGCCCTCGTTCTTTATGGGAAGTTTCCATAGTCACAATAAAACGAGTGGTTCATTACAAAAAAAAAATCAATGAATTTCAAAGTAAAGCTATTATAGTAAAGCTATTAATAAAGTAATGGTTATACATTTGAAATACGCCCCTAATAGTAAAAATTTTGGCGTTCGGATCATCGAATGGACACATCGTTGAAAATTGACTTTGCGTTTTTGTTGTGCATTTTTTCTAATGAGCAGCTGTACTTATGTAAGAAATTTCAGGTTTAATCAACTTATGAGAAAACTAATGCGAAAAATTACAGATATAATAAATGTAGATATTTTACATCATTCATCATTTCAGCCGGAAGACGTCCACTGCTGGACATAGGCCTCCCCCAAGGGGGGGGGGGGTTTGTCATAAACGCCATGCTTGGCAGGCGGGTGGGCGATCGCAATATGGTGTTATAATGCATAGAGAACGCTGCTGCCCATTCTCTAGTAAGTCCTTTAGTCGCCTTTTACGACACCCACGGGAAGAAATGGGATAGTGCTATTCTATACGTCCGGCACCACACACACGGTACTGAAGAAGAACGGTACCGTAGATACTAACATTGTTGAAAAAAAGATTATGCTTACAATTTGTTGTTTGAAACCTGTCTAACCCTTCGGGGAAAAGCAGGCGTGATGTTATTTTTATGGTTATATAGATATTACGTACTCATCCTTCTTATTATTGTGTTTCAATCCACATGTACTTTTCCTATAAAACTTCCCACAATATCGACTCCTTCGCAAGCCACCTCATCCATTGCTGCAGAATGGAGCAAGACACCATGGGCGGTCTTATCGCTAAAAGTGATCATTTAAAGACAACCTTTGGATGGATAAAGGGGGATGAAAAAACAATACTGCAGGTAGTCTGTGGTCTACCTACCGTTTACATTATACCTATACAATAAATACATAACACATATTAAACTTATCTATGTGTCGCATGAAATACAGTGTTGCCGGTGTTAACAGGGGCGCCAGTCACCCTTCAGCCCTAGGACTAGGAACTGTCACAAGTTCATGAGACGCGTGCACACAGTGATTCATCCAGTTTTATTATTTTATTTCTATTGTTATTATTAAAGGACAAAATTAGTTAGGACAACAGTTGTTAATCGTGATTTGTGTAACTATAATTATAAACAAGGTGTATGCAGCTTGATCATCTCATTTAATTGCCCGAAATCTACAAACAGCCCACAACAATGTCAGAGGATGGAAGTATCACTCCTCCCCGATGTCCTGTGACTATATCACAAGCGGAATCATATCAGGCAACTAGAAATATGAGATGTGTGTCATTGATGAACATATGAAATGGAAATTACTATTAGAAATGCAAAACAAGCAAATGAAAAGTCTGATTCAAACATTGAAGAGCCCAAATGTGAGTACTAACTTAGCCTTGCCTGAATTTAACCCCGAAAAACCAGATTCGGATGATTTGTCTTAGTGTTCCACTACGGAATTGTGTTTTGGTGATAACCCAATAGAAGGCAGTCAGTTTATTGTGGTGATCAGTAAGGCCTTAAAGGGATCCGCATCTACCTGGCTATCACAAATATCCTACCCAGGAATAACATGGACCGAATTTAAGGAATTATTTAAAGCGAGATACGTGAGCAGCGAGACTATAGCGGCCACACTCTTAATTCTAAACAATAACAAACCGATCGATAACGAAAGCTTAGCCGCATACTCAAGCCGTTTGGTGACGTCATTAATGAATAGTTGGAAGAATGCGACTTTAGAACAAGTGGCTTTTTCGACTGCACTCACACACGTATCGCAGTTTGATACTCGTGTAAAAAAGCTCGCTTTTCCAACCGAAATCACATCACGACAGAAATTACAACAAGAGTTACAAGCGTTATCTTATTTGAAACGAAAAGTAAACAGAGAGCAAGATTCAACCAATGTACCTGAAAAACGTCAGAGGACACAGCCAAGTTTCTTGAAATGTTTTTACTGTGGAAAATCCGGACATAAACAATCAGAATGCCGTACAAAAAGAGAAACGAACAAAACAATCAACTAATAATCAACAAGCACTGGTACAGCCAGGCAACCATATAGCCGCCGGGCGTTTATGGTATAGTAACCAGGCAGCCAGTGGCCTAGCTGTGTTGTAGGGCGGCTGTTGCGCAGAATGTCAGAAATTACAAGCAACCAAACAACAAACTATCTAGATTCTGTTTTCAAAGCCAATTAAATTATGACGCGTATTCGTTCGAAATTCGAAGTTGAATTTTTTGTACTTCATTGTAGCGGTCCATCTATATTATCCATCATAAAAAATAAGTTGGTGTCTCATTTTCTACGAAATGTATAGGAAAAGTTTTTTGCGATTTATGACTTTTCTAGTACTCAAACCTCAGTTGGTCCAATAAATGTTTTTGATTTTTATATGAAACAGGATTGATTGGCAAAAAAAAGTTTTTGTGAATATTGCCCATTTACCTGCTGACTGTAAATTTTTTCAAAATCTGTGAATGCAGATCAAAATTTCTCAAAAAGTTGAGGACAGTCTCCTAAGACCGTTTTCTCTAGTAACAACGGTTAAGGTAGCTGCTTTTATTGCCCCATCTCAAAAATCCATCCTGTATACTCGCACGTACACACACCTGTATAAGAAAGAGACAGAGAGAGAGAGAATGTCGCATAACGCTTTTTCCTTACGTGACGATTTCTACCAGTCAGAATTTAATTTCTGGCACGTCATTGAAACAGGTTAAAAATATAAAGTTGGTGAGATATATCAGAAGTTCAATCACTTTTCGACAAAAACTAGAATAGAAAAAAATATTTACTTATTATAATCCATATGCAATAAATGCATGGATGTTTTTCAACTGAATTCGATGTTCAATCCGCGGCAATACCGTTTTACGCAACAGGCTTTTTTATACATTTAAAATAGTGTAACTTTCACAAACAAAAAACAACATTCATGTTGTTTCACAATCAACATGAGTCGAATAAACACACGATTAAATAAACATGAATCTGGACAGAATCGGACTTAGGTATGATTTAAATTCTTATGTAGTGGTTTTTTGGAAATGGTAAGTAGATATCAAAACATTTTGGACTCGAACGTTACGAAAGTAAGTATTATTGCACCAATAAGAATAAGAATTACAAGTCTAACATAGATATTATGGTCAATAAAAATTATATTATCTAATAATTTGTCGTAGGACTGATTGCATCTGCATTGAGAAAAACATGTAATGTTATGTGAGTTCATTGTTGCAATATTATTTTATTAGGCGCATTCATCATCACCATCATCATTGCAGCCGAGAGACGCCCACTGCTGGACATAGGCCTCCCGCAAAGAGGGGCGTTTGCCATAATCGCCACGCTTGGCAAGCGAGTTGGCGATCGCAGTATGGTCTTAAAATGCATAGAGAACGCTGCTGCCCATTCTCTAGTAAGTCCCTTAGTCGCCTTTTACGACACCCACGGGAAGAAATAGGGGAGTGCTATTCTTTACGTCCGGCACCACACAGACGAGTGAGTTCATTGTTACAATATTATTTTGTTAGGCGCATTAGCTTTCCAAACACACCCCAATGTATATATCATATTTGTTTATCTAAAACCAATAGATTGACGCTGTGAAACCACTGCCGGTTTATCTAACATAGGAACCTACTTATAAAACAGTTATGTACAACTTTGCCTGGGCACTTAGCATATTGTAGCCCTACAACATATACTTTACAACTCAGAACCGTCGTTTATTATGAGAATATTCAGTCGTTCTAGCACTCTAAATGTCACTCGATAAAGGTGTTTCTAAGTTACACGTTTTCTTCTCCGTACCAGAGTAAATAAAATCACATAACAAGCAATTGAGCGAAAGTCAACACTACATTTTTATTGTTGTCTTTCATGTTTTATCATTTTACTGCGAATGCTGCGATGTTTGTTCTGTGAAAAACAATATTCAGTAGATTTAACAATAAGATGGATCAATCTCTACAGACGAGTAAAGAGCTCGTATGAAAAAAGGGTGGATAAAAAAATTTGGATCGCACGTGATTTGTGAAAAATCTTTTGTTACCACTTAGTAGGTAAGTGGATTATACGATTTCGTCACAAAAATGTATAACGGTACAATACAATGTCTACGTCCAAGAATTACTTAAGTATGTACCTAAATTCTCATATTTATGATGTAACCTAAAATGTCTTCACTAATAATTGACATGGGACGAAAACTTATGTAGGTAGTTTCTGCTCGTATCATCATCTGCCCGCCTTTTCCTCACTATGTCGGGGTCGGCTTGCAGTCTAACCGGATGCAACTGATTACCAGTATTTTAAATGGAGCGACTGCCTATCTGACTGGATTGTGGAGTCTGGGTGATACGATACCCCTTGGCAAGACTGGTTGTCAGACTCTCGGACTTCTGATGACCAGACCCTATTTTTCTGCCCGCATCCCATCATATTTGTGTTTTTGAGTATCGATTCCAGTGAATACAGTTTTAAATTAGATATCTACATACAAACTGTATGTTATATAATAAATACTTATAACTAATATATGAATACTTACTAACAATTTCATATTACATTTTATGAAATTGTTAGTATCTAGGTAATTAAATAAAGCAGTCAGGGATTTTCACGTTTTGCATTAGCGATCAAACCGACTAATAATATTTTATAAATTACCAATAAACTCTATCAGTACCACAAATGCAAATGTAACTAGAGCATACAGCAGATTAACTAAAACCTAAAAGCTTCCTTCCTCAATATGCTTATACGTTGCCCCACACTAGGAATTACTTCTGTATTGTGGGTGCGTTCACAAACATTTAAACTCACATACACAAACAGCCAGACCCGGAACAACAACTTGCAGGCCATACAAATACGTGAAAAGCACTCGATAACTAACTTTAATACCATCCGAATTATTTCCGACATTATTAACAGAATCGTTAGTCCAACATTATGCTCTCCATAACCACCGTTTGTGCACTAAACGTACCTATTTAGTGATTTCTGGTGCAAGCGGGCCTAAATGTTTATGAAACCGTCTTTCGTAAAGTTGCAGAGGAGTTTCGCGTGACAATTGCCACTTGCGTGTTCATTGGTTATCCTATATAACTCGGAGTTAACACCTATCCCAGGGTTAATCAAATAATTCATCTTGCGCCACCAAGAGTTAGACGTAAATCTAGGATTAAACATTTGAATATTTAACTGACCGATGTGGGAGAGTTAAATCGCTAAACTCTGGGTTAGTTTTAGTAATGTCACAATTAAATTGACATTAAGAGGTACCGTTGATAATGATAACATATTTTAAGGAAAATTCGGTATTATATCAGCAGGTAACATATTCATGAACTCATATAAAAAAAAATACAAATTAATAACTACCCTAAAATATTTTTCCATATCTGACGTTTTCGTCAATCAATAAACTAAATCTCTATAGAAACCACATACAATACGTTTAAAATGAAATGTCATGATATAAAATAATGTAGTGTAAAAGAGATGGATTTACAAATTCCGTTCAAATATTTTTGGTCGGATTACAGAACAGGGCACAGACAATGCAATTCTATTTTATGTATCGTCGATTGAACTGCAATGTACCCGACTCAAAATAAAAAAAGAATTGTCTGGGGGCCTAAAATTGACGTTTTGGCAGAATCATAATATGATCTGCGTACAATTCATACATCCCGCAATTCATCAGTTTGACAGCTGCTATTTCACATTAGCCTATTGTCTGTGTTGTGCCGGACGTAAAGAATAGCACCGCCCTATTTCTTCCCGTGGGTGTCATAAAAGGCGACTAAGGAACTTACTAGAGAATGGGCAGCAGCGTTCTCTATGCATTTTAACACTATACTGCGATCGCCAACCCGCCTGCCAAGCGTGGCGATTATGGCAACCCCCCCCTTTGGGGAGGCCTATGTCCAGCAGTGGACGTCTTTCGGCTGCAATGATGAAACGTGCTAGTGGGCCTAAGTGTGTTTGATATCGTGTTTCGTGGAGTTTCAGAAAACTGAAAGTCCCAATCCCAGTTTGAACAAATTGTCCCGAGTTTTTCTGATAAGTTTTTTTGTAGCAGCCCAGAGCTTGTGAGTATAAATAGCGGTACATTCGTCTCCCGTCATGTTGGATTTAACATCATCGTCTCCAAAATATACATGGGGAAAACACGCGTATCCCACAGCGTAATTTGGGTGACATATGTAGGAATAAAGTCCCAAATGTGCTCGTTTGTGAATTCGTAAACAATGGTCAGTTTATAAAGATGTTCCCTGATAACTAGGTGCATTTATAAAAGAAGATAAGTTGGAGTGTTATTTTCACATTATGTTTACTTAATATGATGATCAGCCAATTTAAATAACTTTACCTGATAAGACATTCAGTGCATCAAACTTATTATTAAGTAAAAATATTCTAGCTACCCAGTACTTATCATGAACCTTGATAAAAAAAAAAATTAAATAACAAACAAACAAAAAAAAAACATAAATGAACAAAAAAAACAATCAAACTTTTCTTTACTTACTTTTCTTTTTAATATACATTTTTGATTTGATTTTTTGATTGAAAAAAAAACGTTAATAAAATAAGGGTATGGCAGGTTATGGTTATTTTTTTAACCGTTTTTTTTATATGAGTATTATCTAGGTGGAAATAAGAACTGTTGCTATAACGTTAGATAGTAAAACAGTATTTTGTAGAAAAAATTGGTTCGGATATTTCGAAGACGTACACCCATCGAAAATTGCCCATACTATATTAGGTATAAATCTAACATAAAAGTTTTGTAAGAAACGGTAAACAAATTAAATAAGACCCAGAAATTGCCCGACCTACCGATATCATAGTCGTGACACATTATTTTATTTCCTCTCACGACAAAGGAAAGCAAATAACCTTATTTGAATGGAAGTAATAGCCTATCCATTTGGATGACGATACACCTATAAAAACTCGACATAAAAGCCTCTTTTATGAACGGGCCAGGCCTTAACTTCCCTATCTTGTCGTGCCGATACAAACTGGCACAAGTATATTTTAACAAATTACTTGAACTTATAATTTGTCTATTGTTAATAGTTTATTTCTATTTGCAAATTAATGCCTTCAGATTGACAATCATTTGTTTAAAACTTTACAACATATTCCAAAGGCAATGATAAGGTATCGGTGAAAATTTAATCATAGTCCTATATAATGCTCCTTCCACTTTTCAATAAATCCTAAAAATGGAAATACAAATATAGAAACGCATTCATTATCTACGAGTAAACTCAATAGTCAGTGTTTTTTGTATTTAAAGCTTACATTGTTTGCTCACCACGGCGGATATTTGCCCGTTGTTCGACACCAGAGTTCGAGTGGGGCGATTTTATGTGATTTATATTTCTATTAGATCATGGCTACTGTGATAGTAAAACAGTTTGTTATCTTCGATAAAATAGGGTGGCGCATTTTACGTGTGAAAAGAGTGCTAATTAATGCTGCGTCACGCTATTGGTGTTTTGTGATCGTTCATCGGTTATAACATACATAATAATAATCTTTATTGATATAAAAAACTGATTGTAGTACATGTAACAGTTTTCACAAAGGTGGGTAGTGTTAAATCTCTGACAATCAAGTGGGTGACGTGCTGTTCTCCTTGCTAGGCTATGAAATAGTCTGTATTAAGGAGTAACAGTGCCGATCCCTCTAATTGTATTACTACAATTTTAATTTACAAGTTACTTTTTAAATTTAAAAAAATTTAAAATTATCGCCGATTAGTATCGCTGTTTGGACAAAGGAGACCGACCGTCCTTAAATACTTGCATGAATTGTTTACAAACTTATTTTTATTTTTGTCAGCGATTAATCGTAAAGCATTGAGAGTAACGTGCATTAACTGAATTAATTTAAGGTCATAATGAATACAGATTTCAGAGCAGAGATCATCCGGATTATGTAATTTAAATCTAAGTGACTGACAATTAAAGGTAGGCGGTGATTATTGGTTTTTAAATGTAAGTAATATATTATTGTAACTGATGGCCGATGAGGCCGAAAGGTTCTGGAGTGGCGACCGCGTACCGAAAGACGTAGCGTTGGAAGGCCTCCTACAAGGTGGACTGATGTGCTTGTGAAGGCCGCAGGTATCCGCTGGATGCGGGAACCGTAGAACCGGTCGAAGTGGCGGTGCTTGGGGGAGGCCTGTGTCCAGCAGTGGACGTCTTTCGGCTGAAATGATGGTTATTGTAATAATCACATCGTTAATAACATTAAGCCGAACTAGACTGCTGGCGTCAGGGAGGCCTAAGTCCAGTAGGCAAGCATCTTTACAACGACCGGTCATGTAAATCTACTCTATACACTATCAGATTTCCACGACCTCAATCGTATTTATTTTATCATTTTATGCAAATTACTGACGAATCACAGCAGTGTAAGTATATCAGGGATAACAGCTCTCGCCAGGTGATTTAGCGAACTCATGGTGTTAACACAGGAAAATCCATTTGTCTCTCACAGTGACGTAATCCCGTAATCGTTTATATGAGACTCTCGAGGTAGGTAAGTGATGGGGTATCGTCGAAACTCAACTGCAATAGAGGACTTCCTTTAGGGACACTATTTTTTGACAGTTTATACGGTGACATACAATAATTTCTATTCCCGCCCGGCTAGCACTCCGTGTCATAATAAAATCTTATGATATACCTATTACCGGAGTCTGGATTTGTGCTCCGTTGATGGCAATAGGCCAATTATGTTTAAGTCCCATGTAATAGGGCTTTCGTGAGACTTAAACATAACTAGCGAAATGTGGGTGTAAAGCTGCGGCCACACATTGGTTTCAACTTTGCGTCCAAGCTTGGCTCTAATGTGGAACGGCCAATATTGAACCCAACTACTGCACCACACATATTGGCTTCAATACCAACTTTGCGGCAAAGACTGATACACACATTGGAGTATTGGCCGCAATAAGCTACATTGGTGCAAATATAACCAATGTGTGGCCGCAGCATAATATCTGCCCGACCCTTCGGTGAAACAAAGCGTATTGCAATGTTATATTATGGTATTATCTTTATGAAGACAAGAAACCATTTCACAGTGAACGAAGAAACTCATTGAACGCTCGCAAAAAGGTGGTCGTAAAAAAAGTGAACGAGTATTGGTAAGTATGAGGTATTATCACCTATTTTAAAAATGGCTATTTTATGAGAGTGAAAGGATTTATGAGCAAATCACATTTGGGTTTATCACTCCGTCATAACTGTGGTAGGATAGGCATACCTTCGTGGCTATGAAGGTCACAAAAGAGCTTTACGAACTTTTTGAATTTAGATTTTACGAGCATTATTTACACTTCCCCCGCTTAACACCCTGTAGGTATTAATATTTATCATAGTGAATTGCTAACTTGCGAGGTTTCAGCTCAGAGTGCATCAAAATTGCAAAATAACATTTTCAATAAGGGACAATCCATTTTCAAACTTCGTTTCGCTTCCAGTGAAGTTACTTATACTAAGTTGAGTAGGTACTACTGTAAAGGTTGTCTGTAAAGGGAACCTTACATAATACATGCTGACAGAAAAGTGATTCTGGTTGCATTCGATCGCTCAAACGAATTTAGAATCAGTTTAAAAAATGTAAGCGTTTGTTTTACAATAAGACATTATGTTAGGTATGGTTGGGTACAAAAAGCTGGAAACAAGAAGGGATTTAGCACTTGTTACATATATTTTAGTACCGTGTGGTGGACGTAAAGAATAGCACCATCCTATTTCTTCCCGTGGGTGTCGTAAAAGGCGACTGAGGGACTTACTAGAAAATGGGCAGTAGCGTTCTCTATGCATTTTAACACCATACTGCGATCGCCTGCTATGTCCAGCAGTGAATATATTTCTGCTGAAATGAGTTATTGCGTGGAAAGAACTCTAATCCGGGTGTGTTAATGGATGTGTGTCTGAACGTGATAGATAGATAATTACGTGTCGCAGCAACGGAGACCCCGGTGGGTACTAGCGGTGCCTCGCGGCCGGACCAACCTGCTGGGTAAAGCACTTTTGACGCGCGCCTTGCATACACTTAACGAAATCGCGGAAAGGGTGGATTTATTTACCTGTTTTCTGAATGAGTTCACAAAAATTATTTACATGTGATAAGCTGTAATGGAAAACATATTGTTTAAGAACACGCTACCGATTTGGGGTAATACTAATAAATAAATTATTGTTTTAGGCGTGTGGAATTCATTGATATGCTCTTTGATAGTGTGAACGGATTTCGAGGGAGCACTGTCCGGGGCAAACTGTGTGGACGAATAAAGCCGAACGCCCATCAACTCTACAATTTTTGGACAGAAGCCAAACATAATTATATTGAAAAATATACAAGTTTTGAAAGGTTGTCTAAACTCTTTGCCATAATCGCCACGCTTGGCAGGCGGGTTGGCGATCGCAGTATGGTTTTAAAAATGCATAAAGAACGTTGCTGCCCATTCTCTAAGTAAGTCCTTTAGTCGCCTTTTAGGACACCCACGGGAAGAAATTGGATGGTGCTATTCTTTACGTCCGGCACCACACGGAAGAGATGATGATGTACCTATGTGTAACTGGGTATAGTGTAGACTATTTAGTGTAGACTATTTAGCTCTTCACTGCTTTGCAAGTCCCTAGAAAGAAAGTCGGATCTGCAAATATACAACTTTTCAAGAGAGCGGTTGAAAGTTTGTTTTGTTGCGGACATTTGAGTTAATATCGACTTTATTTAGTTCGGTAAATCTGTATCAAAGATCTTTGTATTTAGAACCTAAAAATGTAAAAAAACCGGCCAAGTGCGAGTCGGACTCGCGCACGAAGGGTTCCGTATCATTATCCATTAAAAAAAACTACTTACTAGATCTCGTTCAAACCAATTTTCGGTGGAAGTTTACATGGTAATGTACATCATAATTATATTATAATTTTTTTTGTTTTATCATTCTATTATTTTAGAAGTTACAGTTACATTTTACCACTTTGAAAGTGTCTCTCGCGCAAACGTTTAGAAAAAATATATATTAGAAATTTCGATATCTTTTTTGAAGACCTATCCATAGATTTCCTCATACGTATGGGTTAGATGAAAAAAAAAGTATGGGGAACCCCCATTTTTTTTCTATTTTTGTGTGAAAATTTTAATGCGGTTCACAGAATACACCTACTTACTAAATTTCAACAGTATAGTTCTTATAGTTTCGGAAAAAAGTGGCTGTGACATACGGACGGACAGACAAACATGACGCAAGTTCAGTTTTTTGCCATGTGGCTACGGAACCGTAAAAAGTGAAAATGCGTAACCAGCGAAACATGCAATTTGTTTCGATTAAGTACCTACTTTTACCAACAAATAAATACTTTGCTCAACACGTTTTCTAACAAAACAGTACGCACGAACACCTGTAATCCCCGAAGGGCCTGACCCTAGGTGTACCTGTAGTAGGTACGGTCCAAATTTCGCCAGTTATATTTAAGCCCCATGTAATAGTGGGCGAGCTTATTGCCATCAGCCAAGCATAAATTGTTAGTGAAGTAAATGAAGACCGCTTTTACTGTAGTTTGGAAGTGCCACGGAACTAGGAACCCATGGAAAAGTCCACAGGCATCTATATTGAGTTAAGGCTTCTACATACCGGGGCGACTTGTCGCGCGACGCGACGCGACACAAAGGCACCGCTCGTCCCGCGACACGCGGGGCCTTTGTGCCGTGTCGCGTCGCGCGACAAGTCGCGCTGGTATGTAGAAGCCTTTATGCGTATAACTGACTATGTTTTGATAGCTACCGTCAGGTTTTTCGGGACACAATGGGATTTACGACACGCTTGCACGACCTGCCACGTCAGCGTGCTTTGTAGAGAACATTTGCTATGCAGATGATGTTGCCAAACAGTTGCTAGTTTCTAGCATAGGTATTGGGTAAATTGTGTAGTATCTATACTCCATTTGAAATAAGATTAGACATTTAAATAAACCTTTTTTACAGTCCGTTCAACCGATTTTGACTTCTATTGCGTTGATAGCATGACAAATGGCAGCTGTAATAAACAGTTGGTATTGTAACCACATTTTTGCTTTTAATGCCATCCATATGCCTAAAACTTCAAAAATAATACCGCAATGCAAAAAATGCCAGGCTTATGGCCATACCCAAAAGTATTGCTCAAAAGAGCCAAGGTGTGTTAAGTGCACAGGTAAACACCTCACGGCTGACTGTAACAAACCTGCACAAGAAAAACCTAAGTGTGTCCACTGTGGCTTACCTCACCCAGCCAACTACAGAGGGTGTTTAGTTGCCAAAGAGATGCAAATGTTAAAGAACAGAAACTCAAAAAACAATCCAGTAACACCTGCCGTTAAACAGATTGTCAGAAACAACGATAAACAGACATCAAAACCAAGTTCACAGTTTGCACAGACAAGCGCAATAACTGCACATGCATCTAATAGTGCATCTTATGCACAAGCGACAAAACCAAGCACACAACCGTCTTGAGGACAAGCTCAACCAGATCCTGAAGTGCATATCCTCATTTGATCAGAGACTAGAGAAATTAGAGTCAAGTACTAGGAAAAATCAATCATGAATAACACACTTAAAATAATGGCGTGGAATTCAAACGGACTGCTGCAACACCAACATGAGTTGCAAGTAGTCCTAGACACAGAAAATATTGATGTGTGTTTGATTTCTGAAACTCACTTCACTAAACAGTCTTTCGTAAAACTTAAAGGCTATAAGGTTTATAACTCGCTGCACCCTAACAACACGGCCCGAGGAGGTAGCGCAGTTATCATTAAAGAACATTGTAGCGCGTAGTATAATACATGACACTAATGGTCATCCGCCACAAGCCTGCACTCCTCAGCCCCTACAACCGAGTCGTCGTTCGGCCCGCATCAGCGCCCGAGTTGTTGCCGCGCCATCTGCGCGGGCCACCGTTAGTCATGAGTATTTCGCGAGCTAGCAACGAGTATCCACGTCTGCGCACTCTGGCCGCACGCTGACTCGGTCGTTCCGTTTAGTTTTATAACCAAGTGATCCTTAAGTATGTACCTAACTCTTGTTCACCTTCTCTGTTTTACTCACAATATAAATAATCGAAGCATTACCGAGGTTTGATTGATCCTTACCCTATAACTGGCAGCCTAACGTGGAGCTGAACCGTGAGTGAATCAGTGAACTAGGTACATTGTGAAGTGCAGGACTTTCGTGTGTACTAATACATAATATTAATTGTGTCGAGTACCCAGTGTTTTAACATTAACGCGTGTTTACCTACCGTACAACGTTGGTGTAGATACGTTCTACACAAAAGCGCGCGAACGGCGACCGGAAGTTCTAGGTTCGTGAAGGATATTTGTCGCGAGCCTCGTGTCCCGGGGAGACGGGACGACTTTGGTAACCGCCCACTTCGGGAAGGATATTTGTCGCTGTGCTCGTGTTCCGCTCAGAGAAAAAAAAACCGCAATTGTTTTCACGCATCAGGCGTAGGCGCAGGGTCGTAATTTGCGTGCTAGGTTTCGTCGCAGGTGTATTATACCTGAACCTAGATTACGGACCTTTGTGCTGTGCCGGTATGAACTGTAAACTTGTGAAAGTGTAAAGATTCATAAAATTATTGCGTGGATGTAAACAATACAGATCTTGTGGTGTAATATTGCGACGCGATCTGTGTTGAATAACTATTGAAGTGTTGTGGGACTACGAACAGTCTTAGTGCTCAGGTAGAATCTAGACTACCTACAGTACCTAAGTTGGTGTTTTGTTCGTTTGTGGACTGTTTCACAACCTCGCGGGTGTAAATTCCTTTTGTTTACGAACTGTGATTTAATAGTAACCGTTGTACTGTTGTGGGACTGCGAACAGTCTTAGCGCTTGGGTGGAATCTAGACTACCTACAGTACTTAAATTGGTGTTACGTTCGTTTTGTGGACTGTTTCGCAATGGTGCTAACGAGATCACGCGCTGCTAGTCCGACTTCGGCTAACGCCTTGTCCGAGGACATGGCGCCGCCCGCGCCTGTAGCGCCCGCGCTGGAGGTGGCTCCGCGCGGCGCTGCCGCCGACACCGCTGCCGCGCAGGTGGCTGCGGTGGATCCGCAGCTGGCTGTTGCCGCTGCAGCGGCTCCGATCACAATGTCGACCGAGCAACTCCTGTTGTTGCTAATAAACAGGCTAAGTCGCAGCAAACCAGTAAGTACTCCAGCTTATTCTGGCCACAGTGGCCACTTCGCCAAGTGTACGGCGCGTTTCGACGGCGAGAAATCAAGCAATGTAATGGCGTTCATCGATGCTGTAGAAACTTATAAAGAGTGTGTTGGCGTCGATGACCATATTGCTCTTCGTGGTTTACCAATGTTGTTGACGGGGCTTGCCGCTACGTGGTGGCAAGGCGTAAAGGATGCCACCGTCTCATGGCAAGTTGCTGTAGAGTCGTTACAGCAAACATTTGGACCACGTTTGCCGCCTCATAAATTATATAGGAAAATATTTGAACGAGAACAAGGAGAAAACGAACCTACGGATTTGTTTGTGTGCCATATTCGGGCCTTAATCGCTCAGTTACCACCATTCCTGCTTCCGGAGGTGGTTCAGTTGGACATGGCATATGGGTTGCTCAACTACCGCATACGGGAAAAACTCATACGCACCAATTTTAATACATTTGCGGAAATGTTGACGCAAGCGCGCCGTGTTGAAGATATTCTAGATGAATCGCGCCCGTGCGTTCCTGCGGACAGGAAACCTACGTTCTCGTCGTCACCAACTCCGCGGTCAACGGCTGTGCCTTCCACAAGCAACCGAAGGCCCCATTGCAATTACTGTAAACAGTACGGTCATATTAAAGAGTCTTGTCAGCGGCTGGCAAAGCAAAAGAAAGGCAAGGACGGTACCGTAGAGGAAGAATCGCGTACGCCAGCGCCTTCGGTTACATGTTTTGGATGCGGAGCACCCGGTGTCATACGTTCGAACTGCTCGACGTGTAAAGAGAAGAAGTATAATACGTCTGCCATTCCCTTTCAATCAGTGTCCGCGTGTGGTGTTAAATCATTAGATCCGCGTAGTAGACCAAAGTTAAACATTAAAATCTATGGTGAAAGTGGTAGTGCTCTTCTAGATACCGGTGCTAAACTATCTATAGCTAGTGTTAGCTTAAGAAACGTTTTAGTTAAGAATGATCAAAAATTTGTAGAAACCTATTCTGAAATTAAACTGGCGGATGGTTCGATAAATTGTTTAAATGTAGAGACGGCGATGGTAAATGTTCACTTTTGCAATAGAGTTGTACCTACCCATTTTATTGTGTCTCGGGGGAGGCTGGGTCGCCCCAACGCGGGTATATACGTACATCCGTGGTGGGGCGACCCAGACTGCCAGGCACTTCTTCTCCTGCAACCGAGCGGGTGGGCAGGCTGCGGATAGCCCAACTCCGGCTGCGGGACCGACTGGTAAAGGTCGACCCTGCACCCGGAGCATCTCAAAAGATCCCGGACAAGAGAAGTTTCCGAAGGCCAAACCCCAGGCTTAGGACAACCCATCTACCTCTTCCTATGTTCCTATCACCTAATTATCCATCCCTCTTTATCCATACATCCTGTCGACACCAAATCCCTAGGCCAAATCCCAAGCCTAGCGTGACCCCCAAGAACCCACACCCCCACCCACGATTACCTTCCCCCCCATTCCTATATCCTGTCGGTCCTAGAGGAGGGGTAACCTCGATTCCAAAAAAGCCCACCCCCCACAATACCAATAATTATGCAGAATGAGGAAATTTCTACGCAGGTGGGTCCCGGCCAAGCCGGGGAATCCCACACCGCCTCGGCGTTCAGCCCCCAACGTAATCTGGGGGGGGCACCAATCTGCTCTTTGGTGCCGCGCTTTTCAGCGCGGCCGGCTGCTGTTTTAGCGCCCACAACACAGGCTGCTGTTTTAGCGCCCACAACACAGGCTGCGACTCACGCGCCCACAACCCAGGCTGCGACTCACGCGCCACTTAACCCACCATCGGCTGCGACCCACGCGCCAACGTACGCTACGGGATCCCTGCCCTCCACAAGCCTCTGGCAACAGAGTATTGTGCGTAGCAGCTTCACCTACCCGGATGAGGACCGAGACCAACACAGACGAGGACAGACGGGGAAGGATGACGACCCTGGCAGCACTTTCCCGGCTGACGGAGTACGCATGCTGAACAAGCGCGGAAAAATCGGTCGGGGGAAGAAAGTAGGCGACCGAAAGCGCAACCGGACGCCGAAGAGTTAGTACGCGACCAGCCGCGAGTACGCGAAGGGGCAACCCAGCGCGAAAAGCGGCCGGACGCGGAACCATGTGGCCAGCTGCAAGTACGCGAAGGGGAAACCCAGCGCGAAAAGCAGCCGGTCGCAGAACCACGCGGGCGGCGGCAAGTACGCGAAGGGGAAACCCAGCGCGAAAAGCTGCCGGTCGCAGAACCACGCGGGCGGCGGCAAGTACGCGAAGGGGAAACCCAGCGCGAAAAGCCTCCGCACGCGTCAGAGCCTGCCGGTGCCGCCATTCAACCCAGGGACACGGACACGACACAAGACCCACCTCGACCACAGCAAAAGAGGGGCAGGCGGGCTGGATCTTCACACCTGGCGTTGCCGGCATAAAATATCCAGCCAGGCACCTCTGACCCGCAGCCTGGACCGAGTGGAACAGGGCCGGTGAAGAGGGGGCGCCCTGATGACACGGCCTCGCCGAGCACGCTTCAGGGGGACGCCAAACGTGTGAGGATCCACTCTGCTCAAGGGGGGCAGAGGACCTACGCGCGAGCCACGAAGGACATTCCTGCGCGACTGGCCGTAGCAGTCTGCTACGCTAAGGAAGAGGCCACACGGATTAAGACGGACTTAGAGAACCTAGTGATTAACACGGACTCGACATCACTGCTCCCGGCCTTCCGCGGTTACCCACGGGTAGCGGAAGGTACCGTGCAGCTGTGGTGTGAGGACGACAACGCCCTGACCTGGCTGACAGAGAACGTACCGAGGATTAGACTCCCAGACACCGACCTCACTCTAACGGTGATGAGACAGTCCGACGTACCCACCCGCGTCCGAGCTTCACTCTTCATCCCACAGTACAATGGGGACATAGCCTGGCTCCAAAGTATTCTGATTCGTCAGAATACTTGGTATGACATAGCCAGGTGGTCGCTTTACAGGGCTACTTCCGTCGGTGGCGACAACTACGGGACTTATTTGACCCTAGGTGTGCCACCGGAGGAAGTCGAAAGGGTCCTGGCCCGGGAGCGTCGGATATCGTACCTGCTCGGGTCGATATACGTGCGCTTCTGGCCCACGGCCCAACCCTCCGACACCCCGACCCCACCTACTGACACCCCGACCGACAACACGAACCCGACTACGACGCAACCGATAACGACACGTACGAGCGACACGGACATGGACAAGCTGGAGGAGGTCATGGCCCGAGCAGCAATGGCCGACGTAGAGCACGACATACCACCCGCATCACCTGGATGGAACGAGCTCCTGCTGGCTTCGTCTCCGGGTGACCGACACGACGAACAGCACAGGGTGGAGGTGGAGGAGGCAATTTCCGATGGATCCGTCTCCGACTAACTCCACCCCACCGTCGTCATCGCCCCTCCTAATAATACAGACAAACCTCCAGCATAGCCAGACTGCCACGGCTAGCTTGCGCAGGGCGCTGGAGGTTAAGCCCCGGACCATTGCACTGATCCAAGAGCCGTGGATCAGGAACAACAGAGTATGCGGCCTCGGTAACATCGGAGGTAAGCTAATCCTTAACACACACAGCCCAGACAAACCAAGAACCTGCGCTTACATACCCAAAGATATCCCTATCGCACCACTTACTCAATTCTGTTCCAGAGATCTGACAGCCGTCAGACTCCAAACTGAAGGCGATGTCCCAGATGTTGTACTGGCCTCGGCATACATGCCAGGCGAGAACGCCGACTGTCCGCCGAAAGAGGTGGCCGACCTAGTACAGCACTGCGAGCGAGCCAACCTAGATCTGATCATCTGCACTGACTCGAACGCCATCACACCATCCGCTCTGGGGCAGCGACGCACCGAACTCCAGAGGAGAGGTACTATCCACCTATTTATTCTCTACTAACCTTAACATCGTAAACCGCGGCTCGGAACCCACTTGGGTCACAGTCCGAGAACAAACGATCATTGACTTAACGCTTGCTACGGAAAACGCGACAAACTTTATTACAAATTGGCACGTGTCGGACGAGCCTTCCTGCTCAGACCATAGAAGAATCCGATTCACACTAACAACAAACTTTAAAAAACCGATACCGAGACGAAACCCTCGGCGCACCGATGTGCCAGGATATAAGAGACTCCTAGCCTCACTACTAGCTAGGCACTTAACACTAACAACTTTAACCGACCCTGCACAATTAGAATACACTGTCACAAAGTTATCAGAATACATAACCGAAGCCTACCATGCATGCTGCAAACTAAGAGCGTCACGAACCAAGGCAGAGAGAAACCCCTGGTGGAACGCTGAACTTAGTAAACTCAGAGATGCACTTCGTAAGCAATTCAACAGAGCCAAAAACACCAGACTCCCGGATGACTGGGAGCTATACAAAGAAACTCAATATTTGTACAGAAAACAGATCAGGACTGCCAGGAGAACAGCTTGGCGGAGATTCTGTGAATCCATAGAGACAAATAACGAAGCCGCAAGGGTGAGGAAGATCCTATCAACTGACCAGGACCGGACCCTAGGCGCGCTGAAAAAACCCGACAACTCATATACAACAACTGACCATGAAACCAGCAAGGTCCTTCTGGAGACTCACTTCCCGGACTGCAAACTCCTGGAAGACAGGACGTGGGAGGTTGTGCCAGAATGGACCCCAACGGATCAAGACTGGTCAAGAGCCCATAATATAGCATCAGAAGATCGTATAAGGTGGGCTATCAACACTTTTCAGCCATTTAAGTCAGCAGGGCTGGATGGCATCTTCCCAGCCCTGCTACAGTGGGGGATAGATCATCTGACGCCGTGGCTAGTGGAGATCTATCGAGCATGTATAGCACTCAGACACATACCACTAGCATGGCGCGAAGTGAAAGTCATTTTCATACCCAAACCGGGCAAAACCGACTACACACAACCCAAAGCTTATAGGCCTATCAGTCTTACATCCTTCCTACTGAAAACCCTGGAGAGACTCTGTGATAGACACATTCGAGACGGACCCCTTCGGGTAAAACCACTCCATAAACAACAGCATGCGTACTCCACAGGCAAATCAACAGAATCCGCGCTACACAGCGTGGTCTCTAAGATTGAATGCGCAGTGGATCACAAATGCTCATCACTAGCCGCCTTCATTGACATCGAGGGCGCCTTTGACAAAACCATGTTCAACAGCATTAACATGGCCCTAAACAGACACAACATAGACCCGACCGTGAGCGGCTGGATCACCAACATGCTCAAAATGAGAGCTGTACAAGTCACCGTAAATGACACCACAAGGGCCATCGTGGCGAAGGGCTGCCCGCAAGGGGGTGTCCTCTCGCCGCTTCTATGGAACCTGGTGGTGGACAGCCTCATTAAAACACTCAACGACAAAGGTTATTTTACCGTAGGCTACGCCGACGATATAACCATAATAATAAATGGCACCCACGAAAACACCTTATGCAACCTAATGCGCCAAGCTTTGAAAATAGTAGAGGACTGGTGCAACAAACACCAACTGTCGGTGAACCCGACAAAAACCGAACTGATTCTCTTCACAAAAAAGAGGAAGTTGGTGACACTACAACTGCCACAACTCTTTGGAACTACCCTAAGCCTATCAACCGAAACCAAATACCTGGGCATCTATTTGGACAAACAGCTGAACTGGGCAAAACACACCAACTACATCACCACAAAAGCCAGCATATCCCTATGGCAGTGCAAACGACTGCTTGGAAGGAACTGGGGCATCAGCCCCAAGGTCACCCACTGGCTATACACAACAGTCATCCGACCAATTATTACATATGGCTCACTGGTCTGGTGGCCCAGGACGGACCTGAGCACAGCCCGAAAAGACCTCGAAAAACTGCAGCGGTTTGCTTGTGTAGCAATAACTGGCAGTATGAGGACTGCACCTACTGCCGCACTACAAGTAATGCTAGGACTGCCACCTCTACACCTCGTCGTGCGAGAGGAGGCAGCCCTGGCCGCCTTCAGGCTCTACTTATCGGGAACCCTAAGCAAAGACTCTAGGGTCAAGCACACACGCATAAGGGAGGATGCAATCGAACGACAACCGATGATGGCATCACCCTGCGACAAAGCCCAGAAACTACACTTCTTTCAGAAGCACTACAACGTTATACTCACAGAAGAACGGTGTGACTACTCAGGCCCGAAAGAGATGAGAGTATACACCGACGGATCAAAGACCAACTCCGGAACCGGAGTCGGAGTCTTCTCACACGACTTTAACATAAATATATCCAGCCCGCTGGGAGTGTTCAACACCGTCTTCCAGGCGGAATGTGTGGGCATTATACAAGCAGTTTACGCCATAGAAGCCAGGAAAGTTACGGACACTCGTATACGTATACTGTCTGACAGTGTCTCAGTTCTGCATCCCTAGATAAAAAATATATTACCTCCAGACTAACACTAAAATGTCACAATGCACTGGAGCGGGTGACGGTGTGCAACCGTAACACAGTGACACTGCAATGGATAAAAGGACACAGCGGATCACTGGGTAACGACGCAGCTGACGAACTTGCTAGGAGAGCATCCAGCGCGTCAATCTGGGGACCCGAACCCATCGTACCCATCCCCTTTAACCAACTACGCAGGTGGCTACAGGAGTTCACCCACACACAAGCGGAGAACTGGTGGACCTCGACACCGGGCTGCAGGCAGTCCAGGGAAGCCATGCCATCCTTAGATAGCAGGCTAACCAGGCGTTTGCTACGCCTGGACAGGAACGGCCTGCGCCTGGTGACAGGGACCATCACGGGACACTGCTCATTAAACAAACACTTCCACACAATAGGCATAACGGACAGCCCTCTGTGTAGGGCCTGCATGGAGGCTGAAGAAACCGTTGCGCATGTGCTCTTTGACTGCACAGGCGTCACTCAGATCAGAACGGAAACCCTCGGGTCACCCAGATCCTTCACAGATGTTCTATGCCGACCGGGAGACCTAATCAGCTTCTGGAGGGAGGTGGGCTGGTTGGAATAAAAATAACAGGCGGCCGCCATGGCCCACGCACAATGGTCCACATGAAGGACTAAGTGCGGAAACCAAACCCTATAACATAGAACATAACATAGAACCCATTTTATTGTGTTACCTGGGGCTGTGGAGTCGTTGCTCGGCATAGATTTTATTAGGGATGCTGGCATGATACTTGACTTCCATAAGAATTCTTGGTCTTTGGAAGGCTCAACAGTAATTTATCCTATTTTGTATGAGGAAGGGCGTTCAGAAACTGTGTGTGCCGCTTTTTGTCTCCGCGATGACGAGGGTACCCTCCTGCAGCCAGCTGAACGCAGTAAATTGGCCAACCTGTTGGAGTCCAATAAGAATATCTTCGAACCAGGGGGAGGCCCAACTACGTTTGCTTTGCATCGGATAGACACTGGGAATAGTGCTCCAATTTCAGTGCCGCCCTACAGGGTGACACCGGCAAAGAAAGAGATCATCAGAGAAGAGATTGATAGAATGCTAGAAGAAGAAGTTATAGAGGAAGCAGAATCACCGTGGGCATCCGCGGTAGTGCTGGTGCCTAAGAAAAATGGAGAAGTACGATTTTGCGTAGACTACAGGGCCTTGAACAAAGTAACCAAAACGGATAAATATCCCTTACCTGTTATTGATGAGATTCTGCAGTCCACCAAGGCTAACAGTGTGATGTCAACCATAGATTTAAAGGCTGGGTATTGGCAGATTGAAGTAGCTCCTGAAGACAGGGACAAAACGACTTTTATATCACCCTTTGGAATGTTTCGTTTCCGACGTATGCCGTTTGGCTTGAAGAATTCTCCGTCGACATTCCAACGCCTTATTGACAGATTTCGAGCTGGTTTGAAGAACATCACGGTGGTAGCGTACCTGGATGATATCCTGGGTGATCTCCGAGGATCTAGAATCCCATGTGAGGGATCTGCAGCAGGTTTTCGAGCGCCTCCACCTGTTCAACTTGAAAGCAAACAGAAGTAAGTGTGTTTTTGCTAGGAATAAAGTAACTTACCTGGGACACGTCATATCGGTACGCGGCATCGAACCTGATCCTACGAAGGTTGAAGTAGTAGTGAACATGAAGCCACCAACGAACCTTAAAGAGCTGAAAACTTTCCTGCAAACCTGTTCATGGTTCCGTAAATTCCGACCTTACAAAGAAAGATCGACGTTGGCAATGGGGAGAGAATGAGCAAAGAGCTTTTGAAGAACTTAAATTACGGCTCTCAACTAGCCCCATTCTTCGCCAACCAAGCTTTGAGAAACCATTTGTACTGCGCACGGACGCAAGTGCTTATGCGCTTGGAGCCGTTTTAATGCAAGGTGAGAATTCTACTGAAGAAAGACCAATTGAGTACGCGAGTAGATTGGTGACATCCGCCGAGCGTAACTACCACACGACAGAGCGCGAAGCTCTAGCGGTTGTCTGGGCTCTGGAAAAATTCAGAGGATACATCGAAGGAGCGCAGACTCGTGTGGCTACCGATCACCAGCCATTGAAATGGCTCTTGTCCTTGAAGACACCAAGTGGTCGTTTGGCCCGTTGGGCAATGAAAATCCAGGGTTAAACTTGGATATCGAGTATACACCTGGAAGAGTCAACTTAGTCGCTGATACTCTCAGTCGACCAGTGAACGCCGATGTTGAAGAGCCGAGCTCTACAAGCTCTTGCAGCATTTGTCCGGTGATCGTTGACTTACCTCAGAGGAAACCAGAGGATATACGTGATGCTCAACTTAAGGACCCCGAGGTAAACAAAATCATAAAAGAATTTGAGAGTTCCAATAACCCAGACGCAGCCATGCGGTGGACTGATAGAGGGTTTTATCTATCGCAAGGAGTGTTGTACCGCTGTGACCCTGATGGGGATTCCGAGGAACCTCAACTAGTTGTTCCAGAGTCATTACGAGCTGAGCTCATGAAGGAGCTTCACGATGCGCCCACTGCTGGACACTTGGGTTTGGAGCGAACGTTGCGGAAGATTAAAGAGAGACACTTTTTCAGAAACATGAGAACTTATGTGGCACAGTACTTAAAGTCCTGCGATCTGTGTCAGAAGTATAAAGCCACAAATCTCAAACCTGCTGGTCTACTCCAGACCCCAGTGCCACAGCAGCGTTTTGAATTTCTTGCAATGGATCTATTTGGTCCACTTCCCGAAGGTAATAAGGGAGAGAAATGGATTCTTCTGGTGGAGGACACCGCTAGCCGATGGGTGGAGTTGTTTGCGTTGTGTGATGCGACTGCTGAGTCATGTGCGAAAGCACTCATCGAAGAAGTTTTCATGAGATATGGTTTTCCCCGTAGGATAATTTCTGATAACGGGACGCAGTTCGTGTCAGCGGTGATGCAAAAGGCCATGCACGTCCTTGGAGTTCAGCAATCTTTGACTCCAGTATATCACCCCGAGGCCAATCCCGCTGAACGTAAGAATCGTGAGATGAAGAAAATGCTGGCGATCCTGCTGGATCCGGAACACCGTCGTTGGCCAGAAGTATTGCCAGTTGTACGGTTTACCTTAAATACAGCTTATAACCAAGGCACTGGCCACTCCGCCGCCTTTCTGACTTTTCCGCGCGAATTTCGGTCCCCGGTGAACGTAGCCCACGATCTGAGGGCTATAGTAGAACAGGAAAATTACGTGCCGCAAATATCTCCGTATTTGCGCGACTTCGTACACCGCTTACAGGAGGTAAAGTGGAAAGTTGAACGCCAACAAGACATCCGTAAGGAAGCAGCCGATAAACATCGTCCTCCTGGATCCTGCTATCAGGAGGGTGACCTGGTCCTTGTGGAGAGCCATCGCCTTAGTCAGGCAGCAAAGGGATTCACTAGTAAGTTTGCTCCGCGTCGCGAAGGTCCGTATTGTATCCTTAAAGTAGTTTCCCCGACCACTTATGAAGTGGTTGATAAGGATAAAGTACCTCAAGGCAGGTATCATGCCAGTCTCCTAACGCCTTATGTAGGTGATTCTGACGTAGTCGCTCACAACAGAAAGAGGGGCCGTTCTCGTAAGGTCCCGGGTTCCAAGTCAGCTCCAAATACTTCTGCTGACTTGGAGGGGGAGATTGTAGCGCGTAGTATAACACATGACACTAATGGTCATCCGCCACAAGCCTGCACTCCTCAGCCCCTACAACCGAGTCGTCGTTCGGCCCGCATCAGCGCCCGAGTTGTTGCCGCGCCATCTGCGCGGGCCACCGTTAGACATGAGTATTTCGCGAGCTAGCAACGAGTATCCACGTCTGCGCACTCTGGCCGCACGCTGACTCGGTCGTTCCGTTTAGTTTTATAACCAAGTGATCCTTAAGTATGTACCTAACTCTTGTTCACCTTCTCTGTTTTACTCACAATATAAATAATCGAAGCATTACCGAGGTTTGATTGCTCCTTACCCTATAACATATCTGTCATTACGAACAGTGTACATACGAAGAACCAGAGATGCAAGCTGTGGCAATATCAGTTAAAACAAACAAATTTAATGTTACAATAGCGGCTGTATACTGTCCCCCAAGACACACTATAAACAAAGAACAATATGTACATTTCTTCAAACTCCTTGGACAGAGATTTATATTAGGCGGTGATTTTAATGCTAAGAACACTCATTGGGAATCGAGATTAATTACAACTAAGGGAAGACAGCTTCTAAGTGCACTTAAAGACATGCACTGTGAGGTCAGAAGTACTGGAAAACCTACATACTGGCCAACTGACCACCAGAAACTACCAGACCTTATCGACTTTTTCATAGTGAAGAATATATCAGCCAATTATCTGAGCGTGGAAGAGGGGTACCACATGAACTCCGATCACTCTCCGATATTATTTCGATTAAGTCACAAAATATTACTCAGAGAAAACCACTTGACATTAGTTAACAAGTTTACAGACTGGGAAAGTTTTCGCTTAGACCTGCAAAATATTATCGACCTAAAAACTTCATTAAAAAGCAAAGGTCAGCTCGATTCTGAAGTAAACAAGTTTACCAATAATATCCAACAATGCGCATGGAACAACACACCACAGATTATTAAAAAATTTAGAGGAAATACATACCCAAAGGAGATAATAGATTTATTATCTGAAAAAAGGAATCAAAGAAAAAAATGGCAGCAAACTAGATTCCCGCCAGATAAAACTTTATTAAATAATCTTACAAAAAGATTAAAGAGAAATATACAAGCCTTTGAAGATGAGGCTTTCAATACTAACCTACGTCAGTTAACCAGCGACCATACTACACAATACTCTCTTTGGAAAGCGACAAAGTCACTCAAAAGGCCGATTACACAAATTCCCCCTATCAGAAATGGTAACGGAAAATGGGCTATAAGTAATGAGCAAAAAGCTCTAAGATTTGCACATCATTTAAAAGAAACCTTTCAGCCAAATGACGACTCTGTAGACAACCTACAGTTTGCCAATATTCTGCAAGATCTAAGAATTAAACTTGTGACCCCGAAAGAAGTTTCAAAGGAAATTCAGAACATTCACCTGAAAAAATCCCCAGGATATGACCTTATTACTGGAGAAATCCTGAAATATTTCCCGCGTAAAGCCATCGTCAAACTTACCAGACTTATTAATGCTGCATTCGTGTTAAAGCATGTACCTGAGCCATGGAAAGTAGCTGAAGTGATTATGATTGCAAAGCCGGGTAAACCACCCCACGAAGCATCATCATACAGACCCACTTCTCTGTTGCCTGTACTATCAAAGCTGTTTGAAAAATTGTTTTTAAAACGCCTAAAACCAATTATAAACGAAAGAAACCTGGTCCCTGACCATCAGTTTGGTTTTAGAGAGAAACATTCCACCATAGACCAAGTACACAGAATTACCAACATCATTGAGAGAACGCTCGAAGATAAAAAAGTCTGCTCAACCGTATTTTTAGATGTAGCACAAGCTTTTGATAGAGTTTGGCATAAGGGTTTGATATACAAACTAAGATTAATGCTGCCCAATGATTTTGCCGATATCTTGGCATCATACATTACAGATAGGATGTTTCGAGTGAGGCACGAGGATGCCTATTCTGATTTAAACATTATTAAAGCTGGCGTGCCTCAAGGTAGTGTGCTGGGTCCAGTCCTCTACCTTTTGTACACGTATGATATACCTGAGCTGGAAAATAATACAATTGCGACCTTTGCAGACGACACTGCCATTATGGCCACAGGGTCATGCCACAAGGAAGCAGTCAAAAAGGTTCAAATCGCTGTAAATAAAGTTCATGACTGGGCACAAAAATGGAGAATCAAATTGAATGAATCAAAGTCACTTCACATTGATTTCACCAACATGAATTGTGATTACCACCCTATCTTCATAAATGGTCAACAAGTGCCATACGCAAACACAGCCAAATATCTTGGCATAACGCTTGACGCGAAACTGCGCTGGAAAGCGCACGTCAAAAAGAAAAGACAAGAACTAGACATGCGTTTTAAAAACATGTATTGGTTGATAGGACGAAATTCCTGTCTATCGATGCATAACAAAATGTTATTATATAAGCATATTCTTATGCCGATATGGACGTATGTCATCCAACTGTGGGGCTGTACTAAACCGACCAATATCAAAATGATACAGACATTCCAAAATAAGGTACTCAGGAGTATTGTTAACGCGCCCTGGTATATAAGAAATGACGACCTCCATCGTGACCTAAAAATGGAACCCGTCACCAACATAATTCAAAAATTTGCTGAGGCCCATGAACACAGACTCCACCGACATGTGAACGTCGAGGCAATTCAGCTGTTAGACAACACAAATATAGTGCGAAGACTAAAACGAACAAAACCATTTGAGTTAGTGTAGTGTAAAAAGTGTAGAAATAAAAGTGACAATGACACTCATATAACACATGAACAAAGTGTTTTTAATATAATATCAGACTCTAAGAAAGTGGAACGGACTTGTGTAAAGTGCAATAAACACTATTCTAAGTTTTTAAAATAATTATCACTTATAAAATTAGGTTAGATTAAAATTGCTTATTAGTCTTAATGGCTAGATTGTAATTAATTATTAAGAACTTGGTTCTTTTTAATAAAGCACAAAAAAAAAAAAACCATATGCCTACGAATTAGAAGTCAAAATCGGTTGAACGGACTGTAAACAAGTTTATTTAAATGTCTAATCTTATTTCAAATGGAGTATAGTATAGTAAAACATCATTCAAGTATTGCTGTACTATAAGTAGATTTCAGTTATATAGGTGTTTGGAAAATACTTGCAAAGCCTTAAGGGGGTGATAAATGACACCATTAGGAGCATTTTGAGCATGTTTTAAAAACGATTTAAATGATTGAGGATTTTTTTTTCAAATTTTCAAAGTATTCTACGACTTCAAAGATGTCCAGTATTTTTTTCAATAACGTACAGGGGGCCTAAATTGGACGCTATGGCAGAATCATAATATGATCTGCGTACAATTCATACATCCAGCAATTAATTTGTTTGACAGCTGCTATTTGACATTAGACTTCGTTAAAGCAATTCATAATTTGTGGACCATTTTATGAAACTCCATACAAAACTCAAGCAGATGAACTGTACGCAGATCATATTATGATTCTGCCAAAGCGTCCATTTTAGGACCCCTGATGGGAAACTTGGAAAAAATTACTTGTTAGGAACAGTCACAATTCAATATATCAAATTAATAAAAAAATAAAAAATATAACAGTCTGATACCTTGATTTTAGGAATATGGTGATTAAAGCATGAGTTTTCAAGAGTTGGTTTCGAAATAACCTGTTTCAGTCCGTGTTCAGACACTAAACATAAATAATCCGACTTTGAAACGTCTATCGTCGATAAAAGATTGATGTTAATATCTCCGGTCAAAATACTTGTTTCATATTTGCTTATTGAGACTTATTCCGCCTTATTACAAAACAAGGTCTATATTTTGACATGGCTTAAACCATGGAGCCAGTTTTTGTAATAAGAACGTTACTGTGATTGAAATACCGTTCTTTATACAAAACTGTAACTTAGTTCGGTACTAAGTTGTTAGTTTTGTGTATAGGAACTTTACCATAGCCAGAATAAAGTTCGAAATTCAATAATGGCTGCATGTTTTAAACCTGGGTCTGAAGATAAACCTTGTTTTGTAATAAGGGGGTTTGAGATTACTTGATCTAGAGAGCAAATAGAGCTATCTGGTTTGCCTGATGGGATCGATAGATGGCAATTAGAGAAATTGTAGTAGAGAGTTCTACTAAAAGAGATTCAGCGTCTTGAAGCGGGGGTTCTGAAACTGTCCTGCGCTCTGTTTAAGATGTGTGTAGTATGAGGTGTAACCTTCAATCTGTCCAATTAAAGAGCCATCTGATAACCAGTATTCCGAAAGAACAATAACGTCATACATGATGTTAAGCCGCCTGCGGTTATTGAAAGTCAAAACCTTGAAGTTATAATTCGCAGTCAATACGTTCTGGCAGTTTTCAGCTCTGTCAAGCTCGTGAGTCCTGACACTCCATATCAATACTGTGTCTAGTTCATCGGATAAAGTTCGTAATCTTTTAGAGTACCTACATGAAAAAGAGTTGAATAGAACATTAAGCTAATTTAGTGCCAGTAACTTGGTAGGTTGAGTTGAGAATATTTGACAGTATATATATATATATAACTTTATTTGTCAGGAAGCTGTGTAATGTATTTTTAGCACGCGTCAGTATAAAAGTTTTTATTCCCTATTTCTTCCCATGGGTGTCGTAAAAGGCGACTAAGGGTTTACTAGAGGATGGGCAGCAGCGTTCTCTATGCATAATAACACCATACTGCGATAGCCAACCCGCCTGCTATGCGTGGCGATTATGGCAAACCCCCCTTTGGGAGAGGCCTATGTTCAGCAGTGGACCTATTTCGGCTGAAATGATGATGATGAATAGACAAAGCATATCATAACACCACGCCTGTAATCCCCGAGGGGTTAGGCAGAGGTGTATCTATAGTACATCCACATTTCGCCAGTTATGTTTAAGTCCCATGTCATACTATAGGGGGCGAGCCTATTGGCATCAAATGGGCACAAATCCAGGCTCCGGGCTGCTACTGAAAAATTTCTAATGGAAAATCTCAATGACACTTTGCCCGACCTGGGAATCGAACCCAGGACGACATGCTCAGCAGTAGCGCATGCGACCACTAGACCAATGAGGCAGTATATAGACAAAGCAATATAGCGTTAAAACACAGAAATATCCTGCTCATTGGTACTAAAAGAAGCCATTTAGATGTTTACTCCGTGACCCGTATGGCTACATTACGATGACCGTAAAGGGACTCGCGGGAATGGCTGGGTTTATTGCTTTGCCTTGATTTATCGTCCGATTTCAGGATTCTTGCGTATCTAATACTTGTAGATTTGCTAATAATAGACTCAGAGCTGGCTGGACCTAGGCTGACCTTGCTAAAACGTGGAGATTTGATCTATTTTTTAGCAGTCAGGGTTTATGAATGCAATCTTACAACTGACGCCACCTCATTCAAGCAGTCTTTCATATAAAATAATAATTATAATGCGATAGGACTATGAAATTAGTCAGTGTTTACTTTTCATCAGAATTTGCTTTCAGGCGCTATTTACGATGGCTTGATTTTGTATTAAATTTAAAGAAATCGTTTGATATATTGATTCAGCGTTTCCCTGAGAGTCCCGCTACGCCATCTATAATATTTGTTCGAAAAACCTTAAAAAATTGACTTCTGAAAGTGACACCTATTACCCTACTTAATGAAAAAAATATCTTCTCGGCTAAAAGCTCGTGTTTCTTATTATCTTCGTCATGTGATCATGACATGAGCATGACACATTGATAACGTAGATATCAATGAACTTTCTCGAAAATAGAATAGAATACTCTTTATTATGTACACCATAAAAGTTACAGATAAATAAAATAAAATAGCTTTATTATTCCTTACACACTTTTCCTTATTTTCTAACACTATGACCTTATTTGACTTAGTAAATAAACATATTTATATTAACTACTAAATAGTCTTCTAAAACTAAGGTGTACTCGTATAAGGACCGCTATCTATAGCCGCTATAGATAGCGGTCCTTATACACCTTAGTTTGGAAACGGCTGGAGGAGGCTTTTACCGCTGCGGTAAAAGCCTCCTCCAGCCGTTTCCAAGCTGTCCTGTCTCTGGCGATTCTGCTCCATGTTCTGCCTGCTATTTGTGCAATATCGTCGCTCCATCTTTTGTGTGGTCTACCTGGTCTGCGTTTTATATTTACTGGATAGTTTTAGTAAAGTTACAGATATAAATGAGCTGCAACTCCTGGCCGGCTCGTATGGAAAGTACACGCAGGCGGCTGCGGAGTACATGATTCCTTGGCGTGGAGAGTGGACTCCTGAAGTATATGCTGCTTACTTCGATGGTGAGTGCTTTATGCCTCTCTGATATATGAAGCTTCATATGTGCTTGTGTTGTATTGTTGTGTGTTGGGATATGCTTCACGTAGTGCCTCTACCCTGACCGAACCGAGTTATGAGTACGCCTCACGGCTAGCCTCTGACTCCGCTAAGTTATGCCATGCTTCAGGGCTTTTTCTCAGCTGAATATAAAGATGCGCCTTGATATATGATTTGCCCGCTAATGTGTCGAGACAAGCTTCACGTCGTGCCTCTATCTCGATAGCTTAGTGTGTGCCGGACAACTGTCAATTATGTGCGTATGCACAATGCGTAGCATTGTGCATACGCACATAATTGCACACATATGCACACATATGGTCTATGCACAATGCGTAGCATTGTGCATAGACCATATGTTTTTAATGTCATGTGCAGATGCAGACCATGAGGATGAGGAGTCCACCCCTGCTACTGCCGAGATAACTTCGCCAGCCAACCAGTCTGTCTCCCAGCCACAACCTAGTTCCTCTGGGATCGAGGCTGAGGCGTCGCAGCATCTCTTCGAGCCTGAGCCACTACAGCTTCACGCCGAGCCTGAGCCACTACAGCTACAGGTCGAGCCTGAGCCACCGCAGCTTCACTTCGAGGCTGAGCCACCGCAGCTTCACGCCGAGCCTGAGCCACTACAGCTACAGGTCGAGCCTGAGCAACCGCAGCTTCAGGTCGAGGTTGAGCCACCGCAGCTTCACGCCGAGCCAGCAGAAGTGGAGCTCTCCATGCCTGTGCTGGAGACCGACCACCAGTGCTGAAGACATGAAGGAGCCCGGGACGGTCTCCTGTCAGGAGAGGCCGTGTTGTGAACCAATAAGACATCAAAAACTTATTCGTATATAAGGGAGCGCTGTCACACAGCGCGCCCTTTAGTTTTAATAAACATATATAATTTACGCCCTGGCTGGAGGCTTTAAGATTAAAAACCTTAGGGCAGCCACAGGAATATCCGGTTAAGTAGCAACGACCTCTCTAGGTCTGCTACGAGATGCCATTCAAAAAAAAAAAAAAAAACAGCGCGCCCCTTTCGCTCGAGAACCATCGGACCGTCAACACGTCGTAGCGACCGACATTTATTTGTTTTCTATATTTCGTGCCATTTTCTTTTGTTTTGCAAATTACTTGATTTATTAAAATTACTGTCGTAGCCGTTAAAATTTTGTCTTTTAAAAAAAATAACTTGCCATTTAGTTTGCAAGATCATAATAATCCGCCAGACCGAATTTCGGCCATGGCGACCAATCTCAGTGGAGACCAGCCGTCGCGGGAAATAAGTACTTATGTATGTATTACAGTGCACAGGTATGTGCGCAGACACAGATGCACTCTCTGTTCCTTCACTCTCATAGTCCGATAGGACGGCAATCCGACACGACCGGAGAGAGATCGGGCGCAGGGCCATTGGCTTAAGGCGACGATAACCGACGTTTAATGATTTTATACTGAAGATCACGTTTAAACGAGAAGTGTTAATGATTTGAAAAAAATATATGTTAAATTAGAGCATTTTCTCAATAATTGAATATGTAAGTATTTTAGCTTATGTTTATATTACATAGTGAAATTAATTTGTAAAGTTATGTCTAACGCGGATAAAAAACTGAGAATGGCGTAAAATCTACCAAGCGTATTTTTATGAAACCTTCACCAATTTAAAGATAATTAATTATTGATCTTTTAGTATACGCGTTTTATTAAAATACCTTTGGTTTTGTATATAATATATTAATAATGCGTCAAATTGGGGACAGCGCTCCTTGATGGGCCGTCCTATTACTGGCTGAACGTACGACGCGTTGCGTGAGTTAATACAGAACACGCAAACTAACCACTCAAGGTCACTGGCATATATCTGAGTCTTAAAGCGGAGATTTCTGAAAATGGTAAATTTTTGGTTTTTTAAAGCAGTGTAGGTATCTCTTAAACCGTAAATATTTTTTTCAAAACAAAATCAGTACCTATGATATTTTCAAGTCTTTTTTGAATACGGTGATGGAACTCAAAACATAATTAAAAATAATTGAATACATCAAAAAAATCTTCAAAGACAACTCTTAATTATTTTTAAAAGCAGTTTATCCCTTCGTTAACAGTTATAATTATAATTGTAATTAAAAATATACCATAAAATTGCAAATGCCAAACCGCATCCGGTGATGGATTAATTTTTATTAATTAGTTAATATCTAATTTTATACGATTTTATTTGCATTTTTACGCCATACGTTGTGTCATCGCATATCTCTTTCTTTTGTATGCAATCAGACATGAGACAGTGACAGCGGTTTACCTGTCGTCGGCGTCTTAATGTGCTTTTCGAGGCACGGGGGTATCACGCCGCCAACTTCCTAACTCCGGGCTGTTACTAAAAAGTCCTAATGGAAAAACCCAATAAAAGATTGCCCGACCCGAGAATCGAAACCAGGACCCCACCACGGCCAGTAGTCGCGCTTGCGATCACGAGGCTAACGGATCTAAATGTAGTCATACGGTAGATAGAACAGACTGTCCATGTATCGTCTTAATATCTTCAGTATTCTTTTGTTTCCTCTGCTTTGAATAGTTTTTCTGGTGATTCTTTTTTTGCTTACTGTGCTGAAAACCAAAACTTTTTGATTCTAAGTAACTATTCCGGTATAAAAGCATAGACAGATAAAATATTGATATGACCTTACAATATGAGCTGTCATGATATTACAGAATGATTGGACATTATTCTTTAAAACATTTGAACATTATTCTTTAAAACATTTGAACATTATTCTTTAAATATTTTATATTAAACCCATAGATGACGTCTATACAGATGACATATTCAGATACAGATGAGACATAAACTACATACATAAACTCACGCCTTTTTCCCATGGGGGTAGGCAGGAATATAGAACACCACCCGCTATGCTCCTTACGTGCTCCTCTTGCTTCGCATACGTTCATACATCTGGTCATGCGCTTTATTTCATATTTACGCGATATTTCATCAACTAATACAAATTTCAACCAAAATTTGTGTTCCAGCCATAGATTTAGTATATACTAGCGTAGTAGCTTTTCTGGTTCCAGCATTTAGACCTTTGACGTATATTATATGTTTTATAACTTTCAGACATCACATACCTGCGTCTAATTATTTATATCACCTTCTAAAATGTTTAACCAATGCTGACTATCTATCTTTATAAATTTTGTACTGTCTCATATACATACAGCCTAAGAGAGCTTTAACTTTTACCGTTATCATGATATATTTACTGTTAGATATCTTTGAATCTTGTTAACGTGATATATGTTTTGGTACAGTTCTGTAAAGGAACTTTTTACAAAAAAAAACAACCGCCTTGGAAATTGGTCGTATTAGTTTTTTTTTTCACTAGTTGTGGTACCTATCCCACACAAAATCGAATACGACTACCTGCTATGTAAATAACAATGACAGGAAGTTATTATAACGTCATCCACATAGACTAAAAAATACGTATTATTGAAGCTATCTCAAAAACTACCCAAGCAAAGTCAATAAAATTTATACGAGTATGGGACTACCGCGCAGGCTTCCTTTACAAAAAAATAAGAAATTCCAAAATCATTAAAAACAAAACATTAAAAAAAACCGACCAAGTGCGTGTTGGACCACGCACAATGAAGGGTTCCGTAGTTGGGATAATTTTATCTCAAAAACAAACTTAACATTGTACTTAGTGGAAAAACATGTTTTCCAACTGCAAATGTAAGTTTGTAATCGCATTTTTTTAATATGATTAAACTACATACATAAACTAACGTCTTCTTTCCATGGCGGTAGGCAGAAACTATAGAACTCCTTACATACTCCTTTTGCTTCGCCTACGTTCATACATCTAGTCATACACGCACGCCGGTGCCGGTTGTAAGTACTACGCACCTGACCTTTCTGAAGAACACATTTCAAATGAATGATTTTCGGATTTTTTCCTTTACTTGTGCTGTAAGACCTTGCATCTTACCAATTTTCAGGTTTCTAGGTCAACGGGAAGTACTCTATAGGCTTTTATTTATTTGCGAGTATCAAAATATGTCGCATAAATCACCGTAATTTATAATGCGTTGACTAACACTCAGTTGCAGAAACGATCTTTAAATTTTAAAGACTACATTAAACACTAATGTAGCATTAAATCATTGCACAAAACCATTTTTTATTTTATTTTAATGCTCCATTAAATTTAACTAATGAAATGTCAAACCTAATGAAACCGGCCATTTTAAACACTTTTACGTTGCACGTAACTTCATTAGCGCCCATTAGCAGGTGGTGAACTTTAAGTTTGACATTTCAGATTTTTTAATTTTAATGGGCCGAAAAGCATCCATTAAAGAGCAACATTAGTGTTTTGTACAGTACTTGAATGCATTTCTGTAATTGAAAGATGTCTTTAACCAGTCTTTCGTCATTATCTGATTCTTATTTAATAGATTTAGGTACCTCGCCATCGAATCCCAGACCGAGTGAATTTATTTTTAAAACATGATGGAGAAGAGTTTCGTGTAAGGTATAGAATTTCCAAGGAGGCATTTCTTCAAATTTGTAACCTACTTGATTAAGATTTAGAACCAGTGACGCAAAGAAATAAATCCATTAATGACCTTACACAGCTTTTAATATTTTTGAGATTTTTCGCCACTGGATCTTTCCAGAAAGTATTGGGTGATTTAATAAACATAAATAAATCAACAGTTTGTCGGAAACAGGTTGGGTCGAGTTATTTGTCAGTTTGTTTATCCAAAAAGTATCCCGTGAACTAGCAAAATTAAGCCACCTCTATATTAAAATGCCAGACCGGACGGAACTACGTAGAAATTGATGGATATCCACGTGTGGCAGGAGCTCTAGACTGCATACATGTTAAAATTAATATAACATAATAAGGGGGATGCGCTAAGTCAGCCCACGAAATTCAAATCTTATTACCTTTTTTGTAATTTGCAGGTCAGTAACACATTGTATGTTGATCTAATTATGATTCGCGACCATAACCAATATGGCTTTACAGAATTATAATCATTAGAATATGAATCAGAAGTATAAAATTTGCAAAAAACGTTGGTAAATTTGAATTTCGCGGGCTACCTTAGCGTATACACCTTAAACCAGATTATTTAAACTAGACTAAACCACAGAGTACACTGAATACACATAAATCAACTACATTTACTATATTTTATGCTAAAATTGTGGTGTACTTGTACGTACGGATAATATCAGAACGCAAATGTTCACTCTTTTCGTTCAATATGGTAATTTGTTCCTGGCAATATTGTTTAAAGTCTTTTTTAACTAAAGTGACATTAAAAATGTCTAATGCCATCTAAAATTTGTTTGTGCAACTTCATTAAAGTAATGAATTCATTAGCGATAATGCTGCTTTATGTAATGAAGTGTTAATGGTGAGCTTTCTGCAACTGAGTGTTAGAAGCTTGATTTTTTAGAGCTCCAAGAGACCGTAAACTTACGTATTTGATATTAATTTCAACTTGATACCTCCACACATTCCTGAGAAAAAGGGTCTTAACAGACAGATAGACAGACAGACGGACAATGAAGTGATCCCATAAGGGTTCCGTTTTTTCCTGTTGGGCTACGGAACTCTAAAAACACACAGACGAGAACATGGAAACTACTATTTTTTGTAGGTCGGTTAAAATTTGAATCTCATTGTACTTAGTTTATTGACCTTTACGTCATGCACTCCTTTGTTCTCTGTTTTTCCAGGTCATCTTTTCTTAGATAGTGTACACTCTAGGCCACAAAAAATAAACCAGCACCCTAATTTTGTAAAACAGTTTGAATCACAATCCGAGAGTTTTGAAGGATATTGCTAATCCATTGCTTCATAGGTTTAGGTGAAAAATTCGTCTCCTCAACAACGTAAATAACGCAATAGACGTAGGTGAACTGTCAAAATTAAACCCATTACTATCAATTGTCATTTTATGTTGTTTCTCTCCGGCCCTAGGGTGGGAATGAAATGTAAAAATAGAATTAAATTTGGTTAGGTAGTCGGCTACGAAATTTGAGAAATATAGATCTTATTTTAATAAAAAATATAGATTAAAATAAAAAAATTAGTTTTTTGCCCGCCGTTACTATAAATAAAATGCTGTGGTGTGAATTAAAAATAAATACTAATAAACGGGACGGCCCGCGGCAGTGACGTGGTGTGTTCCATGTTTAAGCTAAAGCTCGGGAGTAAAACTACCTCGTATAATAATGGGTCATTTTAGCTCCTTGTATAACAATCTTATAATTTATTTTTAATTAAATTCTAATAAATTTAAATTAAATTCTTCTAATAAAATTTCTTATGTCAAAACAGTTTGACAGCCATTTTGAGGACTTCGACTATGAGATTTGTTGCGAGCGTTCGCGCCGTCATCGTCATTGTTTTCATAGATCGACTTAATTATTGCCGATAGTCTGTCAAATAGACAGTCTGCGCATTGCCTTATTCGAGAGGTTATACATTCAAACAGCAGCCGTTAACAAGAATATGTGTGAATGATTTGCCACACACGTATCCAGTAACATTTTATACCACAACTGTTTCATTCATCTCCCTCAATCAGCAATTAGTATCAGCAACTCCCAAAATACCACGTCGATGTTTATTTCTAATTGGTACCTATATCACGTGAACAGTGGTTTGTATGATAGACCTAGTTTACCAGCAGTTCCGTGTCTGTCAGTTCGCCTCTTTTATGGTTTCAGAAATAAATAAAGAGCTCTTTGTGAGAAGTGTTGAATACAAGTCAACATGCATCAATTTAGGTACCTACTTATTTTATACATATTTAATCTTCGTAATAACAGAAATAGTAAATAGGAAATAGTAAGTAGTAGTAATAGTAGTAAGTAGTAGTTGTTTTTTTTTGTTAAAGGTTTTATTTATTTATTTACTTAAGGTTCACCCACAGCACATACATACTTAAACTTAATCATACGGTAATATTCTAACATATATGCCAATTACATGTAAACACAACATTGACAGCAAAGACGCCAGAATACCGCTTAGTTGCTAACTTAAATCTAGGTGTACAATTGATTAATATAGGAAGGAAGGTTTTCTGATTTTGAAAAGCATTAAAACCTTATTAGATTATTTCATTATTCAATATAATATTTAAAAATCAATTGCCGTGCGTTAGTCTCGCAACAACTCAAAAATAAAAAAAAATAAACATTGGTAAGTTGTGTGCGCGCCGGAGAAGCTTCCTAAGAAAAAATAAAAGAAAAAGAAATTGCACGCATGGCCGAAACGTATTAACTAAAAGAGATGTTCATCTACTCGTTAAGTGAAATACGACTTTAGGAGGGATAGATAAAAAAAATTAGGTACTCAGCTGAATTAGTGCACAAATTAACTATGGATAATAGGTACGAAAAAACAACAAGAAAATCGACAAGAGTAATTTAAGTAGCAACCTAAGTATTACCATAATAATGGCATGTACCTACTCGATCTTTTCATATCGATAAATTAATCTTAACGATCAATTTTGTTGAATCAGAAGAGATAATAACTTGTGGTTTGGGATAATTATCTTTACAAAATTAACTTAATAATGAACGTGAACAACATCGTGTGAGCGCAAACTTTACCGTTTAATTATATAAATTAAGTTCTTTATTTACGTAACATGTCGGAAACTGAACAAGGTGTCCTATTCTATACATGATATAATAAAATCGTAGCAAACTCAAAACTGTACATATTTTTTTTTTTTAATAATAATTGCTACGACGACTGTTGGGCATTTGGCACAACAAGTTTCTTTTTGATGTTTTTGTTTTTCTTAATTTACATCTCCTTGTAGTCCTTGTCAACTTCACACCCTCTGTAGTTGTCTGGGTGGGGTAAGCCATAGTGGACGCATTTTGGTTTCTCTTGTGGAGACATAGTACAGTTGACTGTAATATGCTTGCTAGTGCACTTTACACATCTTTGCTCTTTTCTGCAGTATTTATTAGCCTGGCATATTTTACATTGAGGAAAGAGTTTCAGATTTTTGAGGGGGTGTTTTTAAATTTTGCACCCTAAAATGTGCTTTCCATAGATTTTATTGACATCTTATTGTATCTCATCGTATTGGATGTGGTATCCATGGAGATTTAGTTTATTGATTGACGAAAATGACAGACGGAAAATATGTTTTAAGTTCTTTATAATTTGTATTTATCTTAATATGAGTTCATGATAATATTGCCTACTGATATAAGTACATAGTACCGAGTTTTCAATCACTATAGCGTCTAACAATATACAATACAAATAAGGTTATCAACGGTCCTACCTCATAACGTCAATTTATTTTGTCTTTACTAACCCATGTTACTAACACTAACCCAGAGTTTAGCGGCTTAAGGGGCTGGCGTAGCATTCGTAGTTCATACAAACGTAATATTAAATAATAGTAATATTAAAAAGAATTGATACTGATTTTAACAAGAGTTATGAGAAAGAGGTTTTTGTAGAAATTTTAAATTCCTCATATCTCGTCTTTATATCATAGTCCTTTCAAAATATATATTTGGGAACATAGATATTCTGTATTCCAATCGGAATAAAGACACACTACCTTAAGATTTACAAATTATTTTGGTATTACGTTTGTATGAACTACAGATCCATCGCCAGCCTCTTAACTTTCCCACATCGATGGGTTAAATATTCAAACGTTTAACTCTAGGTGGCGCAAAACGAATTATTTGATTTACCCTGAAACTGCTGTCCTGACGCAACTTCGAGCTATTTAGGATAACCCATAACGTGCAAGTGGGCGTTATTGCTTTAGTTTTTTAATATAAGACACGAGATAATGTGTGTGCTTCCTAAGTTGACTCGTGTTCTCGCTTCCCCGTCAATAGCGTAAACAAAAGCTCTACAAATAAAGTAGGGGAAACTCACCCTTGTTTCACGATTTGTATTGTTATGGATAATAATATAGTTAGGCAGGTATGTATGCCTACCTATTTGTTCAGTAAGAAATCTGGTAAGGCAAATAATGTTTTGGAGTTCAACATGGCGAAAATAACACTAATATTATATAAGTTATACCTATCTACATAGTTCTCGTTCATGAAATATTCATCGTATATATATTTTCCATTGAAGCATTAGTAGGTGCCCTTTACATTTTCAAAGCAGCTCTGCTTTGAAAATGTGAAGGGCATCTACTCCTATAAACGAGTACCTATGTATTGAGATTGATCACTTACCTTTTATTGCTTTTGTGTATTTGGATAATAGCATGAATATTAATAAGTATTATTTGAATGTTATGAATAATATTCATGATGAACAAAATATTTAAATAATGTAAGCTAGAGGGCTGAATGATACCTAAGGTATCGATGTTATTTTGAGTACTATTTGGTATAAAAGAGTAGGTACTAAAATAACGAATAAATATATTAAGAGGCAGATAATCGCCGTTGACCTTGGCCATACAAATGCACGTCGCGCTCACGCCGCGCCACCGTTAACTTTCATAGGGAGTATTTATTTTTAGTAACGAATATATGAATACTTGAAAAAAATCACAGATAGAATTAGATAATAGAATAGCCTATTCATACAAGAAAAAAACCTGTAAATTTCTTAAGTAGTTTGGAAGTAATATCGTCTTTTATTCTTTGGGTAGACATTACTTCCTGAATTTATTTCATAAAGTATTTTACTACAATACTTTAATATTAGCTTATAGAATTAATGTGTACTCGCAACCGGCGTGCGTGTATGACCAGATGTATGAACGTAGGCGAAGCGAAAGGAGTATGTAAGGAGCGTAGCAGCTGGCGTTCTATAGTTTCTGCCTATTCTGGGAAGAAAGCGTGAGTTTATGCATGTATCTAAGTTTTTAAAATAAGGAAAAACAGAAATGTCAATTGGTTTTAGCAGGATAGTATTTTAAATGTAAGTTTTGTTTTAAGTGTTTTTGAAAGAAGTGTATTGCTTGTGCGTGTGCTGCGATTTGAGGTCAGAGTTTTTTTTTTATCACAATTGCAATGGTGCCAATTTGGCTATGAAAATCTCTGTTATTATGCATTTCATTTTACCGGAAATATTTTGTAAGCGGTCACACGTAAGTTTAAATATTCAAACTGAGTCAACAATATCTTGGCCCGACTTGAGTAACTTCCACAAAAGATGAATATTCATTGTTTTATTTATACACTAAAAACAGTAGTATTCACAATATTAACACCAGAAATAAGAACAAATTACGTGTTCTAATCCACCGGCTTCATAAAGTCTCTGTAGCGGCATCAACATCGCCACATGCGAACTACGCGTCACACTGACGTCACGCAAAATCCTGCATCGCGCAAGCAGAGTTTATCGTGCGACTGGCATATATACAACGTCCCGACATCAACCGTCGGGCAGTTGCCCACCAGACACAACACCCGTCTGGTCGGAGGATCCTCCCTTTTCTATGGAGGATGAGTGAACTTTACACCCTGTTCCTCATACCTCTAAAACTCATTTGTTGGACTTGGTATAACTTTTTATAACAAGCTGCCTTCTTCTTTGCTAGATTTGCCTTTTAATGCGTTTAAAGCTCAAGTAAAATCCAAACTTTGTTCAGAGGAATACTGTACTATCAACTACGTATTAAGTTCTGTATACGTTTCAATTTTTTTCAACACATTTGCTCAAAAAATGCGTTTACGAAGCCTGTATACATTCTTCGAAAGTTAAACATTACGCACCATCCAACGGAACGTGCAGTAAAATAGGTACTCTCACCTAAGTACATGTTTTACCGCATCCTCCGTTGTACAGCTTTACGGTTTTTTTTTAATCTCCATAAAAAAATATATAAGAATTCTACCATGGAGTTTCACATGACAAGAATAAATAAGCTGAATGATCGACCCTCCTTGGAAGCGCTTTTGCTCAATACGTTTATTTCAGTTTATTATTAAAGAGAAAATGAGACGAAAGATGTAGTACAAATTTCCACCACGCGCACGTACCGCCATTTGCAACTTCGCGCCATTTTCACGTCAAAAGTTGTTGCGACTTTCCGACTGATATTATTAAACAAAATAATAATATGAGTTCAAGCGAGGAATCCGATATTAATATGGAATCCACTCCACCTGATATCTTGAATGAGGCGCAAATTGCAGATAATGGTCTCTTGCCGCCAAAATCGCGAGAGCGCTATTTAATGATTTACAATAATGGAAGACTCGGAAGAAATACTCAATCATTCTCTTAAAATGTTTTGATCGTTTTCGCAAATGTGTTGAAAACGGTTTTATGACACACGTGCGGAAATTGGTATTTACAAACTTGTGACTATGGTAAGCCCCCGACTTCGTCTCTTGTTACATTCGTCTACTCGTTTGTAAAAACCAACTTACCGCACTAGTATCATAAATAACTATTATTTCTGCTTGAGTATTCTTTTCGATATTTTTTGTTGGTATAGTGGCGTGTGCTAGCTGACATATAGCAATTTTTTTTTTGTTAAGTAATGTAAATTATTTTGCATACTATAGTATAAATGTAGAATCTAGTTTTTCTAACTGAACAGACAGCTGTGCTGCTGGAGAGTTTGTTGCGCCACTTCTTCCCAGCTAAAGTCTAGGAAGTGGTGAAAGGCGGGCGGGTATGTAATTTTTACGTTCGAAAGGTGCTATTTTTCAACCTAGTTTGAATAAATGACTTTTTATTTTCAATTACATGTATTTTTGACGCGTAAACAGCGTATCAGACTTACATTCACATCACTATCCTTAATTATTTTTTGTACAGATCACTTTGCAGTTCAGGTTATCAGAACATATTTTATGAAGCTAACATTAATTTAAAACACTAGTGTGTACAAACTACAGTAGGTAACCTAACCTACTTAATACAAAATATTGTTAAAACTCTTACGTCAGTTTGCTTTCAGCAAATATGTAGGTTAATTTCTATAAGTTAGAACTAACTAATCTTGAGTGCAGTCGCTAATACGGAAATGACTGATCTCAATTTAATTGGACTGCCATCGCATATAACTTGTAGTAACTATGCTGTGCTAGTAAGTTCTGACATGCATTTATGTGCAAATACCAAGGATGTTGGGACTTGCTAGTTCCACGTTAATCGGCTGGTATAAATTTGGACGCTGTCAGTCAAAATACGACAGTTTAAAAAGAGTTAATTTATGTCGGTGGTGATGTCTGATTGGTTTTTGGGTGACGGCTCTGAGTGTGGAAATTATGACTACATTGTTGTTTAGAGGCATGAGGAACAGGGTGTAAAGTTCAGTCATCCTCTATTGAAAAGGGAGGATCCTCCGACCAGATGGGTGTTGTGTCTGGTGAGCAACTGCCCAACGATTGATGTCGAGATGTTGTATATATGCTAGTCGCGCGGTAAACTCTGCTTGCGCGATGCAGGCTTTTGAGTGACGTCAGTGTGACGCGTAGTTCGCATGTGGCGATGTTGATGCCGCTACAGTTGCATTTGGGTTCCCTCTATAAAAACAAATGTGAGTGGTAATAATAATAATATGTATATAAAAAATTTAAATAAAAATGTTTGAGAAGTTATGTAGGTACAAGGCACTCAAGTCTCTTAGAGGTTTGGGTGTTGACCTGTATCCGGGGTGCTGATGCCAAAGCTATTACACGCTGCGACGTAACAACCGGCCCCGGAGCGACGATGATGGTAGCGAACGTAGTACATCAGGGTAGCAATACTGGATGACGAAGTATGGTTGGTAGTTGTAATTACATAAGCATAATCTGCCTATAATAATAATACCATTTATTTCAGGCGACACAGGCCCATAGAAAAATACCTTAATACTGTATACATATAAATAAAAAGGCTTAAGACTATGTTAGTGCAAAGTGAAGTGCACTAGATTGTGCTGTCCTGTGGAACTTATCCGCGGAAGCGACGGAACACCACGTCCTGCCGCCAAAAGTCTTCTTCCATGACGAGGGGCAGATAACAGTTCGGAACACGCACGACGAACGCTTTGAAGTTGACGTTCCGGCGTGACTCCAGTAACTGCACCCTCGGCATGTACCTCGTCTTTTGGCGCACGTACTCCACGATGTCCTCCGCTTTAGTGGTGTAGTTCAGGCGGGAGATGTACACCGGTGTGTTCGGCTTTGCGGCACGCAGGCTCACTTCGGGTTTCGTAGGAGCTTCGCCGCAGCGGTTCTTGTTAGTTCGCGATCGGCGCATTGGGATAATGATCCCAATGCTAGGATACAGGGCCCCTCTGGGAGAAGGAACTAGGTAGTAATGTTGATGATACCTATACATAATAATAATATTAGCGAAAGCTCTTAATCCTCGGACCATCTTGAAGCTCGTACAGACTCGTGCGATATCGCGGGCGCGACGCGACACTAGTACCATAATTTATTTGTCAGTGCCTGTCGCGCCCGCGATATCGTGCGAGCCTGTACGAGCCTTTAAGGCTTCTACAGACCGGCGCAACTCACGACACGACACAAAGGCACCACTAGTCGCGCGACACGTGGGGCCTTTGTGTCGCGTCGCGTGTCGCGCCGGTTTGTAGAAGCCTTTATTCATATTTCGCATTTCTACGTGTATCCCTTTAGATTTTAAAAGTCTAATAGTTGTGTTGTGCAGAGGAAAAATGACGTAAATATTCTGGATATTTGACCAGACCACGATTACAAGAAATAGAGATCGAAGAACACAGTCCTCTCTCGTCAATGACGACGACACAATACATAATATATTTGAGTTTACCTTGGTCTAGGTAGGGGCCGATGTTTACTTAACAGCCCGCACAAATACTTCAAAAACCGTTCTGTTTTTAGGATTCCGTACCCAAAGGAACCCTAAGGTACCCTATTACGAGTACTAAGGGTCCACTGTCCGTCTTTCTGTCCGTCTGTCACCAGGCTGTCTCATGAACTGTGATAGTTAGACAGTTGAAATTTTCACAGGTGATGTATTTCTGTTGCCGCTATAACAACAAATACTTACTAAAAAACAGAATAAAATAAATATTTAAGGGGGCTCCCATACAAGAAACGTGATTTTTTGCTCGTTTTTGCTCGATATTGATAACGGCAACAGGTAGACGCTTGAAATATTCACAGAATATTTAGTTTTATATTCACTTTAAAAATTAAAATAAAACAAATATTTAAGGGGGCTTGCCATACAACAAACGTGTTTTTTTGTGCGCGATTCCGACTCGCACTTGGTCGGTTTTTTTATACACTCTAAAAAGAATCTCTTGGTGTACATACGTTTTATATCTATTTACAATATGAAATTGATGTAGCGAAAGAAAAATTGTACTTCTATATTCGCAGTCTGACTATAATTGCATAAAAGAAATAAAATCAAATAAGGATAATACATCCCCTTAAATGATTGCCAAACATCTGATTATGTTAAAGTTTAACAAGGTGTGTTCGTGTTTCGGTTCATAAAACTCGTGTGTGTGTGCGTCATCTCGTCTGCAAGAATATAAATTAAGAGCGATTACGACGTACGGCATTTCATACAAAGTTTCAAGCCCTTGTTTTTCGAAATGACTGAACCGATTTTAATGAAACTTTATACGCATAAGCAGGAGACAAAGGTCTAAAAAGTTAGTTAAGAACAAGTTTGTACGGCGTAAACGGTCTTAAGTAAAACGTATACCTATCAATTTTATTCACAGCTTTTGCCCCCGCGACTAAGTGGTAATGGAAATTGTAATGTATGGTCGATACTATTCAATAGGGTTATCAGTGTACATACTCTAAAATAGAGTATTCTCCTCTTTTTCGTGTAAGTGTACTTTATAATCTATGACACCAATAAAGTTCGCTAAAATACTCTATTTACATAACTGTGACTGTTACTGGCTTTTTCTCCCTTAGGAATGTAAAGTGGAGAGACGAAAGGAACAAAGCTTTCATAGACTTAATTAAAAACGAGCTGATCAAATATTTTAATTTAAAGTTTGATTGTAAAGGGGCTGTAACTGTCTTCAAGAAAGGCAAATATTTGTTGAATGTTGCGAAAAGTAACAAAAAGTGTGTTTTTAAAGATTTATGCTGTGTATTTTATTTTCGTTCTACTTTCCAAAGTGGGAACACTTATTAATTATGAAAACTTACTGCAACGTCTTAAAGGCACTCGCTATTAATATAGGTAGGTCTATCCGTTGAGATATATTTTTGTAAAATCAACGTCGTGATACAGTGGTACCCAATTGATAAGGCGCGTCGTGAATCTTCGTTCGCACAGAAAAGAAAGTATGGCCCCGAAGATTAACGAAAGAATGCTTAAAACTTACAATCAACCTTAGGTCACTATTATACGGTTCATAATACACTGGAGCTGCTAGCGTGCACTCGATCAGAAGTATGGCGGCTGACAAATATGCCACGCGGCGCGCGCTAACATGGCGGCAGCTGCCGACCAATAGCGGTACAGGAAAAAGAACCGCGGTGCGTGGAGCGTGCCGATTGGTCAATAGCATTTCCCGCACTTTTAAAATTCACCTTCTGCGCAGGTACATCGGTAAGCCATATCAATTGGGTACTACTGTACCTTAGAACAAACTTAGGTAACCTCAGAACAAGCAGATAGCTTAATTGAAGATACTTTTAGTAAAACTAACTTAAATAATGAACTACAACTTTTTTCAGCCATTATCGAAGACAGTAAAAAAAATTAAAACACGACTGACCTGCCAAAAACGAACTAAAATGTAAAAAAAAACAAGTTTTATTAGTTAATCTGTTTTAAACATTATTTTTAGTTTATGCGAAACCTGAATATACTTTGTTCAGAATATGGTACTGAATCGATTTCAATATGTTTTACACCATGTTATATTTTGTCCCAAAAATATTTAAGTGTGATGGAAAATGTTATCACCAATTAATTACTTACAATACTATCGCCGTACGGTTAGGTACCTAATCATAATCATTAATTTATATGTTAACATAGGTGTTTAAAAATACAGATCTTAGCTTAGATGAAATAGAACGCTATGTTTTGCCAGGAGGCGTAAAAATGTGTTCAATTAAAATTAGGTACAAGTAATGTAATTTTTTTTAAGCCAAACTTACAGTAGCTACCTACTTAAAAGAAAAAATATAATAACAAGAAATTAATTCCATTCTAAATTAATTAGTCATCTAAGTATTAGTCAACAGTTTATTAACATTTATCAACAAGTAATAAATTTATTTTTTTACCTACTGCCAAATTATTATCAATGAGCGCAAGACGACCCTGGAGGCGCGGGGGCGCCGTTAGCATGTTTTTGTACGGACAACCCGGTAACATAACAACCTTATAACTTTATGATTTTACATGATACAGTTTTGAAATTTTGTACATAGATGCTTTACATAAAAATACTAGACACGTGTTTCGGGTTTCGCATATACTAAAACTAATATTGTATACAAAGGGAAAGGTCACTAATTTACTCGCTAACTAAACAGACAAAATTATCATTGCTTTATAGCCTATGTCACGTGGGATGATGTAAAGGATTCTAACGATACTTCTAAATCTGTTCAGCCGTTTAAAAGGTCATCATCATCATTTTAGCCAAAAGACGTCCACTGCTGGACATAGGCCTCCCCTAAAGGGAGGGTTTGCCATAATCGCCACGCTAGGGAGGCCAGTTGGCGATCGCAGAATGGTGTTAAAAAAATGCATAGAGAACGCTGCTGCCCATTCTCTAGTAAGCCCTTTAGTCGCCTTTTACGACACCCACGGGAAGAAATAGGGTGGTGCTATTCTTTACGTCCGTTCCTCACAGACAAGTTTTTAGGGTTCCGTACCCAAAGGGTAAAACGGGAACCCTATTACTAAGGCCGTTTATTATGATAAGATGTATGTTGACTTAAAAAAGCGTGGCAGTTGAGAGAATGTCATGCTCACTTAAATGGCTCGCTGATAGTGGCGCGTGTATTGGATCATTCGGTCCCTACAAAATGGTTGAGTTGGATGGTGCAGATCCACGCGTCATGTTCGTGAACGGGCGCCGTCAGTTGAGACTGGTCTTCTCTTAACTGCCAGGGCTTATTTGTAATCTTTTAATCTTATATTTTGTATTGTTTTTTAAATAAACATTTTTTTTTTTTTTACATTGTTCTCACATGTAGAAAGCAACAAGAATAATGTACCCAGGATTTTGTAATATCTTGCTTTAAAAGAGTGTCCTTGGAGTTTCTTGCTTATTCTTCTCCATAGAGATCTACGTTTTGGAATGGGCAAATAGCTTCAACTTTCTGACTAACTGACCGACTCTTTGACAATTCAAAAGTGCCTGTAATAGGTTTAATTGAAATAAATGTTTTGAGTTTGAGTTTAAAGGCTTCGCCGTCTGTCTGTCTGTCTATCTGCCCGTCTGTCACCAGGCTGTATCTCATGAACCGTGATAGTTAGACAGTTGAAATTTTCACAGATGATGTATTTCTGTTGCCGCTATAACAACAAATACTAAAAAAACAGAATAAAATAAATATTTAAGGGGGCTTCCATACAACAAACGTGATTTTTTTGCTCGTTTTTGCTCGATATTGATAACAGCAACAGCTCTAGGTAGCTTGAATAACAGGTAGTAGAATATTCACAGAATCTTGAGTTATATGTTTAATATATACATTTAAAACCAATAATTAAATTAAAATAAAACAAATATTTAAGAGGGGTCCCATACAACAAATGTGATTTTTTTGCCGTTTTTATAGATAATGGTACGGAACCCTTCGTGCGCGAGTCCGACTCGCACTTGGGCGATTTTTTTAGTTAATTTAAAAGTTAGTTTAAAAATTATAGTGGCACAAAGAAACTCACATAGATACATATTATACATACTTGAACCCTAAACACATTACATCTGCCCCTCGTCATGGAAGAAGACCTTTGGCCACAGGACGTGGTGTTCCGTTGGTTCCGCGGACAAGTTCCACAGGACAGCACAATCTAGTGCAAAGTGAAGTGCTACTAATATAGTCTTAAGCCTTTTTATTAACACAAGTTTTTGTTTATACAATATGTATGTTTAGATTAAGGTATTTTTCTATGGGCCTGTGTCGCCTGAAATAAATGGTATTATTATTATTATTACGCTCTTTTTTGGGCAGTCGTGTAATAAATAAAGAAGATAGCTTCTTTATTTATTACACGACTGCCCAAAAAAGGATTATGTAATACCCAAATTACTGTTGAGCTTTTTACTTTGTTACCATAACAAGCTCCAAGTAAGTAGTGTCCTTGAGACATTTTTCGGAAAAATAAATCAACAAACTCAGCTGAGTCGTGTTCGCTTGTTAGGCACAATTAACGATTGATTTCGACGTCGGTTATTCCGCTATAGTGACTTTCAGTTAACTGCAGGATAAAAGTCCGGAAAATTATGCCCACTGAAATGACTTTGAATAAAAACCGGTCAAGAGCGAGTCGGACTCTCGCACCGAGGGTTCCGTACGTATATAATTATGATGTTAATGATTTCTGAAAAACTGTGCTAATAAAAAATATAGCAAAGTTTACAGATTGTGCTAATAAAAAATATAGCAATCTTTACATAAACTTCTATCACATAGAATAATTTCATATTTTTATCTATGCAAAGTTCGGAGATAAGGGGGGGAGGGGGCGGTATTTTTATTAAAATTTACATCGAAAGTCGGAAACTATGCTGCCTAAAAAAAAATGTTTGAGAATGTGCAACAGCGTTCTTTCATATGATACTCCACATGCCCTAGTAACCCCACTTCAAATTTTTAAGACCCTTTCAGTCCCTTTTGCAAAAAAGGTATATTTTTTTTAATTTCTTTCTTATTTAAAAATAGTTGGGCAAACGTCATCTTAAACTATTCTAAGTTTCAAGTTAATAGCATTATTAGTTCTTGAGATATCCAGGTGTGACAGACAGACAGACTTAGTCTCACCATAAGGGTTCCTTTTCAGTATTTTGGTACGGAACCCTAAACACCATTTTCTTCTTTTTCCTTTTAAACTATATCTGCCTCGTTGTGAGTGACTGTCTGCTGAGCGCGAGGAGTTCTGTTTGATCCCCAAGTAGGGCAAAGTAATACTTATTCCGCCTTATTACAAAACAAGATTTATATTTCACATGGCTTTAAACCATGGAGCCAGTTTTTGTAATAAGAACGTAACAGTGATTGAAATACCGCTCTTTTTACAAAACTGAAAACTTAGTTCGGTACTAAGTTGTCAGCTTTGTGTTTAGGAACTTTACCGTAGTCGGAATAAAGTTCGAAATTCAATAATGGCTCCATGATTTAAACCTGGGTCTGAAGATAAACCCTGTTTTGTAATAAGGGGGATTGGGTTTCTACACCTCTGCCCTCCCACGGGAGTACCTGGCAAGTAATCCTTCAAACAAGGTTTAAATCTGCATAATTTTAACAGCTACACGTGCAAAGCAAAATAGCTCATTAATACCAATGACATTAAACTTTTTATAACGATTAGTTTAACAATGTTGACTTTTGCTTATATTAAATCTCCTTGAATTCAGTCTACGGGCTGTGTTCAGAGTCTATCCGGACGATGTTAGTTCTCCACCCCGCAGGTCTCACATATACCAATTAGCTTAGTTCTGTTAATCTGTAGTAAGCTACAACTGAAAAATTATAACGGGTGCAAAAAGACGCTTAACGAAGGATCATTTTATACAAAAATAAATATTATTCTGGTAAGAATTCTGATCAATTTGTACAAAAAAATGATTAGACTTGTAATAACTCCGTAGATGTTGAAGGTAATAATTTTTTTTTTTTTTTTACCTTTTTTCACGAAAACAAGTTTTAAATATTAAATAAAATCAAAAATCAAAAAAATCTAAATCAAAAGTCATTTATTCAAACTAGGCTGAGAATCAGCACTTTTCGAACTTCAAAAATTACATGAGACAGTCCCCCAAAAACGCCCACCCTTCACCACTTCCTAGTGCTTTATACGTAAACAACGCCTGTACCGTTGCATGCACCATTATGAGGATTGTTTTGCGTGTGTTATAAATAATGTCCCAGCAATTGACGTAAAGAATGTGTAAATAACGGCTATGTAATTGGTCTCATCATCATCATCAATTCAGCCGAAAGACGTCCACTGCTGAACGCCTACCCCAAAAGGAGGGGGTTGCCATTATCGCCACGCTTGGCAGGCGGGTTGGCGATCGCAATACGGTGTTAAAATGCATAGAGAACGCTGCTGCCCATTCTCTAGTAAATCCCTTAGTCGCCTTTACGACACCCACGGGAAGAAATAGGATGGTGCTATTCTTTACGTCCGGCACCACACGGAATGTAATTGGTCTTGTATACCTACATTGTAGCTAAATCTAGAAATCTGTTACTAGAAACAAGCATCAATCTGGGTGTTTTATAAGGGTTCGCGTAAAAAACACGCAAATAAAAAGTAATGCAACCTTCTTGAATTTATTTTAAAAGTATGTAAACCCAGCATTCAAAAATATATGTTCATTTTTTTCTTTTGTATAAATGGCTGTGATTGCGTTATTTTTCTTTAAAATCGGCCCGTACCTTTAAATGCATGGTTTTAGTTAATCTGCTGTATGCTCTAGTTACATTTGCAATTGTGGTACTGATACCAGCAATGTTAAGAGCATAATGGTAATTTATAAAATATTATTAGTCGGTTTGTTCGCTAATTCAAAACGTGGAAGGATCCCTGACTACTTTATTTAGTTACCATATATACTAACAATTTTAGTAAAGTAGTCAAATTGTTAGTATCCTTATATCAAATAACATACAGTTTGTATGTAGATACCTAATTTAAAATTGTATTCACGGGAATCGATACTCAAAAACACAAATATGATGGGATACGGGCAGAAAAATAGGGTCTGGTCGTCAGAAGCCCGAAAGTATGACGACCAGTCTTACCAAGGGGTTTCGTATTACCCAGTAATTGTGTTTTGGAGGTCAGGATAGGCAGTCGCTCCATTAAAAATACTGCTAATCAGTTGCATCCGGTTAGACTGCAAGCTGACCCCGAAATAGTTGGGAAAAGGCTGGGCAGATGATAATGGCTTCTACATACTGGCACGGCACGTGACGCGACACAAAGGCCCCGCGTGTTGCGCGACGAGCGGTGCCTTTGTGTCGCGTCGCGAGTCGCGCTGCTCTGTAGAAGCCTTAAAAGGAAATGCAGGCGGAGAGACTTTTAGAGTAAAAAGCCATAAATCGAGGTTCGGCTCTCGCCTATTTCCTCCTCCAATATTGGACCAATTTAAAAGATATTTCTTATACTGAATAAGAAGAATATATACTGTGTCCCTATGTTTTTCTTTTTTTATTAATAGTTGGCAAATTTGTACAATAGCCCTCTGTTGTCAGCGGTCTAAACAGGCAATTTTGAGCATTTTCAGAGGGTTCCAGCTCTTATAAAGATAATGTATCATCAAAAAGGAAAACACAGGGACACAGTATACAGGGTGTAAGGGACAGCCCTCCGCAGACTGATGGGGTGAAATACAGTATACAGTATATCGATCGACCGGTACATGAAATTATTTCAGGAACCTTATGGGAATCCAATGAAACAGATTTGTCGCGGCGAGGTGGACGGCCGCATTCGCTGATTTCAGTCGTCGTTCGTTAGAGAATTTCAACATCCATTGCTGATTTTTTTATTTTAGCTGTGTTATTTACATTAATGGAGTACTGCGTACAGAGAATGTGATTTTACATTGAAATAAAGGAATAGTAACTGAAATAACGACAAAAAAAAAAATACAATTTCCCTGAGAAAATTTTCAGTGGAATATGATTCAAAATAAGGAGCTGAATGCACCCTTTTAATTTGCGGAGGGCTGTCCCTTACACCCTGTATATCCTTCTTATTCAGTATAAGAAATATCTTTTAAATTGGTCCAATATTGGAGGAGGAAATAGGCGAGAGCCGAACCTCGATTTATGACTTTTTACTCTAAAAGTCTCTCCGCCCGCATTTCCTCTTAATACGCGCAGAAAATACCTACATAAGTTTTCGTCCCATGTCATTTATTAGTGAAGACATTAGGTTACATCATAAATATGACAATTTAGGTACACACGGCTACACATCAAGCTATAAATCTCCAGTATACGCTGACCTCTCATTGTACGGAAATCCTACACAATGCGAGATCAGCTTATACTGGAAATAATATAGCTTAACGTGTAGCTGTCTGTACTTATGTAATTCTTGGACGTAGATATTGTATTATACCGTTATAAATTTTTGTGACAAAATCGTATAATCCACTTACTTAGTGGTAGGTAACAAAAGATTTTTCACAAATCACAGTGCGATCCAATTTTTTTTATCCACCCATTTTTCATACGAGCTCTTTACATGTCGGTATGGATTGATCCATCTTATTTTTAAATCTACCGATTTTTTTTTCACAGAACAAACATCGCAGCATTCGCAGTAAAATGATAAAACATGAAAGAAAACAATAAAAATGTAGTGTTGACTTTCGCTCAATTGCTTGTTATGTGATTTTATTTACTCTGGTACGGAGAAGAAAACGTGTAACTTAGAAACACGTTTATCGAGTGACATTTAGAGTGCTAGAATGAATGCAGTTCTGAGTTGTAAAGCACAAGTGCCCAGGCAAAGTGGTACTAAACCGTTTTATAAGTATGTTAGATAAACTGGCAGTGGTTTCACAGCGTCAATATAATGGTTTTAGATAAACAAATAATTATGATATACATTAGGGATGTTTTTGGAAAGCTAATGCGCCTAATGTGTCTGTGTGGTGCCGGACGTTAAGAATAGCACTTCCCTATTTCTACTCGTGGGTGTCGTAAAAGGCGACTAAGGGACTGACTAGAGAATGGGCAGCAGCGTTCTCTATGCATTTTAACACCATACTGCGATCGCCAACCCGCCTGCCAAGCGAGGTGAACCCCCCTTTGAGATTTAATTAGATAATATAAATTTTATTGACCATAATGTTTATGTTAGACTAGTAATTCTTATTATTATTGGTGTTGAATAAATGCTTACTTTCGTAACGTTCGAGTCCAAAATATTTTGATATCTACTTACCATTTCTAAGAAACCTAACAAGCCAGCAAATGGCGCAATTCACGGCAAAATACTTACATAATATTTTTTTTTTCAAATCATCCATCACTCCAGAATTTAAATCATACCTAAGTCCGATTCTGTCCAGATTAATGTTTATTTAATCGTGTGTTTATTCGACTCATGTTGATTGTGAAACAACATGAATGTTGTTTTTTGTTTGTGAAAGTTACACTATTTTAAATGTATGAAAAGGCTGTTGCATAAATCGGTATATCCGCGGATTGAACATGAAAAACATACATGCATTTATTGCATAATGGATTATATATTTTTTCTATAGTCTGGCGTTTGTCGAAAACTGATTGAACTTCTGTTATATCTCACCAACCCGTATTTTTAACCTGTTTCAATGACGTGTGAGATATTAAATTCTGACTGGTAGAAATCGTCACGTAAGGAAAAAGCGTTATGCGACTCTCTCTCTGTCTCTTTCTTATACAGGTGTGTGTACGTGCGAGTATACAGGTTGGATTTTTGAGATGGGGGAGTAAAGGCAGCTACCTTAACCATTGTTGCTAGAGAAAACGGTACAGTCAGAAAAAAAATACAGTCAACAGGAAAATGGGCAATATTCACAAAAACTTTTTTTTGCCAATCAATCCTGTTTCATATAAGGATCAAAAACCTCTATTGGAGCAACTGAGGTTTGAGAACTAGAAAAGTCATAAATCCCAAAAAACTTTTCCAATACATTTCGTAGAAAATGAGACTACAACTTAGTTTATATGATGGATAGATGGACCGCTACAATGAAGTACAAAAAATTAAACTTCGAATTTCGAACGAATACCCGTCATAATTAAATTTATTTGAAAACAGAATCTAGATGGTTTGTTGTTTGGTTGCTTGTAATTTCTGAAATTCTGCGCAACAGCAGCCATACAACACAGCCAGGCTACTGGCTGCATGGTTACAATACCATAAATGCCCAGTGGCTGTATGGTTGCCTGGCTGTACCAGTGCTTGTTGATTATAAGTTGATTGTTTTGTTCGTTTCTCTTTTTGTACGGCATTCTGATTGTTTATGTCCGGATTTTCCACATTAAAAACATTTCAAGAAACTTGGCTGTGTCCTCTGACATTTTTCAGGTACATTGGTTGAATCTTGCTCTCTGTTCACTTTTCGTTTCAAATAAGATAACGCTTGTAACTCTTGTTGTAATTTCTGTCTGTTTGTTTATAATTTTAGTTACACAAATCACGATTAAGTTGGTGTATTTTCGGTTTGTATTTTCGTTTATGGCCACCGACTTCCGAAATTAAATTAAATATAATATTAAATGTGGGTGTACTACAGGTACACCTCTGCCCAACCCTTCGAGGAAACAAGGCGTGATGTTATGTTATGTGCTTCCGAAATTAAAGTTATTTTTCACTTTTTAGTGTTTTTGTTGGAAGTCGGTTGTTTTTTTTGTAAAAAAGTTATTATTTTTCACTTTTTAGTGGTATCTACCCCACACCAATTCGTATACCACTACTTGCTATGAAAATAACAGTGACAGGAAGTTTTATAACATCATTAACATACACCGAGTGGATTAAATACGTAATAGTGAAGAGTTAGCTGTAAATCTGTAATGTATATGAGACCGCGCAAGGTTCCTCTACCAAATAAAAGAATTATAAAAATCAATTCATAAACAAATAAGTTATGCCTGAACATATATAATACTAGCTTTTGCCCGCGGCTTCACCCGCGTGGATGTCAGAAAAAATATCACGGGAACCGGGATTAAAAGTACCTACCCTACATAAAAGGAACCCTAGTGCAAAATTTCACGTCGCTCCCAGTAGTTTGGGTTGTGCATTGATACGTCAGTCAATCAGTCGGTCAGTTTCTCCATTTATTTATATAGATAGATTTTTTATTTAGATCAATACAAAATAAGAATAAATTAGGACTTATTAGTTTTTTTTTTGTTGTTCAAGTTTAATCCATTTCAAAATTGTTGACCTTTACGTGATTAACGTCCTGACAAACCTTGAAAATGACACCATATTGGTTTGTAGACTACTTACTTCATTACACCCCCAGAAGGGGCTGTTTTTTAAAAAACATGAAGCACGTTTTATTGATATGTTTACTGGAGTAACCCTGCGAATTGTCGAATTGATACATTTCATACGATTTCTCCATACAAGTTGTGTAACCCCGTTACACCCCTTTAGGGGTTGAATTTTCAGAAATCTGTTTTTAGCGTTACCTACGTCATAATAACTATCTGTGTGCCAAATTTTTGTCCAATCCATTCAGTGATTTGAGCTTTATGTTAATAGATCAGTCAGTAAGTCAGTCACTATTTCCTTTTGTATGTATTAAATCTATAGTGTAACTCGACATGTTACGACGACCCCATATAAATTGGGATTAGGGCAGAAGACTGATGAGGAAGTATTCAGACAAAGTTTCAAGTTAATAGATCAACGAAAGAAGATTTTTTTCATACAAACTGTATTTTTAAAGTGGTTTGCGACTTTTCCATTATTTGACTTAAAGGTTATACCAATTATCGAGTTAATCAAGCCACGTAGTAAAATCCTCTATTGTAAAATTAACTACCCCTTTTCACCCCGTTATGGGTAGATTTTCGAAAAACCCTAATACAAGACAGTTATTCTTCATTTTTGGTTTTAAGTATAAATACTGAGTTTCGAGTTGATCGGACTGCGCGTTAAAATTCTTCTATACAAGCTTTGACATCCCATCCATTGAAGTTAAGATAACATAAAATACAAACTTTTTAATTTACTTACGTAAGTATTCGTCCAAGTTTCAAGTTTATTAACTCTATAGGAATATGATTTTTCATGCAAACAAAACCCCCCGTTTCCCCCACCTTAAAGGTCAAATTTCCCAAAACCCCTTCTTAGCGGAAGCCTACGTGCCAAATTTCATCCCAATCTGTTCAGTTGTTTGAGCTGTGTTGATAGACCAATCAGTCACGGTTTCCTTTAATAGGTATTTATGGCTAGATATATATATATATATATATTGAGAACCTCTTTATAGCCAGAGTGCAGCTCATGACAATTCCAATAAGACCAAACACGGGTAGGATACATTGTTTTATTACGGAGTTGCAGTGCCTACAGTGGCTTCATCATCAGATCAGTTTGATGGTATCATTTTGATCAGAACTATTTATTAAAATTTGCTTCGCTTAATTATCTTGATCCAGATATCTCATCGCCACCCGTGAAACGCTTATCATTGAAAAGTTCCGGTGGCCATCTGTGACCTTCTTCATCAGTTCCACTTCACCAAATTATACTTTCTGAATGCAAATGATTGACTGGTTGATGAAAATATAAAAATCGATATATGTATGCCTATAATATTTGAGGAGTTCCCTCAATTACTCATGGATCCCAACATCAGAACTGGATTTAAAAAAATATGGGACCAATCTGGAAGTATATCCTTTCAATAAAAAAAAAATAATTTTCCAAATCGGTTCATAAACGACGGAGTTCTGAGGAAACAAACATTAAAAAAAAAAATACAGACGACTTGAGAACCTCCTCCTTTTTGTGAAGTCGGTTAAAAAATAGATATAAAATAATAAAACTGAATGAATCACTGTGCGCACGCGTCTTATGAACGTGTGACAGTTCTTAGGGCTGAAGGGTAACTGACTGGCGAGTGGCGCTCCTGTTATTTCCCACGCCCTCGTCCTCCTGTCCTTAGACTCCATCATAGCGCACCGACTGGATACTCGTAGACTACTTCAGCCATCAACACTGTATTTCATGCGACACATAGATAAGTTTAATATGTGTTATGTATTTATAGTATAGGTATATATAAATGGTAGGTGCACCACAGACTACCTGCAGTATTGTCTTTTCATCCCATTAATCCATCCAAAGGTTGTCTTTAAATTAATCCCTTTATCGATAAGACCGCCCATTGTGTCACCGTATGTAAAATATCTACATCTATATCTGTAATTTTTCGTATCAATCGCAATTTTTTTCGACGAGTTCACAGATTTGACTTAGACAAACCTGTGAACACGTCGAGAAAAATTCTAGACATATTTAAGTATATCTTTGGATGCTAACCTTGAGACGCACACCGCACTTTGTACCTATGTTCGTTATTTGATTTAAAGTATGTCAACTCACTTTTTAGGGTTCCGTACCAAAATGATAAAAAGGAACCCTTATGGTGAGACTAAGTCTGTCTGTCACACCTGGATATCTCAAGAACTACTAATGCTATCAACTTGAGATTTTAAATAGTTTTAAGGTGTGTCCAAACATAGCGCGGCATTTGAGCGCGGCTGCCGCGCGCGGCCTGCCGCGCTATGTTTGGACGATTGCCGCGCGCGAACGTTTCTGTCAACCTGCCGCGCACAAACATTTGCACTGAACATTCGTCAGTAGTTGTGTTTGGACGTATATCTGATGCGTATAAAAATGGACAATGAAACATCGATTCGTTTGATTGAAATGTTTGGATCTTTCAATGTGTTATGGGATCCTCGACAAAAAGAATACCATAATAAAAACAAACGTGAAGACTTAAGGGATGAAATAGCTAAAACTATAAAAACTAAAACTCCATTCAAACTCCTCCAAGGATAATTTTAAAAACTGTGGTGTTCGGTAATTAATTTCGTAATTTATTGATTCAAAATTCTGTAACCTCCGCTGGTTTCATCCAGCATTTTCTCATTTTAATAGGTTTTTTCTTATTCCTTCTTCGCAATTTTCGAATAAAGAGCTACGACACACGCAACCGCTTTCATTTTAGTTCTGATGCCAACTAAAGTGCGCGGCGTGTCTCGGATGTGCCGCGCAGTACTGCCGCACAAACATTTATCGGTTTAGTCCTAATTAGAGCGCGGCAGAAATGTGTCTGAAATGTGTTGCTGCCCCGCTCTTGCCGGTCAATGTTTGGACACACCTTTAGATGACGTTTGCGCAACTATTTTACAAACAAGAAAAAAAATAAAAAATATATATCTTTTTTGCAAAAGGGACTGAAAGGGGGTCTTAAAAGTTTGAAGTAGGGCTACTAGGGGGCATGTGGGGTATCATATGAAAGAGCGCTGTTTGCAACATTTTAGTCTAACATTTTTTTTTGGCAGCATGTTTTCCGACTTTTGATGAAAAATTTTAAAAAAATACCGTCCCCCCTTATCTCCGAAGTTTGCATAGATAAAAATCTGAAATTATTCTATGTGATAGACATCATGTAAAGATTACAGGAAAAATAAAACGATGTCTCTAAATAGCACAGTTTTTCAGATATCATCAACATCATATATATACGTACGGACTCGCTCTAGACCGGTTTTTTTGTATTGTGTGCCTTGTACCTTGTATTTCCTTTATATGCATGTAGGTACCTAACTTATCTTTTAATAATTGTGCTTCTGTATTTTGTGTGCACCAAATAAATGGTTTATCTATCTAACTCCTAACTATAATTAAGTAGGGGGTAGAATTACCTTAATATTGTTTAATCATCAGATTTATTGCATATTTTTTTCCAAGTACCTATATTGTCTGTATGGTGCCGGACGTTAAGAATAGCACTTCCCTATTTCTACCCGTGGGTGTCGTAAAAGGCGACTAAGGGACTTACTAGAGAATGGGCAGCAGCGTTCCCTATGCATTTTAACATCATACTGCGATCGCTAACCCGCCTGCCAAGCGTGGCGATTATGGCAACCCCCCCCTCCCTTTGGGGGAGGCCTATGTCCAGCAGTGGACGTCTTTCAGCTGCAATGATGTTGATGATGGTGACCTATCTAATATCTAAGGGTATTTGACTGCTATCACAAATATTCATAAATTAATACTTATTTTTAAAGGTGTTACAAAAAAAGTCGATTTGTGAAAAAAAAAATTGGCGGAAAAATGGAGAAGTTACACGTTTTTGAAATTATTCTAGTATCCTTGTCACGCAAAACGATCAGGTGTACTGTACCCCGAGTGTAAGTTTGCAAGTGAGTAAACGTAACTTGCGCGTTTGCTAAGGGCCCGGCGTAGCATGCGTAGTTCATACAAACGTAATACCAAAATAATTTGTAAATCAAACATATTCTTAATGGTTGTGTATTTATTTCCATTGGATTACAGAATATCTATGTTCCCAAATATATATTTTGAAAGGACAATGATATCATTGTCTTTTTTTCATTGTCTTTTTGTCCTCGTAATTTTAAATTCCTCATATCTCTATAGAAAAAATATTTTTCTCCTAACTCTTGTTTAAATCAGTGTCCATTCAAAATATATATTTGGGAACCTAGATATTCTGTATTCCAATCGGAATAAAGACAAACTACCTTAAGAATATGTTTGATTTACAAATTATTTTGGTATTACGTTTGTATGAACTAGCGTATCCATCTCCTCTTAAGATTTTTATTCTCACCCTTATATTCTTAGCATTATGATCTATCGGTCTTTTAACGCAAACGAAATAGTTACGTTTACTCTCTTGCAAACTTACACTTGGGTTACTGAATGTCGCAATGTATGGCGTCCCTGTGTTGTGACGTCTGATCGCAGCAGTGCTGTCTCTGACTACAATAGACTTTAAAACTTCGGTATTTTTCAAGATATTGGTTTCAATATCTCGAAAAATGCCGAAAACAACAACCACCAAAAATTTAAGCCATTATCGATTTCGTAAAATCTAAATAACGAAACACTCAAATATCCTATTATAAGCTACTCATATACTATTTCAATATTGTCATCAATCCTCACCGAAAAGAAATGAAGACGGGTTTAAACGGTAAATCCATTAACGCGCAGATTTGTAAGCTTACCGCTTACCTACCTACTTATTTAGGAGCGGTCTATTTTCCTCAACTATTGTGGGAAATCACAGCTGACGCATTAAAGGGATAGTTCTTTTGTATCCAAAAATATTCAGGACGAATTTCCGAAAGAGTGAAACTGTCAATATTTCAGAGCAAAGATGACACTGAAGGCTCTTGAACGCGGTGTAGTAAACGGGATTGGTAGATCGCGTTAAGTTTCATTGTTGAAATACGCCCCTAATAGTAAACATTTTGGCGTTTGAATCATTGACTGAACACGTCGTTGAAAATTGACTTTCCCTTTTTCTAATGAGCAGCTGTACTTATGTAAGAAATTATTTAAAAACGAATTAAGGGGTTTAGTATTCACTAAACCCCTTAATTCGTTTTTCAGTTTCTAGATAATTCTATCTAGAAACTTATATTTTTATATAAGCTTTAATTAATTCCTAATTAACCTCCTAATTAACCTAAGAAATTTCAGGTTTAATCAAGTTATGAGAAAACTAATTAAGGGGCTTAGTGAATTATCTAGAAACTTGTATTTCTATATCAGCTTTAATGAGTTCCTAATTAGCCTTCATTCGATTTTGAAACATAGCTAATTAAACGAGTTTCTAAGAAACTCAAGGTATCAAGAACACTACCCAGACGTTAATATGGCACATATACATTTTATGCATTAACTATTAGGTAAGTACCTTTGTGTCAGAAATGAAGAGATCCGCAGGCGAACCAAGGTAACCGACATAGCCCAAAGAATTGCCAAGCTTAAGTGGCAGTGGGCACGGCACATTGCTCGCAGAACTGATGGCCGATGGGGCCGAAAGGTTCTGGAGTGGCGACCGTGTGCCGGAAGACGTAGCGTTGGAAGGCCTTTTTTTTTTTTTTCCCGGGGTGGAAAATCATCATGGATGTCCTCCGCCCTGGGACGGGCGGAGGGGTCTGTCAGACTCTTACTGACTAAAAAACACCTCAGTGTTTCCCTCCCACACTTGCACCGGGGATCTTGGGATCTGTTATTACTTCCGCAATCCCCGGCTAGTGCCGGCCCGCCTCTGCGGGCCACTTCAAGTCTGGGGGGGGGGGGGGGGGTGAGGTGTCTGACCCCCCCCGCGACGTCTGATAGGGGCGCGCGTGGAACACTACGCGCCGCCACCTCGGGTCCAATGTGATAGGGGGCGGCGGACGTCCCCAAGTCCGCCGTCCCTGGACCCATTTATGGGGGCTGGAAAAAGGGCGTTATCGGCCCTCCGCCGACGCCCGGTACGCCTGCTGCGGGCCGGGTGAGCGGACGAGATCTCCCGCTCCCTTTCCGCAGCCTCCTTCTGCGATACGACTGTTTCGCAGAAGGACAGAACCGGTCGAAGTGGCGGTGCTTGGGGGAAGCCTATGTCCAGCAGTGGACGTCTTTCGGCTGAAATGATGATGATATGAATACACCACAAGAAACGCGTGCGCGGGTCGGGCGCGGAGCGGGTCGTGAGCGGGAGCCGCGCACGCGTTTCGTGTGGTGTCATTCATATAAATACAGAGAATACAGCCCGCCACACTGCCGTCCTGGCCCGCGCCCGGCCCGCGCCCGACCCGCACCCGCTGCCTGTGTGTGTTGAGCTCAAGGCGCTGACAAGAGGCAAATGATAAAAGTAGGCTTGTCTTAAACAAAAAAATTGCCAAATCTATATAGTTTGTGGTAACGGAAAAATGATATGTTATTCTTGAACATATTTCTCAGAACTTGGTTGTTACCAAAACACGTTTAGAAAAAAAATCTCTATACAAATTAACGGTAAACTAACCCTTTACTTTGAGTTTCAATCCAAAATATCTGTATTAAATATCAACGTACGGTTGGTATTTAATTGATAACAAGAACGTCTTATTTGTATGCAGAACTTGATTGTTTTTTATTTTCGATTACTCAACTCATTTTTGAGTAAATAAATAATTGCTTTATTGCAAGCGTTGTGTCATCGCGCTTCTCTTTCTTTTGTATGCATTCTGACAATGACAGCGGTTTACCTGTTGTCAGCGTCTTAGATAAACATTTTGGCGTTTGGATCATCGACTGGAAACATCGTTGAAAATTAACTTTGCCTCTTTGTTGTGCATTTTTTCTAATGAGCAGCTGTACTTATGTAAGAAATTTCAGGTTTAATCAAGTTATGAGAAAACTAATTAAGGGGCTTAGTGAATTATCTAGAAACTTGTATTTCTATATCAGCTTTAATGAGTTCCTAATTAGCCTTCATTCGATTTTGAAACATAGCTAATTAAACGAGTTTCTAAGAATCTTAAGGTATCAAGAACACTACCCAGACGTTAATATGGCACATATACATTTTATGCATTAACTATTAGGTAAGTACCTACATAGGTCTTGCACATAAGTGACGCAATGTGGGAGTACTATAGGTAAACCTCTGCCTAACCCTTTGGGGATAATTGTTAAAGCCATTTTTTTTTAAAATAGTAATCGTGGAGTTTCTTGCCGGCTCTTCTCCATAGGAAACGACCAATTGGAACCGTGCACTTAGCTTCTGATGTTTCATAAGTGCCCGCCCATGTAGGCTTATGTGAAATAAAAATATTTTTGATTTTGATTTGATTTTAATAATAGGCGTGATGTTATGTTATTTTATGTTATGAAGTTTTAGGAAAAGTTCAACTTTAGGTATTGTACGAGCTACGCTGTACATGCAACTTACTTGCCCTACTTACAGAGAAACGTTGCAGTTTGTATCGAATATTAATTGTACATTATTACCTAATAACATGATATTTTTAGTAGCAATAAAACCTTTACATCAATCGGTTGTTTACTCGTTCAACATAACATAACATCCCAATACACAACATCAACATAACATTTTCACTGTTGGGAGTTACGCCCCAACATATGGTCCTTCGAGCAACTTAGTGTAGTGTGATTTATATCTTTTACGGTCGCGAATCGGTTGGACTGGTCTCTCACAAGCGAGTCGCCCCAGTAACCAATTGAGAAGGCGCATATCGTAGAGGGGAAAGGTTGCACAACACAAAGAACCAGGAGTGTGGAGCAACAGTCGACGCTCGGAACAGAAGAGTTTATCTTGAAGTCAACAAGTAAAACAACATAAACAACATGTCGTCAGCTGATCTATACCAGAATCAGAACGAACTCTACGACAGCATAAAGAAGATAGGAATAAATATCAAGAAAGATGGTTGGGACAGAAAAAACCCCGATTATTTCAAACGCCGTAAGGCAATGTTGGAAAACTTGTGGTCTGAATACCAATTCAATCATGACCGCCTGTCTTCGGAACACAGTGCAAGTCATCCCTACTTTGCGAATGACTGCTATAATCAAACGCTGCAGTGCTACAATGGAGTAAAAGAGCTTATTCTTCAACAACACCAACAAATTACGACCCTCGCTCGTTCTCCAAGGGAGCAATCAGCACAAACAAAAACATTGGGAGGTGCCAACCAACAAACAGGGGAAGGTACCTCAGATCAGACAAGACAGGAACAAGAAGCCTTGAAGAGTGAGGTGGCAGAACAAGCTAGGGATGCCAAACAGAATAATAAAAACAGAGAACCATCACCTCCTCCTACTCGGCAAGAACAACAAAACACTGTGAAAAAGGATACGGGATCCAATAGCAAGCTGGACGACATGATGCGCAAACAGACGGCAAACTTCAAAGCCTTCATGAGAGCAGTCGCGAACATAAACGTGGAGTTTCTTACTGAAAAGTGGGAATTTCAAGACGCTCTACAAACACTACAAACGCGCTGGTCAGCAATTGACAACCTTCACTGGGAGATAGAGTGTGAAACCAACGGAGAGAAGATGATAGTGTATGAAGAACGCTACACCAGGTATGAAAACCAATTCCATGAACTGAAAAAGGCTTTGAATACCAAAATGTGGTCCAGTGCTCATCGTGAGACAACAACACCGAAATTAGAGATACCAGTCTTCAACGGTAACTACAACCAGTGGATCCCATTTAAAGATCTTTTCACGGAAGCAATACACAACAACAATTCCCTTTCACCCACTCAGAAGATGCAGTTTCTGAAGAGTAAGGTGCAAGGAGAAGCAGAACGCTTGATTCAACATCTACAGATAAGTTCGGACAATTACCTCGTGTGTTGGGATATTCTCAATCACCGTTATAATAATGAAAAACTTATCTTCACATCGTACATCAACATGATTTTTAATCTGCCAAACATGCAACAACAGTCAGTGGCCCAAATAAAGAAAATCCACGACGTCAGCATAGAATGCTTACATGCGATAAAGAATTTAGGAGTGGATGTCGACACTTGGGATCCGATTCTTGTACATATATTAACACAGAAATTAGACGCAGACACACATTCAGAGTACAATGACTCGCTGAAGAATTGCCGAAAGCTGCCAATACTGAAAGATCTGTTAGATTTCTTAGAAGCAAAGTTTACATCGTTGGAAGCATCTCGCCGTAAACAAGAAAACATTCAAAAACCAAATACGTCATCGAGTCAACATCAAAATTCTTCATTCTCTAAAAAACAATACAGCAGTAATCAAGCAACTAGCAACAAGAAAATTACGAAATCGTTCCATGCGTCATCATTTCGTTGCCCTCTTTGCAATGACGAACATGGCATGTACAATTGTGCAAAGTTTTTAGAAATGCCGAATCAATTAAAACTTAACACAGTAAATGAAATGAATCTTAGCGTAAATTGCCTGTTCAGCCATAACGGAAGAAAATGTACGTCTGCTCACCGATGTCGCAAGTGCGCGGGTCAACATAATACATTGATACACGATGCATGTATTAATAACAAAACAGATAAACAAACAAATTCTTCCCATGTATCAAAGGATGATGATACTTCGGAGATACTACTAGCGACCGCTGTAGTAAACATAGAAACAGCTGATGGGACCCAAATCAAGTTGCAAGCCCTCATCGATCAAGGGTCTCAGATATCTTTGATCACGGAACATGCCGCTCAACTTCTCGGTGTCAAGCGGGAGAGATTCCAAGGAGTCATCTTTGGAGTTGGACAGAAGGAAAACCACTGCAAAGGAATGATAACTATTACTTGCAGTTCTGTCTACAACGACTACAAGTTCCAAAAGTCTGTCTTCATTATGAACAACTTGATTAAGAACCTGCCAAATAAGACCTTTTCAAAACCGTCTTGGTCTCACATACAGAACATCCATCTAGCTGTTCCAGACTTTCATAACAGCCGTCAGGTGGATTTACTATTTGGAGCAGATATTTATTCGCAAATCATGCTAGGAGGAATAATAAAAGGCGATGACGTCACTCAACCTATCGCACAACAAACCTATCTAGGTTGGCTTTTATGCGGCAATGTTAAAACTTTTCACTGCAATGTCGTCATAAACAATCTGGAAGATAACAAACAATTCTGGGAAATAGAAGACATCACGGATCAACCCAATCTATCGGTGGAAAATGAAAAATGCTTGGAATACTACAACGACACTACACAACGCTTGCAGAGCGGAAAACATGAAGTCAGACTGCCGATGAAGAATAAACTTGAGAGCAGACTGGGATCGTCCAAGCCTATGGCTATTTCCCAATTTCAAACTTTAGAAAGAAAGTTGGAAGAACAAACATATTTAGCAAAGGCCTACAAAGACTTCATGACTGAATACATTGATCTAGGTCATATGAAGCAATCAACAGTCAGTAACAAAATACGCGAGTGTTACCTACCTCACCACGGTGTGCAACGCGCTGAGTCAACAACAACAAAGTACAGAGTGGTGTTCAACGCATCAGCAAAAACATCCACAGGATGCAGTTTGAACGACCTCATGTACAAAGGCCCCAATCGTCAACATGACCTACAAACATTATTGATGAAATGGAGTCAATACAAACATGCGTTTACAGCGGACATTGCGAAGATGTTACGTGCTATCTGGGTGGTCCCTGGAGACGACCCACTGCAACAAATTGTATGGTGGGAATCGCTGGAACAACCTATCCGCTCATATCAACTAAGAACCGTAACATACGGTACCAAGGCATCGCCGTTTCTAGCCATGATGACACTCATGAGATTGGCGACAGATGAACTTGAACAGTTCCCGGAGGCTTCAAAAGTGCTGGAAGAATAATTCTACATGCAAGACCTTGTACATGGGACACATACAATAGAAAAAGGAAAGAAAACAAAGGAAAATCCCGCTGACGCCGCAAGCAGAGGCCAATACGCTAGTCAGTTGAAAGAAAATCAACTGTGGTGGCAAGGGCCTACATGCCTACCATCGTTTAAAATAAACATAGAAACATATAAGTATAGCACAGACCAAGAGGAAAAAACAGTCCGGAAACAAGCCAATGTATCCCAACACAACATAGAAAATCCGAGCATTGTGGAAAAATTATTGCAAAATCACAGCTCTATCGAACATATTATTCGCACTGTCGCATGGATACTCAGACCATTGAACCCAAAGCGGCGACAACTACCGAGATATCTGACGTTGCACGAATTGGATAACGCAACGCAGGTGCTCGTAAAACAAACACAACAAAAATCATTTGACACAGATATTTGCTCTTTACAAAAACATAACACGGTGCAGTCTAACAGTAAAATAAACGCACTCACTCCGTTCATTGACCATCAAGATATCCTACGAGTGGGAGGAAGATTAAAAAACGCCTTGCTTACCGAAAACATGAAACATCCGATGATCATTCCACACAACAGTCGAGTAACACATCTTCTCATCGACCAAACTCATCGAATGACGTTTGACGGCGGCCCGGAACTCACCCTATCACACTTACATGAGAACTATTGGCTCGTCGGCGGAAACTGAGCAACGAACATGCAAATCAGAAACAGTGTGACGTGCCGCAAAAACAACCCAACAAAAGAACACCAGCTGATGGGTAACCTACCGAGCGCAAGAGCGAATCAAGCGCCGCCCTTTCACCATACAGGGGTGGATTACACTGGATTTGTGGACGTCAAAATGAACAAAAACAGACGAAGCAAAACAACAAACAGAAAAATAAACTTCATTAGACTGGTCATGGCACTGCTGTATTTGCTGAATCCAGGCGTGGCTGCTAACACAACAAACATTACCGAGCTTCAACAAGGTCTATACTTTGATAAAGTGACCAATATGCAAATAATACGCGGCGAGTGGAAAATTATCGTGTACTATGACGTCAAGCCATACTGGCACGGTATAGCAGTATCCAGTAAATTCACCGATCACCTAGAAAACATCTGCGAGAAAATAAAACAGGAAACACAGTGTAACGTAATTTTAAAACAACTACAACACTCGACCGATGAAATAGGACACTACAACCATATGTTGCTGAATCCGCAAGGCCGAGTGAATACGAGAAGCAAACGTGGGCTTATCAACGGTGTCGGTTTTATCGCGCGCTCCCTGTTCGGAGTATTAGATGACGAATTCGCAAAACAATATGAAGAAGACATTGACCTGGTCAAGGCGAACGAGAAACACCTGGCACTGTTGTTAAGAAATCAGACATCCGTGATCGAAGCAGAATACAATTTACTGAAGAGGTCGGAAGATGCAGTTGAAAAACAGTACAAACTGTTTAACCAACATCTGCTAAACCTTGACAAGTTTACGAACAGTCTCAAGAAGGAACTGGATTCTCAAGAACTGTCCATCGAATTTGTGATGTCGGCTATTACGGCAAATAGCCTGATTGAGCATCTCAGAAACGTGCAGGAGACCCTTATTGATACTGTGACAAACATCTATAACGGCAAGATGAATTTACATCTCATCGCACCGGAACAGCTTCGGGATGAATTGAAAATAATCTCGGGTCAATTGTCCAAGGATTTAGTTCTACCCATCACCAACATTCAAACAGAGTTGTTTCGCCTGTATCATCTTCTACAAGTAAAGGCGAAAATGACTGAACGATACCTTATAATAGAGGTAAAGGTACCCTTAATCAGCAGAAATACCTTCGAAATCTACCGAACAATACCAATACCGAAAAACAATGACGTGGATATGGTCACCCTAATACCTATTGCTGAAATCTTAGCAATAAACATTCAAAAGGATTCGTACATACCAATGACGGAATCCGAAATACATCAATGCGTGCAATATGACGCCACAACTCGATTGTGTCCACTACAGAAACCCGTATACCGCATGAAGTCTGACGAGAGCCTCTGCATGAGGAACAAGGAATCTCTTCACTGCGAAATCAAACATGAAACCTGCCGAGATAAGTGGTTGGAATTAAACAATATAAATAACTACCTATATTTTTGCTGTCAACAATGCAAAATACGTATTATTTGTGGGCATCAAGTTTCAACGCAGCTACTACACAAGGCTGGTGTCATAACACTCAATAACGATTGCATAATTAGTAGTGAAAACTTTGTTGTTTATCCTCACAGGCAACAAATGAACAAAATCCAAGCCCAGGTCGACGTAGGTCCTGTAGAAATTCCTTCGATCAACAACATCATAAACCTACCTGTACCGGTTTTAAAACATCTTCACGAGAATGAAACGGTAACAGAACAGAGAATATTACTACAAGAGCTTGGCAAACAAGTAGAGCAATTGAAAGCCGCAACATCAGAAGACATCCTGTCAGATCATGCAACATACCACGATGTCCATCAATACGTTGTCATCTACCTATTAGCTGCCGCAGCAGCATTCGCGGGCGTAATATACGCTTACAACCGCCTACGGAAGCATTGGAAGAGTAGACGGAAACCAGAAGCTCCATCTGTTCCCAACCCGATGCCCCGAAGAAGGTCGACGGCGAGCATCGTGGACAACGCCTTATTTGACGTCACAGACGAGAATAGCGCAGCGCACTTATCGAGTGCACGCACACTTAATAAAGCAACGTCGCCTATTGCGCGTTGTGAATTACCATAATAACTTTATTTGTATTTACCTTTTACATTGTAACTAGATTTTTAACAATTTCCGATGTACTTTTAAGTTATCTTTGTGAGTGGGCAATATGTACGAGCTAAGCTGTACATGCAACTTACTTGCCCTACTTACAGAGAAACGTTGCAGTTTGTATCGAATATTAATTGTACATTATTACCTAATAACATGATATTTTTAGTAGCAATAAAACCTTTACATCAATCGGTTGTTTACTCGTTCAACATAACATAACATCCCAATACACAACATCAACATAACATTTTCACTGTTGGGAGTTACGCCCCAACAGGTATAGAGCGTCGCTCCTGACCATATATATAAGAAAGTATATTTCTATGCTCCTGACACATATTGTTCTGTTTTTTTAACTCGAAGCGCCCTAATTAGGGGTACTGTACCAACCTGTGTTGTTATATGTTAGGTTTTTTAATGGTTATGAACCATGAGCGAGAACAAAAACATCACCGAAACCTTCCATAATGGTAAACAACATTAACGAGCACAGCAGCTTAAAAATTTATGTTTCACAGTCCTATAAAGTCAATGACTCTTCAGCTTCTGAATATTACCAACACAAATAATAATATATTATACCCAATTCAAATATAATTGGACTGATCCATGTTAATTCCAATAAGTACCTACGTCAGTTAACACTGACACTATAATAAATGCGCTTGAATATTAAATTCAACTCCTATTCTACGCCCCGATGCCCAGGGTCTTATAAATAAATAAGAAAGAACCCATTAAATATATAATTTAATTCATTGTTTACACAAAGTCTTGAGATGTCACTTTTATCCGTTAGTTGAGGTGGGTTCGCACTGACAAGGCGCGGACGGGCGCGGCGGGTGTACACGACCGCGGCGCTGGCGTGAGACCACGTCTGACTGACGTGCATGACGAACACGTTGGTGCCCGATGAAGCCGACTGAGGCAACTGCTCGTCGTGCCACGACGCGTCATGCCGTTCACGCCGATGACCTCTGTGATAGAAAAAATAATTTATAATATTTTTATTAAAGATTATTTTATTGAAGAGGATTGTTGCAGGTGGCGTTCTGAGGGTCTACCCCGAACATAAATCCGAAGTATCAGCCGAATATTCGGCCGTTGCTTAACTACGGCTAGCTATGGCTGACTACGGCGAAAGAAAAAAAAAACGACAGTCAAAGAGATAAGCCAAAGTCAAAAATGTGACTTTAAGGTCGTCGTCGGGTAAGGATTCAAAGTCAAAAAAGGAAACTATGGAAGTTATAAAACGGCCGAACATTCAGCCGATACTTCGGAGTAGACCCCTGTAGTTTCTTCCTGAGTCATTTTCCCCCATGGGAAAAAGGCGTAAGTTTATGCATGTGTAGTTAGTTATGAGTTTATGTATTTTATTTAATTGAATTAAGTGTAAAATTAAAACCACTTACATAAATACAAAATTACCAAATTATAAATAATTTAGGAAAATAATAAATCTAGAATGTCGATATTTTTTTGTGGTACATTTATTGTTAGATTATTTAAAAAACATTCTAGCATCGCGCAGATGGAAATTTGTTTTCATTACCCAAAAAAAACAGACTTTCGTCTCACAGATTGAATTACTTTCTGCTTTAAAGTCAGGTCATTTATTTCAAATAGGCAAATAAAACGCACTTTTTCACGTCATTTAGAAGAAAATAGAACTGATTCTAGTAGCTCCTTCCAAACGGTAGTTTCGTGTAGAGAAGAATGGGCAAGAAACACCACAGTTACTTTTTTTTAAATATTATATGTTGCATAGTAGGTAGGCTACATTAATTATATAATTTTATGTGAAAATTATGTACCCAGAATATTGGACACCCATGTTATAAATCACACTAATATTATATAGTGTGTGTGTTTGTTTGTTACTTCTTCCCGCTCAAACGGCTAGACCACTTTTGATAAAATTTTGTATGGAGGTAGCTGACACCCTTTTTTTTTTTTTTGGGTGGGAAATTATCAAACAACTTCTCCCACTCTCGGCGGAGCGGGAGGGAGTGTCAGACTTTTACTGACTAAACCCCACCGTGTTCCTTCAAATGCCTGTGTGCCAGGGCCACGATATCCCTTCCGGACAGACTCGTAACCCTGGCAGGCATTGGCCCTTTCGGACCCCGTCAATTAACATATAAGAAAGAAAGAAAAAACATTTATTCAGACTTACGCGGGTGAAACCGCGGGGCGCAGCTAGCTAGTTCTCTATAAAAGTTTCTGAAACAGTTAGCTTATTGCCAACATTAAAACAACCAGTGTCATAGTAACCATTATATCATCCAAACGAGCGTTATAATGTTGTGCTAAATTTCATTATGCAACTCCTTTTCTCACTACTCAATTCGTTTTATCTTTATGAATTTCAAAATAAGAACATTGTTATGCACGCGCGTTTCACTACCACAGCGCTATAATTAAAAAAAAACTTAAGTATAGGTTATTCGAATTCACGTCGTATCCCGCCATTTTTGTTCGATATTAGTATTGCAAAAATCTATTATAGAGGATTCATATATCATGGGTGTAGATAAAGTTTTGTATGCCATACATAATTAGATATTAAAACACCAATGTGATACTATTATCACACGAGACGAACCTTATTATACAACAGTTGCATAAATAACTAATATGTAGATACCACAATAAGTCCAAAGAATTAAAAATTAAGTAATGAACATGTTACGTAAATTCATTACATGTTTTCACACATTCCGCCTTATTACAAAACAAGATTTATATTTGACATGGCTTAAACCATGGAACAAGTTTTTGTAATTTGAACGTAACAGTGATTGAAATACCGTTCTTACAAAACTGAAAACTTAGTTCGGTACTAAGTTGTCAGTTTTGTGTTTAGGAACTTTACCATAGTCGGAATAAAGTATAAAAAAAAGTAAAGTTCGAAATTCAATAATGGCTCCATGTTTTAAACCTGGGTCTGAAGATAACCTTGTTTTGTAATAAGGGGGATTATGTTTCAAACAAGATAATTTTAAGCTCTCTAGTCAAACAGAGCTTAGGCGAATCCCGCACGGGTGCCGAATGAAATGCGCTCACGCCGATTGTGTCAACTAACTTGTATGGAGGTGATCAAACTGGCGCAAATAGTCGCGTAACATCTTAATTATTAAAACAATAGACTCGCGCAGCCAGTGTCCCGCGTCCCGCTCGGGATTCGCCTCATTTTTTTTGTTTGTATGAGACGTATTCATGTTTAAAGATATCATCTCATACATACGCTTCACACTTGATAGAGTGAGTCGAAAAACATTGGCGCGCACCGACGCCCGATTTAAATTGCAATAAATGGAAATGATGGTTATTACCTTCTTGTTTTTCGTGAAATATTAGGAAATTTTAACTAAAAAAAAACCATGAATGTGAAAATGACAAAGACGGTCGTATTTACAAAGGAACTACTTAACAAGTTATTTACAAAGAGGGCTAAGGAGGTTCTCCGACATTCAAGTACATTTGACAGTTTAATTGACTGCCTTTGTAATGTTATATCTACCCCTGACTTCATTTACGTTCAGAATGTCGTATAAAGGTACTTCCACACAGGCACGTCAATGAGCAGCGATTCTAAGATACCTCATGTCGAGAGTAGTGCACCAATGAATGGAAAATGAACGAACTATTTTGCGTCATTTAAGTCCAGATACGCACGGGCGATTTTTAACGCAACCATTTTATATCGCTTATTGGATTTTCAACTCTCTGAGTTAAGGCGCGGACTGACTACGATTTTAAACGCTGCAACTGCAATCACACAACCGCTTGAAATAAGGTTTAAAATTGAATAAACAATTGTGTTGACGATGTGACTAAGCTGCGAATTGGCAATTATTTTACGGGTTTTATTTAGATTATTCGGAATATACACATCATATTAAATAATTGTCCGGTTAAAGTTTTAAAACAAAGCTAATGCAATTAGAATTCTAAAAAAAAAATTGTTTTCGCTGAAAGTACAGAGATATTCGACGCTGAAGTTTATTTTTGTGAAGTAACTTCACAATTTTTTATTGCGAATATTAAACTATATTTTACTATTCTATTCGGTTAAAATTTTTCTATAAACCCTTTTCTGTCCACTGTATTTTTTGCGTCCGATATTTTCATTGCGTTACGTCATACTCGACTATCCAAGAAACCAGTTTTTGTGAATATTGAGGTAACACCGCGCCTTAAGCCAAGCGTTGAGAATCCAACAGAGAGCATCCCAGCGCGTCAAAAAAATCTCCCGTGGGAAAGAGGGAGCCGCGTTACATCTGTATGCGTTATAGACTCAAAGCAACCGACCGCAGCAAGCAGCATGGGCGGTGTGCGTGACAAAACTGACATATTCACTACAAGACGTGCTTTGTAAAGAATAAAGGGAGTAGGTACTTTGCCCGGTGACACATATGCATAGATATAATCATATCATATCAAGCAACATTTTACCACCTTTCAGATACACCCTCTATAAGCCACCATCGAAATAAAACATAAATCATTTTCTATATACGGCTTAGCAAGGCAAACATAAATAGATTTTTAAATAAAATATAAACACATCCAGATAAATTATTCGGTGTGAAACGAAGTAAAACAATTAAGGTGTGATAGAGGCAAAAGGTACAAAATAGACAAAAAATATTAATTTGAAATAAATGAAATTGCTCAAACTAACCTTTTTTGAAAATATAAAGCGAGTTTTTCTAGCAACTAAAAACGAGTTAACGATTAATGAACAACGAGTGCACGACGAGCGATTACGCGCTGATATGCGTATGTACCAAGCGTGAGTCTCTCAGCGAGTGTTCTGCCCGCCAAGCGTGCGTCGCTGAGCGAATACTATCTTTGATAGCTCTGCTGCAACAAACGAGTAATCGCCGCGGCGAGGCGGCGCGGCGCCGGCAGTGTGAACAGACTTTGATCAACTACCCCACGGGACCTAGTCTTTTTTGAGCGAGAAAATCGTTGAAATAAAAATATGTTATTTGCGACACGCACAAAAAATACAAAAATAGCATATAAAACAAAGAATATACAAAAAAAAACCATCAAGACTTGTGCGTTGCCAAAAAGGCTTCTATCTCAGCATAATGCTGCTATATTTAAAAAAATAATACCGCGGCGCTGGTATTCTGATAGGGCTCGCTGTGATGCCACGGACTCACTTACGGATACATATAAAACCCACTAAGGTAATAAAAATAAATAAAACAACACTTAAAATAAATAAAAAAAAACTAAAATAAGTAAATAAAAAAACGTAATTATCTACAGTAAATGTTACGACAGCTAGATGAATGTTACGATGTTGACAGCTAGTCGCTTCCTCGTCAGCGGTGAGACAAGTGCCTTGAGCACATAATTTATTTGATAAATGAGCTCCAGTCGTGCCCATTTTGACACAAAAAGGCACGAACGAATTTAATAAAAGCTAGGTCTGTAACAAAATAGTTTGCAAGTCTAACCCAAACAACTTTGTTAAACTTTGTTGTGGATAGTACTAACGACTCCAACATATTGACATTGCTGAATATTATATACAAAATTACATAAATATTTACTTTAGAAAGTAATATTACTTTAATTTTTGTGAATGTGAGCACTATGTAGGTCATTTTTCTTTTTTTTCTTTCTCAGTTAGTTTTAATGATGGTGTGGCATTTTGAGTACTTTATGCGGCCTACCCAAATGTCCTTCTTTGGCATTGTTCGTCGAGTCGTTGAGCTCTTTATGTCCTGAGTTGAGCTACAGGATTATTGATAAATGCTTGCACTGACTGGACAGATCCACTCAAATTTGTACGCATCTTTCCTCAAAACATAATTTCAGACACGGATCTCCTTGGTCCATGTAGATCTCCACCGTATGCTCCACCGTGTCCTCCGGGCGATTCACACAGTGGTGACACCCGGGCGTTTCCTCCCGCTTTATCCTGAACAGGAACCTCCCGAAACACCCATGTCCGGTGAGGACCTGCGTCAGGCGGAAGGTGAGGACGCCGTGGCACCTCTCTAGACACTCCTCAAAGAGGGGACTTATCGCCACAATTGTGGCGTGCCCAAGACTTTGACCCCTGAGCTTTTTTCGCCATTTATTCTCAGGGGTAGTCGGATAGGAAATGTCGACTACATCTAGCTTGTTTTTTAATATGTTTTTAATATGACGTGTAAAAGTGATCCCGTTAACCTATTTACAGAATAAACAATTTAATTTCCAATCAAATTTGTTTGCTTTTGTCGCCATTTATTCTCAGGGGTAGTCAAATAGGAAATGTCGACTATATCTAGCTTGTTTTTTAATATGACGTGTAAAAGTGATCCCGATAACCTATTTACAGAACAAATTTGTTTGGAAATTAAATTAAATTAAATTGTGTAAATTAATTTCCAAACAAATTTGTTTTGTATTACGACTTTGTTTGTGTACCGACATACAATCAACTTTATCTTCCTTTTTAATTCAATACCTTTGCTATCTTTTAGAGTAAAGGCTTCTAGATGCTGGCGCGACTTGCCGCACGACTCGACACCGGTAGGTAGAACAATTTCCTTGAATTTTTCATAGAAATTTGAAAAACACGCCAGTATGTAGAAGCCTTTACGTTTTCGTTTAATCTTTAGATTTTTAGGTTTTAATTGCGTCATCATCCCAGACTCTCTTTTGATAAAACCGGGAAATACAGTTGTAATATTATATTCTGTTGTCCGTGTGGTGTCGGACGTAAAGAATAGCACCACCCTATTTCTTCCCGTGGGTGTCGTAAAAGGCAACTAAGGGACTTAATAGAGAATCGGCAGCAGCGTTCTCTATGCATTCTGACAGCATCTGCGATCGTCAACCGGCCTGCCAAGCGTTGCGATTATGGCAACCCGCACCCTTTTGGGGGAGGCTTATGTACAGCAGTGGACTGATGATGATTAATGATGATTATGTTCTGTTTAAAATCATACGTTGTACTCTTTAATACGCAAAAGATCGACTTCGTATTACATGTTTCAACATTTCTGAATATTTTATAGTAAAAACGCTTTCTAAAGAGCTTGATAATTTAAGTAATTTAGAATTTTCGTAGAAATGTTATATCTATTTAAGTACTTCACTGAAAAAAACACTTAAGACACTACTCGTAATTTTATTAAGTACATCGGTGCTTTGAAATGAAAAAATATCAAAGGAAAATTAATATTCTCGTAATACATGCGACATTTTAGGATATAAAATTAATTATTAAAAAGAGAAATGTAAAAATATACAGAATAGAGAAATAATGTAAATAGATAGGTACCGACTATTACTTATTTGGCAAAAGAATAAATAAATCCGTCAATTATTATTTGAAATAATTTTGAAATAAATGGAGCTCTGCTATAAATTGAATACAATTAAGTAACAAGTAATAACGTACATAAAATAAATGTTCTTATTATATTTCAGTGGCTGTAGGTAAATCAAGTTGATGTTGTTGTTGTTCATTGTTGTTGATAGTTGGTGGTTGTTGGTAGTTGGTGGTTATTGAGTTGTTGTTGATGTAGTTGGGTTGGTGAGTTGTTGTTCCATTGTGGTTGTTGATACAGCCAGGCGCAAGGTTAGTTACCACAAACTGTCAAATTTTCACAACCGATTTTGAACTTAACGTACAACATTTTAAGGTTTGAATTCGTTTGGAGAAAGGTGACTACACGTATACATAATTTGCTGACTTAATTAGCGACTTTCTGGAATACGATTTTATTATCTGCTTAACTGGTTTTATGAAATATGAAATTCTATTTCTAAGGTTTATTAGTGAGCCAAAAATTGCCAATTATTCTTTTAAAAATGTTAATATATTTCCTATAACAAACTTTTTGAAATGAAATGAAATAAAATCGTTTATTCTGTAAATAGGATATTAAAATCACTTTTACACGTCATATAAAAAAAAAAAATCTAGATGTAGCCGACATTTCCTATCTGACTACCCCTGAGAAGAAATAGAAAATTTATATTTGTGATACTTATACAATTCTAACAATTTCAAAATCGAATAAAATTATTTTACTTGACTTAAGTACTATTTTTGTTTATGTAGATAACCTCAATTTACAGACCAGTAATCAATTTAAAGTATTTTAATTATTTTCTTAGTAGACATCAATCAGCTGAGCAAAACATGACTTTTTAGAGAAACTTCAATATTCATAAAATTCATACGTATTTGATCTATCAAACAATATTGAAAAAAGTTCGTTGTCGTGTGATATTGACTTAATTTGGCAGTCGGCATCAAGTCTTGCTACGAAATGTTGTCAACTTTAATTAATTTTTATCGAAAAGGGTCGAGATTATTCTTTGCAAAAGAATTTACCATAGTAAAAGTTTTTCTCAAAGTAAAAGTCTCAAAGTAAATTTTCTGTAGGCCCGTATTTAAGTGTTAAGTGTAAGTTTAAGTGTCTCTTTATGAATTTGGAGTTTCAAAAAAAAGGCGGGAGGTGGCATGGGACTCCCGGTTAGAACGAAGTTCCATTCAATGTTTGTTTCTTTTTGCTGTACTATGGACGCGTTTTTTAGGGTTCCGTAGTAAACAAGGAACCCTTATAGTTTCAGAATGTCCATCTGTCTGTCTGTCTGTGTATCTGTCTGTCTGTCTGGCTGTCTGTCTGTCCGTCCGTCCGTCTGTCCCCGGCTTAGCTCAGAGACGCTAAGTCCTAGAAACATGTACATATTAATAACGCCAAGAAAGTCGTGAAATAAAACCATGAAAAACATTTTTTTTTAGGGTACTTCCCTTGCACGTAAAACGGGGATGATATTTTTTTTTCTCATCTAATACATGGTGTGGGCTATCGTTGGATAGGCCGTTCAAAAATATTGTGGGTCTGTCAAAAACATTTTTCAATTCTGAGATCCGTTTGCATAATATTAAGCTTTAAAGTGCTATTTTTTGTTAGAGTCAAGTGTCCCCCCCCCCCTGCCAGCTAAATGGTTGGTTAAAACTTATGGCAGTAGTATATATAATGAAATTAAAAGGAAAACTATCACAGCTAAATAGGGTTTACAAGTTAACGAGTAATCGTCGACCAACTAAAATTTGCAGTTGAAGAATTGACCGTAACGTATATATATGTATGGGAGAGCATGTTTTTCAACTACAATGTTAAGTTTGTTTTTGGGATGAATTCATCTTAACTACGGAACCCTTCATTGTGCGTGGTCCGACACGTACTTGGCCGGTTTTTTTAGTTTTTTTAATTACATATATACATAAACTCACGCCTTCTTCCCATGGGGGTAGGCAGAAACTATAGAACGCCAGCTGCTACGCTCCTTACATACTCCTTTTGCTTTGCCTTCGTTCATACATCTGGTCATACACGCACGCCGCGCCGGTTGTAAGTACTACGCACCTGACCTTTCTGAAGAACATCACCAATTACGTCACTATATTATTATGTCCTCCTTGGGCGTCCCTCCTGGCGTTTCCTCTCACCTCTGCACATCTTCTTTTAAACTGCACCGTTGCTTTATCACCTCATTTCCTTATCGCCTCATTTTTTTTCTCATTTTTCTGTTTTTTTTTATATTGTCCTCACATTTAGTTCTAAATTCATAATTAGAGATGTAACAATATTTTTGTAACATTATCATTTAAAAGAGTGTTCATGGAGTTTCTTTCCCATTCTTCTCCATATAAACCTACTACGGTTTGGAATGTGTAACTAGCTTCATATTTCTAACTGACCGACTCCTTGACAATTCAAAAGTGCCTGTAAATGGTTTATTTGAATTAAATGCTTTGAGTTTGAGTTTGTTTATTATGTGTAAATACAGAGCCATTTTTTAGCAAGGTAAAAACTTACACAAAAAGTCAATTTCAAGTGTCAAAAGTTTTTGTTTTTTGTTTTTTAATACAGATCCATCTGGATCTATATTAAAAAACAAAAACAAAAACTTTTGACACTTGTAATTGACTTTTTTGGGCATAATGCTTTTTCGTTACGTGACGATTTCTGCCAGTTGACTCCTCCCGCAAGAATAAGAAAGAACTTTGTTCCAATTATTATTTCTCAAGGATTTTATTTTTCTAGAATTACACTGTTAACTAGGCAATCACCTTTGTTTTGTTACCAACGAACAACTTTGAAACAGTTTGGCAATTAAAAGTTTATGTTTTAGTCCTTTTCATGACCCTAAACCGTTTTAATTGGTACTTTAGGGATTCTGCTGTCACTGTGATTATGGCAATCCCTGTTTGTATGAGCACTGCGCTAACTGGTTATGAAGGCCTCTGGGTTTTATTTAAATAAACGAATGTCCGCTGCTAAAAGAGTTTAATTCCAAATTACCCCAAGGAGAACCTTCCGACCGGGCTAGTGCGCAGTTACTGCCCGCCGTCCATACGTCACGCTCACATATACATTTCTGCTTACCTTGCATTCAGTCGTGCACGCTTACATGTGTCCCTACAGTACTAATAAATATAGCATAAAATCGTAATCACACTTCAGACAAGTTTGAAAATAATTTTTTATTCCAAGAATACAAACGAGTAAATTATGTACCTAGTAGGTATTCAGGCACACTTACTAATAAAGAGAGAAACTACTAAATTAATAGTAATACTTCTAAACCCTAATTGCCTAGAAATATTCTAGCCGTGCACTTCATCGTTCATCACCCCCATTTATTTTATAATAATAATTCATTAAATTATTCCAAACTCATGACAGGGTGACGTCATCAGAACGTGATAAGCACTCACCGCATTCATTAATAATAATAATTAATTAATAAGGCGTCGCAAAATAATTTGACGTGCGATGCGTGGGAACGCTTGTTCTGAGCTGATCAATGGATCCTGTTTCTACATTGTACTTGAATTAGAAAATAATTGCACAGTCGTTTATTATTTATGTATTTTGTTTTCTCTTCTACTCTTAGGCCCGTACATATAGAGCGTTACTCAGTACTCAAGCATTACTTAAGACTAGTTTCAACCAATGGTCTGAATCTAGTCTTAAGTAATGCTTGAGTACCTACTGAGTAACGCTCTATAAATACGGGCCTTACACACGTTGTCTACATATCTTTGTCTACTTTCCTGTCGCAGGTATGCTGGAAGAGATTTCTTTAGAAATAAGCATCACCTTTGTACGTATTTTTCTGTTCCTTTCTTCTTGTCTGTGTATATGCGTGTCAGAACAAAGCAAGGCAGAGTAGGTAGTAATTAATGGTACTATCAATAAGACGTTGATTTGGGTTATTGTACATTCGCCACAAAGTAAATTCGTCACATTTTTGTACACTCCATACATTGAAAGTGTATTCGCCACTTGCATTAAAAATATGTGTAAATTCTTCACAACCACAAGTCTTCATTAGGTACGTACATAATTTTTATATAAAATACTGATAGCAAGCAAAGCTATTGGTTTTTAAATAAATAAATAACGTTTTTATTCTACTCAGTATTTGATTTTTCTGCTGTCTGTGCGGAAATAAACAATTTGACGAATTTACAATAATCAAAATTATACTGTGACGAATTTACTTCATGAAAATAGAACTGTGGCAAATTTACACATAATTCTTTCCGTGGCGAACTTACTTTGTGGCGAATCTACAATAGCCCGTTGATTTCTACAGTCAACGGTCAATGAGTAAAAACACAGAAAGTCCACTCCGGTAATCGCTGTATTGGTGTCCCCGACGTGATAATGATTTATTTTCTGTAAGTATGTTTGTACAAACACTTTTACACGTCAATCATAAAAAACTAGGTGAGGTCGGCGTTTCGTATCTGACTACTCTGAGAAGAAAGGCCGAAACAAACTCAGAGGTCACAGTCTCTTTTAAAGTCCAGACATAATCTTGGTCAGATCATGTGAAGACCATGTAGATTGGTGCCTGAAGTGATCTTTTGATGAAAGAATACACAGATAGAGGGGACCTGTCCAGTCAGTGCACGCATTTGTCAGTAGTCGTGCAGCTCAACTCAGAACTTGAGCGTGCGTGATCGACTGTCACGCAGCTGAACCACTATTTTTATTTTATTTTATTTTTATTAAGAGGAACAGCAAACAGTTACATTATGAAAACTTAAAACTAGTACAACAATATTCGTGTTTTGCTAATAATGTATCCCACAACACTGTCCACGGGTTATCATAATAATAAAAAAACAAACAATAATCGCCAGGGGCGAGAGAAGAAAAAAAAATGTAAAAAAGTAAAAGTAATAACTAAAAATAATAAAGTAAAAAAAAAGAAAGATGACCAATAAAAAGTTTACATACAACCAGCGCAACGCACGCCAATCATAATCTGAATCAACCCGACACAGATTGCCAATCCATTGCTTCATATGTTTGAAAAATGTAAATATTTATTTCAACAACGTAAATAACGCAATGTATGCTGTTGAACTGTCAAAATGAAACAGACCGCGACCGATCACTATATTGGTGACTCCGACGTGATTGTGTGCTGATTCTCCTTCTGACTGTTTCCTGTGTTGTGTGTGTGTTGTTACTCAATCAACCGTAAGTACTAGAATAGGAGATTGACTTTTACTACCTACTCCGCCTTCTACACACCTAAACCACTATACCTATGATAAATAAATAAATAAATAATGTAAAATAAATAATTATTATTCGTCATCCGCCCAGCCTTTTCCCAACTATGCTGGGGTCGGCTTGCAGTCTGAACGGATGCAGCAGAATACCAGTATTTTACATGAAGCTACTAACCGCGTATCGGCAAGCGTAGTGTGGGACTCCCCCAGCTAGATGGACCGACGATCTTAAGAAGATGGCTGGGTCAGACTGGATGTGGAATGCGGAGGACAGGGTGTTGTGGCGCAGCCTGGGAGAGGCCTATGTCCAGCAGTGGACTGCGATAGTCTGAGTTGATTGATTGACATGAAGCTACTGCCTATCTGACCTCCACAACTCAGTAACTGGGTAACACGATACCCCTTGGTAAGACTGGTTGTCAGACTTTCGGGCTTCTGACGACCCGTAACGACTGTCAAAGATCCATGAATGACAGCCGGGACCAACGGCAACTACGCTTGGCAGGCGGGTTGGCGATCGCAGTATGGTGTAAAATACACAGAGAACTCTGCTGCCCATTCTCTAGTAAGTCCCTTAGTCGCCTTTTACGACACCCACGGGAAGAAATAGGAATTTGTACAGTCGTATAATGTAAAATAAATAATTATTATTATCGTGTGTAATTTGTTTTCTGTCATACTCAAAGGAGATAAAATATTCTATGAATATGAGTGCTTAAGATCAGAAAGGACAACAAGTTCAAAAACAGTTGATATCTCGTGAATGTGATTGATCTAACCACTTTACTACTACTTACATTAATGGAAGTAGGTACATCCATACAAATAAATAAAACTGAAGTGTCTGTTTGCTTCTTAGCATCATCATTCATTCATCATTAATTTGAGCCGAGAGACTTCCACTGCTGGACACAGGCCTCCCCTAAAGGGGGATTTTACATAATCGCCACGCTTGGCAGGCGGGTTGGCGATCGCAGTATGGTATTAAAATGCATAGAGAACGCTGCTGCCCACTCTCTAGTAAGTCCCTTAGTCGCCTTTTACGACACCCACGGGAAGAAATGGGATGGTGCTATTCTTTACGTCTGACTCCGCACAGACGGCTTCTTAGCAGCTTTTTACTAAATGCATATCAGAGTATATACCTATGTTAGTCATTAAAAAAAAACATTTTTAAAATTTTTGTTGTCGTCTCTCTGTCTGTTTGTTCCGGCTAATCTCCGAAACGGCTGGACCGATTTTGACGGGACTCACTGGCAGATAGCTGATGATATAAGGAGTAACTGCTACTCTTATTTTCCTGCCAGGATTGCGAGTTTGTCCGAAAGGGATATCGTGGCCCTGGCACACAGGCAACTGAAGGAATACGGGTGGGATTTAGTCAGTAAAAGTCTGACACGCCCTCCCGCTCCACCCAGAGTGGGAGAAATTACTTGATAATTTGTCACAGAAAAAAAAATGCTGCTCTTATTTTAGAAAAAGTTACACGGGCGAAGCAGCGGGCAGCAGCTAGTATTGAAATAAAAACTTAATTCCTGTGGAAGATGTGTGCTGTACCTAAGTAATACTCACAAAAAACACTAATTGAAAAAAACATTAGCAAAGCAGTTTCTCATTTAAACATTTACTTTAGATGCGCTGTATTTTTTTAGCAAAATGTGCTTAAAACTGATGAAACCTTGCTGGCTGCTCTAACTACTTTAATTCAAACTATTTAAATACTAGCTTTTGCCCGCGGCTTCGCTCGCGTTCATTTAGAATTTGACAATCAATTCGGGTTGTACACTGCTTGTTGTTTGGCGGCAAAAAACTCTTAACACACTATTAAAGTTTCTATAATAATATAATTCAATCATGATTCCAAAAACACGTGGCGCCATCTATTATCATATGAACGTTATTGTTGTTTTCCTCGGGAACAATACTTTTTTTTGGGATGAAAGGTACCTTATGTCCGTTTTTGTACACCTGACAACGTATATATGCAAAATTTCAGGATGATCGGTTCAGTGGTTTAGGCGTGAAAAGGTAACAAACAAACAAACAAACTTATTTTCGCATTATAATATTAGTTAGGATTCAACTAAGTATGCTAGTACTACTAAGCAGTTTTTTGATGGAGTACGTCCTTTCGCTAAATACAATTCTTCGCTTCGTAAATTTTCAAAGCTCAAAATGTGTTATATTAACAAGTGTAGTCGGAAACTTAGCAAAGTAATTTTACTGCTTTTACTGCCTCGTTGGTCTAGTGGTCCCAAGCGCTACTGTTGAGCATGAGGTCCTGGGTTCGATTCCCAGGTCGGGCAAAGTGTTATTGGGATTTTGCATTAGGAATTTCTCAGTAGCAGCCCGGAGTCTAGATTTGTGCCCTGGTGGCAATAGGCTCGCCCCCTATTACTTGGGACTTTAACATAACTGGCGAAATGTGTACTATAGGTAAAGAAAGAACGAAAAACCATTTATTGGAACTCGCACAGATCACAAATTAAAATAAAACACACTCATAGAAACATAAAGAACAAAATTAAAAATAAAACAAAGTAAAAATTAAAATAAAAACAGAAAGTCCTGTACGAGGCCTAAAGGCCTCAGGTACACCTCTGCGTAACCCTTCGAGGATTACAGGCGTGATGTTATAATATATGTTTGTTGTAATTTTACTTCGGAAAAGTAGCAGTTTTAAAGATTTCACGAAAACAAAACTTTACCTTATACGATTTCTATACAGATACACTTGTAAGCAGTTTGTGCCTTTCACTGAAAACCGATACCTCATAATCAGCCTATAATGTTCCCACTGCTGGGGCATAGGCCTCCTCTCTGTGAGAGGGATTGGGCTGTAATCCACCACGCGGGCCCAGTGCGGGTTGGTAGATGTTACATGTCTTCGAATTTTTGATTGGTATTAAGAGCGCTTACGACTTACGGCATTTCATACAAACGTTCAAGCCCTTGTTTTTCGAAATGACTGAACCGATTTTAATAAAGATTTTAGTTCAGAAAATTTTCGAAAAATAGTGTTACAGAGTTACAGCCAAATTAGACCGATTTTAAATTTTCCATAGAAACAGAGATTTCCAGTTATCTGTTTTTAAATAAGGCTAAGTTCAGATGAACGCGCGACGACGCGCGCTGCCGCGCGATTCACCTGTTCAGATGGCGGCGGCTTGCGCGCGACAGTCTAGCGTGAACATTCAGTGAGAATGGACGTGGAGGAGGCAATTTGCTTGTGGGTTTTATACCGGAAACTGCGACGTCGCCGTCAAAAGCAAAGACGATACTGGGTGCACCCTTTTTTAAGTCAAAGACTTTCTTTAAGCCTGTTTGTGACTTTAAAACAATTATGATCCACCTCGAAAGAGCTCAAAGATCATTGCTCAAAGTCCTGACTTTCAAACCGTATCGGTTCCCGACCATAGCTCTGTACCAAAACTGTAAAGTGCTCACATATATCTTCTCAATATCACATTGAAGCAACACCTAATAACACCTATAAACAACAGTTACAAAAGTAAACGCACAATCACTAATGTCTGTAAATACGTCAAATGTAAGACTGCCTCAGCTAGACGGCAACATCTGTTTCTTGCTACGCATATCTATAATAGGATAAACAATGCCCTACTGATCAACCCATTCTCTAAAAATGAAATTAAAAAGAAAATAAACACCTGGCTACAAACATTGGATTACATACATACTGAAAAAATAATAACATAAACCCTGCAATTGCCAGGTCCATTATAAACACATGAACGATAAATATATTATAATTATACATCATGATATACATTCACACGTACGCTTACGCATCCTCTCACACACACACACACACACACACACAATCACACAAACACTATCACGCTCGCTTACACATACACACACATGGACACATCCACCCTCACACACCGGATGGACCGGTCCCAGTACAATGTGATATTTCCACTTTCGAGACCAGTTCTCGAGGTTTCCGTCATGAGGGAATGACGGAAACCTCGTGAAAGCTGAGAGGAGCAGGAGGCAATAATCATTGTGCGCCGCTCTATTCGATCCACCACCACTATATCAGGCTTATTGGCAACAATAGTCCTGTCAGTGATGATGGACCGGTCCCAGTACAATGTGATATTTCCACTTTCGAGAACTGGGTCGGGCACATACCTGTAGTACGGCACCTCCGATTCCACAAGGCTGTATTTCAGAGCAAGTTGCTGATGGATAATCCTGGCTACAAGGTTGTGTCTATGCAAGTACTCTTCGTTAGCTAGACGAGAACACCCGGAGATAATGTGTCGGATTGATTCTCCCGGACGGTGACATGCCCGACACACGTCAACCGTGCCGTCCTTCACAATAAATCTCCGATAATTCTTCGTCATGATAACTTCGTCCAAAATTGCACAGAAAAAACCTTCGGTTTCCCCAAAGAGGTCACCGAAACGCAGCCAGGCTACGGACGCTAAAAAGTCTACATCGGGTTCATGTAGGGCCCGGAAAAAGCGTCCGTGAAGCTCCTTGCTTTGCCATACCTCCCTGCGATCATTAGTGTTAAGCACTACAGGTTTGCGCCAGTTCTCTGTAGCCAAGGAGAGCGGGGTGAGGCCTTTGTCCACCACGACCACATCTCGATGCATCCCCACGTCGGCTTCTAGAAAATATTCCCTGAGACTGCATATCTCGCGATTGTGGAGGGTCTTAGCGTTTAAAAAGCCTCGACCTCCACACTTTCGCGGGATATACAGTCTCATTACCGAGGACCGTGGGTGATGCATTCGATATGCAGTCAGCAACGTACGAACCCTCCTATCCAGGGCGTCAAGTTCGGTTTGAGTCCATTTGAGTATGCCGAAAGAGTACATCAAAACCGGCATGACCCAACCGTTGAAGGCGCGCACCTTGTTCCCGCCTGATAGAAGACTATTAAATACTTTCTTCAGGCGGGCAAAGAAGCGTTCCTTCAACGATTGTTTCATGTCAGTAACATTGATGCCCAACGCTTCCGACATACCCAAATACTTATAGGTTTCGGATGCGGAGAGGGCTCTAAGGTTTATGGAATCCGAAAGTTGGGTTCCCACGGATTCCACAATCTTCCCTCGCTTTACATGCATGACTGCACATTTGTCCACACCAAATTCCATCCTGATGGCACGACTGAAAGTTTCAGTTACTTTCAGTAGCTCCATCAGGTGAAAATTGTTGGGGGCAAAGAGTTTTAGGTCATCCATGTAGAGGTGAGATATAACCTGACCACCTCTTCTCAACCGATAGCCTAGACCTGAATCCTCCAGCAGTGTGCTTAGAGGATTCAAGGCTAAGCAGAACCAAAGCGGACTCCAACTATCGCCCTGAAATATACCTCGCTCGATCCTTATCGGTTCGCTATTCCTCTGGATATTTCGACATCCTGGATAGCGAAGGACTGTCCTCCATTGCCTCATACATGACATCAGGAAGGTGCGCAGAGTTGCATCTACTTTATACAACTCCAGCACCCTCATGAGCCATGTATGTGGCACCGAGTCATAGGCCTTCTTATAATCTATCCAACATGTCGACAGATCCTTTCGGTAACGTCGAACCTGTTGGCTAATGGCCATATCAATGAGGAGTAACTCCTTAGTAGCGCGAGACCCGTTCCTACATCCATTTTGAGAGGCAGACATGATGGAGTTCGTGTCTATATGTATGTTAATTTTAGCTCTCAAAATGGATGTAAGAACTTTATAGACCGTCGGTAAACACGTGATCGGTCTATAATTTTTGGGTTCCGCGGTGCTACCTGATTTATGGAGCAGGTGGGTTATTCCTGTCGTTAGGAACTGGGGTAGCGAACCAGACTCCAAAGCAGTCTGGTACTGAGCCGCCAAGCGAGCGTGCGACCCAACAAACCATTTGATCCGGAAGTTGTGCAGTCCGTCCGGTCCTGGAGACTTCCAGTTAGGCAACGGACGGACCGCACGAGCTACATCTTGGGGGCAGATGGTAATAGCCCCCATTTCTGGTATTGGATCGCAGGCTCGCTCAACTTTCCGAGTCCAATCACCTTCAGTGTGACCGACAGGCACCGACCAGATACTGCGCCAGAAAGAAGACGTGGCATCATTATCCGGCAGGTGCGTGTCAGTCACACCTTGATTCGGTCGCTCCCAAGCCCTATAAACCCACCTTTCATTGCTCTGGAAGGTGCGATTCTGAGTGTATCGGTCCACACGCCGCTTATACCTACGAATACGGTTTGCCCAAGCATACACTTTCTGCTTCAGGAAGTCTATGCGCTCCGTGACACGAAACAAATAGTCCTCAGGGATGGTATCAGTCCCTGAGAACGCCCGCCTCACAAAGCGCATCACTCTTGGGCGAGTATTGCCCTCCCTGAAGCAGATTAGTTTGCCGATGAGCGCTCTGGCCCCACTAATACGACGCTCAATTCTGCACTGCCAGGTTGGTACGACTGATTTCGGTCGTGTAGCTATAGAGACATTTGGAAATTTTACGTGAGCTACACGACATGCCGCTACAGCCGCGCAGTACAGAATCGAATGAGTATCAGTGAGGTCTTCGCAGTCATCAAAATAGTTTGACAACTGCGAATCCAGAGCTGCCACCAGCGCCCTATTTTTGTTATGCATGGGCAAACGAGGTAAGCGTGGTCTAAGTTCGGGTGACATAAACCGATATACACCCTCCAAAGCACTCCTCAATTTCTCATTGCACTAAGTACTTACGTTTGTAGCCCTGTCATCATTCCCCTCATCAGCTTGGATTGTGTTGGACTGCGGTGGTACTGCAACAGTCTGCGACAGGGGGGCGATGACATGGCTACTCCGCATTTCAGTTCGCAGGCGATCAAGTACAGTGTCATCCAACATATGATTACGTTGGATGACCCGCACCTGATCCGATAGTCGTTGTGCCGAAACGTTGACAGCTGGCTCAAGCACCTGAAAAAGAGAGAGCATCCGAACACGGTACGCGGTCAGATTGTTTCCCCCCTCTGTAGCCCCATAGTATGAGCGCATGACGTTCTCATTGATGGTTCGTGTCCATCTCATGCGCTGCACACTTCCGCCTGGAGCTGGGACTCTATCAGAGGCCGGTGGGCCTCGAGGTCCTAAACCGTCCGGCGGCCGGCGTCCTCCCCGTCGACGAGCAGGTGGTGGCGTCGTGGGCGGGGAGAAATACTCGTCGCTGGAGCTCGACGCAACTGCCGCGGCCGGTGTCGTCACAGTGGAGCTGGGTACCGGCGGCGGCGAGGCGGAGCTAAGCGAAGAGTCCGGAGGTGGTAGGCGTGTTCTTTGTGCGGCTGACCTTGTCAACATCTCATAATAATTTCAATTTTATTTCATTTCTATTTTGTGGTTTTCAGATGTGACATGACAGATGTCATAACTTATTCGGTAGTTTTTGAATCATGTCTATTAAGGTGTATATTCCTCTTTTTTGGCATAAAAGGGTTTCACTTTTCTTGCGGGTTTTTTTAAAAGCACATTCAAAACTATAATAATGCGTCGAAAATGGTTTAAAACTGTTAAAATATATGAAAATTAGATGATCAAAATTCGAGACGTCTGTTGACGTTGGTTATTATTATTTCCTTTATTTCACTATATATACATATAAATTATATTTTTAAATATTAGAATATAGAAAAAGAATATAAAAACATTTAAAAATATAAAAAATAGTAGCCCACCGGTATCGGGTACAGGGTCCAAGCTACCGGCGGTCAGGGCTCCAGAGAGAGGAACCTCCTGACAATGCGAGCCGTGTCCAGAAGTACCGCTCTCTGAATCAGAACCTTAATCCAGCCGCCCAATGCGAGCCTCCTTAGGTGTTGGTCGAGGCTCTTGGCAATTAAGCCATTGGCTGATACAACTATCGGCACAATGATTGCTGAGTCCACATCCCACATGTCGACAACCTCGCGAGCCAAGTCAAGATACTTGATTTGTTTATCTTTCTCGGCTTTCACGAGGTTCCCGTCATGAGGGACCGTTATGTCAATAATCATTGTGCGCCGCTCTGTTCGATCCACCACCACTATATCAGGTTTATTGGCAGCAATAGTCCTGTCAGTGATGATGGATCGGTCCCAGTACAATGTGATATTTCCATTCTCGAGAACTGGGTCGGGCACATACCTGTAGTACGGCACCTCTGATTCCACAAGGCTGTATTTCAGAGCAAGTTGCTGATGGATAATCCTGGCTACAAGGTTGTGTCTATGCAAGTACTCTTCGTTAGCTAGACGAGAACACCCGGAGATAATGTGTCGGATTGATTCTCCCGGACGGTGGCATGCCCGACACACGTCAACCGTGCCGTCCTTCACAATAAATCTCCGGTAATTCTTCGTCATGATAACTTCGTCCATAATTGCACAGACAAAACCTTCGGTTTCCCCAAAGAGGTCACCGAAACGCAGCCAGGCTACGAACGCTAAAAAGTCTACATCGGGTTCATGTAGGGCCCGGAAAAAGCGTCCGTGAAGTTCCTTTATTAATTATTATTATTATTATTATCCTTTGACTTTTTGTATGATTGCGTTGAAAAGGATTTGCAACCTACAGATGGTGCTGTAAGATATTGCATATCACCAAAAGCATCTCTTTTTTCAATTTCATCTATTAGTAAATCCATTGATATGTCGTCCTCCATTTTTTTCGTCGCTCCTTGCGTCCGTCCGCCTCAAACCGCGCGGGTCAACTGAACAGGTCGATACAGGAGTGTAGATTTTAAACCCGCGCGCCATCGCGCGGTGGCGCGCGGGTCAATATCTTGCGCGCGGTGCATGGCGGTGCGCGCGGGCACGCGGGGTTACTCGCGGTCATGTACACAACAACATTGATTTGTTACAATCTTAAACCGCACGCCGAGCCAACCGCGCGTCGTTGCGCGTTCATCTGATCTTAGACTAAGACATTACGAAAATATTCCTAACTAACTTTTTAGACCTTTGTATCCTCCGTTTTCGTATGAAGTTTCATTAAAATCGGTTCAGTCATTTCTAAAAACAAGGGCTTGAAAGTTTGTATGAAATGCCGTACGTCGTAAACGCTCTTAACAATGGTTTAAAGCTAAGGCACAATTACGGACCCTGTAGGGCACAGCAAAGGGTATAATAAAATAAATTCTTAAAATAAAATAAAAATAAAATTAGGAAACAATTTTTAAATAGATTATTATTATTACGAGTATTTACACAAAGTAAAGCGCTTGTCAGGGTTCGAACCTACGACCTACAACTCGTAAGTCACCGTTACCACTGGGCCACCACTGCTTTAACCGATACCTACTTACTAACTACTCTAACACCCGAATACTGAAACGCCACTCAAATCTCATAATCATCTAAAAGCTACTTAAATATAAGCATCCCTCAAATTTAAATGGTATACACAAACGCCACTCAAGCAATTCGACCCCATGATTAACCAAGCAGTCCTCAAATGTTTACATCATGGCAACATTCTGCTCAAAAATTGTTATCAGCACGTTCTCAGTTACAAAATAATTTACTTTAAGTGTCGTATTCATTTTACGCAGTCTTCTTTGAACAAATATTTTCTATAATTATTAATCAGTTGAAATATAACAACGTAATGTAAGTTTCGTTTGAATTACGATGGAAATTATGTATACTATTTACATAAATATCAAAAGAGGACGTCATAAGAAAAGAAAATTCCTTGACATTGATTGTCTTGATTGTCTTAGATTGGAACGTCACACTTGACATTTTACGCGCGATTATTTAACAAGATTATTATTAACTGATTCACGATGGAGGAGAAGAAGAAACGTGGATGCAATTATACACCTGCTGAGAAAGATATGGTCTTGGAACTGATAAAGTAGTAAGTACCTACATAAACAATGAAATACTGTAAGTACTTTAAACTTATATAACCGCAAGAGCCGGTGCATATTGTAATAGTTTGTTATTAGACAATACATGCCTATAACATACTCGTACATATCCAGGGGTGGCCAGGACAACCGTTGTCTGTATCAAGTACTTACCCACGGAAACTTGTGACCACTTACCATCTGAAAGGCTCAGAATAAATACACGATTTATGTCTATGTACCTACAAGTACTTTTATTCCTACAAGTATAAATACGGCCAGATAATGCACGTTTACACATACTCAGCTGAACATTTCACAGATCCCAAGTTTAATTCCAAACTGTTTCATGTTGTAAATAATATGTTACATAAGTATTACAAATAAATAAATATTCCAGATATATCAAAATATAATTGAAAATAAAGAAACTGATGCCAACATAATTTTGAAGACGCGAGAGGCTTGGAATAGAGTGTGCCAACTGTATACGTATAATGCTGTCGCTGTGAGCGGCTGCAGGACATGACAACAACTCCGGCCGCGGCACTTCTATGAAAACCTCAAACAGAGGCCTAAAAAAAATATAGCCAAAGCAAATGTAGACTTGATTTTTTTATGATAAATAATATTTCTTTATTTACTCGTTTAACTCAAAAACGGTTGGCCTCTCGTGATCCGAAAGTGAAGACAAGGACGATAGAGATATTTTTATCACTATTTGAAAAGTTTCAATAGATTTAACTTGATTTGAGGGACCTCGCGACCAATCTCAGATCTAAGGGCTCCTCAAAGCAGTTTGACAGTTGATTTGACAGATAAATAACGTTGAGTAGCGTTCCTGTATACGACTTTTAAACTGAGTGGTGTTTGAGCATTACTTATTTTAAGTAGCACTTATATTTAAGATGATACTCAAAAAAGACGTTTAGGTATACGAAATTAAAGTTTAGGAGCTGCTCAAACGTTTAAGCAGCCCTTAAATATTTGAGTGGCGTTTCAGTATTCGGCCGTAAGGCCCGTATTTATAGAACTTTACTCAGTACTCAAGCATTACTTACGACGCAGATATATGCCAGTGACCTTAAGTGGTTAGCTTGCGTGTTCTGTACTGAGCTCACGCAACGTGACGTACGTTCAGCCAGTAATAGGACTCGCCATCAAGGAGCGCTGTCCCCAATTTGACGCATTATTAATTTATGATACCCAAAACAAAAGGTATTTTAATAAAACGCGTATACTAAAAGATCAATAATTAAATTATCTTTAAATTGGTGAAGGTTTCAGAAAAATACGCTTGGTAGATTTTGCGCCATTCTCAGTTTTTTTATCTGCGTTAGACATAACTTTACAAATTAATTTCAATAAGTAATATAAACATAATCTAAAATATTCACATATTAAGTTATTGAAGAAATGCTCTAATTAAACATATTTTTTTTTTTAACGTAACACTACTCGTTTAGACGCGATCTGCAGTACAAAATCATTAAAAGTCGGTTATCGTCGCCTAGTACTAATTTTTTTAAGGTAAAAATTCTTGCCATTGGATTGGTGGAATTTAGTCATAAGTAATGCTTGAGTACTGAATAAAGTTCTATAAATACGGGCCTAAGTTTCTGACATTCCAGTATAAAGTGTTACTTTTATAACTATACAAATAAGCTCAAATCTAAATTCTTCAAACTTACAAAATACATAGATAACTTGAGATTAACAAAAAAAAAATAACGGACTCTGGATAAACACTGTTCTATCCTTGTACTACCTTCCAAAGTGAAAACCTTTTCCCATGGTTGTTATTATTCAATGATAAAACATTTTCGATTCTATAATAAGAATATGTCGGTTTATCAAAGTCTATTTTGTACTTGACAACTTGACAGCATCATTATTCTCTGATTCAGTTGCGTACTACCTGCTTTATTATTAACATGAACGACATATAATATACAGGGTGGGTAAAAAATCTTGGATCAAACGAAACAGGGCGATAGTTAGGGTTATTTTCAGTAAAAATATCTTTGTGGCAGAGCCCTAACTTCTCCGAAAACGATCGACGAACGATCTCCTTAAAAGATATGACTAATTGAGTGTTTTTTAAAGAAAATATATTTTTTTAAATAAATAGGCAATTAGGGTAAAACGGGTACCTATTTTTAAACAACAAATGGTGTTTAGTTGCTTCTAGGAAATGTATCATCACTACAAAAGTGCTTTTATGACAGTGGGGGTACCATGATTTATGAGTAAGGAGATCAAGTTACCCAATCAAATAACCCCAACTATCGCCCTGTTTCGTTTGATCCACCAATTTTTACCCAGCCTGTATAATATATAATAAATAATATATAAAATAGACTGAGACGACAAATAGAAACTTTTTTCTCAAATTGATTTCAGTCGGGGAGGAAACTTGGAAAAGTTCCATTCATCTTCGTAAAGTTCGTCTATTACCAATGGGATTTCTTCATTTGAATATGAACTTTTTCTCGTTTCAATAAAAGCTAAACGTAACCTTTGTGTACTGATACTGTGTGGTTTTATGCAAAACAAAAGTCACCCTCTCTTTCCACCGCTCGATGTACGTCAGGGTCGATTATGGGATTAGTTCAGCGTCTATTCTGATATTTAAATAAACTAAATAGATTTAACCATTATTTATGTAAAGCGCGATTTCCCAACTATTGTCAACCATCCGTGTTAAAATTGTGTAAAAATTATGTTTAATTTCTGTATTATATTGTTTTTTATTTTTTATACATTAAATTGTTTTTTTACGGTATGTCTATCGCTTAATATTGTGCACTTGGCTTTTATGTTGGCTTGTGTTAATTGGTTGAACAGTGTAATCAATCTATCAATCAACTTTTTATTTTTCTCACCACAATATACATAGTATTTTACATTTGTCAGATTCGACAATGATACACAATTCAAGTAAGTATATATTGTGGGAGACTGGTGCCTAAGGTAGGCGCGTGGCCTGTGTTTCAGGACACCAGGATCCCACCCCTTTACATTTTCATTTTATAAATTATGTACTAAGCGCGCTGACAGAATGTAGTAAGAAATCATAAGACATATAGTTTTATATAATATGATTAATATCTAAGTAGGTACGCGAGACGAATGTTAGTAGATGTGTAGTGTGGGTGATGTGTGGGTGTGTGAGTGTGTGGGTGTGTCAGTGTGTGGGTGTTTGAGAGTGTGTGATAGTGTGTTTAGGTCATTATAAGGATGTTTTCAGTATCATTATTATTTGTTATTTGTATTTTATATTAATGATTGTAGATAGACCAATAAATAAATAAACTAGCGACTCGCTCCTACTTCGCACGGATTTTACGTCTTGACAAAGCATTGAGATTTCACCTTTTCCCTACATTTATGTTCGATTAGGGCTGCGTTCAGACGACACGCGTCCGCTCCGCGCCCGCCCCGCGCCCACCCCACTCGCTTTAAAATTTGTTGTATATAATTTGAGTCTTATGACACATCAATAGATCTCAAATTGCATTTATCGAAGTCGACCTGCGCCCGCTCTGCGCCCGTTTTTTGATTAAATAATAATTATTATTAACGGGTGCTAGGCGGGCGCGGGGCGGGCGCGGATTTTGCGCGTGGCGAACGCGGATGCATGGCGGGCACAACGCGTGTGTGGGCCGTGCGCGTGGTCGGCGCGGGTTATGCGCGTGTCGTCCGAGCGCAGCCTCGTACTCGTCAAAATGTAGGGAACAGCTATTTTTTTTTGCGATTTCAGGTTTGATCCTATAGTAAAAGTTATTCATAATGATGAGTACAATGACCCTTTAATAGGATGTGCGTTAATTCTGGGGCATGTATATTAGTTTAATAATAATGTACTAGCTGTTGGCCGCAAATTCGTCTGCAATTCAGGATGAGAAGTACCCTGTCTCCTAACCCTAGTCATGGTCTACCCATGAGCCAAATTTCATCCAAATCGGTTCAGCCGCTAGCTAGATTGAATTGAAATTCAGCAAAAATGTTCTTTGTAAACCAAGGAAGGATTTAGGCTACATATTATCAAGCCGTATGTTATGGGAGGTAAGCAATATTGATTTTAAAAGGTTTTTGTTCGTAATTGAATGCACAAAATGACATGTTATTTATTCGTTAATAAAAGTTTAACTCTGGGAACATAATAATCACGCTATTTTTATAAAGGAGCGGGGCAGTAATATTATAAATTGCAAGGGAACAGCTATTCAACAATATGTCAACGGGGAATTTAGCGGTAAGATCAGGCGACCGTTTACCGCACTAAATGGTGCCAGTTCAAATCCCATAATATTGTTTTAAAAAATCGTAGAATTCTTTTTTTTTAGTTTTTGCATTTTTTATGTGCATTAGGAACGAGACTGTTATGAAATCTGAGAACTTTACATGTCCTATCTAATTGTATGGAGAGTTTTACACCAATATTACTAAACAGATTGATTGGTGGTACAACAAGCTACACTATCATGAAGTCAAGTCAAACTTTTGGTTCTAAGTTATATCTTACCAAGCACATTTGTTGTAGGTAATTGATTTAAGTATGTAATTCTTAGTTTTGTTCCTTGCTGCTATTACCATATTTTTTTTAAATGCAAAAATAATGTAGTTGTCTGTTAAATTAACGACAATTTAGTTTTATTCATAATTTAATTTCGGTAAATAATATGTAGTTTCCGTTTTCTAACTAGATGGCGTTGGGGTCGAGTTAGATCGCGCTATGGTCTCGTTCCGAAAAAGTGATGCTATAGATGCCGATGTGCCGCTCTCATTCTATAGAAACGGGGGTTACCCAAGGGCTACCTTTGTTGTCTGTGTTGGTTGATGTGTTTAATTTTCCTGCGAATAATTATTATTTTTCTACTTACTAGCAATTCTTACGTAGGTACTTATTCGATTACTTTTCATTGATTTGAATATCGTTAGTATCGGATTACGAAGGAACTTTTGCTATGCCTTTGAGAAAAAGGTCAAATCTGTCTCGAAACTCAAGGGTTTCTAAGATGCGCAGGTTAGTTCGATCTCTCGAAACCGACGCAGAGCGTGAACAACGGCTAGGTGCTAACCGTGAGCGTAGTAGTGACCAGGCAACGTCCGGTTTACAGAGTACTGACAGGGATGAAGTGACCAAGTACCAGTCTGGTCGCTACATCAGCACTTCTGAGGCGGTTTGGCGGATACTGGCCTTCTCTATACACGACAGGCATCCAACAGTCATGCATTTAGATGTCCATTTAGAGAATGGCCAGCGCATTTATTTTGATCCTGATAACGTTGCAGCGAGATTGGAAAATACGCGCCAAATCACTCTGTTGGCCTTTTTCAGACTCTGTGAAGGGGACAATTTTGCTAGATCACTCACCTATGATGAGGTGCCGTCGTACTACACGTACGACAAGCAAAGAGGTGTATTTAATTGACGTCGACGCGGACACGCCGTGGACGGGTTTCCGGGAATTTTTAAGGACACCTCATTGGGACGGGTTTACACTGTGCACCCAAATAATGGCGAGTGCTATTATTTGCGAATGTTACTGCACGCAGTGCGGGGCCCAACATCATTTGCGTTTCTAAGGACAGTCGATGACATTGATTATCCCACATACCGCGCTGCTTACGTAGCAGGCCACCTTCTCGACGGTGATCAGCACTGGGACAACGCACTTGAGGAGGCCAGCATTAGTGACAGTCCCAGTCGTTTGCGACATCTGTTTGCTGTCATGTTGGTGTTCTGCGGTATTGCAAATCCGCTTCTGTTGTGGGAGAAATATCTATCTTCTGTCCGAAGACTTTCTAAGAGCTCTGGGACGCACTACTGAAGATTATACTGAGGCAACTGATGAGAGCGTTCTAAACAGTTGCCTTAGTTCACTTCAAGACATGGTCATTTCGATCAGCGGCAGTTCTCTGGTGGATTATGGGCTACCGACTCCACAACATCTGGATGTACAAAAGCGTGAAAACAGAGAGTACAACTCTGAAATTAATTATGATCCAAGAGCTATGAGTACCGTCGTCAATGACCATGTATCAAAGTTTACCTCAGGGCAAAAGCAAATTTTCGACACCATCCTTGAAAGCGTTGGGCTCGGCCAACGTAAAATGTTTTTCTTGGATGCTCCTGATGGAACAGGGAAAACATTTGTCACCGCTGGCATTCTAGCAGAGGTCAGAAGGCAAGGCATGATTGCCATTGCAGTAGCATCGTCAGGAATCGCCGCAACACTGCTTCTTGCTGGCAAAACAGCGAGTAATGAAAAACCTGTTTGTGGAGTGTCACGCAACAGTGACAAAGGGCACGTGCTTAAAGATTGCTCTTAATCGTGTGGGATGAATGCACTATGGCGAACAGAAAAGCAGTAGAGGCGGTAAACAGGACTTTGCAGGACATCCGCAGGAACCAGCAAATGATGGGTGGCGTTACAGTTCTGTTTAGCGGCGATTTCTGACAAACGCTGCCTGTGGTGACGCGAGGAACTAGGGCTGATGAGGTGAATGCTTCGTTCAAATGCTCTTTCTTATGGCCACATATTCATTGGTTGCGCTTAACGATGAATATGAGAGCACAACTTGGCGGAAATGTACACGCCCAAGAATTTTCTGATGTTCTCTTAAAATTGGGTGAGGGAACGCTACCAGTAGACGGTGGCCAGGTGCTTCTACCTGAGATACTTGGGAGAGTGGACTCCACCTTAGAAGATTTGATTCACCTGGTGTACGGGGACATCAATAGGATACCGCACCAAGATAATTCTTGGGTGTGTGAACGAGCCATTTTAACACCCAGAAACGACCAAGCTTCAGCGATCAATAAATGCATTCTTGCGGAAATTGAGGGAAATGAAGTGATCTACACTTCAATAAACACTGTTGTCGACCAAGATGACGCCACACATTACCCCGTAGAATTTCTCAATTCCATCAGTGCAAGTGGACTACCAGCGCACACCATTAAGCTAAAGGTCGATGTCCCAATTATGCTTCTTCGGAATCTCACTCCGCTGAAACAGTGCAATAGGACCCGGCTCAAAGTCGTCTCGCTGCAGAGAAATATCATTGAGGCGGAAATTCTAACGAGTTGTGGTGTCGGCAAGACAGTGTTTAATACCACGTATACCACTGATGCCCCACAATTACCCCTTTCAATTCAAGCGCGTGCAGTTTCCTGTGAGCGTGTGCTTCGCCTTGACAATAAATAAGTCGCAGGGGCAGACACTGAAGGTTGCGGGTGTTGACCTCAGGACGAGCTGCTTCTCACATGGACAACTGTACGTCGCTTGCTCCCGCGTCACCAGTCCTGACGCTGTACATATTCAAAGAGACCGAGGGAAAAACAACGAACGTTGTTTACACAGAAGTGTTACAGTAAAAAATTATAACACTTCTGTTATTCGACGTCTCCTAAATTTCCTGATTAACCTGACGTCTCTTACCAGTAAATTAACTACATAACTTTAAAATTTTGAGTTTACTAAGCCAAATCGTTTTTGAGGGATCTAAGCTATAGTATAAATAAGGGACGTATCTTTTGAGTGTTTCTGTAAATCAACAAACTATCACTTACTATTATTAAAATAAAAATAGAATGAAAAAATACTTATGCGATACGTGGGCAAAGCCACGGGTACTGCTATAGTTAATAAATATTTTTTTTAAAGTTATTTGTAATATTATTGTTAATTCAGTGTACCCTTGGGATCTACTGCGGAATTACGGAACGAAAAGTTTTTTGTTGTATAGGTAGTAAGTCTGGGCAACATAAAGGCTATAATTTATTTTGGAAAATGGAATACCTGATGCAAAACCGCAACAGACCAGCTAAAGTATAAGAGATATAAAAATGTTGCCATAGCAAAAAATATTCCACGTGAAGAGCATTTTCTGCTGTGAGAATAAATTTGAAGATCTGGAACACCTGTTGTGGAACTCTAAAGCCCGGCGACACTATAACATATATAGGAATGACGTCTTAGCAAAAGTTGTTTAGTCTGATGGGAATTTCCTGTTGACAAAAACAATGAAACATCTGGAACATCTCGAATCGTCTCGCGCATCACGCTGTTTTCCCGTCCCCGGGCTCTTAGAATTCTACATCAGACGTTTCAGATCTTCGATTTTGACGACCCCGTTGTCGCTGGCATAAGCAACAGGATCCGCTTACAAAGTCGCGGGCAGAAGCTAGTTACAATTAAACCAATTACAGGCACTTTTGAATTTTCAAAGAGTCGGTCAGGTAGTCAGAAATTTGAAGCTATTTGCCCATTCTAAAACGTAGATCTCTATGAAGAAGAACAGGCAAGAAACTCCAAGGAAACTCTTTTAAATAAAAAACAAAACTTGGGTACATTATTCTAGTCGCTTCTATATGTGAGAACAACGTAAAAAAATAAATGATATATTAACAATTCAAAATAAAATATTACAAATAAAGCCCTGTTAGTTAAGAGATTACCAGTATCAACTGACGGCGCTCGTTCACGAACACGACGCGTGGATCAGCACCATCCTCAGCTCCACCAGTTTTGTAGGGAACCGAATGATCCAACACACGCACCATCAGCGAAACATTTAAGTGAGCATGATTAGGTACTTACCCGACATTTGTAGTCCTTCGCACATGCTAGTGCGATTTCGTGACGACGTGTCCAGGCGTATTCGAAATACACATCCAAAGGCCTAAAAAGAGATAAAAATAACATTCAAATGGATATAAATAATTATTTAGTAATCATAGAGTAACGGGTTAGCTAAGGTCTGCTAAAATGTATTATCATGACGTAACAAAATTAACGTTTATTATTCGTTGTAAAGCTGAGAATTCATTCGAGGAAATATTTTGATGAATTTGTTAGGTAGTTAAGCAGAATTGCTTTATTATACACCAAAATTGTAACATAGCTCATAAACAAAACCATTAATTTTAAGTGTAAAACCAACTAACGTACCACTCTTTTTTTTTATGGGTGGGAAGTTATCAAATAACTTCTCCCGCTCTGGGCGGAGCGGGAGGGCGTGTCAGACTTTTACTGACTAAAACCCACCCGTATTCCTTCATTTGCCTGTGTGCCAGGGCCACGATATCCCTTTCGGACAAACTGGCAACCCTGGCAGGCATTGGCCCTAACGGACTCCGTCAGTTGGTGCTGACATCTCTTTGAGGCGCGCGTGGGATACAACAGCCATTAATGATGTCATTTTTTTACCAAGCACAGTTCAAGCAATGGTATGTACGAGCGCGTACGGGCTACATTTTGTATGTACAGCCATGCTATACATCGGGTTAGGTAAAACGAGGGACATAAGGAGAAAAAAAATACCCTACAAAGTGCAATATCTATGCGATCAAAATGTAGGGAACAGCTGATTTAATCATATTTCAGAGATGGTCCCATTGGAAAAGTTGTTCATTTTCATGAATAGTAATATGCCTCGTTTAAACTAATACCTTGTATAATAGGTACTCTGCGGCGTCTGATATCACAAATACCCGCTCTTATTTTACAAGCGAATTTACTCCGGACGGATTGCTAACATTTTAAAGTTCGAAATAGATCGACGAGGGTCTCAAAACCGCAGATGTCCTTCGATTATCAATAAATTAAATGTATGTAGGTTGGTTCGTCCCTGAAACAAGCACCTTTTCGAACAAGAGAATTATACGTAACATTTTCGGCCTCTACTCTCATAAAACGTGTTACTCTGTGTCCTAACCGAAAGCGACTATCGCGCGATTATGCGATTACGCGATCGTTAACATGAATAATTTGCGTCCTAATAAAAAGCAATAAGTCACTTCTTGTTTGGTGAACCGTAACGCGTGGTCGCGCTGACAGAGGGCGCCTTCCAGTTTTCCAAACAAAAAGTGACATCTGAACGCGACGATCGCGTATTCATGCGACGATCGCTTTCTATTAGGACGCGGGGTAAACGCACAAACGCGACGTGATGGATCGCGCTAACTTACGTCCCATTCCTATAAACGAGCGCACGATTGCGTGGTCGCGCGACAATCGCTTTCGCGCGGCCATAAGCTAATAGATGAACATCCCTCTAACATCGACCCGAGGCTAGCATAGCTTGACCTTGCAGCTCGTTTGTTCGGTATCAAGCTGTGTGCTTCTAACCCGCTAAACTGTATTGAGGGAAATGCCACTAAATTTAACCGACAAAACAATTTAATATTCCCAGGAGTCTCCTAAGAAATTCAATTAGTTGCGTCACTTAGGGGCCGCCTCCACGAGCGAGACAATCTCGGCGATGCAACAGGTGGCTGAGTGCGAGCGAAACGTCATCGTATCGCCGCGTGCTCGTCGCTACTGACAGCGCGCCGGGCCGCCCGCCGGCCCTCGCCACGGAACGTGGCGCTCTCGCAGCGAAAGCGCGGCAGGCGCGCTGTCTTAACGCAGGCGTCCCACCCGCGTCATTTCTGCGTTGCCTGTCTGCCAAGCAAGGACGTTATGTATAAAAAACGTTGCCCCACACTAGGAATTTTCTTCTGTATTGTGGGTGCGTTTACAAACATATAAACTCACATACACAAACAGCCAAACCCAGAACAACTACTTGTAGCTCATACAAATATTTTTTCCGTGCGAGAATGTTTGACATTGAAAAGTTTATACTTGAAGTGAGAGAGAGACCTGCACTTTACGATGTGCAGTTGCGGAACAGAGAAATTAAAGCAAAGTATTGGCTATTCTAACGGCATATTCACAAGCGTACCTGCACAAGCACCCCACAATACTACATCCATAATAAATAATTATTTTATTTATTTCGCGACGATTTCCGCGACGACTCGTAACGGAATGGCCGCGTTTCCGCGACGAGGCGTTGTGCAATAGTTTTGTTGAAGAGTTCAGTTACAGACGAGAGCAATAAGTAGTGTCATATGTATAATAAATAAAATATAATTATTTATCAGCGGCGATTCGGTTACGAGTCGTCGTCGAGTCGAGATTACCCAACGTAGAAGCGCGGATCTGTCGCGATTATCTCGCTCGTGGAGGTGGCCTCTTTAGATTTAGTTGTCTCTTTATATAGTGGTCATTTTTATGGGAGAACAATTAGTTAAACAAATAATAGTAACACATAATTGTCTTAACTAAATAGCCGTATAATGGCATCAAACGAAACAAAAAGTTTGTTTTAACAAAGTCTTCAAATAGATAAGTGTTTTTCATTATGATATTTTTCGTAAATACCCATTGTATTCTCGAAATTTGTCTTAGAATAGATTAATTTTAATGAATATAGTAAGTACGAAGGTAATATTTCAAGAGAACAATATTAACCCGAGTAGCTGAAAATTAGGAACGTCTAAGATCAAGACAAAAAAAATCTTGAATTGAAGTACCTTATTATACAAATCAAATCAAATCATTTATTTCTTTGCAAACATGGGTAAAGTATAAAGTACATAGGTGTTTTTTATAAAAAAAGTTCTCCATATTTTACCGTCACATGAGCATGCAAATGTTTACAATTCCTAATAAAAAATCAAAATTGAAAATTAAAAAAGAAAAAATTAAACATATAAATCAAAAATGTCAGCGTGGTCAACAAAAAAAAGAAATCAATAAATAAAATAAGACTATATAATGTCAAACAGAAATAAAAAGTAAATGAAACCAGGATCACGATAATATGTCAGTCAGAGAAATAGTAGATAGTGAATCATCATTAAGAAAATCGTCAACCGTGTAATAAGTTTTCATAATTAAAAATGGTTTTATTGGTAACAGCAAGATAGAGCAGCCTGTAATCTAAAATTACCTGATCTGTATAAAGGTTATGGATATCTCTTTTTACTTAAGATATTACCTTCCTACATTCTGAGAATTGGAAAACGTTCATTACTACAAGGATATCTAAGGCAAGTCCCGATATTTCGAATCCGAGTAGCTAAGTACCTTGCCGATGACATTATTTAGTGAAGTGGCTTGAACATGACTTTCAATGCCACGACCCGCGATTTCAACACGAGAAAAATTACCGGGCAATATTTCCGACAATTGAACCAGAAATTAAAGCCTGGCTCACTCATCCATCCAGTTCAGAAATGAATAATCGAATCAATTACAAATAATAGTCATAGTATATTACGTCAAAATTATTTTTCAATACAGAGCAGTGACAATCGTTATAGGACTAAACAAATAACTGTGAATTATAGAATTAATCAAAATATGGGATTGAATGATTTTTGCAGAATTTAAAGCCTAGCTCGCTTATTCATCCAGTTCAGAAATGAATAATCGAATAAATTACAAATCATAGTCATAATCATTGTAAACCACGTCATAATTATTTTTGAATACAGAGCAGTGATAATAATCGGTACGACTAAACAATTCACTGTGAAGTATTTAATTAATCAAAATCATCATTCATCGAATGATTTTCGCATCGAGGGCAAACATATAAAAGTAACAAGTTCAATAAGTGTTAGATATTACCTGTTTAAATCCTCTCCTGTACCGATTGTTCATATAGCAGTATATGATGGGGTTGTAGCAGGAGTGTGACATTGCCAGCCAATGGCAAGCGAACCACATGTACGGCATACCGGGCCACGTGGCCCACCTTTCGTCCTCTTCATGAATAGTCCATAAAACCTGCATGCAAACAATTTGTTAAAGTTCGTAGCACTGCCGTAGTGCAAAACCCTTTATGCTACGAAAGTGCTACGGCGTAGGCGGCGTAGAGGGCAAAGAACATAATTAAGGTTAAGTTTTTTTAGTGATAAATAATTTTTGCGCACATACGTTCGTGTAACTCGCACGTTCTGTCTCACACAAATACTCACCTTCAAACTCACCATCACATGACCACACACTTACACATAATAGCGTTTTTTTCTAGTTTTATTATTAATATTTTACTTTTATTCTCGATTAGTTTGTTGTTTTCTTTCATTTTGATTATCACATTTTTAGTAATTTGAAGCTAACCTTACTATTTGTTAAACTTAGTATTTAAATTGTTACCTATATTGAGCATGTTTTTAAAATAAATGTCTAAATGGTAAACCCTCCATATTGGTTCCCAAGTTACAGGCTTGCCTAGTTTGGGGCCAATGTTAAAACCTTTATAATCTTTTTAAGAATAAAGTTTTTTATTTTTTTTTTCAGATTTTATTTTATTACTTAAATCTTTTTTAGGGTTCCGTACCCAAAGGGTAAAACGAGAACCCTATTACTAAGGCTCCGCCGTCTGTCTGTCTGTCTGTCCGTCTGTCTGTCTGTCACCAGGCTGTATCTCATGAGCCGTGATAGCTAGACAGTTGAAATTTTCACAGATGATGTATTTCTGTTGCCGCTATAACAACAAATACTAAAAAAGAAAATAATATAAATATTTAAGGGGGCTCCCATACAACAAACGTGATTTTTTTGCTCGTTTTTGCTCTATATTGATAACGGCAACAGGTAGCGTAGATGCTTGAAATATTCACAGAATATTTAGCTATATATTCACTTTAAAAATAAATAATTAAATTAAAATAAAACAAATATTTAAGGGGGGCTCCCATACAACAAACGTGATTTTTTGCCATTTTTATAGATAATGGTACGGAACCCTTCGTGCGCGAGTCCGACTCGCACTTGGCCGGTTTTTTTAACTTTTAATTTATCTATTCGAAATTAGGTAAAGGTATTATATACCGTATTTATGACAAATGAATAGTTTGACTTTTGACTTAACATGAATTGCATTAGCGTTACATTACAGCGGATGCGCTAAGATTTTACACGAGGTACCTTGGAGCTAACCTCGTAACTGATAATAATTATACTTAAGACAAGTGATTTTCATTTTTTTACGTCTATTTGTTGTGGAATGGTCTTGTTCTTTTTCCTACGCAATTTAAAAAAAAAATCTTTCACTTAGTTATTTAAAAACAGGTACATTTTTGTCTACTTTTGCGACAATCAGTACAAAGAATGATGGCCTTTTCTTCTCCCGCCAACTTCTTAGAACTGTAGTCGGCTATGCAAGTGTTTGAAAACAATAAAAGAGAGAAAAACGTTTATATTCGCTTTGAATAACGTGCGGGCAGATAATCTTATACAATCCTTTTGATCTTTATAATAGCTATTTTGCTTAAAATTTCACTAAAGCATTTAATTAATGTGTATCTCTTGTAGTCTCTACGGATATCTGTGGTATGGCGGTACAGTCAGTGGCCAAAGGCAAAGTCTTTCGATTATTTAATTTAATAAAACTTAACTATTCTTTAGAATATATATTTATACAGTAGCAAGTTTATTAGACTAGTCATCAAATTTTTTCTACTGTTTAGGTATTTAACAAATATTTTATTTATTTATATGATACATTTTTACTGACTCTAAACGTAAATACATAATTATGTCCAATCCATTTTTCCACTGAAAGCTTACGATCTTACAAGTTTTTCACTGCTGAATCTCATCGACACCATTAATTGGAGAATTATCAAGCCGAGACAATCAGAACCATTTTCCACGCAGAACTGTTTTCATTTGGCTGTTTTGTATGAATGTTTTCCGATGCGGAACCACATTCTCATCGTTTATTGGAATTGTTTAAACCAATTTAATGAAACTGGACATTGTATGTAGGCATACAAAGCGTATTCCGAATTGTTATGGTAAATATACATTCAATTACAAATTAATTCATGAGATTCATTGGCTTTTTTTGTTGAATGAACGAACGCCTGCTATAGGTAATTTGAAAGCAGCTTTTCTAAAGAGTTATTATATATGCATAATATAAACTAACCCACTCAATAATTAAAGTTGTAAATTTATAAACAATCGTAATAATTCCTACGTGCCACAAACTTATTGGTTCAGGAAACAACGACGCACGTATATCATCTACTTTGCAAAGTAGGATGAATTCTAGAAAAAATGGCTTTAGTTCCAAGAATTTTCACTGTTTATAAAAGCGACCTGTCTGAAAGTAAGGTGGCCTTACACGCTAGGATATGCTTGCAAAACTGTGCAAGCATATCACACTAGACAGTTACTGAACTATGAATCTCGGTGTTTGCTTGCGCAGTTATAGTACTGATTCCACTAACAAAGACGGTTTTGTAGTAGGCAATACGAGAAACGGTAATTTCAACTGCACAATAAAATAAATAAAGATATATAAATACACCAAATTTTAATAATATTATGAATAATAATAATAATTTTAATAATAACTTATAACTAAATGGATAAAACCACTCGCACATGAGGACACGGGCCCTCCTGAAGGACACATCATAATTCACTCATTAACGCGTACATTTACACACATGTACAACATGTCCACGTACACTCCACACACACATACCCCGCCCCCCACACACACACTCACATAAACGTTCCATACACACATATCACGCATACCCAACTCACATACAACATACATAAAACCCACACTCATTTGAATAATCTGATGTAAAATATTAGTCTTCTGTAATTCTCCCTCTCTCTTTTGTATTTATTTACTTTCTTAAAATTAAGTATACAACATGATTTTAGTATATCCGAAACCTGAATATAGTTTGATCAGAATAAGGAACTGAATCAATTTCAATAATTTTTACACCATGTCTTTTTTTTCCAAAAATATTTAAGTGTGATGGAAAATGTTATCACCATCTAATTACTTACAATACAATCGCCGTACGATTAGGCACCTACTGCCAAATTATTATCAATGAGCGCAAGACGACCCTGGAGGCGCGAGGGCACCGTTAGCATGTTTTTGTACGGACAACCCGGTAACATAAAGACCTTATAACTGTGATTTCTCATGATACAGTTTTGAAATTTCGTACCTTTACGTAAAAATACTAGACACGTGGTTCGGGTTTCACATATACAAAAAATAATGTTGTATAGTAAATAATAAATACTGGCTTAATGTTATATGTGAATGTACATTACATAAATCTAAGTTGCCGAAGAGTGGAGTGTCTTCATGCAGGCAGTTATTTGCGTAATAAGGACACTTCTATCACTAGCTATGTAGTACAAAGCTTGTTAAAGAAAATAAACTATAAATTTGTATTTTGTAGAACCGCCATGCACAATCCAGCGTGTGTAGCCTGTGTAACGAGCGTAAAGTAACGGCTCCCTAGAAGAGCGGTAGCCACCACATAGCGCCTGCAATTTACCGGTGAATGACGTCACAGAAATGTTATTTATGAAAGTAAGTTGGTGTGTTTTCCCAGAAAGCATTTTTTGACACCGTAAAGTCACACCCCACTGCCATCATTTCAATGAAAGCCGTCTTTGCTGCCGTTATGTGGCGACCATCGTTTTTCTATGAAACGGTAGGTAATTTAAATGAGAGTGACTACTTGCAATAAACATGTTGAGGGGCAGCCAGCACATCGTGAAGACTGTCACCACGATCACCATCATCTTGATCATCTGAAATAATAACATGTACTTAGAAATAAGAATTAAAGCACATCTGAGACTGACGTGGGAGGTTTTACAGTCGACTGCACGTCAGTAGTTATAGTTTGACCTTGAGCTGGCCTAGTACGGAGTTCCAAAAGAATAGGAGGCCAGTTTATACTGGCATTGTTACCACTGATGGGCGGCCTGCTGTAGCAGCCCGCTAGCACTTAGAACTGACACTACTTATGAGTATATTTGCACTAAGTATGTCCTTTGTAGACGTTGACGCCGCGTACGCACGCTGTACTACAGTCGTGGTTGCATCTAAACAACGTCACCTCACACGCCACACACTTTTACGCTCTACAAACGACTTGTCAGGGCCAGCGCTGGATTAGAAGCCATCCTAAGAACAATCGTCTACGACGCTACTTAAAGTAAAGCAAGTTACAAACTCAAATGACCAATGAGTAGCCGGAATATCACCGCAGTAGTATTTCAATGGCGGTCTGTACATGACGCGACCTAATAACGCGCTATTAATTAATCAGTCTGTGATTGGTTGCATGTGCACGGACCGCTTGGACGGAACCTAAATTGGGCCAGATCATTAATCATTTATTATCACGCCAGTCCATATTATAAATGGCTACATAGTCATATCAACAATACTAGAAGCTGCACTTCCGATCTCTTAAATCGAGCCGGCGTGCATTTTTATGTTAATAGGCCTAAAACATCAAAATAATGATTAGTCAAAGAAAAAGTTTATAAGCAGTTTTGAAGCTGCTATACTGGTTCAAAACCATTGTTCGAAATTTGAATTCACGAATTTGAAAAAGAGAAGAAAATCAGAGTTTGGTCGGTCCTAAAGAAGCACATACACACACAAAATAAGAGCATCTATACAGTAATAGTTATTTCGTTATTTATTTTGTTTTGCATTAAAGGAGTACGAAATTGATTTCCTTATTTTTTAATTAATTCTGACGTTCAAATTATGGATGCTGCACTTGAGGTAGCCGCGCAAGCAGAGGCATTTCTTTAGTCTGAGCTTAGTCAGCGATACGTAAGTACACAACTTCATGTAAGTCGTTCTGCCGTTCAAAGAATTTGCCATCGATACCTGGAGACTGGCGGCTTCGTGCGCCGTCCAGGACGACCATGAAAGCTGGTCACTACAGCACGATAAAATCCGGTTCGATAAGAGGAAGGTACAGGGTTCGATAAGATCGGTTTATCTTTACCATCAGCCTGCGTAATCGTCACTTGACCTCAATACAGGTCCAACAACAGCTTCGAGACTTTCATGGACTGACTGTTTGCTCTCAAACTGTTGAGAGAACTCGAAGGAGACTTGAAGAACGTGGCCAGAAACTTCATAAGCCAGCCAATGGTCCCAAAATGACACGAGCTCACAGAATGGCGCGCCTACAGTTTGCACGCGAACATTTGCATTAGACTCAACGTTAATGGACCCAGGTTCTTTTTACGGATGAAGCGAAGATTATGCTGTATGGCAATGATGGACCTAGAAAAGTCTACCGAAGACAGGGAGAATGTTTTCAGCAATGCTGCATTGAAAAGAAGGTGAGTTATGGCGGTGGGTCGTCGACAGCCTGGGGTGGAGTTTCCACTGAAGGAAAAACTGGCCTTAAGGGTGTGCCGGAACCACGGTTGCCACAGCTAAATAGCGACCGATACATTTGTCAATGCCTAGAGGATCATGTGTTGCCATATGCTGAGATTGTGGGCCATGATTAAATTTTTATGCATGATAATGCAAGGGCGCACACTGCAAGAATTGTTCGAGAATACCTGCCTGACGTTAGTATTGCAATAATGGAATTGCCAGCAAGAATCCCTGACATGAATCCAATAGGGAATCGAAAATCCTCATATGGTATGAGCTGAAGAAGTATGTTCGAGCTAACCAACCATGCAGGTCCAGAAACTTTGCAGGAGCTGAAAACTGCCATCTTGGAAGCATGGGAGAGCACGGCACGTCATAGTTTGTATAATGTATTAAATATTGTAAATGAGTCTTGTAACATGAATTAATAAATGAATAATAATAATATTAGTGGCATTAATTGATTCTATGCCGAACTGCATGACGGCCGTCGTAAATGCTCTTGGAGGTAACACAAGTTACTAAATAAAGGTTATCTCTGTGTCATTGTTTTCTTTAAAAATTCCACGCTAATTTTCCCCTGAGAAACGTGAAAACACGACATATTGCAATTTAAACTGTATTTGTTTTTGGTATTCTGATTTCAAATTTGGAACAATGACAAGCGGAAATGATAGTGAGTGACTGGCTTCAAATCACATATTAATTATTTTCTTTGTACTACCCTACCATTATTTAAAGAGACCTTTAAACAAAAATATGCAGGGTGACTAGATTATATGCTCCATAAACAAGAGAGACGGAGACTGATCTCTACACCTACTACATATTTCTCTAATTATTGCCAGCGATTTTCGTTCACATGGAAGACAACTATACCATATAGCATATATGGCTCTCGGCAACAGTGTAGTTTACTATCAGTGAAATAACTTTTGCTATCGGATCAGTTCATCCAGAGATACCTCTTACAAAAAAACAAACAAGTTTACCTTTTTTATACCATTAGTTTAGATTCGTCTAATTAGTAGGTAGTAAGGTCAGGGAAGTTCCACCGCAAGCTTTAGGAAATTAGTCTATTTCATTGTCAAAAAATTTCGATCCCCGTATAATAATTGGATAGAGTAATTATAGTACATTACTGCAGCGGGCATTGATGGACGAACGTGAAAATGTGGGCCGTGGCGAAGCCGAGGCACTCATACGTGAGTCCATCAATGCCTGGCCGGCTACAAGCCTTGGCCGCAACCAGGCATTGATGAGTGCCTCGGCTTCGCCTTGGCCCACATTTTCACGTTCGTCCATCAATGCCTGGTTGCGGCCAAGGCGTGTATAGTGCTTTTCTCAAATAATGCGCGGAAATATTTATAAATTCCAGATTCAATGAAGAACAACAATAATTTTTCAGGCGCCAATGTGTTCATTTGTTTTTTACTTTAAACAGCTCTATTTGCAAGCCAGTTCGAAATTTAAATAAAATCTTTGTTAGGTACCTTCTTGGTTGCCAGGTGTCGACGTAAAAATTTCGTTCAATTTTTAAATTACACGACAGATATGTGTTTTCATAGTAATTTATTCGGCCGCCAAAGTTGTCAAAAAATAATAGGCTCGTTTTGATATTTAACTTGAATCGATCTATCACTAGTGAAGTAACCATACGACTCGGTACTCGGTACTCACAATAAATCGATTCAAGTTAGGTAAAGTTCAAAACGGGCCTATTATTTTCTGATAACTTTAAACACGACAGGTATGGTTTTCATGCTAACATTGCCGGCCGCTTGCTCGCATGTATTTGACCAGTACAGCATTTTCGATTTACCTCGAAGAAGGTTGTCAAACTAATGCTCGAATTTCCAAACTCGTTTTTTCGGTCGGTTCCAACCGACCTCAACATAGTTGGGAAAAAGCTCGGCAGATTGAAGTAGGTTTTATTATTTTTAGGGTTCCGTACCTCAAAAGGAAAAAACGGAACCCTTATAGGATCAATCGTGTCTGAATCTACTGGACCGATTAAGTTGACATTTGGTAGGTACTCATATGAACTTCTGTGACCCAAACACGGACGTGTAACGTAAATAAATTAATTTTAAATATAGGGGTCATTTTTGGGGGGCAAATTAGAAAATTAACAACAATAGTTTAGCAAACTGTACCGTGCGATATATCAAATGAAAGGGTTTGTTGTAAGGATTTCACATTTATTACTTTTTATAATTTTAAAATAAACGATTTTAACATTTTTTAGGAAAATAGACGAAAATTGAAAATATTTCTCTGAAACCCTTTATAAACTACTGAACCTAAAGTTTTAGAAAAAATTCAGAAAATAGTTCTTTACTTATAGATTACAGGAAAATCTATAAGAAATCTATGATCTTGAAATAACATGGTAAATCACTCAATATACATATATTATATTGTGCGTACAAACTTACATTTGCAGTTGGAATGTATGAGCGGAGAACATGTCCTTTCAACTACAATGTTAAGTTTTTCTTAGGATAAATTAATCCCCACCACGGAACCCTTCATTGTGGGTGGTCCGACATGCACTTGGGCGGTTTTTTTTTAAGACAGGTATTATTATTAAATAACATTAGGTAGTCTAACGCCCGTATTTATAAAACGTTACTCAGTACACAGGCATTACTTAAGACAAAATTCCACCAATCCAATGGGTTGAATCTAGTCTTAAGTAATGCTTGAGTACTGAGTGACGTTCAATAAATACGGGCCTAAAAGCGGTTTCTTCAAAACTAGATAAATATTATTTTACTCAGAATAACCTTTACAAAACAGAAAGCTATATATTTTTTTATTTTTATTCATCAAAATCAACGACGAACGCTAGCAGTTTCACTCAGTCTTTAGTTGAATTTTATGACACCCAAGACGAGGTACCAACGTATATTTTAAGGTATAAACTTCAATTTACAACATGGTTCGTCACTTAAACGAGGGTTAATAATTCATCAACCTCCTCCTCCTCTAACAATATTATGGGCGGTAACTCCCATAATATTGTTAGACATTTCTTTGTAAGTTTAAAAAAAAAAATTGTTTATGTTTTGATTTTGTGGTATCAACAAGGACCTAACATTATTATGTAGAATTTCCAACACGAATCGACCGACACGAACGCAATATTCGTGAAAGGTTCCGATGCACATAACTTCGAAGAAATTGAGCTGCACGATTACTGACAAATGCTTACACTGATTGGACAGGTCCACTCAAATTTGTGTGGTTCTTCACTCAAAAGACTATTTCAGACACGGATCTACATGGTCCTCACATGATCTGACCAAGATTATGTCTGGACTTTAAAAGAGACTTTGACCCCTGAGTTTGTTTCGCCATTTCTTCTCAGGGGTAGTCAGATAGGAAATGTCGGTTACATCTAGATTATTTTTTATATGACGTGTAAAAGTGATTCTAATATCCTATTTACAGAATAAACGATTTCATTTCATTTCATTTAATTCCTGTAAAATCAACGCATCATTGTGTCACTAAAAGTGTCTAACAAACTGCTCTAGAGTCCCATGAATATTTTGGATATCCTACATTTTAAAGCGTGAAGACTTAACACTTATTTTGATGTGAATATCCCGTTTATCCCGACGACCGTACCGTTTAGTCTGACAACCAGTCTTACCAAGGGGTATCGTATTACCCTGTTACTGGGTTGTGGAGGTCAGATACTCAGTCGCTTCATGTAAAATACGGGTAGTCTGCTGCATCCAGTTAGACTGGAAGCCCTTCGAAGGTACAGTCACGATTTGAAGTTAAGCAAATTACCTATGTCAATTTGCCTTGTTATAGACATTTCATACAATTGCCAAAGAATTACAGTTATGATTTGAATATACTCACAATTTAAGTATGTAGTCATTCAATTCCCTGTCTTTACAAGGCAAAGCATATTTATATATTTGACCGTTTAATTATGAAATAACCTCATTATCAAAACGAAAACGGTCTAACCAAGCCGTAGGTACTGTCTTCGTCTGTGTCAGGTGATATCGTGGCCCTGGCACACAGGCAACCGAAGGGACGGGGACGGGGGGGGCGAGAGGGTTTTAGTCAGTAAAAGTCTGACACGCCCTCCCACTCACCCCAGATTGATAACTACCCACCCACAAAAAAAAAAAATGTACTGTCTTCACATATTAAGCAAAACGAAACTCGCCGCTTCAGGCTTTAAGATTTCAGAATCTTCACTCGGTCTGATGATGTTTTTAAGATTCTTGTTTACATCGTTGAAGACAACATTTAAGTAACAATAGGCACGCACTCTGAGAGCGCCTTTGGGTCAAGGCCGAGCTTATCCGTGTCAGGAATTGATTCTGATTGTGATCGGTTCTATACCGTTTCCAAACTATTTAACCCTTTGGGGCTGAATTTTCAAAAATTCTTCCTAATTGCTTACTTTTGTTCGTAGTACAGCGGTTAAAACAATTTCATATAATGTCTGTTCAAATAATAAAATAAAATTTTAACCTAAAGAGTTTAAAACGTATTTTATTAAACACACCAATAACAACAACGATAAGTGGTGATTATTGGATAAAACAATAACATAAAGTTTGTATTAAATTGTTACCTAAACAACGGTAACAATTTAACACAAACTTTGTTATACCACACGTGTATATACGGCCTACATGGGCTGCCCACATGCGCGGCGTTGCCGCTTATAGGTTAGTAGGTAAGTGTGGTCACACGGGTGGTTTATTTCGTGACAATTTTTCGATATTTATTTTGTTTTTAAAACGCATTTTTTTAGGTTAAATGTATATTTTATTATTTCAACAGACTTTTATTAACCGCTGTACTATTTAATGTGATAATCAAATCGCCACTCTCAATCGTCAATAAGGAACTCGTGCATTTTTATGCTTCTAGACCCAGTGGTCTAGGACATCTGTCAGCGAATAAATAAAGTTAAGATGTGTATGCTGTAGATTAGTCATGTCCTACAATGACTCGTATTGGTCTAGTGGTCGTTAGTGCAACAGCAGAACATAAGTTTTCGATCCTCGGATGCCAAAGGTTATCTAGGCTATCTATCTATATATATAGATGTTCTTCTATGAGGAATTTCATACTGGCAGCTTACCTCCCACTACTGTGTGAGTGTTCTACAATAACGCACGTGATGTTAAGGTATGTTATTAAGTAATACTAACCTTACGTTTAGAATGTTGTAGCCGGGAGTCCCGTGCGTCTTGCGCCTCCCCCGGGGGCCGGCCTCCCCACACGGCGTGTGCGATGCGTGCATACGTGCACACGAGCGCGCCCAGCGGCAGGGCAAACTGCAGGATCAGCAGCGCGCATGTGTACTGACCACTCTGGCCTACGTGCTCCCACTCCTCCAGACATATGTCTCTGTGAACATGATGCAACGAAGATGAGTAAGAGCCAGGCCATACGATACGTTGCTACGCTCTGGCTTATATCTATAAGTCTGACAGCCTGTTATGGAAAGTCTGTGATGTCGCTCAGAGGTCGCTGTGTTAATTGAGGTATTCCACTCAGAGCACTGATTTCAACAGCACTTGACCGAACCGCACCTGAGCACTTCCACTAACCGCACTGAAACAAAATGTTGATAAGTGCGATTCGGTGGAACAGTTTATTAATAGTATTTTCAGTCCCCGAACGGCACCTATCTATATATATAAAATTCAAAGTCCTGACTGACTGACTGACTGACTGACTGACTGACTGATATATCAACGCACAGCCTAAACCGCTGGTCCTAGAGACATGAAATTTGGAATGTGTGTTCTTTGTGAAGAGTAGGTATCCACTAAGAAAGGGTTTTTCGAAATTCTACCCCTAAGAGGGTGAAATAGGGGATGGAAGTTTATATGAAAGTCAGTCAGTTTTGAAGTTAGAATATTAAAATTTTGTG